>CM019824.1:164106346-165306346 GCA_009763385.1 Coix lacryma-jobi var. lacryma-jobi
CTTAATGTGTTATTAAATGAATATATTTTGTGCATCTATGAAATTATTATTGAGGATCCATGACTTTGTTAGTTGGGTTATTGCTAGGTGACTTAATATTGATCACTATTGAGCTATTAACTAATGTCTGCCTTTTCTTCATGAGTGATGAGCCGAGAGGTAAAACTCTGCACAATCACTTATGTACTCAGGTAATTAGAAGTTTCTTCGACAGTTTGGCCAGCACCTGATTGTTGCTTGTCATTCATCCTGTAAAGATAACCATCTAGGAGTATAGTGTATTGGTTGAAGAACAGCAAACTCTATGTTTGTTGGCTTTCCTAGAATTATTGGTTGGTTTTGTTTCAGAGTCATGTGGACACTGTAGAAGTATAGCATCCCTTACATTTAAGCTAGGAAGCATATCAGTCTATCCCACATTTTAATATTGGTTAGCTGGTTTGGATATCCCTTAGGCAAACTTGATGTAAGTCCCTGATTTAGTTAATTTCATGATTTCCATAAGTGCGGGTGAATAATGGCAAACATAAAGCTGAAAGCTTACCAAAGTGGCAAACACTGGGAGTTTGATTCGTTAGCATGACAAGCCTATGTCTTCTGTATTCTGTCTTTTACTAACAAGGTTTCTGCTCAATGTCCTAGATAGCAAGGTTTGTACTACTCTATAATATGCTCTGATATGCTCTGGTTACTACTCTGTCCTACTTACTACTACTACTGCTACTTACTACTTACTACTGCTACTGTCTACTTACTACTGGTACTGTCTACTTACTACTGCTACTTACTACTTACTACTCTACTACTGCTACTGTCTACTTACTACTGGTACTCTGTCCTACTTCCTACTTACTACTGCTACTTACTACTTACTCTTGGTTACTACTTGTCTTCAGATGGAATCTATTTTATGTCTCGTGATGCTTTAATTCAGAGTTTATTTGCTGGCCTATGATGCACTTTGATGGCCTTTTTACCCTACTATGCAAATGCCACTACCTATGATGCCATCTGATGCTTTTTTACACTATGCAAATGCCCTACTGTCTACTACTACTTTGTTACTAGTGCGTCATTACTACTCTATACTTACTGTACTACTCCTCTCCCTGCTCTCTACCTAGTCTCTCTACTACACCTCTCTGTTACTACTCCCCCTACTCCTCTCTATACTCCTCTCCTACTACTCCTCTCTGTTACTACTCTCCCTACTCCTCTCTATACTCCTCTCCCTACTACTCCTCTCTGTTACTACTCCCCCTACTCCTCCCTACTACTCCTCTCCTACTACTCCTCTCTGTTACTACTCCCCCTACTCCTCTCTGTTACTACCCCCCTACTCCTCCCTACTACTCTCCCTACTCCCTACTATGGCATTTGCATTGATGATGTTTTCCAACTTGTAAGCTGAGGTAGTGGCAAATGCAATGATGTGACCCCTTTCGATCTATGCTGAGGCAGCGGCGATGATGATCAATTGCCCCCTACTTTCTATGCTGAGTCAGCTGCTAGACTAGGATGGCTTGTATTTTACAAGTAACCAGTTGTCGGTGGTACAAAAAAGGGTACCCCCAATCAATGCAAACACCCGAACACTCTTTCTCCGCCTCGCCCGAGCCCTCCGAGCAAGGCCTCGGGCGAGCACGATCTATCCCCGTCTCGCCCGAGCCCTCCCAGCCAGGCCTCGGGCGAACACTCTTTCTCCGTCTCGCCCGAGCCCTCCCAGCCAGGCCTCGGGCGAACGCTCTATCTCCGTCTCGCCCGAGCCCTCCCAGCCAGGCCTCGGGCGAACGCTCTTTCTCCGCCTCGCCCGAGCCCTCCAAGCAAGGCCTCGGGCGAGCACGATCGCTCTCCGTCTCGCCCGAGCCCTCCAGGCCTCGGGCGAACGCGCCCCCACACCTCGAGCCTTAACGCACGGACCTCGAGCTGTACAGACAGCCGTACAGCCCATACCACGCATTTAATGCCTTCACCTACTCCGGTCATGTCCACTAGTGCACAGCGTGTACCACAGTAACTCGGTGTAAAGGTCAGTCTCGTTTTCACCACAAGCATGGGCAAAAGGGCACCAGTACAGCACTGTTCGGCCAAGCCAGGCACTGTAACCCCTCGAGCGGCTACGCGCCCTCGAGCCCTGCACTGTAACCCCCCCGAGGCCGGCTACGCGCCCCTCGTCCCTGCACTGTAACCCCTGAGGGGTACGCGCTCTGAGCCCGCACTGTAAACACATCGAGGCCGGCTCCGCGCCCTCTAGCCCCGTGGCACCACTCGAAGCCGGCTCGCGCCCTTCGAGCACCTAACTACTTTCGTGTCTATGGAGGACAGGTACCGCAAGACCCGAGGGACCTCACCGCGTTATGTACATTCCGGGATGGGTGTTGTACGGCTCCGCCTTGTCGCGCCAACCACGTGCCGCCCAGGAGGAAGCCACGACGCCACCAAGACGACCCAACAGCGACGATCCATCGGCTCCAGTGGCCCCGACAAGACAGGGTTCCACCCTCTATAGGGCACCATACGCCCCGACACCTGTATACCTTTATGTAACCCTGGCCTCCCCTTGCTCATAAAAGGGGACGCTAGGGCCCTCATTAGGAGGACGGACACAACACACGAGGTCCACACACAGACACGAGTCCGGACTCGGTCCACGCTCACTGAGCTTGTATTCTCCCCTGTACAAGCACTTAGGTGCAAGTAATACAAGAAACATCCCCCCCGCTGGAAGTAGGGTCTTCTTTGCCCGAACAAGATAATCCTTGTGTCCTTTTGCATCACCATCCAGGAAGAGAAGCACGCGATCATATCACTCGTTGGTGGATACCCCCGGGTACGAAAAACACCGACAGATGGCGGATCAGGTAGGGACTCGCGTGTCCGAGCCGATTTCTCGTTGATTCCTGATGACTTCATCCCCTGCTTCCGTTCTCGCTGGTCCGTAGTCTGGTTCGGAGCCTCGAGTCTGGCCACAGGACGCAACGAGCTGACTCTGCTCTCCACGGAGGCCCGAGCGGAGGCGTGTCGCTCCACCCCGCGCGGGGGGTTACGCGTCGCCCGCCCGCACCAACCAACGTCGCCACATCGCGAGCGGCGCCGTCGTCATCGTCGTGCCGGGGCATGCGGTGCCCGCGCAAACACCTACGCCCCCGTAGCCGGTGCAGGGTCCCCAAGGGAACCAGCCCGGCGCGCGCCGAAGACCTCCCGGCGCACCCACGCCCGTCCCAGCGACTTCGCATTCATCATGCGTACGGACCAGGAACCATGCCAGAGGCCTCCGAGCCGTGCGCGGCGACGCCACTCAGCCTCCTCCCGCACGGGCGCGCCGCGCCGACGCCGACGGTTCCGCGTCGGCCTCGACAACTCTCGGCTGTAACGCCCACCGCCTCGACGAGCGCCATCGGGACCAGACGGTGGCGTGACCAGGGAGCAGCGTTCAGGCGCGCTGCTGCAGCCATGACAGCCTGGAATCGTCCACCCGCGGGCGTCGACCGCGACTTCTTGCGCGACCCTTCGAGCCACCTCGGCGAGCCACCATCGGAGAATGTACCCGCGAGCTGCAGGCTCCCAGCATCGGCCAAGGCGGCATGCCGTCAACGCTGCCGACCTCGACGAATACGACTACCACGACCCGACCTCTGGATCCCACCAGGGAGTGCTTCCAACTCACGGGGTCGTTAGCGTACGAGGACGAAGGCGACGACGACAGCAGGCCGGCCTCGACCTAGGGGACCTAGCGACGTGGCACGGCCAGGCGGACACGCGTTCTGGGAAGGGCGAAACCTCCAGCACCGGCTTGTACCGCCTAAGCCACGACGATGGCCGGGCGGCGCAACTCGCACAAGTGCAAGAGGCAATCACAAAGCCGGAGGAGGAACGGCGACACCTGCTGCAGCTCCGGCAAACCCTGATTTGCAGGAACCACCCCAGCCCGAGGAGCCGGAGCTCGGGCCGGGCTCGGAGAGGTCCACCGGCGGATCCTCGAGGACGAGGCACCAGACACGCCCCGAGGTATTTTTCCGCGAGCTGGGCAGAACGGGTGGCCCTGGCATGATGCTCCGTGACCTGCCGCCGTCTCCAACCCCATGCCAGGCGCATGCTCGAGAAAGAAATAAAAACTCCTCGAGAACGCCGCGGCTTACAGCAGGCCGAGATCGGCGTCAGCCGACGCGGAGCAGCCTCGGGGAGACCGCGGGACACCCCCACGAGCTCCGAGGCATCCGTCTACCACCGGACGCCTCTCGAGCTAGGCCAGTCCGCGAACGGATCGTCGACACACGGCCACCTCGAGACCCCAACGACGCCGCAACGACCATCAACCGACGGCGCAAGACAGGGGGCCAAGAGCGTGGCTATAGCTCCATCGAGGGGGCGCTACGACAGCGACGAGGACCGGCAGGTCCTCGGCCCCCGGGCCCGTAGTCCTTCAGCCGGGCCATCCGCAGCTCGACCCTCCGACCGCTTCCGACCGCCGACCAACATCGTGAAGTATGACGGGGAGGTCGAGCCCAAGCTCTGGTCTGGACTTCCGCCTTGGCTGCCAACTGGGCGGTGCGAAGAACGACGCACCACCGTGATCAACGTCAACTCCCCTTTACCTTCGGACAACGCCCGCCGGTTGGTCGAGGGGCTCCGCCGGATCGGATCCGATACTGGGCCAACCTAGTCAGGGTCTTCGACAGGGAATTAAGGGGACCTGCGTTGCGTCCAGGAACCCTTGGGGACTACGGCGTTGCAGGCAGGCGGGCGGAGAGCCCCTCCGCGACTTCGTCGCTCGACGGTTCTCGAAGCAGCTCTCGAGCTCCCCCACTGCCTGACGAGGACTCATCTCAGCGTTCCTCGCTGGGCACGACATGCCAAGAGCTTGTTCATGAGCTAGGACGCTACCGTCCCGGGACGGTCGAGGACTGATGGATCGCGGTCACCAGCTTTGCTTCGGGCCGACGAAGCAGTGGGGCCTTTTTGGCGTTCCACGGACAAAGGCAAGGAGGTGATCGCGCCGGAGGCTCCAACAAGGGCAACGACGCCAAGAACGACAACAATGACGCACAACAAAAGGAGAAAACAAACGCAAGGGCAGAAGGCGAAGCGTGCGCCGATGACGACGACGACAAAGAGGTGCGTCGGGCGCCCTCGGCCTAAGAAGCCCCGAGGCCCCCCTGACGGGGCTGTCTTCGACCAGATGCTCGAGGATCCTGCACCTACCACAGAGGGCCCGTAACCACAGTTTGAAAGACTTGCCGACTGTTGAGGGCTACTACTCCAGCTCGGCGGATAAGAGGGAAGACGCGCCTAAGGGAAAGGATACCGATCGACGCGGTGGGCGGCAGGAATGCAGATGGCGACTTCCCCCCGATGCGCACTGCTACATGAATTAGGGGGGCGACCGGTCGGGCTCTCAGCTCGAGAAGAAAGAAGGAGCCAGAATCTTTTCGCCTTGGCCACAACCGCCCCCCGGTATCTTGACTGGTCCGATGCGCCAATCACGTTCGACCCGTGGACGACCATCCGGACCGTGTCATAACCCGGGGGCTTACCCCTCGTCGTCGACCCCATGTCATAATCGACGTTCGGTTTCTCCAAGGTGTTGATGATGGGGGCTCGACGCCTCAACATCATATACACTCGAGACCCTCGACCTCTTGGGGATTCGAGGGACAGTCCGACCAGCGTCGGGGGATTCCACGGAGTTAGTACCAGGAAAGAAAGCCCACCCCTGGCGCATCGACCTGCCGGTCTGCTTCGCACGCCGGGCAAACTTCCGTCAGGATAAAACGTACCTTCGAGTGGGTCGGCTTCCAAGGACCTACCACGCCATCATCGGCCGGCCAGGCTACGCCAATTCATGGCGGATTCCTAACTACACGTACTTGAAGCTCAATAGACGGGGCCAAAAGGGTCATCACCGTTGACACTCCTACGAGCACGCATACCACTGCGACGTGGAGTGCGGCGAGGGGTGGAGGCCAACGTCCACCTCGACTCGCTCGGCTTGCAGCTCTGGGCCACCGAAGGTGCCCCAGAAGCAAAGCGTCACGCCAGTCACCTTCGAGCCGGCTGAGCACACCAAGCAAATACCGTCGACCACCTCGGCCATGGCAAGACGCTGACCACAGTACCAGCCTCGAGCCTAATAGGAAGCAGTGCTCGTGAACTTTCTCTCGCGCGAACACGACATGTTTGGTGGAACCCCTCGGACATGCCGGCATACCGAGGGAAGTCGCCGAGCACGCCTGGAGATCAGGTCGGGTCCAGACCGAGGTGAAGCAACGCCTGCGCCGCTTGACAGGAAAACGCAGGATCATCGGTGAGGAGGTGCACAAGCTTTGGGGCCCGGATCATCAAGGAGGTATTTTACCCAGAGTGGCTAGATACCCTTAACTAGTTAGGAAAAGAATGGAAAAAGGCGATGTTGTGTAGATTACACATGGTCGAATAAGCATGTCCAAAAGTTCCATTTCCTTACCTAGAATTGACCAGATCGTCGATTCCACTGCTGGGTGCGAAGTGCTTTCGTTCCTTGATGCGTATTCCGGCTACCACCAAATTAGGATGAGAAAATCCGATGAGCTCGCGACCTCTTTTATCACGTCCATTTGGTATGTATTGCTATGTTACGATGCCCTTCGGCCTTCGAAACGCCGGGGGCAACGTACCAACGATGTATCAGCACTCTTTGGCGAGCACATAGGCAAGACCGTCGAGGCCTACGTCGATGACATCGTGGTTAACAACTAAAAAAAGTAGGGAACCTCATCAGAACACTCGAGACCACGTTCGAGGCCTCCGGGCCAAGAAGTGAAGCTACCAACCGAGAAGTGTGTCTTTGGTGTGCCTCGAGGCATGCTACTTGGCTACGATCGTCTCACAACGGGGGATCGTAGGCAAACCCTGAAAAATCTCAGCAGTCACGAGGTGGGCCCGATTCGTGACCTCAGGGCGTGCAGAAAGTGACTGGCTGCCTAGCCGCCCTCAGCAGATTCATCCTCGAGAATGGGGGAAAAAGCACTACCCCTCATACCGCCTGCTAAAAAAGACGGAACACTTTGCGTGGACCGCCGAAGCCGAGGAGGCCTTAACAAGTTAAAGGGGTTGATGACTTCTTGCACCATTCCGGGCCCCACGACCAGCCGAAGGTGCGATTCCCCCGAGAGCCCCTCCTCCTCTATGTGGCCGCAACACTCAGGTGGTTAGCGCGGCGGTCACATGCCGTCGAGAGGAAGAGGAGGGTCATACATTGCCGGTCCAACGACCGGTATACTTCACCAGGAGGTACTCTCCGAGGCCAAGGTCCGGTATCCCGCACCTCCAGAAAGCTGCTCTACGGCATCATCGTCACAAGGCGCAAGCTCCAACACTACTTCCTCGCTCATCCCCTCAAGGTGGTGTGTCCTTCCCCCTGGAGATCATCAACAATCGGGAGGCCACGGGGCGTATCGCCCAAGTGGTCCGCCGAACTAATTGGGGGAGACCATCACCTATGCCCCGCGAAAGGCCATCAAGTGCAAGCCGTTGGCGGACTTCGTTGCTGAATGGACCGACACTCAGCTCCGCCGGCACAGATTCAAGCCGAGCTCTGGACCATGTACTTCGATGGTTTCCCACGAAGACGAAGGGGGGGCGGAGCGCGCTGCACTTCATCTCACCCCTCGGAGTACCACTGCGCTACCTGCTACGCTTGCACTTCCCCGCCCCAACACGGTCGCAGAGGTCCGAGCCCTCGTCAATGGCGGGTGCGCATCGCCCTCGAGCTCGGGGTCCGGACGCCTCGACGCCGAGGAGACTCGCAGCTCGTCATCAACACCGGTTATGAAGGGCTTCAAGCTGCATCGATCCCAAGATGGAGGCATACTGCGGTGGAGGTGCGCAAGCTGGAAGACAAGTTTTACGGCCTCGAGCTCAACCACATAGCTCGAAAAGTACAACGATGGCCGCAGACCGAGCTGGCCAAGTGGCGTCCACGCGCGGCACGGTACCGCCAGACTGTCTTCTCGAGGGACGTCTTTGAGCCATCGTCGAAATCGACCGGGGGCTGGCCCCTGACGCCACCCCTCGAGCAAGAAACGGGGGCTCGACTCACAACGCCACCCTCGAGAAGGAAACCTCGACGTTCCGCGGAGGCGGATGCAGGTCGACGCACGCCTTTTTCATACGGCCCCTCGACTGGCGGACGCCCTACCTCGACTACCTGACGCGGGCGATGCTACCAAGAAGACAAGACGGAGGCCCGACGCATCGCTCGGAGGGCCAAGACCTACGTCCATCTACGGCGATGAACCGGGAGCTATACCGACGAAGTCCGACTGGGATCCTTCAACGTCTATCCCACTCGAGGAAGGCGCAGCTCCTCGACGAATGCACACTCGGGACTTGCGCCACACGCGCGCCGAGGCGCCTGGATGGGAAGCTTTCCGTCAAGGCTTCTATTGGCCGACCGCATTAGGAAGCAAGCGTTTGGTCTAAGCGTGCCATGGGTGTCAATTCTACGCAAGCAAAAGCACCAGCCCGCCACACGACCCTGCAGATGATCCAATACTTGGCCATTGCCATGTGGGGGCTCGACTCGTGGGTCCCCTCAAAAGGACAAGTGGAGGGTACACAAACATGCCGTGGCCGTCGACAAGTTCACCAAGGTGGTCGAGGCTAACAGATAGGAGACCCCCTCCGAGAGGGCCGTCGAGTTCATCGCCAACATCATGTACCGGTTCGGGTGGCCTAATGTCATCATCACCCGACAATGGCACTCAATTCACGGGCAAAAAGTTCACCAACTTCTGCGATGACAACAACATTCGCGTAACCTGGGCCTCGGTACGCATACCCCAATGCAAAGGCAGGTCGAGCGCGCCAACAGCATGAACTCCATGGGCTGAAGGAGGCTGTTCAAGACCTCAAGAATTTCGGAAAAGGGGGGGCTACAGAAATCCCTCGGTGCTGTTGGTGCCTCAGGACTACGCGAGTCGAGCCAACCGGTTCACTCCGTTTTTCCTAACCTACGGCGCCGAGGCCGTCTTACCTAAGGACCTCGAGTACGGCTCTCGACTTCGAGCCTACAACGAGCAAACCAGCGACGAAAGGCTCGCCAACGCCAAGGACCAGCTCGAGGAGGCCCCGAGACGTTGCGCTCATCAACTTGCACGCTACAGCAAACACTTCGATTGCTACCACGACAAGCACGTGCGCAAAAGGACACTGGGTGGGGGACCTCGTGCTTCGACGCTGGAAGATAATCGAGGGCGCCCATAAGCTAACCCTCCCGTGGGAAGGCCCATACCACCGTGGCCGAAGTGCTCAAGCCAGGCCCACATACAAGCTCTACGACGAACCAGGAACGATCCTGGCAACGCGTGGAATATCTCACGAATCGCTTCTACCTTAAAGGCCTCGAGGCCTTGTTCATTTTGTCTTTACAAACATGTTCAAACGAATGAAACAAACTGTGATGTCGTTCATGGCTTCGCATCTTAAGGTAGCCATCGACCCTGCTTTGCTCAGGGTTCAAGCCTACATCGGGGGGACGGGGGGGCCTCCCCTCCGACTACGAAAAAATACGAGTTTTCCTTTCTAAAAAATTTGACCTACGTCTCGACATCGTGCTCGAGTGAAACTAGCGACGTGCTAAATCTAAAGTACCTCAGCCTCCAGGTGGTGGGGGCGTCGACGTAGACGGCAACCTACGCCCCTGGTGCTTACGGTGCCCTACTCCGCGCCTCCCTCGAGGGGCTCCGCAAGTATCGAAGGAAAAAGGAGGACGGAACTAGCAGGACTAAGTTAGCAGAAACTCGAGCTCGCGACAACAAGAGCTAAGAAGTGGTCAGACGCATTGAAAGGAAACAACCCCTTTTGAATACACAGTCATAGATACATTCGGGTCTCGACGTACCCTCATTTACGTCATAAAATTTACAAGGGCCCCGGTGCCCAAATTTGCGCGCAGGCCCTGTCTTCGGCGGTGCGGCTACTCTCCCCGAGGTCTACGCGGCGGGCTAACCTCGACGACCAGCTGAGGAGGGGGACTCCCGACTACCGCTGCTGGGCTGTCAGGATGGGCAAGCAAGTCCTCCTCGAAGATCTTCGCGAAGCGACGTCCCCGGCCTCTCCCTCTTCCCAGAATTTTGTCGACACGGCGGTGTTCCACTCCTCATCCTTCCCCTTTCTCGATGAAGCCAATTCGCGACACCGTGTGACCGGGGGAAAGGAAAGCGGAAAACCGGAGAGCGAACGACCGCGAGTGTCTGCTTGACGCCGTGTGATGGAGAGCTTGCCGGACACGGTCCCGCGCGGCTGCGTCGAAGAAGCACAAGGCCGTCGACCAAGGCATCGCCCCGAGCCACTCACCTTCTGAGCGGTCACAGGAGGAGCAACCCCCATGGGGCCGACGGTCGAGAGAAGAGCGAGCCCGCTCCCCACCATCGTCTGTCTTGGAGCTGGTTCAAGAGAGCCTGGTTCGTCCCGCGGAGCTCCTCGACCGTCTTCTCGTCGACCCCTGCGCCAACAAACAAGGAGAAGAGGAGACTGCGGTCCGTAAAAAGACTTCGAGACCAACAAGAACAAGGTGTAAGCCTGCACTTCGCCAGGTTTTGCCCCCCCAGTTCGCGAGGTCGCTGTCAGGCCTCAGCAGCTTGCTTCCAGCCTGCGCTCTCTCGCCACTTTTGTGGGGGAGGAGCATTTCGGACCTAAGGTTCCTCGATCAGTCCGCCCGCCCTCTACCAGGGCCAGAATCCTGAGGATCACCTCCTGCCGCGCCGCCCCTCGGCGGCTAGGGCGGTGGAGGCACCACTCCTTGGCGTCTTCGGCCTTTTTCTCGCCGCCTCCGCTGCTTCGGGCAGCGGCGCCTGCCACGGCGTTTAAGCGCATACCGTTTCGCCGACTCGGCGTCAGGCCCGGGCAGAGGTGGCCTCGCTTCGGGCGTCCGCGACTCCTTCCTCGGACCGCTCGGGAACGGCGGAGGCATCCTACTTGGATCAAGCGACCTAGCCCTCGAGGGGGGGGCCCACCCGGACCTCTGCTCCGCCCTCGTTAAGCCGGCTCGCCATCTGGGCGTTCCGGCTAAGCTCCGCGCGAGATCTCGAAGCTCGCCTTAGCACGCGCGAGGGCGGCTGACAAATGTGAGGAACGGCCCCCGCCTCCTCGAGCAGGAAGCTCCGCCTCCGCCCATAGCCGGCCAACCTACCTGAAGAGGGACCGACAACATCGCGAGGGGACCCCCCGAGGGGCAGGCCCTGCTCGTGGGAACCACGGCAGGGGCCGGGCTCAGTGGGACGGGAAACGGCCATTACCGGCGGTCGACTCGATGTCGGGCCAGATCCTCCTCCGCCTCGAGCTGCCCCGACGCGACCAGGCCGCCGACGGCCAAGGGCCCGACTCCCTCCGTCCCTCCGCCGGCACTTCCTGTTGCGGATTGATGCGAGGCGAAGCTCGACCCAGGGCCCTCTTCCAAGGCCGGGCCCTCCGGCGCCTTGTCAGGCGCTAGCCGGCACCTGGGCGCCTCCACCGTCATCGAGCCCGCGGCGAGGAGCGGCCCCGCTCCAGGCTCGTTCAGGGAGGGTCCTCCACCGTCGGCTCATTCTCCGCCGACGCCTCATCCCCCTTCCTCCCACAGCCCGGCCCGTGCTGGTCGGAGCCACAAGGGGCGCAGTCTCCTTCAGCCCCAAGACGCCGGCGGGGCAGTGCTCGCCCAGGCCGCTCCCCGGAACACCCGTCGTGGTGAGGGGGAAGGATGGAAGGCGCTCCCAGTTGGCACATCGCGGGAGGAGGAGGAGGGGGAGGAAGCCAGCGCATTCGGCGGATAAATCGGTGGTGGCAGCCTCGATGCAATGAGCTGAGGCCCCTGCAATCGAGATGACGGAGATGTCAGAACCAGAAGAGTACTCGACCCCTGTGGTCGATGGCGGGACTGCCTCACCAAAAAATTCCGACGATCTCCGGCCCCCTGAGCCTGGCAGCTAGGGCCTTCTACAGACAAAGGGCTGCTCTAGCGGAGGAAGGTGCCATACCTCGAGGTGCCTGTGCACACGGTGCTCGAGGTGGTCTTGGCCGCTGGACGAAGCTTCTGGAGATCCACCTCCTGGTCGGAGCGCTTCCCCATGAGAAGATGGGAGGCACGCGGTCATCAAAAGCAAAGAGGTGTGAAGCATCAACTACCGACGAGACCCAAGGAACTACTCACCGAAGCGGGCAGCTGGGCTTCTTCCCGGAATCGCCGGGACCCCACGAGGGGGCTTCGAGGGCCCACCCCACGGCTCGAGCCCTGCGCCTGGGCTGTTCCACAGGGCTGGGATGGGGGGAGGGGCTTCCCGACGCCTCCCATGGCCTGACCCCCGAGGGGAGAGCCCCCTTCCGCCCCACATCGCGGAGAGGGCGACCCGTACCACCTCGTGCTGACGGCGTGGCGCTCGCCCCGGGCGGGCTCCGGGCCTGCTCCGGCGCCCGCGCTGGTGGGTCGCGCCCTCCCGCGTTCCGCTTCCGTGTCCCGGCGGCGGTGCGGGAGAGTGGACTCCGGGGACAGCTCGCGCCCCGGTCACGAGGGAGCTCGGGGGCTCCCTCCACGACGCTCGTGATGCGCGGGCTCGACGCCTCTCTTGGCGCCCGCCCTCCGCGGGCTCGGACGGATGCCCTTGACGGTTCGCGGGGTCGGGCCCGGAACCCTTCTCATACCTGTCGACCGCCTCTCGAGGCCCGGAAACCCCTCTCGAGCCCCCCGTCTGGCGCTGACGCGGGGTGGCCTCCGTTTGCGCCCGTGCGTTTAGGGCGGAGCGCTCCGGGTACGGGGCTTCCTTACGACCAGGGCACATCGGAGGAGGAGCTCGACGGGACCTCGGAATCGGGCCCCCGACGAGGCACGGATCGGGCCGCCTTCCGCGGCTGCGTCCAGCACGACCCTTTTGTCGGTGGGGAACCTCCAGTTGTACCCTCCTGCACAGAGGAGCAGTCAGCCCTGTCATCGACGAGCCCCGCGCGCAAATCAAGCGCACATCCATCCCTCGTGCGCCCTACCTCCTCATCCACCACTCTTCCTCCTACGAGTCGAGGAGCTCAGCTCGGGGGAACCGTCCCCAGGCTGACGGTTACGACGTGTGAGCCTTCGCAAGTCTCTGCTACCGAGCTAAGCGACGCAAGTTTTTATTTTTAAAATCAGGGATGTTGTCCAGGAGTTGATTATTGAAGGTATGCCATCACCAATGTCCAGGAGTTGATTATTGAAGCATGGCATCACATAGAAGCATGGCATCATCTCAAACGAGGAAGAAGAGGTTATGAACTCACATCAGGCTCCTGGCGATGCTCCGGCGGTGGACGAGCTCGAAGCGACAGGCAACGGCGGTGGCTTTGGCACCGAAGGACTCCAGGCGGCGGGCAGGCTCCAGGCGATGCTCCCGCGGCGTACAGGCTCCAGGCGATGCTCCGGTGGTGGGCTAGGCCACCGACCGGCGTCGCTCCGACTCCGGTGGAGATGGCGGGCTAGGGCACTGCTCGGCGTCGCTCCGACTCCGGCGGCGCTAGGGCACCAGCAGTGGAGGAGGAAGGGCGCTAGGGTTTCGTCGGGCGGCGCGGTGCGCTGCTTCCTCGGTGAGGGCGGTGGAGGAGGACGGCGACGGCGGCAATGGAGTTGCGGCGGCGGTGGTTAAATTCGACAGCCCTTCGGGGTGAATTGAGATGCACCGAAGGACTGAAATGCCCTTCAGTGTAGCGGGGCTTATATAGGCAAGGATTAACCGCAGCGGGCAACATAAGGAGCCCGCTTCGGTTAATATTTACCGCAGCGGGCAACTTATGTTGCCCGCTGTGGTTAATACAAATAACCGCAGCGGGCATCTTAATGTGCCCGCTGTGGTTATGACAAAGATTTGTTATTATTAATATTAACTTATTAATGAGTCATTAACAAATTGAGATTTGTTATTATTAATATTAACTTATTAATGAGTCATTAACAAATTGATATTTGTTATTAATAATATTAACTTATTAATGAGTCATTAACAAATTGAGATTTGTTATTAATAATATTAACTTATTAACAAAAATCTATTACAAAACTTGTCTCGAATACTATTACATAACTTTCCACTACTTCATTACAAAACATGTGGCATATATATGAATAATATTAACTTATAAACAAAAATCTCATTTTGGTGCTGGTGCTTTCACGGACCGCTTCTCACCATCGGGACGGGCCCAGGGCTTTATACCGCTCTTGTTGCAACGGTCCTCGACGGCCTTGATCTTCTTTGCAAAATCGGTAAAAAGTTGGAGCTCTGCATAGTTGTTGTATTGTTCTGGGCTTTGGACCCCATCAGCTCCAACAATCCGCTGCTTTCCAGACACGACCACGTGCCTCTTTGGGTCCTCCGGATAGATATAGTAGGCCACTTGCGCGACATTGCTTGCGAGTACCCATTGGTCATCTTTGTACCCGATACTTTTGAGGTTCACGGTGGTTAGCCCGAAACTGTCGACCGCAACTGCTTTGGGGTTTACCCAGTGGCACCGGAAGACGGTTACGCATACGTCCTTGCCATAGTCAAGTTCCCATATTTCTTCGATCTGGCCATAGTATTGCGTCCTCATGTTTGTGGCCTCGTCGACGCCCTCATATCGAACAACGCAGTTCTGTGCCGCGCTCTTCTTGTCCTTCTCTTTCGTGTGGAACCTATACCCCTTCACATCGTACCCTTGCCACGTCGTGATTTGGCTTGACGGGCCTTGCAGAAGCTTCTGCACGGTCTCCGTATCTTCATCATCAGGGCATCTTTCTAGGGGTACGTGTTGCTCTTTGAGCCAATCTATGAAACTATTTATGTGCTCATTCTGGACCCATGCCTCTGTGCGTTGTCCGTCATTAGCGGCGCGGATCTCTTCTATGTGCCTCTCGACATATTTCTC
The DNA here is from genome assembly GCA_009763385.1 of Coix lacryma-jobi var. lacryma-jobi. NCBI lineage: Eukaryota > Viridiplantae > Streptophyta > Magnoliopsida > Poales > Poaceae > Coix > Coix lacryma-jobi. Next base: position 164,121,233 of record CM019824.1, read on the forward strand.
CATGCTCACCAACTGATGAAGGATGTTGTAATGAGCTTGTTCAATCTCCTTGTATGGTATATCCGTGCGAACTTTTCGGCCCGTGCACCCCATGCCCGCGGTTCTGCCCTCGTGCTGATGGACAGGCAACCCAATAGCCCTCCCATCTTTTATGTACCTCATACACCAGTTCACTGCCTCTTCGGTTGTGTACGCCTCGATCATAGAGCCCTCCGGGTGAGCACGGTTATGAACATATCTGTTGAGGGTGGACATGAACCGCTCGTACGTCCACATCTCGTGTAGGTACACGGGGCCTAGTTGCTCGATCTGATCCACCATGTGCATCATTAGGTGTACCATAATATCAAAATATGATGGGGGAAAGCACATCTCAAGCTGGCAAAGGGTCTCCGCGATGAAGTCCTTAAGGGCAGGGAGGTCAGCCTTACCGATGACCTTCTGCGTGATGCGGTTAAAGAAGTATGATATCCGAGTGACCACCATCTTCACGTACTCTGGACCGATAACCCTTATCACAATTGGAAGGAACACCGTCAGCATGATGTGGCAATCATGTGCGTTGTAGCCAGTCAATGTGAGGTCTTTCAAGGAGACGAGGCTTTTAATGTTGGAAGAGAAACCGGTAGGCACCTTGATACCCCTGAGAAGGTTGAGCATAGCAGTCTTCTCGCCATGCCTTAGGTTGTAGGCCGCACCTGGAAGATCGACTTTACCATTATGAGGTGACCCAGGGTGAAGGTCCTGTCTGATGCCCTGGTTGAGAAGATCCGTCCGTGACTTCAAACCATCCTTCGTCTTTCCCGGGATGTCCAGCAGGACACCGATCGTGCTATCAAAGACGTTCTTCTCGAGATGCATGCAGTCGATGGCATGGGGTGTTTTCAGTGTCTTCCAATATGACAGGTACTCGAAGAAAATCGACCTCTTCTTGAAAGGAACAGAGGGGACCTGTGACGCTTCCTCCGTCGTGTCTCGCTTTCGCTTCCTCGTTTGTTTTGTCCCCTCCTCTGGTGGCTTCTTCTTCTTCCCAAACTCGATCTGATCAATATCCTTCACCATCTCATACACCTTTGGCCCCCAACTAGTCTGCGTCGGTGGTTCACCCTGTGGCTCGCCCTGATCATCGAACAATTGATTCATGACACTTCTTCTATATCTGTGCCTTTTCGGAAGGAACCGCCTGTGCCTCATGTACACCATCTTGTTTGATCCCTTGAGGTAAGTGTAGCATGTCTCGTCGATGCACATTACGCAACCGGTCTTCCCTTTGATCTGCCTCGACAGTGAGAAGAGGCCGGGGTAGTCGGTGATGGTGACAAAGATGATGGCTTTTAGGGTGAACTTCTCCTTGAGGGACGCATCCACTATCTCGACCCCAACATCAAATAGCTCCTTCATTTCCTCCATTACCAGCTCCAGGAAAACATCGATATCATTGCCGGGCTGCTTCGGTCCCGAGATAAGCATGGTCAACAGAAGATACCTGCGCCTCTGACACAGATGGGGAGGTAGGTTGTAGATGGTCAGTACGACCGGCCAGGTGCTGTGGGAGCTGCTCAGCTCACCGAACAGATTCATCCCATCGGTGCTGAGCGCGAACCGAACGTTCCTGGGATCTTTGCCAAATTGCGGGTAGGCCTTGTCGAAATCTTTCCACTGCTGGCCATCGGAGGGGTGCCGCAGCATGCCATCGTCCTTCAAGCGGTCAGCTGATGCATGCCAGGACATGAGCTTCGCGTCTGAAAGGATCAAGATGCCCAAGAGGGGGGGTGAATTGGGCTTTTCTAAAACTTCTTTCAATAATAAAACCTATCAAGCCCCAATTGACCCCCTAGTGCCTAGAAGTGTGAATGACACGAATCAATAGCACAGAAGATTATCACTAAGCCAATTCTACTCTAGCATGGCAATTCAATTTGGGATGAACAACAAGTGTAATGCGGAATTGAATTGCTTGAATGTAAATGCGTAAGTAAAAGAGTAGAGATGACTCGACGATCTTTTTGCCGAGGTATCGAGGTGTCGGCACACCCCCCTAGTCCTCGTTGGAGCACCCGCGCAAGGGTATCGCTCCCCCTTGATCCGCGCAAGGATCAAGTGCTCACTACGAGCTGATTCTTCGCCACTCCGGCCCGGTGAATCGCTCGCTACCGGTCACAACTTGGCTTGGGTCATCCACAATCCCTCCGGATGATCACCAAGCTCTCCGATCGCCACCAAGCCGTCTAGGTGATGCCGATCACCAAGAGTAACAAGCAAGAACTCTCACTTGACCAACGCAAGGCTAATGAGATGGGTGGATGCACACTTGCTACTCTCTACTCACTAATGAGGTGTTTGATCACTCAACTATCAAATCTCTCAACCTCACTAGGCCTCTTGCACTCACTTGCAATCACAATGTGTTTGGGAACCTTTCAAATGAGCAAGAGAGACAGCATGAATGAGGGGGAAGCATATTTATACCCCCCAACTCAAAACATGCACGAAGGGGTAAGTCCAGCCAGTTACACAGTGACCGGACGCACCTGTCGGGGTGACCGGACGCGTCCGGTCAGTGTCTAACGGCTACGTGACGTTAGCCCTGACACCAGTACGATACACTGACCGGACGCACCCATGCGTCCGATCACCACTGACCGGACGCGTCCGGTCATCAATTTCCCTCTCTGGAACCTCTCTGGACGCGACCGGACTCACCTCCTGGTGCGTCCGGTCGAAAACTGAAGAGCGTCCGGTCGAAGCCAAGCCTGCTTCTTAGCCAAACCAACTGACCGGACGCACGCCCCAGCGTCCGGTCATTAGGGTTGAAGCGTCCGGTCAAATTTTGAAGTCTGAAACGACTTCGGTTTGCGACGCTCCCTTCACGAATTTTCTTCCTTATGATCTTAGGGACCTTTCTAAGCTACCTAGGGCTTTGGTTAACAAGTGTGCACCACACCTAACTCAAAAGTCTCACCTAGGTCAAGCTACCCATTCAAACCCCTCTTTATAGTACGGCCAAAGATAAAACAAAGACCTATGCTACTCTAAGTGTCCTTCAACACCGAGTGACACTTAGTGCTAGCCTATCACCGTCTTCGTCGTCCATCCTTTGAAAACCGAACGAATTCCATCAAGAGAGACATGAATACCATAGTGCCCTTACGATCATCATTACCATGACCTAACTCAATTGTTTCTGCAAAACACACGTTAGTCATAGTAGTTTACCGTTGTCATCCAATCACCGAAACCCACTGGGGGCCTAGATGCTCACAATCTCCCCCTTTTTGGTGATTGATGACAACCTCAAGTATGTTTGAAAGAGAGGAGGTTTTCAAATGCTTGATTCATATAAGCATGTGACAATAAGATCAAAGGGGTTAGGCATGCTTATACGAACCAAGTCACCATAAGTACTCAACATGATAAGAGATAACACAAGTACTTATGAAACATGCTCATTTATCGGAGTATAAGAGTGCGGAAGCGAAGTAAATGAGCATAAGCATATGACCTGAATAGGATAACGAGTGAAGCATAACATGTCATAACTGAGCATAAACAAGTGACATGAATATAAAACAAGAGTAGCAACACATGTCACAACCAAAAGACATCCAATTAACGTACAAGTGCCAAAAGATAAACATGCATGCGAATGAGTGCAAGATCACACAAAAGATCGGAAACCCTCTCACAAGCTCCCCCTAAGACTAACATACGCTCTCTCCCCCTTTGGCATCAAGGACCAAAACCTAAGGGTCGGTAGGAGGGATGGGAGCAGACGAGTCGGGCGACGAGGTGCGCGGCAGAGTCTCGAACTGAGCAAGGTAAGCTGCCTCGTCGGACGAAGAACTGAGAGCTGGCTGACCCTCTGACACTGGACGTGGAGGAGAAGCAGTCTGGGTCTGCTCAGCTGACTCGGGAGCTGTGTCTGGCGCTGGGAGCGCTGGCTCTGGAGGAGGGTCTACTGACTCAGTCACGGCCACGGTCACTGACGTCGAAGCCGCAGGCACTGAACTATCTGGCAAAGTCGCACTCTGAGAGACCGGAGGCTCAAACGACGCGACTGAGGAGGGTATGGTCTCTGTGGTACCGGTAGCTGGATCTGGAGCGGAGGTCACCGGCAACTGAAACTCAGGAGGTGTAGGCAGGCCGGTGAGCTCACTGAAGGTAGCCTCCAAAGTCCTAGGGGTCACGAGGATCGACTCGGTCTGAGGAGGAGTGAATCCGGAGCGGAGCGGCGTGCACCCTGACGGCTGCCCTGGCTGAGGGGTCGTGAACCACTGAGGGTACTGAGGGAAAGGCGAGACCGTCGACGAGGGAGCTGTGAAGAACGAGGCCGATGGCCCGGACTGCTGCAGCTGGAGCTGAGATGGCTGAGGTAACTGAAAAGCGGCCATCCTCTCCATGAAGGCTAGGGTCTGAGTCTGAAGCTGGATCATCTGCCTCTGGAGAGCGTCCTGGCGCTCCTGTGCCTGTGCGGCTGCCACTGCCTGTGCCTCTGCTAGGCGAGCCTGCTCCTGTGCCTGTCTGCGCTGCTCCTCAGCCTGACGCTGAACCTCCTCGGTAAGGCGCGACTGCTGCTGCTCCATTCGTGAGAGAATGGCTAGAAGTGCTGGGTCGGAGCCGGCCATACGAGAGGAGGAGGCCTCGGAGTCGTGAGCACCCTGTGGTCGCATCCTCGGAAGAGGAGCGTAGTCCTCGTCGGTGCTGTCGGACGGGAAGTCGTCGTCTGGGTCCTCTCCCTCTGCCTCAAGAGCTGCGAGCTCAGCCTCTGCCAACTGACTGACTGTCTCATCCTGCTGAGCCTCAGTCTCAGGAACCTCTGGCCTCTGGCGCGGACCTCGGGGCCTAGTGTCGGGATGAGCCCCTGCAAGCTGGCGAGTGTCGTACTCAGGGAACTCGGTCGGCGACTGAAGAAGCTCAGGTAGAAGACCAGGAATTATCCGCCGCAAAAGGAAACAGATAATGTGAGCATATGGAAGCTGGCGGTGACCCTTGAAGCCCTCTGCTAGTGTGTCCTCCATCTCTGAAATAATGACGTCCCAAATATCGAACTCAAGCTGTGACACAAGGTGGTGAACTAGCCAAATCTGTATCCGGGTCAACCCCTCTCTGTAACCTGTCCGGGGCAAAAGAGTACGCCTCATAACCTCGTGCACGAGGCGGGCCGTCGGCGTCAAGTCACGAGGACGCCGGCTGGACCCCTCGTCGAACGGCTCCCGGAAGCAGGCACGCACTGTCTCTGCGGGGGGAATCTCTCCTGCGTGTGGTCGCCTGGGTGGCTCTGTCTGTCCGTAACAAACTGTGTGCACACGAGTCGGATAGACTGTCAAACCAAGGTACTCCCTGGCACGTGAGCTGTAGAGCCTGTAGGACCTCCCCCTGAAGGCGAAGTGGAGAAACCGGTGGTCCGGGGAGATCCACAGAGAGGCATAGAACTGTCGAACCCAGTCCTCAATGTACAAACCACCTCGACCAAGAAGATCCGCTAACCCTGGCAGGTAGGATAGCATCGGGCGGATCGGCTCGCCAGCAACTGCAACAAGCGCCTCCAGCGAGCAAACTCTGTGTGGTCTGATGTGCACACCACTGTTGACGTAGGCCCGATAGAAGTCCTCCTGAATAACTGTGTAAAAACCCTCTGCTGCCTGAGGGTGCCGGGCTGCTGGAAACCACTCCTCGTACGGTATCAAACGAAGAGCCTGCACCTGACGTGCTGTCGCTGTCCGCAAGTCCAAGTGCTCCACAGGTGGGGGTCCCTGTGGCCTCGGAGGGGGTCGTCCACCCCGCCTCTGTCCCTCAGGTCGAGGAGAAACCTGAGTGCGAGTACGGGTAGACCTGCGGAGAGGCTGCTGAGCTGGCTGCTCCTCTGGCTGGTCCTCTGGCTGACCCTCTGCCTGGGCCTCTGGAGCAGAACCGCCGGCTGAAGCTGCGGCGAGGGCTGAAGCTGCCTCGGACGGAAACTGAAAGTCCGGAGGGAGGACGTCAGCCGGGTCGTCAAGGGAGTACTCGTGACCGCGGACCCGGACGACGCCACCCTCTGTCTGAAGTAAGGCCTGAACCTGCTGCTCTGTAAGGAGATCGCGAATGCGCGTAACAGCCTGCTGACTACTGCCCTGACCGGCCTGCTCTGTAGAAGAGTCGTGAATCCGCAGACCACCGGTGGAACCACCCTGCTCTGCCCTCTCGGCTGCTCGAGCCACTGCAAGCGCAACCTCTGAATCTCGATCGCGGCGCTTGCGCTTCTTGGAGACGAGCTTCTGAGGCCGCTTCCCCTTGTCGCCAGAGGGAGGAGGCGGGGGAGGAGGATCGTCCCCGGGACCTCCGCCGACGTTCTTGCAGCGAGCCATTGCTACAAGAACAGAACAACTGCCACTAACTGCTGCCAACTGCCACTGAGAATCACAACCACTGACAAGACGCACTGCCACTGAGGACCACTGTCAAGTAAACCAGAAGACGGGACTGAACCTCAGAGGCGTGGACTCGTTCCGTATCCGCGGGCTTGGCCCCGGATTTAGCTGTCACTGCCACGGCGCACTGTATCGGACCGACTCGCTGACGAGACACGATGAGCCGACGAAGCGTAGGTAAGACACCGACACGTGCGGGCACCAAGATGTCTCGCCGGAAGGATCTGCGCGAGAAAACGGCCACAAAAAAAGAGATAAAACAGCCGGAACATTGGTCGAGACATTTCGCCGAACACCTGGTGGGCAGGGTATATGGAGAGGGGGGAAGCTCACTGCGGAGGATCGGCCGGAGAGGAAACCGATGGGGAAGCACGCCGGCGAGGAGGAATCCGGCGGGGGAACTCCGGCGAACAGCGAGGTCCGGCGAGCTTGGGCACGGGCGCGGGCGCGGGGCGGGGAGCGGTCACACCGGGGGCGAGCGAGCGCGGCGGGGAGCGGGCACGCCGGGGGCGAGGTGGTGCGGCGGCGCGGGAGAGACGGCGGCACGGGCGCTGGCGCGACGAGGAAGAAGAAAAGGTGAGGCCCACGTGTCGGTTGGATGAGTTTATTGCGCTCGTTAAGTGACGACCGGACGCACTGCTCGAAATGACCGGACGCACGGCACCCAGCGTCCGGTCACGAACAGAGAGCTCCCGGAACGTGATTTCCACGACCGGACGCGTCCGATCAGACATGACCGGACTCATCCAGCGTCCGGTCAACCGCTGGCAATGGACCGGACGCACGATCAAATTCCTGACCGGACGCGCCGAAGACACTGTGCACTTGCGCGCGCTCTGCACTGACCGGACGCACCCTATGAGTCCGGTCGCAGCGTCCGGTCACAGGGAAAACACAGTTTTGACTCGATTTTTCGCGCCGACTTCTCGCAACTAAGTTCCAACTCAAATAAGAGGCAAATAAACACTAGTTGGAACCTAGAGGAGTGACCTCTCTCAAACCCTCAAAATTTTCAAATAATTTGCCATAGGCTAAGTTAAATTTTTAGATAAAATAGGCAATAAAGCTCCAAGGAGACAACATGTGGCCACCAAAACTAGGGGTTTTAACCAATTAGAGCCTCAAATGCTCCCCCTAACGGTGGACGAACACAGCGGTTGCTCAAAACATAACCGAAAAGAAACGACAAAGCAACAAACATGCATATGCAATGCAAAGCGGAATTTGAATCTAGGTTGCTTGTCAATTTTGCTCATGGGTAAGCTTCTTCACACGCTTTTTAGGGCGGTTATCTTAACCACGTCTGACAAGCCTATGTGCATGGCATAATTTAAACATGGCATATGATACAATGCAATGCAAAGACAACCCCCTTTCACCTTTTGACAAAGTTACTTAGATCAAGCACATTGAGCTCACTTCGCAATCTACAAAGGGTGCTCTCATCTAGGGGTTTTGTGAAGATATCCGCCAATTGATCTTCGGTTCTAACTCCCTCTAAGGATATATCTTTCTTGGAGACATGATCTCTAAGGAAGTGATGGCGAATATCTATGTGCTTTGTGCGAGAGTGTTGAACCGGGTTGTTAGCAAGCTTAACCGCGCTCTCATTGTCACACAACAAAGGTACCCTTTCTAGAACTACACCATAATCTAAAAGGGTTTGCTTCATGTAAAGGATTTGTGCACAACAAGCACCCGCGGCTATGTATTCCGCCTCGGCGGTAGACAAGGCCACACTATTTTGCTTCTTTGAACTCCATGACACTAGAGATCTCCCAAGCAAATGGCACCCTCCGGATGTGCTTTTTCTATCAATTTTGCAACCCGCGTAATCCGAATCGGAATACCCAACGAGTTGGAAGTTAGCTCCTTTGGGATACCAAAGGCCAATGCTTGGGGTGTGCTTGAGGTACCTAAGGATTCTCTTCACCGCTATGAGATGTGATTCCCTAGGATCGGCTTGAAAACGAGCACACATGCATACACTAAACATGATGTCGGGCCTAGATGCGGTCAAGTATAACAAACTACCAATCATAGAACGGTAGAGAGTTTGATCAACCGGGTTACCTCCCTCATCTAGGTCGAGATGTCCGTTGGTTGGCATTGGAGTCTTGATAGGCTTGCAATCATCCATGTTGAAGCGCTTGAGGAGGTCTTTTGTGTACTTCTCTTGAGATATAAAAGTCCCCTCCTTCAATTGCTTGACTTGAAAGCCTAGGAAAAATGTGAGCTCGCCAATCATCGACATCTCGAACTCTTTCGACATCAAGTCACCAAATTCCTTGCAATAGGCTTCATTTGTTGACCCGAAGATGATATCATCGACGTAGACTTGACAAATGAAGATCTCTCCATCAAGCTTCTTGGTGAATAGTGTGGTGTCGACCTTCCCAATGGTGAAGCCCTTCTCAATTAGGAAGTCCCGAAGGCGCTCGTACCACGCTCTAGGGGCTTGCTTGAGCCCATAAAGCGCCTTGGACAACCTATAAACATGATTAGGATATCTAGGGTCTTCAAACCCGGGAGGTTGATCAACATAGACTAGTTCATTTATGAAGCCATTTAAAAATGCACTTTTCACATCCATTTGATATAATTTAATGTCATGATGTGATGCATATGCAAGGAGGATACGAATGGCTTCGAGTCTTGCAACCGGTGCAAAGGTCTCTCCAAAATCCAAGCCTTCAACTTGAGAGAACCCCTTTGCCACTAGCCTTGCCTTGTTTCTAACAACCTTGCCTTGATCATCTTGCTTGTTCCTAAACACCCATTTTGTTCCAATGACTCTTGCGCCTTTTGGTCGCTCTTCAAGTGTCCAAACTTGGTTGCGGGTGAAGTTGTTTAATTCTTCATGCATGGCATTCACCCAATCCGGATCACCTAGAGCTTCATCTACAATGGTAGGCTCAACAAGAGAAACAAAGGAGTGATGTTCCATAAATAAAGCAAGTTTTTGAGAGCGAGTCATTACACCCCTTGTCGGACTCCCTATGATGAGATCTTGAGGATGAGCTTGTAGTAGAGGAGTAGTCCTTCGATCAACCACTTGAGGGGCCGCTTGTGGAGCATCAACATCTTGAGCGTGTACCACCATTTGATCATGGGAGACATGAGTATCTTCATTTGGATCCCTCCCATCTTTGTCATCATCAAGTGGTACATGTGATGAGGATGGCTTGTCAATGACTTGCACATCATCATCATCATCTTTAGGCTTGATGACTCCAACCGGCATGTTCTTCATTGCATCCCTCAATGGTTCATCACCTACATCATCAAGATTTTCATGCTCTCCTTGAGAGCCATTAGATTCATCGAATTCCACATCATATGTTTCCTCTACCATCCCGGTGGCATGGTTGAATACTCGATATGCTTTGGACTTCAATGAGTAACCAACAAGAAAACCAATATCACATCGACGTTGAAACTTCCCTAGGTGTTGGCGCTTCTTGAAGATGTAGCATTTGCACCCAAACACTCTAAAGAAGGATACGTCCGGCTTCTTGTTGTTGAGTAGCTCATAGGGGGTCTTGCCAAGGAGACGATGGGGGAACAACCGGTTTGATGCATAGCAAGCGGTGTTGATTGCTTCCGCCCAAAATCTTTCCGGTGTAGTGTACTCATCTAACATAGTCCTTGCTAGGGTGATTAGTGTTCGGTTCTTCCTCTCAACTACCCCATTTTGTTGTGGTGTGTAGGTTGCGGAGACTTCATGCTTGATCCCAACTTCATCACAATATTGCTCAATGTGGGTGTTGTCGAACTCTCTTCCATTGTCACTTCTTATCTTTTTGATCTTCAAGTCAAACTCATTTTGGGCTCTCTTGGCAAACTTCTTGAATGAAGGGGTTGCTTCGGATTTGTCATGAAGAAAGAATACCCAAGTGTATCTAGAGTAGTCATCAACAATCACTAGACAATAGAGATTTCCACCCAAGCTAGCATATGTTGTTGGTCCAAATAGATCCATGTGAAGTAGCTCTAACTCTCTTGATGTTGACACAAAAGCTTTGGTTGGATGTGTATTTGCAACTTGCTTGCCGGCTTGACATGCACTACACAATTTGTCCTTCTCAAATTTGACATCCTTCAAGCCCCTAACCAAATCCTTCTTCAATAGCTTGTTGAGAGTGTTCATTCCAACATGTGCTAATCTTCTATGCCAGAGCCAACCAAGAGATTGCTTAGTGAACAAACATGTCTTCAAGTTGGCATCTTCGGAGGTAAAATCCACTAGATAGAGATTGTTGTATCTAAAGCCTTTGAATATCACTTGTATATCATCTTTCTTGGTTACAACCACTTCCTTGTCGGTGAACAAGCATTGAAAGCCAAGATCACATAGTTGCCCAACGGATAGCAAGTTGAAGCTTAATGATGCAACTAGAAGCACATTGGAGATGGTATGATCGTTTGATATAGCCACTTTGCCCAATCCTTTGACATTGCCCTTTGAGTTGTCACCAAATGTTATCTTTTCTTGGTCATCGACATTCTCTTCTAGTGAGGTGAACATCCGGGGATCTCCGGTCATATGTTGTGTGCATCCACTATCAATTACCCAATGTGATCCACCGGTCTTGTAGTTCACCTACACACACGAAATCAAGCTTGAGCTTTCGGGACCCAAACTTGTTGCGGTCCCTTAACTTTCTCAACTAGTGACTTAGCAACCCAAATTTGCCTTGGCCTATTCTTGTTAGGTGGCCCCATAAACATAACCTTCACTTTGCCACTAGAATCTTGTCTAAGCATGTAGTGAGCATTGAAGGCAAAGGGTCTAGCATGCTTGGGCAAGGGTGTGGGCTTTGGCTCCTCACAAGCATGAGCAAAGTGTCCTTCCTTTCCACACTCATAGCATCTCCCAATCTTCTTCTTCTTTGGCTTAGTGATGCTCTTGCGTTGCTTCATCCTCTCTTCAAGAAAGCCAATGCCATTTCTATTGGTCTTCATGACGGTGTTCATGAGAAGCTCACTTTGAAGACATTGACCCTTGGTGAAGTTCCTCAAACCGGTGGTGAGGTGCTCTTTCTCCTTCTTGAGCTTGTCATTCTCTTGTTGGAGTTCCATTTGAGATGGTGTCATTTTGTAGTCCCTCTCCATCTTTAATCTCTTGTTCTCTTCTTTTAGCATGTCTAGCTCAAGTGTCATGCTATATTCATCGTCATGAGATTGAATGATAACTCGCTTGGTGGTTGAAAGCTTTTCTAAATCAACCTTGAGCTTTGCATTCTCATTCTTGATCTTGACATAGTCATCATAGTGATCGGCCTCAACCACTTTCTTGCCCTTGCCACTAGCACTTTGCTCAACATGCTCACTAACCAAGTCCTCACAAGATGTTGCTATGTCACACTTAACAACAAGGTTAGGAGCATCATGTGTCTCATGTGAAAGCATATCATAAGCAATGGTGAGAGTATCATAATCTACTTTCACTTGAGTATATTGTTCCTTAAGCAAAGCATGACTAGTGGAAAGGTCACTATGCATCTTATCAAGTTTTTCATTTTTAGCTTTGAGCTCCTTGTTAGAGGACTTGAGCTCCTTGATAGTGGATGACATAGTTGCAAGTTCATCTTTTAGTTCATCACTAGCATGAATAGCATGATCACACTTTTCAACAAGAGATTCATTTTCATCAACAAGCTTCTCATTTTTAGCTCTAGTCTTTCTTATGATTTTAGAGTAGTCATTTAGCAATTTGACAAGTTCATCATAAGTGGGAGCCTCAAATTCACCATCACTATCACTATCACTAGAGTCATCATTGTTTTGTACCTTCCGGTCACCCTTGGCCATAAGGCATAGGTGTGTAGATGATGATGGTGACGGTGGTGGTGGTGGTGTAGAGGAGCCAATGACTAGAGCGGCCACCTTCTCCTTCTCATCATCACTATCTTCATTTGATGAGCCACCGGAGGAGTCAATGTCGGTGAGCCAATCACCAACAATGTAAGCCTTCCCACCTTTCTTGTGGTATTGCTTCTTTTTCTTGCCATCCTTCTTGTAGTAAGGCTTTTCATCCTTCTTCTCATCTTCACTTGATGAGTCATACTTCTTGCCCTTGTTCTTGTTCTTGTAGCTCTCTTTCTTGGGCTTGGTGCATTGATGAGCAAGATGGCCAAGCTCACCGCAATTGTAGCAATCCATTTCGGAGATTGGTCTCCTCTTGCTACTTGTGAAGAATTTCTTCTTTCTTGAGTCAAAGTTGACTCCATTCTTGTGAAGCTTCTTCAACATCTTGGTGGTCTTCTTCACCATGAGAGCAATGTTGGAATCATCTTCATCATCGCTTGTGCTCTCATGATGCACCTCAATAGCCTTGGACTTGCCCTTCTTGTCATGACTTGCTTTGAAGGCCAAGTCCTTCTTCTTGTCGGTGGAGGAGCCACCACTTGGTGTGATGTGCATGTACATCTCATGAGCATTGATCTTCCCCAAGACTTGTGTTGGTGTAGATGTGGAAAGATCACCTTGATGTAGCACGGTCACAATGTGTCCATACTTGTCAATGGGAAGGACACATAGGATCTTCCTCACAACATCGGATGGTTGCATTTGTGTGAGGCCAAGACCATTGAGCTCCTCTACAAGAACATTCAAGCGTGAGTACATTTCATTTGCATTTTCATGAGCAAGCATTTCAAACGAGTTCATCTTTTGCACAACCAAATGATAACGCTCCTCACGCTCACTCTTGGTTCCCTCATGGAGCGCACAAATATTTTCCCATAGATCATGGGCATTTTTGTGGTTCCGAACACGATTGAACACATCCTTGCAAATGCCTCTAAAAAGGATGTTTTTGGCTTTTGCATTCCATTTTTCATTTTCCTCCTCATTAGGAGTGAGGCTAGTCCCTTCTTTGGGCTTGGCAAAGCCGGTGATCGCGGCATTGAGGCATTTAACATCAACCGCTTCTAGGTACGACTCCATACGGATTTTCCAATATGGGAAGTCGTCTCCCTCGAACATGGGAGGTGGACCATCACCTCCGGACATCTTAACTCTAGGCGGTTAAGCCTAAATCGAGAGCACGAGGCTCCGATACCAATTGAAAGGATCAAGATGCCCAAGAGGGGGGGTGAATTGGGCTTTTCTAAAACTTCTTTCAATAATAAAACCTATCAAGCCCCAATTGACCCCCTAGTGCCTAGAAGTGTGAATGACACGAATCAATAGCACAGAAGATTATCACTAAGCCAATTCTACTCTAGCATGGCAATTCAATTTGGGATGAACAACAAGTGTAATGCGGAATTGAATTGCTTGAATGTAAATGCGTAAGTAAAAGAGTAGAGATGACTCGACGATCTTTTTGCCGAGGTATCGAGGTGTCGGCACACCCCCCTAGTCCTCGTTGGAGCACCCGCGCAAGGGTATCGCTCCCCCTTGATCCGCGCAAGGATCAAGTGCTCACTACGAGCTGATTCTTCGCCACTCCGGCCCGGTGAATCGCTCGCTACCGGTCACAACTTGGCTTGGGTCATCCACAATCCCTCCGGATGATCACCAAGCTCTCCGATCGCCACCAAGCCGTCTAGGTGATGCCGATCACCAAGAGTAACAAGCAAGAACTCTCACTTGACCAACGCAAGGCTAATGAGATGGGTGGATGCACACTTGCTACTCTCTACTCACTAATGAGGTGTTTGATCACTCAACTATCAAATCTCTCAACCTCACTAGGCCTCTTGCACTCACTTGCAATCACAATGTGTTTGGGAACCTTTCAAATGAGCAAGAGAGACAGCATGAATGAGGGGGAAGCATATTTATACCCCCCAACTCAAAACATGCACGAAGGGGTAAGTCCAGCCAGTTACACAGTGACCGGACGCACCTGTCGGGGTGACCGGACGCGTCCGGTCAGTGTCTAACGGCTACGTGACGTTAGCCCTGACACCAGTACGATACACTGACCGGACGCACCCATGCGTCCGATCACCACTGACCGGACGCGTCCGGTCATCAATTTCCCTCTCTGGAACCTCTCTGGACGCGACCGGACTCACCTCCTGGTGCGTCCGGTCGAAAACTGAAGAGCGTCCGGTCGAAGCCAAGCCTGCTTCTTAGCCAAACCAACTGACCGGACGCACGCCCCAGCGTCCGGTCATTAGGGTTGAAGCGTCCGGTCAAATTTTGAAGTCTGAAACGACTTCGGTTTGCGACGCTCCCTTCACGAATTTTCTTCCTTATGATCTTAGGGACCTTTCTAAGCTACCTAGGGCTTTGGTTAACAAGTGTGCACCACACCTAACTCAAAAGTCTCACCTAGGTCAAGCTACCCATTCAAACCCCTCTTTATAGTACGGCCAAAGATAAAACAAAGACCTATGCTACTCTAAGTGTCCTTCAACACCGAGTGACACTTAGTGCTAGCCTATCACCGTCTTCGTCGTCCATCCTTTGAAAACCGAACGAATTCCATCAAGAGAGACATGAATACCATAGTGCCCTTACGATCATCATTACCATGACCTAACTCAATTGTTTCTGCAAAACACACGTTAGTCATAGTAGTTTACCGTTGTCATCCAATCACCGAAACCCACTGGGGGCCTAGATGCTCACAGCGTCCTCTGGGTTCCCAAATAGCGCACGGAGGCGGTCGATCACTGGCATGTACCACACCGACAGTGCCGGACTTCTCCTCAACGTGTAACCCTCTTCTTCCTCGTACTGCTGATGAGCCGAGATGCGATTGGCTGCAACATTGCTCTTCTTGACACCCTTCTTCTTCTTCCTCTGACCACCTCGCAAGGCCTCATCGTCGTCTGCATCCACGCGACATCCAGCATTTCTCTTGTAGCGACTGGCGCCACAGTGCGGACAGCTCGTCAAATTCTTATACTTTATGCCCCGATAGAGGATGCAGTGGTTAGGGCAGACATCGAACTTTCTAAGCTTCATCGCCACTGGCCGGATAAGCTTCTTCGCCCGATACGTATTTGCTGGGATCTTGTTACTCGTCGGGAATGTTTTAGCAAGGTAACCTAACAGCTCATCAAAGCTAGTGTCAGACCACCCATGCCGAGCCTTCATCATCAACATGTGGAGGTTGAAACGGAGCACCGTGCAATCCTTCGAACATTCCTCGCCGTCCTTATATAAAGGATCAAGTGACGCCTGCTTCATCTCTCTGAAATTTTCCAGCCACTTCGGGGAGCCATACACGACGTCGTCTTCGTCGATGTGGTTGACTAAATCCTGAAACAGCTGCACATCCGCAGGGTCCTGCACTGTAGCGTCCTCAACATCTCCACCACCATCATCTGTCATATCCAGAAGTACATCTGCCTCCACAGCGCTGTGGTCACGAGCACTACTGTCACTGAAGGCAGGCGCTACTGTTGCTGATGAGATGTGCGCTCCAGGATCTTGGTTCACCGTCGCCGTCGACGCTGAGCTTACTCCAGATGCCGCCCCGACACTCGGATCGAGTCTCTCGCCGTGATGAGTCCACACCGTGTAATCATCCATGAAACCAAAACGAATCAAATGAGATTGCACTATGCCTTCGTCTTTGAAGGCGGTCAGATTCTTGCAACGATGACATGGACATATGATTGTCGTCTGCTTCGATCTCTCACGGTCAGCTTTCGCAGCGGAAATAAACTTTCTCACTTCAACGATATACCGCACATCAAGTACTCTATTGATCTTATACATCCATTCCGACCGGTCCATTGTACCTGCGATCCTTAATTAATAAAACACATCATGAATCACAAAACAAAGATGAATTAGAAAAACATAATAATTTATTATATTTATGTTAAATCTAGGGACAGAAGTAATAACGACGACAAATAAAGTTAATGTATCCATGATGAACTTAGAGAAACAAATACCAATTTTCTCTCTCCTACATACAACTAGATCTAAAACGGAGGCTAAAAAGAGCGAAAAAGAGAGGGGAAAGAGGGTGGAGATCATCTAGGTACCTCTTGTGGAGTACTTCTCCTCCAAATCAAACAAATAAACCTCAAAAACAAGTTATTTGGGACAAAAATTTGGCAAAACTTCTTCCCCCGTTTTTGGTCTAGAGGAAGAAGATGATCGGGTTCTGGTGGCGGCGGCGGCGGCTTAAATAGCGAGGCATAACCGAAGCGGGCAACGTAAGGTGCCCGCTGCGGTTAATCTTATTTAACTGCAGCGGGCACGTTACGTCGCCCGCTTCGGTTAATCATTAACCGAAGCGGTCATATAAGGAAGCCCGCTGCGGTTAAATAAGATTAACCGCAGCGGGCAACTTATGTTGCCCGCTTCGGTTAATGATTAACCGCAGTGGGCGCTTCGGCGGCCGGCCGCTGCAGGCCGGCCACCGAATAACCGTGGCGGGCAAAAACTGTGCCCGCCACGGAGCCCATTTAGGCAACGCTGCGCAAGTTCTTTTTTGTAGTAGTGAACCATGGTAGATCCGGTACCGTCGTCGCCGAATCTGGTGGATCGACCACCGCAGTCGCTGGATCCACCGTCACCATCGTCGGATCCGTCTTGGCTAGCGTGCGGAGGCCGTGGGGTGGTGGGACGCGGCCGTGAGGAAGCGGTGGGGTGCGGCGTGGAGGGCGCCGGACTTGTCAGGGAGAAGCTCGCTAGGATAGTGAGGGGGAGGGAGGGGAGGGGAGGCAGAAGATGAGACGCTCAGACGCAGCGTGCGTGCGGACGGTCTGGAGAACGGTCGTCCGTAAAGAAGTCATTACCTTTATTTTATGTTTTTTTCTCCCATATATGCATTTTATTTTATGTTTTTTCTCCATGCTCGGCGGCTCTTTCCCTACCAACCTCCTAGCACGCGGGCCACCAAGCACCACCGACCCCCACCCACGTACTATATCCTTCTTACCGGGTGTCTTACGTCAATCCAATGCAGCCCTCTTTATTTAGACAATAGAAATAGAGGGAGACCATAGGGAAGGACGATATATAAGATCATTGAAAACCGTGAGGCCAGACTCTTATGAGCACTGTTGTGGCTAGATTTAGGGAGGATATACATATACTAGTCATATAGGATAGCCCCTATATGAAGGATATCAAATTTAGGTGAACTCTCAGACATACTCCTTATTTTGGGTCACTGGCTCGACCTAAAACTTGTTAAAAATGAAGTAAAATGGAGTGACATGAAACTGTTCTAGAAAGAGATGAACTAAACTAAGAAAACACAACGCCGACTGGGTTTCCACAATTCCACGTGTGTCATAAAACAAGGTTTGTTGCCATTGTCTGGAAACTAGCTTCTCTGGGGGAATGAATGCGTGTCGGCAATGACTTGCTTTGGGGAATAAATTTCAGTAACAGACTACTTGATCATATAAAGCAATAATATAAACCTTTCATCCTTGTTAGGGGTGAGCGAGTGTCATGCTGGTTGGAGGTGATCAAGCGCTTTCAAATTGGGAATAGCCCGCTGTAGATGAAGTTAGGTTTCAGTAGTGGACTATTTCATAGACTAGACCAGTATGCAAGATATTTTTGCCAGTGCACTAAGATCTAAAGGCACAAAAAAATATTAGTGCAAGTTAGCCTCAAAATACATAAGTGGGATCTTAACATGTACATCCTTGTTTATTCTAAAATATCTCCTCAATCCACATCTAAAATTACTGACATCCACTAATAGTAAAAATATTCAGAGAAGTATAAAATTATGTGTATATATGTTTCTAATTACATACTTGTATTACTATTGCTACATGATTAACAAATTTAAAGTAAACATACGTGTTGTGCATACATTTTAACTTCAGTACATGCATTAAAAGCTAATATTTGAAGCAGTATTTTAATAAGTGGTGTGCATGTATTTGAATTTGTTTATCAACTTCAGTGCATGCGTTACAAAGACTATTTTAACTTCAGGACATGCAGGATTAAAATACTCCCTCCGTACAGGAAAAGTAAGTCGTTTTGGACAACGACACGGTCTCCAAAGTATATGTTGGGGGAAGGGACCCTCGGCAGTGGCGCCACGCAGGCTGGCTCGAAAAACGACCTTCGCGCGACCCGCGGCCCCGCCCACGAACTCTCTTCTCTCCGTCTCCGTTTGTTGGACCCTTCGGATTGGTTTCCTAACCTTCGGGCCTTCGGATCGGTTTCCTAACTGAAAGGACCTTGATGTCTCCTAGGAGGACTAGAGGGGGGTGAATAGGCCTACAAAAATTCAGCTCAAACAGAAGTTAAAACTGAAAGCGTCACTGCCTCCCTTTGAGGGCCGCACTGACTCCCTGTGACCGTAAGTCCACATATGTCCAAACTGGTACACTGAGTACTAGAGATATCGAGTGACAACCCTGCAAAATTTCAGCTCGAGACTCAATAAGATTAGAGGGCGGCACTGCCGCTCTTCAAAATATAAGCGAACAGAAACGAAACTTTGCAGGTAGAAACTAGATACTCTAAGCAGCTTAACCCTGCAACAGAAAGATAAGAAACAGCTCGAAGACTGTATACCACAGAAATGTATCACAAGAGGAGATCAACCTCAACAACCCTAACAATGTCTATGCATGAATATGATTTGCAAGAATATAAACAACACACAAGACACAAGATTTATCCCGTGGTTCAGCTAGCCACCAAGGCTTGCTTACTCCACGTTGTTGAGGTATCCACACAAGGAGAGCTAGCCACATAGGCTTGCTCTTTCCCTCAATCTCAAATCAAGAGAATGAACTCTTGAAGTGAGGGGTGATTTCTTAGCTGCAATGGGTGGTTACAAACCTCCCTAGGCTGCCACACAAGTTGGCAAGCTCAAGGGCGACGCCTAGCCGGCTAGGAGCAAGCTCCAAGAGTAAAGAACCCTAGAACCGCCGGCCAAACGAGAACCAACTGCTCTCAAACTATGGGAATCAATAGATCAGCTCCCCACGAGTATTTTGTTGCCTTTTCTCTCAAGTTTCAATGGTGGAATTGGTAGATCTCTTGAGGAGGTGAAGGAGCAACAATGGGGAGAGAGAACTGTGTCTGAGAGCCGCTGCAACGGTCTGAGTGTCGGGACGAGGAAGAAGACACCGTTGCAACGTTTCTGGATAGTATTTATACGTCTGAATCGGACTCAGATTTGAAGGGCGGCACTGCCACCCTTAATGGGCGGCACTGCCGCCCTGGCCAAACAACTCTGATGAATATGAAATTTGGTTGGCTGGTTTGGCTGGGTATGGGGATGTTATTGTGGGATTTTGAGCAATTGGTTCCACAGTTTGGCAAACTGTTCTAGAATCCCTCTTGATAGTCCGGTTTTTCCTAAACTCAAGAATAAAAGAATATAAACAATTAATCACTTGAGTCTTCAATATCTTTATATGCCATTTCTTCTCAATGTCACTTCATAGGGGTTGCAACCAATTGTGACTGTCCCATCTCTTTGAGCAAACATCCCTTGAGCATGTGACTTGAACCATTTCACTATATATGAGTTCAACTTCATGGCTTCAAGTCACTTCCACTAATGATTTGATCCTCAACACAATATGACTCCTCGTAGCTTGATTAGTACCTCGACTCAATGCAAGTACTCTCTTCTTCACCCTAGCCATAGTACCTCGGTTTCCTTGACCTTCACCTTCACTTAGTACCTCGAAGCCCTTTCCTTGCTATCTTCACCCTATCAAGCCATACTCAAGTCACATCATATTAAGTATCCATTGAAAAACCATTTCTTCAACATTGTGATCCTTGCTTGAACATCTTATCGATATGAATGTTGAGATCAGTCAAGCTTCACATAGAAACATATATGGATCATCATTAATATGGTCAAGCCAATTCACGGTTCCTTATATTCTCTCCATTCTGGCTTGACACTCAACACTCACTTCAATCTCCATCTTCATACTTCTAGCTTGATCAAATCAATGCAAAGTGATTTCTCGAATCTTTATCCATACAAGCAAACCAAAGTAGAGATGACATATATACAATATGAGTTAAGGCCTTGTCATTTGACCTTTGCTTGGCATTTACTCACTTATGCATTCTTGATTCATTCTTCAACCTTTATCAAAGCTAGTTCACTATCAAACTCTTCTTGCTCATGAAAAGCAACCCATTGTTGAGACCATTCCAAAATCATCAATCCATGTCTCACTTGTCATTTGCCAAATATGCTTGCTTTCTCATGATGCCATGATATCCCACAACATAGAAGCCATATCATCAACTCTATTTGCATTGTTGTCTTTTGCTTGAACAAGATTGTTTCTATGATCTTCCAATACAACAATACACAATTTTGGCCTTCATGTCAACACTATGTCGAATACCATCAAGTTTGCTTTTCTTGTTGAACCTTTGATACACTTAGCAAACTTGTTAGACCTTTAATTATGTTGTCACTCAATTCACCAAAACCCACTAAGGGCTAGATGCACTTACAATCTCCCCCTTTTTGGTGATTGATGACAACACTATTAAAGCTTACAAGAGATTGATAAACATTAAGATTTTGAATCCTATGATATAGTGAGTTCCCCAAAAATGTGTGCATTGAAAGGAATTTCAAATTTTGGCCTCAAATGCCAAATGCACATATTTAAGACAAAGTGTGGAAATTCTCCTATATCTTAGCATTCGTGGGGTGCAAGGTGTTAGACATGATAAATGTGATGCTCATGATAGTTCATGCACTCAACAGGTTTAACAATATATCATTCAAAGCATGAATGTCACACACTAGCATAAATGATCCTTATCAAGAGCATCAATTTAAACCATGCTTGCACACACCACTCAATTTTGAAAAATCTTATATGCCTCTCCTTTACCCCTTTCCATCATCATATCAATCTCTCTTCCCCTTACATTCTCCCCAAAATTTCTCCCCCTTTGGCATTAATCTCCAAAAAGGATTTCTCCACCAAAAGGAAGAAATGATGGTAGACAAGTGAGGGCAAGAGGTAGGTAAAAGTTTAGCATATAGAATTTCTCTCCTATGTTTTGTACCAAACAAAGTATGGAACACTTTAAGTCAAGATTCTCAAGAGGTTAGCATATTTAGCTCATACCTCACATAGGTGATATAACATGAGACAAACTCACAACATCACCACAAGAGGTATCAACCAAATATCTAACTCATTCTCTAATCGTCATCATAAGAACAGACTCATGGTGTGACTCAAAATATTGCATACACATGCACACACTAGCATGTAAGGGCCTAGATGCACAAAGGTAATACAAATGTTCATGGAGTGATATACCTTTGTTCTAAGCCTCATAATCTCCACCATGATGATGATTTCGATTTAGTGCTTTGGATG
Source organism: Coix lacryma-jobi var. lacryma-jobi (assembly GCA_009763385.1). Classification (NCBI taxonomy): domain Eukaryota; kingdom Viridiplantae; phylum Streptophyta; class Magnoliopsida; order Poales; family Poaceae; genus Coix; species Coix lacryma-jobi. Next base: position 164,142,924 of record CM019824.1, read on the forward strand.
GGCCTAGCACTTTCTTTAATCAAAAGATCTCATTTGTGCCCATCTCTCTTTTTCATCATCTTCAAGGAGACATCACAAACTTGTGCTTCATCTTAGTTGAAAGTCCATTGCTAGCTCTTGTTGTCATTTTGAGATACCAGTTGAAGATATATTTCTTGATATACCATATTGAAAGATTATCCACCAATACCAATTGAAATATGATCTTCATAGTTTGACACCAATGGAAGGAATCTTCACAAGTTAATGTCAATTTGCATGGAAGCTTGTATCTCATAACATCACCTAGATGTCTCCTAGGGACCTTGATGTCTCCTAGAAAATGCTCACAAAGACAAGAGATAACATTAAATTGCACAAGCTACAGTTTTACAACTAGTGACCATTTGGATGTGGAAGGCATGTGGATCACTAATTGCAAAACCTCATAACATAGACTAAATTCCCTCTATTTGATAGTGCATACATATGTATGTGAAAAGCAGAACATATGCACTTTGGTCAATTAAGTCCAAACAAGGGAATTTAAGCTATATTATGGAGAGTAGCTGCATAAGAGTTAAAATTGCAACCCAAATGAATATGAGAGATAACATTGCTGATTTGGATTGATTTGGTTATGTAGCATACCCAAGAGAAACTTATTCTCACCAAGAGACTACACAAGTTCACTAGAAGAAAATGTTAGTCTCAAAAGACACAAGACATAGAATAAACTCCCCCTTAATATGTGCATCAAGTATTCGAATTAGTTGTGAAATGCACTTGAATCGGTTTAAGAGTCTAGAGGAGTTCATGCTATATCTTGGTCGAGGCACACCAAATTTGCAACAATTGAAATTATGCCAAAGGAAACATACCACCGCTAAGGTAGAGAGATCACCACATAAATTTTGATTGACATGACCAACATATAAGTAAGGTTTCAATGATTTGGATGGCCATAGTTCTCTTTCGATGAAATATGGTGAATTAGAGCTTTGGTGATCATCCAAGATCCATATTAAGTTCCTAGTTCTTTCTTTACCTAAAGCATCTCACATAGAAAGCAAATGGTAAAATTCATGAAATTTTCAAATTATGAACTAGGAGTTACCACTCTTTGTTGATAAGGTCTTGGTTGATCAATAGGATGGATCATGTGTACTTGATGAGCTCTAGAATAGAGAATTGACAATGAGATTCCACTCTTCAATTATTTTCTCCAACTCATTAGAATCCAATTCCACTAAGGATTGGGACATTCGACACTAAGCCAGGAGCACTCGGTTTATAAAGACCGAGACCTCCTAGAGTAATTGTGAATTACCCAATGTGAATCCAAAAGTAACCATCCATCCTTCCAAGGTGTGAGACAACATAACATGAACTTGAGAGAAATCTTTTGTCCCACAAGATATTAGAGTAAACTCCCCCTCAATTTGTGCATACAAGAGTACACAAAGCACACTCATGCATATCAAAGATCCTGGGCCAAGGGAGAAGTTTACACTACATTCCAATTGATTTCAAACTCCTTCAAGCTTGCTTGCAATCCAATTAGTTTCAGCTAGTTCTTAGTTGCTTCAAAATGATTTCAAATGATTCTAGCTGATTGTAACTCATTACTGCTACTTGTATCTACTAAAGTCAATCAATTATAATTAGTTTCAATTGATTGCAGCTGCTGAATTTGAAAGCATGCAACTGATTTCTTCTAGTTCCAACTAGCTGCAACTTCTTGTTGTTGCTTGCAAATCTGATTGCAACTCATTTGGACTCATGTGTGAGTTATTCTCTTTCATTGATATTCCTTTGGACCAAACTGAAGCTCCTCATCTTCATTGATTCTTCATGACCAACATGAGAGCCAACTGAAACTTGTTGTTACAATGCAATACAATTCTGCACAGTTAGTTTTCAGATTCTGTCTTCCTCAGAGAAAACTTCATATCTCTCAGACCACTTGTCCAATATACATGAAATTTGGTAGAGATCTTCATCTATGAGTACTTTAACTGCTGTAAAAATTTTAGCCCATTTGGACTCCATTTGATTAGTCAAATCTATTTTCTACCAAAACTGCTCAAGTCTGAAACTGCAGTGCTGAGGCTGATAGAATTCAACTGAAAACTGATTTTCTTCAAAACCAAACTGCATGCCAACTGTATAACACCAAGTACTAGATGTATATAGCATGCTCACAAAGTTTCAGGTCAATTCATTAGTGTTTGAACTTCCAAATCCATGCTTGAAGGTAGCCAACTCAGAATTTCAAATTTCTGGACAGATTTGATGTTTTTCACAATTCGTCTTTTCTTGTCCAATCTTGAGGTGATTTTGATTGAGAATACTCACAAGGTGTCATTGCCGTTCAGTCCTATTATCAACGATTGAAATCTTGTGAATTCTTCCAATTATAGCTCATCCAACTCAACCTCAATCTTGTTCCTTTTCAAATTCAGATTTTGATCTCTTTGGCCTCTAGCAACCTCATCTTCTTTAGGTGAAGAGTAACCATAAGGCTTGTAATGCATCCAAATAAATAAGCACAACCTCTTTTTTATTGATTTCCTATGAATAAGCTCAAACACAAGAGGGCATTAGTAACACAAGCACTAGTTTCTCATTTAGTAACCCTTTATGTGTGGAAGGTAAGTGGGCTACCAAAATAGAGAAACTTCATAACATGGACTAAATCTCCCTTATTGCCTCATGCACACTCTTTTGAGTGGAATGGAAATGTTAATGTGCATGGTTGGTCATTTAAGTCCAAAGGGCAGATTTAAGCCATATTATGGTGAGTGGCTAACATAAATGAATCAACCCAAAATTAACTAGAAAGAACATATCACATAGTTTTGGATTGATGGCATTGATATGATAGCACACTCCATTTGAGAGACACATTCTCATTTAGTGAGACTATATAAATCACTTAGAGAAATGGTTAATCTCACAACTCTAGTCATAGAGTAAATTCCCCTTTTTATAAGTGCTCTAAGTATTTGAATTTCTCATATAGCACTCTATTCATTTAAGAACATGGAATTTCACTCTATGTCTAGGTCATGGTAACAACAGAATAATCAAGTTTAACTTATGCCAAGAAATACTCACAACCATTTGAGCATGTAGATGGCCATAAGATGAGAATGAGAATTTGCCAATCTACCATATGACAAGATTCCATCAAGTAGAGAGTTCTTGAGATTTGAGTGATAAGTGCCTCTACTTGAGCTTTCTTGAAATTCTTGGTTTGAGGTCCACAAAGGAAACTCAAATAATCTATGTTGCTTGGTGTAGATGATCAATTCAATTCCAATTACACTTTTCTTTCATGACCAGCAACCAATACATATCCTCAAGTGCTTTATTTCCCTAAGTGGCTACACAAGACACAAGGAGATAAGATTTAAAATAAATTGCACTTGAGATTTAGAAGTTACCACCCTTCTGGAAATATAATGGATGATGTGGTCTCTTCATCTTCACTTTGCTCATATGAAGGTTGTAGGTTTTGTCCATGGATTAAAGTGGAATGAGTTGCTGCAGCAGGAGGGGCGGCACTGCCGCCCTGCTGATTTGCAGCAGGGGTGTGCAACACCTTTGCATCGAGTACGTCAGCGGAAATTGTTATAGCAGCAACTTGAGTAACCTACAACATGAATAAGATCTTGCTCTACTAGAGAGCCATTAAAAGCATCATATGACAAATGATTCATTTAAACTTGAAATGCTCTAGTCACTCCTAAAATTCACAAACAACACATATTTATGAACTACTAGAGACTACACAAGTCAAGTGGCTAGCCTACAAGGGTTAGGTACTTGTTACATAGGTGAATATAAAGTTTTAAATATTTCCATGAAATCATCTTCGGGTCAACATATAAGAAAAGACAATATGAATTGGTTGATAGCTTGAGTGAATAATTTCAATCAACATGCTCAAGCACCCCGAAGCCTCATATCACCTTCAAGTACCTACAACACTCATCAAGCACAATTTGGTACCCAAACTATGTTGGGTCCATTAAGGTTAGTCACAAGAGACTTAGGCACCCAAATGGCCTTTGTGCTAACATGTGGTGAACCAATCACCTTTGTAGCACAAGTGTCACTTTTGGGCCTCCTAAGCAATTTTGAATCAATTGACAAGTTAGGCTTAAGAGTGTTACTCATGGGACAATCCATACTTAGATGTCCCTTTCCTCTGCAAGTGTAGCATAATCGGCTCTTGTTATTGTTAGCCTTCTCTTCTTGCTTTTTGCTTGCTACCTTGCTAATGAGCCTCTTTCTTGATGATGCCAAGTCTTCATCTTTCATGTAGGGGCACGATGCAATTTCATGACCCTTCTCATTGCACTCATAACACTTCCTCTTGCTTCCTCTTGCCTTCTTGTTTAGAAGTGTGGCTTGGTCATCAACCTTGTTGGAACACATAGAGGCATTGTGTCCCATGTTGGAGCACTTGACATGAGCCAACTTTTTCTTCTCTTGAATTTTGCTCATGACCTTTGCTTCTTTCTTCAAGGAGCAATCCCTTACATGGTGACCCTCTTTCTTGCACTTGAAGCAAGTGATGAGAGTCTTCTTTGCTTTCTGGGGCTCTTGCTTTGATTTGGAGACCTTCTTCATGAGCTTGAGCTGACCAGGGGCATAAGTGGTAGCCTTCCCTTTTCTGTGGGGGGGCGGCACTACCGCCCTTCACAGCGGCACTGCCGCCCTTTGGTGGCTGTGCTGCTCGGGGCTGTTGTTGTGCCACCATCTGTACAGGCTGATCTGTACCAACTTTGCCCATGATCATGGACTGAGCACACTCAGAGCTATTTTGCACCTTTCTCCCATTGGTTTTAGCTCCTTTTTCATGCTCAAACCCATCTTTAGTTGAGAGATACCTTTCACTCTTGTATTGTGGCCCTTTCTGTTTCTCCACCCTCTTGCCACTGTTTTGAGTCTTGCCATCCATGCACTCTTTCGCTATGATCTCATTGAGCCTAGCAATCTCCTTTCTCATGGCCTCCATATTAGCAAGGTTAGTGGCATAAATATTCAAATCAAGATTAAAACATTTTCCACAACCTTGACTAGTGGAAGGAGTAGAGACATCACTTGCTTTGGAAAGATGTGAGTTGCTCTCCGAAAGAAGACTAAATTGCTCCCCAAGCTCGGTATGTTTGTCATCCAACCAACAATGTTTTTGTTGGAGAGCAATGTAATCCTTCTTTAGGAGAGCATGGGCATCTTGCTCTTTGGCCAAGGCCTCGTGCAAGGTGTCCACCTCACTTCTTGCCAATGCAAGAGCTTCATCACTAGCTATGTAGAGATTTTCTTGTTTGATTAAAGTCTTTTCTCTTTTCTCTAACTCAGCTTGTGTTGCCTCTAAATCATCCATTAGTTGAGAAATAAACAACTTGCTTTTTCTATCCAAATTCTTAGTTATGTTGTGAAGGACCGAAAATGCTAAAGCAAGGCGACCAGAGGGGGGGGGTGAATGGGAGCCTAAAATTTCTTCTCAGAAATTACGGCCTCTGTCCCAACAAAATCAACCCCAAAAGCTTCGGACTCAAACGCGATGCCCACGACCCTAGAAAGAGGGTGGATGATCCCTAGGATCACAGCGAGGCACTACACAAGGGAGCAAAACAAAACTCCCAAAACTCTAAGTCAAGTTCGTGCCTAAAAGACCACTCTCAAACGTAGATAGAGAGTTACGTCGAGATTCTTCCAAATACCGATGCTAACGCGTAGCAAAGATATGTAGAGAGGTTCCTAGGTGAACTCTAGGAGCAAACGAGAAGTCCAGAATCGAAGCGGAAAAGACGGGAGAGCAAACGCACTAAACTGCAGCCTACAGCCAATTACCGGACTGTCCGGGCTACAGGTGCCGGACTGTCCACGCCAGGGGTGGACTGTCCGCGAAGCCCTGGCGGACTGTCCGCCGGCCAACACCGCCAAACAGCAAGGCTGCTGATCCTCCCCTACGCAACTCGCGGACTGTCCGCGCCGGTCAACGACGGACTGTCCGCCGGTCAAAATGACCATGAGCAGTGCGCGCTGCGCGTGTTCTGGACTGGCTGAGCCCGATGGCCGGATAGTCCACCACTAAAGGGGCGGACAGTCCGCCACTGTCCAGAAACCCCAAAATCCTCACGGGACAAAACCAAAATCGATCGGATCTTCACCAAATTGAATGGGGCTGCAACCAAACTTCTCCCAAGTGTTCTTCTACGTGTTGGGAAGCTAATCCTAGGATATCATTGCTTCAATCCAACTAATCCATGAGAAATCCGAAGAACACTAGAAAAGGGGAAGAACGAAGAACAAAAACGATTTCGACCTGATCTACTTGTTCGTGAGGGTAGAGATAAATTCCTTCGGTGGAAATGTTCTCCTCACATCAAAGAACAAGTTGATTCAAACGGAATCGCAAAAGACGCAGCGTAGAGAGAGATCGGGGGAGGAGAAAATCGTGGAGAAAAGAAGAACGCGAAGAACAAATTCAAAACGCGAATTCAACCACGAATTTGATCCTTGGATTCAGAGGAATGGATGATTGATTAAGCACTCGGTGTCGGGCTACAAGCCACTCCTAGCAAACAAAGCTTGGATGGCAAAAAGCTCAAGAACAAGAGCCAACTCTCCCTAACCCTAGCCTTCTCTCACAGGAACAAAATGAGAGAGACACCGTCCAAGAATTCCCAAGGATTCGGCTGCCCTAGCAGCCCCCCTCATATATATAGGCGCACGTCCGAAGACCAAAACGCCCTTACATTAAGCACTCAACCCAAATACCCCCCAGGGGTAAAACCATCCAGTCCGGTCAATCTTCATCCGACGGCCACGCCTGCACATCCGGTAGCTTCGCCTCGACGCGACCTCCCTGATGCCGCCACGTGCCGTCATTGTCGACCACCGCGCCTTCCTCGTGGATAGCTTCGCCGCCGCGCCAGCCTCTCCACGCCGCCACGCGTCGACCGTCCTTTCGGACCACCCCCGGTTTTGAGGCCCAAACCGGTAAACCCGCCAGCCCAGGTTTTGAGGCCCAAACCTAGAAACCGTCCACCCCGAGTTTTGAGGCCCAAACTCGGAAACCCGCGCGCCCAGGTTTTGAGGCCCAAACCTGGAAACCGTCCTCGCTGAGTTTTGAGGCCCAAACTCGGAAACCGGCCACCCCAGGTTTTGAGGCCCAAACCTGGAAACCGTCGATGGTAGCTTTTTGAGGCTCAGCTACCGAACCCGCACCATAGACGGGATGTGGTTCGCACACCCCGACCACCGGCACCGATGCCGATGCATGTCCAGCCTCCACGCCGGGCACAACGCCTTCGCCATCCTCCTTGACTCGGCCGACGGCACTTGCGCCGCACGCAAGCCCGTGTCCGACCTCCCGCCAAGTGTCACGACGCCACGTCTTCCTCCCGGCTCGGCCGATGCATCGCACATCCCCATGTGCTCTCGCTCGCCGATGCCACGTGCCAGCTACCACAGCTGGTCCTCTAGCCCTCTGGTCCGTCAGTCCAAGCCTCACGTCCGCCCTTCACCGCTCTGGGTACATCGGCATGGCACATCCGCCGCATGGCACGCCCATCCTTCACCGCTCCCGGTCCGTCGGCACGACACGTCTCTACTTGACCTTCACCTCGCCATTGACCACTGTATCCGAGCTCCACACCTGCACATCAACACATCCAAGAGACACATGTTGCACACGCACACCAACACAGAAACACCACAACTCAACGCCACCGGTTAGTCATAAACATTAAGCGCATAACGACATAATGACTCAACCGGGTAAAAGCCTCAAACCTTCCTCATCAAAGTCAATCATTCATCATATATGTTCTCATGTTGTTTATTTCTTCATCACTAGAAACATAATCACTAGAGGTATCACTAAGATCACTACTAGAGATGTCACTCAGAGGTGGAGAAGGTTTGACTTTTGATTTTACCTTCTTACCCTTTGTCATAAGACATACATGAGTAGTGGCATGAATAGTTGAGCACTCCGGTGAAGTGGATTCATCATTTGGCCTCCACCGATCACAAGCTTCTTCTTCCTTCAAAATGTTAGTTTCACAAGAACTATAGGAAGTAGAAGTATCACAAGTAAAAGCCTTGTTCTCACCAACCATTTCATTACCTTTCACATATGTTGGTGAGGGAGTGGCTGTGGCAAGATCAGCTAGACCTTTTGGGAGAATCACTTGAGGCTCATCATTTGTCGGTGAAGTTGAGCACTCCTCAAGTGATTCCTCCAATGCGGGCATCTTCTCATCACATTTGGACTTGTCATATCTTTCTTTGAGCGTGGTCCAAATGATATGAGCATCCATAAGTGGTTTATCATCCCCAAAGATGACATCATCTAATACATCTTCACTCAAAGCACTAAATAAGATATTAGCAGCTTGAGCATTGTATTGTAAGCATTTCACTTCCTCTTTAGATAAATATTTCAAATCATTGCTAGGAGGTGAAATGCTCACATCTACAATATGCTCGATATGAGGACCCATGGCCCTAAAAATATCAAGTACACAAGCAGACCAAGATGCATAGTTTGAGCCATCTAAAAGTAAAAGTTCTAGAGATACTTCCTCACTTGTCGACATCGTCTCTCAAGGTGGTTAAGCCCGAATTTGAGAGCCTAGCTCTGATACCAATTGAAAGGACCTTGATGTCGCCTAGGAGGACTAGAGGGGGGGTGAATAGGCCTACAAAAATTCAGCTCAAACAGAAGTTAAAACTGAAAGCGTCACTGCCTCCCTTTGAGGGCCGCACTGACTCCCTGTGACCATAAGTCCAGATATGTCCAAACTGGTACACTGAGTACTAGAGATATCGAGTGACAACCCTGCAAAATTTCAGCTCGAGACTCAATAAGATTAGAGGGCGGCACTGCCGCTCTACCAAGGCGGCACTGTCGCTCTTCAAAATATAAGCGAACAGAAACGAAACTTTGCAGGTAGAAACTAGATACTCTAAGCAGCTTAACCCTGCAACAGAAAGATAAGAAACAGCTCGAAGACTGTATACCACAGAAATGTATCACAAGAGGAGATCAACCTCAACAACCCTAACAATGTCTATGCATGAATATGATTTGCAAGAATATAAACAACACACAAGACACAAGATTTATCCCGTGGTTCAGCTAGCCACCAAGGCTTGCTTACTCCACGTTGTTGAGGTATCCACACAAGGAGAGCTAGCCACATAGGCTTGCTCTTTCCCTCAATCTCAAATCAAGAGAATGAACTCTTGAAGTGAGGGGTGATTTCTTAGCTGCAATGGGTGGTTACAAACCTCCCTAGGCTGCCACACAAGTTGGCAAGCTCAAGGGCGACGCCTAGCCGGCTAGGAGCAAGCTCCAAGAGTAAAGAACCCTAGAACCGCCGGCCAAACGAGAACCAACTGCTCTCAAACTATGGGAATCAATAGATCAGCTCCCCACGAGTATTTTGTTGCCTTTTCTCTCAAGTTTCAATGGTGGAATTGGTAGATCTCTTGAGGAGGTGAAGGAGCAACAATGGGGAGAGAGAACTGTGTCTGAGAGCCGCTGCAACGGTCTGAGTGTCGGGACGAGGAAGAAGACACCGTTGCAACGTTTCTGGATAGTATTTATACGTCTGAATCGGACTCAGATTTGAAGGGCGGCACTGCCACCCTTAATGGGCGGCACTGCCGCCCTGGCCAAACAACTCTGATGAATATGAAATTTGGTTGGCTGGTTTGGCTGGGTATGGGGATGTTATTGTGGGATTTTGAGCAATTGGTTCCACAGTTTGGCAAACTGTTCTAGAATCCCTCTTGATAGTCCGGTTTTTCCTAAACTCAAGAATAAAAGAATATAAACAATTAATCACTTGAGTCTTCAATATCTTTATATGCCATTTCTTCTCAATGTCACTTCATAGGGGTTGCAACCAATTGTGACTGTCCCATCTCTTTGAGCAAACATCCCTTGAGCATGTGACTTGAACCATTTCACTATATATGAGTTCAACTTCATGGCTTCAAGTCACTTCCACTAATGATTTGATCCTCAACACAATATGACTCCTCGTAGCTTGATTAGTACCTCGACTCAATGCAAGTACTCTCTTCTTCACCCTAGCCATAGTACCTCGGTTTCCTTGACCTTCACCTTCACTTAGTACCTCGAAGCCCTTTCCTTGCTATCTTCACCCTATCAAGCCATACTCAAGTCACATCATATTAAGTATCCATTGAAAAACCATTTCTTCAACATTGTGATCCTTGCTTGAACATCTTATCGATATGAATGTTGAGATCAGTCAAGCTTCACATAGAAACATATATGGATCATCATTAATATGGTCAAGCCAATTCACGGTTCCTTATATTCTCTCCATTCTGGCTTGACACTCAACACTCACTTCAATCTCCATCTTCATACTTCTAGCTTGATCAAATCAATGCAAAGTGATTTCTCGAATCTTTATCCATACAAGCAAACCAAAGTAGAGATGACATATATACAATATGAGTTAAGGCCTTGTCATTTGACCTTTGCTTGGCATTTACTCACTTATGCATTCTTGATTCATTCTTCAACCTTTATCAAAGCTAGTTCACTATCAAACTCTTCTTGCTCATGAAAAGCAACCCATTGTTGAGACCATTCCAAAATCATCAATCCATGTCTCACTTGTCATTTGCCAAATATGCTTGCTTTCTCATGATGCCATGATATCCCACAACATAGAAGCCATATCATCAACTCTATTTGCATTGTTGTCTTTTGCTTGAACAAGATTGTTTCTATGATCTTCCAATACAACAATACACAATTTTGGCCTTCATGTCAACACTATGTCGAATACCATCAAGTTTGCTTTTCTTGTTGAACCTTTGATACACTTAGCAAACTTGTTAGACCTTTAATTATGTTGTCACTCAATTCACCAAAACCCACTAAGGGCTAGATGCACTTACACTAACCTTCGGATATAAGCTCGACCCTCGGGGTTCGTTGTGTGTCTTGCAGGTAGAGGCGCGCTGAGAACACAGAAAGTGGCCCTCGAGCTTTCTGAGGTTCCTTCGCTTGAGACGTCAAGCTCCGCGAATGGCGAGCGGATGCGAACCTCGCGACTGGCGGAGCCAAGGGTTTGGCCTCGGTTTTCCCGCGAAGGCGAGCAGGACCAGATGGCGGCGGGCAGAAGGAAGGCGAACTAGGGTTTCCACTCTATTTGTGTTTGTACGGTTCTACCCTCTCCCTGTTCGGTGTCGGGGAATCTTTTCTGTACCCTTTTATAATTTGACCGGTATCCCTTGGTATTCCCTATAAATACCAAGGGATGAATAGTGTAAAGAGGGGGATTTTTTGGGAGACAGAAAGTTACTCCAACCAACTTATTTTCATGTACCTTCGCTTGCACCTTCGCTCGCGTGCACCTTCGTTTTCTTCTTCGCTTGCGTTCGACAGTTCACCACCCTCGCTCCGAACCCCTGCTCTGCAGCGGAGGTTGGGCAGCTGTGTTTCCAACAGTTTGGCGTCGTCCGTGGGGATCGAAGTTCGTAATGGCAGGAAACAGAAGAACATCCTCAACCAGGACCCTCGCGTGACCAGAGAGGCCACGGCGATGGTCCAGCCTGTAGAAGAAAATGTAGAACCCTCGGAAACAGAAGAAGTTGCTCCAGGAACGGAGATCCCGGGCCCTCACACTCGGTCGGTATCACAGCCACACCCGCACACCTCCAGAGGAGATGGGGAAGGAGACGAGGAGGAGTTGGGCCTCAAGGCTTTAGAGGGATTTCAAGCTGAGTTGCAGGAGAAGAAGAGACATCTGGACCAGCTTGAAAGGCACAACCGGCTGCGCCTTTTCAGGCAAAAGGCGGATGAAGCAAGAGAGCAGCTTCGCCGAATGAAGGAGTCCCTCGCAGCAGCTGAGGCCGAAGCCGAGGACTGGAATGACAGGCAAATGCCGCCGCTTCGAGAGGAGAATGTTGGGCAGGGACAGGGCAACGCTCGTCAGCCACCACCACCCCCACCACCACCAAATTTTCGCCAAATTTACCCAGAAGAGCGAGAGTCAAACCTTCGTATACAACGAAGGGCCCAACAGCACCAGATGCCCTACGACCCAAGATCACCACTCTCCCAAATACTGCAAACCCAACCCTGGCCACCATGCTACAATCCACAAAATCTGCCCCGTTATGACGGCCTCACTGACCCTTGCCAATTCATAATGAGCTATGAAGCGGCAGTCGCCGCAGCAGGAGGAGATGAAACAACAATGGCGAAGTCTTTCGTAATCATCCTTCGTGACATTGTGCAAACTTGGTACAACAACCTTCGCCCCGGAACTGTGGATTCCTGGGCCAACCTCAGAGACAGACTCTGCACAAACTTCAAGGGCATCACAGCAGCCCCTTCAAACCCCATTGAGTTGTTCAACTGCAAACAAGAAGAGCGCGAACCGCTGCAAGACTACTGGCGAAGGTTCATCCGGATTAGAGCAAGAACTCCAAAGAAATCCGACGAGGTCGTGATCCTCGCTGCAGTCAGTGGCCTGCGTCCAGGCCCATGTTCCTCAAAGTTTACCAGGAAACCAGCAAACACAATCGAAGAGCTTCATGATACAATGGAAAGATACTGTAGAGCGGACATGGACTTCAGAGCAAAGTCTGACGCTCGAAGGTCGCAGCAGAAACCGCAACCGAGGCCTCAAGCGAGAGAAAACAACCCTCGCCAAGAACAAAGCAACATTGGTGCAATCAACAAGGCAGGTCCCTTTGAAGACCAAAGAAGGGGTGCTCAACCCTCGGGCAACCAAAATCCACAAGGATTCCCACCACCGCCGGACCAACGAAACCAACAAAAAGATCCCGCGAAAATGTATTGTCATTTTTGTGGTCCTGCAAGGGGCAAACCACCAAGCAATGCGAGTGCTTCGCCAAGGGAAAAGAGTACCAGGAATCCAAAAGAGCTGCATCGGCAGAAAACCGAACCATCAATCACACCAGGAAACCAAACTTCAACCCACCAAATCCTCCATACGACTACTACACCCCCATAAACTACGGCCTACCTTCGCACCAACCCTTCTACACACATCACCCACACTACAACCAAGCCTCTTTTCAGCCATCCACCATCCCCCAATGCCAAAATGTACCATATACCGTCACATACCCAACAACCCCTCAAACCCAAACCCAAACCAACCAACAAGTGAACAATTCTCTACCCCCACCACCACCAATACCAGCGTTGCCAACCCCCCAACCTGTCAAATCCGAAGCCCAAGCCCAAACAACAATCAACAACCCAACATCCACCTTCGGTGTTATACTTGCCATCACTGGAGGCTCCAACGAAGATCACGGCAACAAGAGGCAAAGAAAAGAACACGCCAGAAGAGTACACCATGTAGTCGTCGAAGGGCCGCACAAGTTTGGTCGATGGTCTCACATCCCAATAACCTTCGATTCTAGTGACATGAGGTTAAGGGATTACCCTCACACTGACGCAATGGTGATCGAAACTAATCTAGCAGGGTGGACAATCACCAAAATTCTAGTCGATACAGAAAGCTCTGCAGACATCCTGTTCGCCACAACCTTTGACAACATGAAACTTGACAGAAACCTCTTGCAACCCGCTATACAGTTTCGGTGGTCAACAAGTAAGAGCTGTCGGAAAAATATCTCTGCCCGTGACCTTCGGCGACCAGGTGAACTGCAGAATTGAGCACATAACCTTCGGCGTGGTTGATATGTTCTATCCTTACAATGCAATATTCGGCCGAGGGGTCACCAATTCATTCAATGCCGTCATCCATCCTGCATACCTCTGCATGAAGCTCCCTACTCCGAAGGGGGTCGTTGCAGTATATGGAGATCAAGACATTGCAAGGGCAGCTGAGGGAACAGTAGCACCGGGGCAACGCAATGTCCACAATTTGCCAAAGCCTCGAACAACAAACCTCAACACCAAAGGCGAGGTATGCACCGACCGAGTGAAAGCATCACCCAAAGAAGAACTAAACAATTCCAACTCTTTGAGGGCAATTGCGAAAGAAAAGTGTTAATCTCAGCCAACTTAGACCCCCAGTCAGAAAACAACCTCGTCTGTTTCCTCAAGGAAAACTCCGACACCTTCGCTTAGTCTGCAGAGGACCTAAAAGGGGTAAACAGAACTTTGATAGAGCACAGCCTAAACATCAAACCAGGCTATCGCCCAGTTAAGCAAAAGCTTCGCAAAATGTCAGAAGAAAGGAAAGAGGCAGCGAAGGCAGAGGTAAAAAGACTTTTGGACGCAGGTGTCATCCGCCCAGTCAAATACCCAACATGGCTCTCAAACGTGGTCCTAGTACAAAAAAAGAACAAGAAATGGAGAATGTGTGTAGATTTCACGTGCCTGAACAAAGCCTGTCCGAAGGATGACTTTCCCCTGCCAAACATAAGCACCTTGGTCGACAGAGCAGCTGGTTGCCAAATGCTTTCACTCCTCGACTGTTTCTCGGGGTACCACCAGATCTGGATGAATGAAGAAGATGAGAAAAAAACAAGTTTCATTACACCTTCAGGCACTTTTTGCTTTCGAAGAATGGCTGAAGGCTTGAGAAACGCAGGATCAACCTTCGCTCACATGACATCTGAAGTGCTCAAGGATGAACATGCTATCTCTGCCTACGTCGATGATTTGATCGTGCAAAGCGAGCAAAAAGAAAACCATGTATCAGACTTGGCGAGAGTGTTCAACAACCTTCGGTCTGCTGGATTAAAGCTAAACCTCGAAAAATGTGTTTTCGGGGTAAGCGAAGGAAAATTGCTAGGTTGCATCGTCTCTGCAAGGGGAATCGAAGCCAACCCCGAGAAAATTGACGCCATCATCAATATGGAACCCCCGACAACCAAAAAAGCAGCCCAGCATTTGTCAGGCCGCCTAGCAGCACTCAGCAGATTCATCTCCAGATCAGCTGAGCAGGGGTTACCTTTCTTCGAAACTTTGAGAAGCACAGCCCCATTCAATTGGGGACCTCGGCAGCAGAAAGCCTTCGAGGATTTGAAAAACTACCTCACCAACTTGACTGTCTTAACCAACCCGAGCAAAGGGGGCCTTCTACTGCTGTATGTCGCAGCCTCGCCTCACGCAGCCAGCGCAGTTCTGATCAAAGAGCTGCATGAAAACAGCAAAACCAGACAGGCCCCGGTCTACTATGTGTCTGAAACCCTCGAGGGTCCCAAACGAAACTACTCAGAGCTCGAGAAGATAGCATACGTCGTGGTCATGACCTCAAGGAAGCTAAAACACTATTTCCAGGCACACGAAATCCAAGTACCTTCAGCATACCCCCTCGAGAACATTTTTAAGAACAATGAGGCAGTCGGCAGAATAGCAAAATGGGCAGTCGAGCTGAACAGCTACGCTATAACCTTCGTGGGAAGAACAGCGATCAAATCTCAGGCACTAGCGGATTTCATAGCTGAATGGACCCCAGACCCTCGCAGAGATGGAGCCCAACCAGATCCATTTTGGACAGTGTATGTCGATGGAGCCTGGGGAGCAACTGGAGCAGGAGCCTCGGCCATTCTAGTTTCGCCATCTGGGTCGAAGCTAAGCTATGCAAAAAGACTCGACTTCAAGTGCACAAACAACTCCACAGAATACGAAGTCGTGATACTAGCACTCTCAAGGCTTCGATCATTGTCAGTCCGAAGGGCAGTCATTAACACAGACTCCCAAGTCATCGCGGGACACATTGAGAAAAATTATAAAGCAAAAGATCCAGTGCTACAAAAATACTTCCAATATGTCCGAAGGTTAGAATCATTCTTCCTCAGCATAACAGTGAAAGCAATACCAAGGTCAGAAAACAACGAGGCAGACAGCCTAGCTAAAGCAGCATCACAACAACTACAGCTGTCGCCTGACGTGTTTCACGAGGTAACAACTCAATCAGCATTCAAAGCCTTTGAAAAGAATGCCAAGCTGATCAATGCAATCCAAAACGAAGACTGGAGAGCACCGATCATGGCCTATATCAACGGGCTGCATGAACCCGAGTCCAAAGAAGAAGAAAACAGACTAAAGCAAAGAGCTCGAGGGTACAAAATAGTGGACAACATTTTGTTCAAAGCCTCGGTGATCTCGCCATGGTTAAAATGCGTGTCACAAATTGAAGGAAAGGACATCCTCAAGCTTATTCACGAAGGTATCTGCGGTTCACACAACGGCCCAAGGGCACTAGTTGGGAAAGTTTTCCATCAAGGCTTCTATTGGCCAACAGCATTACGAGACGCAGAAGATATTGTCAAACACTGCGAGGGTTGCCAAGTAACGGCAAAAACACAAAACGCCCCAAGGGCTCCAACAACTCTGATATGCCCAACATGGCCCTTGCAAAGATGGGCAATGGACCTCGTTGGTCCATTACCAACAGCTCCAGGAAACCTTCGCTATGCAGTGGTAGCTGTGGAATACTTCACAAAGTGGATTGAAACTAGACCTCTGACTTCCATCACCTCCCTAGCAGTGAAAAAGTTTTTTTGGCAGCAATTAGTTTGTCGATTTGGAGTTCCTAAAAACCTAACCGTCGACAACGACACTCAGTTTGACAGCGAGGTCTTCAAAGAATTCTGCGCACAAATCGGAACAGTCTTGTGCTTCGCCTCAGTCCGGCACCCTCAATCCAATGGCTTAGTTGAAAGAGCCAATGCAACAATTTTCCAAGCCATATCCAAAAAATTACAAGGCAGGCCCAAAGGAAAGTGGGCGGAAGAGCTAACCTCGGTCACCTGGTCCCATAACACCTCGGAATGCAGAGCCACCAAATTCACACCTTTTAGGCTTCTATTTGGGGAGGAAGCTGTGTTACCAGAAGAATTGAAGCATGGCTCTCTCAGAACAACCCTCGAATCAGATGAACAGAATCAGTTGCTCGATAAAGACTTACTCGAAGAAACAAGATGCAACGCAGTGCTCAACCTTCGCAAATATCAGGAAGAAACAAAAAAATGGAGAGACAAAAAGGTGAGAATCAAAGAACTGAAGAAGGGTGACCTCGTCCTCATCTGGAAGCAAAATGTCAACATGGCGGGAAAATTCCAGCCAAAATGGACGGGACCATACCTGATCATAGAATGCAATCGTCCAGGGTCTTTCCATCTCTCCGACAGCGAAGGAAACCGCCTATCTCACACCTGGAATATTGACGACCTTCGCAAATTCTACCCATAGCGGAGCCTAGGCGAGCTCTCGCAACATGTAATTTGACTTTAATCTCTCTTTATTCAGCACCATACTTATAACAAAAACAAAAGAGTTGCACTCTTTTTCCTTACAAAGGGGCATAAGGTTTTTTAACGAGGTAGTTTCCAAGTCCTTAATAAAGGCATCAACCCCCGAAAAAACAAAACTCTAAAGTCTGTTTCAGTTTCCCATAAAAACATCGATACAAGCAGCTCTTATCCAAGAGCACTTCTAATCGATAACAACCCTTGAAGACTGCTTCGAAAAACAAAAATTTTCAAAACAAACCCGTGAAAAGCAAACTTCACCTCCACCTAAGAAAAGGGGAGACGCGAAGTCCAAAAAAGTCGAGCACCCTCGTAAAAAACGTCGGGGGCTCGCAAAGCAAACTTCACCTCCACCTAAGAAAAGGGGAGGCGCGAAGTCCAAAAAAGTCGAGCACCCTCGCAAAAAACGTCAGGGGCTCGCAAAGCAAACTTCACCTCCACCTAAGACTAGGGGAGGCGCGAAGCCCAAAAAAGTCGAGCACCCTCGCAAAAAACGTCAGAGGCTCGCAAAGCAAACTTCACCTCCACCTAAGACTAGGGGAGGCGCGAAGCCCAAAAAAGTCGAGCACCCTCGCAAAAAAACGCCAGGGGCTCGCAAAGCAAACTTCACCTCCACCTAAGAAAAAGGGAGGCGCGAAGTCCAAAAAAGTCGAGCACCCTCACACAAAACGCCAGGGGCTCGTAAAGCAAGCTTCACCTCAACCTAAGACAAGAGGAATCGCGAAGTATAAAAAATCGAACAACCTCGCAAAACAGAAAGCGTTGAGCGAGCCTCGCTAAAAGAAAAGGGGGCGTCGCTGTTTTTCCTAATCAGCTTACAAAAGCGTTAAGCGAGCCTCGCTAAAAGAAAAGGGGGCGTCGTTGTTTTTCCTAATCAGCTTACAAAAGCGATAAGCGAGCCTCGCTAAAAGAAAAGGGGGTGTCGTTGTTTTTCCTAATCAGCTTACAAAAGCGTTAAGCGAGCCTCGCTAAAAGAAAAGGGGGTGTCGCTGTTTTTCTTAATCAGCTTACAAAAGCGTTAAGCGAGCCTCGCTAAAAGAAAAGGGGGCGCCACTGCTTTTCCTAATCAACTTACAAAAGCGTTAAGCGAGCCTCGCTAAAAGAAAAGGGGGCGCCGCTGCTTTTCCTAATCAGCTTACAAAAGCGATAAGCGAGCCTCGCTAAAAGAAAAGGGGCGTCGTTGTTTTTCCTAATCAGCTTACAAAAGCGTTAAGCGAGCCTCGCTAAAAGAAAAGGGGGCGCCGCTCCTTTTCCTAATCAGCTTACAAAAGCGTTAAGCGATCCTCGCTAAAAGAAAAGGGGGCGCCGCTGCTTTTCCTAATCAGCTTACAAAAGCGATAAGCGAGCCTCGCTAAAAGAAAAGGGGGCGTTGCTGTTTTTCCTAATCAGCTTACAAAAGCGTTAAGCGAGCCTCACTAAAAGAAAAGGGGGCGTCGCTGTTTTAGTAAACACCTCTCTTAAACGAAAAGCAAGCCTCAAGGGTCAAATATCTTCTTACTCAAACTGCAAAAAAAGAATAGCATCTGCACGAAACAACCTTACAAATTGTTTGCTTCTGTACAAAGAAACTACAATATGATACACAATCAATATAAAGCAAAAAATTACAAGGAACCATCTCCATCCCCAATCAACATTAAATCATCCAAATCCTCGCTACACTCCTCAAATCCTATTTCCACCGGAACTATGGGACCCCACAACAAAGGAGTCGCAGGAACAATTGGTAGTTCCCCAGGCAAAACCCTCGCCCTATACATATATCTCCGATTTGTATCACTAACCTCCGAAGGCTCCTCTTTCGGAACCACAAGTGAACCGTCCTGACCTAGATCAAGGTTACTTCGCCCAAACAAGTAGTCTAGGGCCGTTTTTTCATCGATGTCATCCTCAACAACTGGCGACGAAGAAGAATAAGAAGAACCAAACAAAAAACGCACAGCTTGCCGATCCGTATAGTCCGCGTTACGCCAAAATTGGCTTGATCGACTATTCTTCAAATCGTATCTTCGCACTTTAGACCACCAAAAACGTTCGAAAGACAGCGAAGGATGCCTGAGCCTCGCCCGAGCCCACGATTCACCAGTAATAAAAACATCCTGATAGTTCAACGTGAGAGGCGTCATGTCATACACCTCAAGCACGGTTCCATCAGGAACCTGCATTATCAAATAACCAAAACAAAATAACAGTATTCTACATCAGCAACTTCCCCTCGCAAAAAGTTACAAAATGACTTTCTTTTACAATCGTCCCCATCAGCTCACACCTGCTCGGGATCCTCACTTGCCTCCGCTGCAGTCTCGCCGGTAGCAGCAGCCCACGCCTTCACCTGGTCAGTAGCAGTAGCTTCGACTTCAGCTGTTTCCTCAACGATAGACACCATTGTGGCAGGGGTTTCCTCGGCCGAGGGAACCTCTTCAGCCAAAGGAACGTCCTTGGAGCTGTGCGCAGGTGCATTTTTGGAACTACCAGCAGCAGCATCAATCGCTGACGGCGAAGGCATCACGTCCCTCTGAGCCTACAAAGATAAAACGGGGAGGGCGACACAGAGATGAATACCAACTTTTCCCACTTAAATAAACTAAAAAACCAACTTTACACCAACACCACAAACCTGACGTGTAGCTTCGGCAGCCTCCTCGAAAGCCAGGACCCTACCTCCGCCAGCTATCCAAAACCTTCGGAGCAAACACATGGCGCAGTTGCGAACCTCCGCATCGTTAATCTTCATAGCCCGCACTTCATCAACTATTGGAAATACATGGCTCGGCCTCTTCACCTTACGAAGATGATCACAATCAGCTTGGCGAAGAGTACCCGCCATGGCCAAAGCTCCGGCATAGCCTCCGAAGTCAGCTGCATTACCAACCAATGAGCTGAAAACGTCAAGCTCATTAGTCAACCAACCTTCGAAAGCCTCGGCGTTATTAGCAGATAGTGGCTCCCCAGCAGAGCCGCCGGCCTCTGTCAAACAGACATCAACCTTTTCTTTAATCTTCACCATGCTCCTTCGCCATGCCTCCGACTGGGAAGCCAGCTCCGAGGACAGCTCATCTATACGATTCCTTGCAGTGACCAAGTCTTTGTCCTTATCACGACAAGATGCCAACAGTTCAGCATTACGGTTTGCGATACCTTGTGTTTCCTCTCGGGTTTTCTTAACTTTCTCAAGAGCTCCTTTAAGCTCGATATCTTTGTTCTCCAAACTGCGCCGAAGGTCCTTGTTTTCTTTCTCAACCTCGGACAACCGTCTCCTTAAAAAATCATCGTTTATACCTGCCCTTCGGCGCGCAGAGCGACTGAGGAGCATCAACTCAGCCAACTTAACGTCAATATCATCATGAAGCTCATCTAAGGGTTGGTTGACTAGTCGAAGCTCGGCTTCCGGCACACAAACCCGACCAAACACTCGTCCAAGAAAACGTCTTTCCTCCGGAGCGCATTGCAAATGGCACTCTCGAAGGTCCGAACTCGTGAAAAGCTCTGTAGCTGGATCCGAAACTCCAACCTTCTTGGCAAAGTAAGGAAGGTTGGACCGACTAGCTTCGCCATATGGCCTCTTACCAGGGTTCCTTTCCGATTCAAGCTCACCCTTCACCTCAAAACCATCGACCCAAATGTGTGACCCCGCGAACTCGGGAATTAACCCTCACTTGGGGCTCTCAGGCTCGAGGTCCCGCATGATATCATCAATGCTTAGGGCAGCTTCAGCGTCAGCGCTTGACGTGACAATCGCTTTCCCACGGTCATCGCCGATGGACACTTCTTCGTCCGAGTCACCCTCATTGCCGGAGGTCTCACTATCATCATCAGACGAATCGTCTTCAGAATCGGACCCCTTCTCGACTTCTTTCTCTTCCTTGTCATCGTCATCGGAGGCCCCCTCGTCGTCCGAAATCTGGATTAATGCTCCAATCCCGCCGACGCGCGGTATTTGACCCCTGACCCTAGCGGCACCTCGGCCACCCGTCACCGATTTGACGACCAAAGAAGAAGAAGTACCGGCAGCGCCCGACGCCATAGCAACCTTCGCCGCCAATAACTTGGTTCGGCCGCCAGCATTGCCACGGCCACGACCACGACCCCTCTTCGGCCGTGAAACAACCCCTTTTTCTTCCAGGGACGTGCGCTTCCTCTTTTTCGGCGCATCCTCACTCGAAGGTGCGGGCCAATCAGGATATGAAATCCGAAGAATATCAAACAGTTTGTTAACCCGACCTCCGCTGCCCACCGAGCTGTGGATAGTGTCGGTGGTACGAAAAAGGGTACCCCCAATCAACGCAAAACACCCGAACGCTCTGTCTTCGTCTCGCCCGAGCCCTCCCAGCCAGGCCTCGGGCGAACGCTCTGTCTCCGTCTCGCCCGAGCCCTCCCAGCCAGGCCTCGGGCGAACGCTCTATCTCCGTCTCGCCCGAGCCCTCCTAGCCAGGCCTCGGGCGAACGCTTTGTCTCTGTCTTGCCCGAGCCCTCCCAGCAAGGCCTCGGGCGAGCACGATCGCTCTCCGTCTCGCCCGAGCCCTCCAGGCCTCGGGCGAGCGCGCCCCCACACCTCGAGCATTAACGCATGGACCTCGAGCTGCACAGACAGCCGTACCAGCCCATACCACGCATTTAATGCCTTCACCTACTCCGGTCATGTCCACTAGTGCACAGCATGTACCACAGTGACTCGGTGTAAAGGTCAAGTCTCGTTTTCACCACACGCATGGGCAAAAGGGCACCAGTACAGCACTGTTCGGCCAAGCCAGGCACTGCAACTCCTCGAGGCCGGCTACGTGCCCCTCGAGCCCTACACTGTAACCCCTCGAGGTCGGCTACGCGTCCCTCGAGCCCTGCACTGTAACACCTCGAGGCCGGCTTCGCGCCCCTCGAGCCCCCGTGGCACCACCTCGAAGCCGGCTCCGCGCCCTTCGAGCCCTAACTACTTTTGTGCTATTGGAGGACAGGTACCCCAAGACCCGGAGGGACCCCGCCGCGTACTGTACATTCCGGGATGGGTGCTGTACGGCTCCCGCCTTGTCGCGCCACCACGTCCGCGCCCAGGATGGAAGCCACGACCCAAGGACGCCTCAACGGCGACGATCACATCGGCTCCAGTGGCCCCGACAAGACAGGGTTCCTACCCTTCTCCGTATGGGGCACCATACGCCCCGACACCTGTAATACCTTTATGTAACCCTGGCCTCCCCTTGCTCTATAAAAGGGGACACTAGGGCCCTCATTCAGGAGGACGAACAAAAACACACGAGCCCACACACAAGCACGAGTCCGGACTCCGGTCCACGCTCACTGAGCTTGTATTCTCCCCTGTACAAGCACTTAGGTGCAAGTAATACAAGAACATACCCCCCCCCCCCCCCCCCCCGCTGGACGTAGGGCCTTCTTTGCCCGAACCAGGATAAATCCTTGTGTCCTCTTGCATCACCATCCAGGAAGAGAAGCACGCGATCATATCACTCGTTGGTGTGATACCCCCGGGTATGAAACACCGACAGATAGCCTTAACCTCTAGCGTAGAAAGCTTACCGACGAGGTTTTCCGCCCTCTACTGAACCCTCTTATAAATCGCTTCGACGCCATCTTCCCGTTGAGGGAACTTCCTAAGGACAGCCTCCCAAACCTTGTTCAACTCCAACTTCGGCTTCTTCAAACCCCTACCCTCGTACTTGGGGTCATCCTCAACCGCAAACCAGACTTGTTTCCGGCTAAGGGGCAACGCTTTAGCACAGCAATACTCCTCGACCAGGTCGCGGGCACACTGAGAGCGCGCAACCACCCTCAGACAGTCAACCGAAGCATGCGCCTCGGCATTCATCTTAGCCTCCGCACTCACGTCTCCAAGAGGTGAAAGTTCGCCACAAAGATCGGCCACGCCGCCAAGCTTGTAGTAGAACCAAAACTCCTGCCACCCACTGGTCCACTTGTTCTTCTGAGCTTGCACTGGCAATTCGGATCCAGCGCGATGGCAAAATGTGTACACTGCAAACTGGCCAAGGCTGGTTTTACCTTCGCCATCCACAATCTTGCGAGGCTGCATATGCACTCGATGTGTACGAACAAACCCCTTGACGTGAGGGACAATGCCCTGGGAGCGGCATGCCCAGACATATACTGAAAGCTTCGTAAAGCATGATGGCGTCAGCTGGTGAAACCTCAAATTGAACCAATTGAACCTTTGCAAAACAGAGGTCACAAAAGAAGCAACCGGAAAACGTAGACCAGCAACAAAGAACTCCTCGAACACTACAATCTCATCAGCACCTAGCTTCGGAACAGCCTCCCCAGAACTGGTCCTCGCTTTTCCATCCTCAATCCAACCTCGCTTGACATAAGACGCTAGATCCGAACTACAGACTCGGCTAAGCCCAAACTCGAAGGTTATCCCTTCATCCAAGGCAGTCGAAGACACAACGCGAGCAGTCTGTTTCAACCTAGCCATCTCTCTAGCTGACTCTAACTTCAAACAACGAGCGCCTAGCTCAACCCTCGCAAACAAACTAAAACAAACCCTCGCTAAAAGCAAACCGCAGCAGCAGGTTGGCTATAGCAAAAGGATGGCACGAGTTCAAAGTGCCCACCAACCCCACGTATTTATAGGGGCGCGGAGACGAGCCACACCACCCGGCAAAACCGGCACGACAACCGAAATCCACGGCGCAAAAAACGAGACGTACCTCAACAGTGCAAACAGAAATACAACGGCCCGGCCCAAAGCAGCCGCGGACGCCGCTACCAAGGGTCTCTTTACGTTTCCCATCAAAGAGCGCTGCTTGGGCCCAAATACTGTTCTTTAGATCCAAGGCAACGAGGGGCTACTGTTGGGGGAAGGGACCCTCGGCAGTGGCGCCACGCAGGCTGGCTCGAAAAACGACCTTCGCGCGACCCCTCCCCCCTCACGAACTCTCTTCTCTCCGTCTCCGTTTGTTGGACCCTTCGGATCGGTTTCCTAACCTTCGGCCCTTCGGATCGGTTTCCTAACCTTCGGATATAAGCTCGACCCTCGGGGTTCGTTGTGTGTCTTGCAAGTAGAGGCGCGCTGAGAACACAGAAAGTGACCCTCGAGCTTTCCGAGGCTCCTTCGCTTGAGACGTCAAGCTCCGCGAATGGCGAGCGGATGCGAACCTCGCGACTGGCGGAGCCGAGGGTTTGGCCTCGGTTTTCCCGCGAAGGCGAGCAGGACCAGATGGCGGCGGGCAGAAGGAAGGCGAACTAGGGTTTCCACTCTAGTTGTGTTTGTACGGTTCTACCCTTTCCCTGTTCGGTGCCGGGGAATCTTTTCTGTACCCTTTTGTAATTTGACCGGTATCCCTTGGTATTCCCTATAAATACCAAAGGATGAACAGTGTAAAGAGGGGAATTTTTTGGGAGACAAAAAGTTACTCCAACCAACTTATTTTCCTATACCTTCGCTCGCGTGCACCTTCGTTTGCTTCTTCGCTTGCGTTCGACAGTTCACCACCCTCGCTCCGAACCCCTGCTCTGCAGCGGAGGTTGGGCAGGTGTGTTTCCAACATTATAACTTTGGCTCCTTGTTTTTATAAAAGATATTTATTAGAAAATGATATATGTATACTTTTATAAAAATATTTATCAATACAAATCTATTCATATAATTTTTACATTTTAAAATCCAATAACTTTAAAGTTATTCATGATTTATATTCTCAATGTTTGACCAAAACTTTATCCAAAACGACTTTCTTTTCATATACGGATGGAATATAGTGCATACGTGTATTGTGAAACATTAAATCTCCAATAATTAAAGCAGTATTAAAATTCATTCATCTCTACCTATTATTCAGCCGTCAAAATCTAAATGTTTTCATGGAGTCAACTATAATATTTATGTAATGCGCGTACTGAAGTTGATCAACAGTTTCAGACGACTTTGAATTAGAAGTTAGAAGTGCTGATGCATGGTAGTACACCTACTCTTATAGTACATGTTCCATTATTGTCGGTGGCGTCCTCATAGCTATCTGATCTAGAAACCATATAGAAGCAGCAGCATATTGAATGTTAGTACTCTCTCAATCCATAAAAGAATACAATTCTAATATCCCGATGAGTCAAATATCATAAACTTTGATTAAAATTAATTGAAAAAATACGGACATTTATGAGACAAAATAAGCATCATTAGATTAGTTTTAAAATATATTTCCATAATAAATTTATTTTAAGACATAAATACTAATATTATTTACTATAAATTTGGTCAAAGTTGAAATAGTTTGATTGACACGTTTTCCATAATTACATTCTTTTGTGGACAAAGGGAATACTTGCATAAATGCTAATATCTTTTACTGTATGTATTAAACATGAACCTGTAGATTCTTTTGCCCATGTAGAAGCATGGGTTGGTGTGTATTAGTTATCAAAAATGGTACTATGATCTATGTTTGGATTTGTATGAGTGTTCTAGATCAATAGATGTATGATTGGTTTACTACGTCTGCTCGATCTTTTGTGCACGCAGAGCACAATTGGCATATTGTTAGTTAGAAATAACTACACAAGAGACCAAAGCATCAGGTCGCTTTTCCAGTTCTAGGCCATTGGCCCCCGTTGTTCATGAGAAAAGTTAGCCTCAACAACTCCTTGATCTGCACCTTATATTAAAAAAATTGCAGAGATGAAGGTCCTTTCCATCCTTGCACTACGGGAAAATCAATCTTTGCCGAGTGCAGAGCTTTGCCGAGTGCCAAATTTCGGACACTCGGCAAAGAGCCTCTTTGCCGAGTGTCGGCCACGTGGCACTCGGCAAAGCGCAAACACAAGGCAAAGGATGCTTTGCCGAGTGTCCGACACTCGGCAAAGAAAGACACTCGGCAAAGGCACCTCTTTGCCGAGTGCCAGCCACGTGGCACTCGGCAAAGAATGTGGCCCCGAACTGTGCCACGTGGTCGGGTCTTTGCTGAGTGCCATGTGGCCGGCACTCGGCAAAGAGGTGCCTTTGCCGAGTGTCAGCCACGTGGCACTCGGCAAAGAATGTGGCCCCAAACTGTGCCACGTGGTCGGGTCTTTGCCGAGTGCCACGTGGCTGGCACTCGGCAAAGAGGTGCCTTTGCCGAGTGCCAGCCACGTGGCACTCGGCAAAGAGCTCTTTGCCTAGTGTTTTTTTTGACACTTGACAAAGCCAGTTTTTAAATTACATTTTGAAGCAGTAAATTAATCCAAATGAAAAAGTTTTTAACTACAAAGTTGGTTAACTTATCAAGATGAACAATTTTTGTTTTGATGAGTTTTTCATTTGACAAACTTAAAATAAATTCGTTCACAAATCTTATATATCTCTCTGGTAGTTTATAAAACTACAAGAGTGATATATAATGTTTGTGAATAATATTAGAACCACAATGTCGGATGCATAAATGGTCAAACAACCAAAATAAACTTTGTAGATCTTGACAAGTTATGAAAGTTTGTAGTTGATAACTTTTTAATTTGAAGTCATCTAGTTATGTAAAACTGCGTTCGAATTTGAAAATTTTAAAATTCAAATTTTTTAAAATATCTCGGATGGAGAGATGACCAAAATGAAAGTTATAGATCTCGAAAAGTTATGAAACTTTGGTGTTGACAACCTTTTGATTTGAAATCATCTTGTCAACGAAAACTACGTTTCAAATTATCAAATTTGAAATTCAAATTTTTATAAACGACCTCAGATGGAAAAACTACAAAAATAAAAGTTGTAGATCTCAAAAAGTTAGAAAACTTTGTAGTTGACAACTTTTTTATTTGAATTTGTTTAGGGCCTCAAATAAGTAAGTTACACTCGGTTTAGTATAATATATGGGTAACCGAAACGGATATGGAACGTATATGTGTGTAGTGCAGTGATAGAGGAGGCTTCGCGTGAACGAGAGGTCCTGAGTTCGAATCCTGCTGATTGAGTGGTAGAAAATTGCGTGAAAAATACCAGGACTTGCGATTTCGAGGGAGACTGGTGGGCGCTGCCTAGTCGGCCACTCCCCCAATTTAATAAAAGTTTTTCTCTATTTTTTGGATTTTTTTCGTTTTTTCTTTGCCGAGTGCCAGATATGTCAGCACTCCGCAAAGCCTTCGCCGAGTGCCCGATATTTGGCACTCGGCAAAGAACCTTTTGCCGATATTTTCTTCGCCGAGTGCCCTTCGCCGAGTGCGGCACTCGGCGAAGCCTTCGCCGAGTGCAAAAGGCTCTTTGCCGAGTGCTGTCAGCACTCGGCAAAGAATGATTCTGCTATAGTGCTGAGTCTACACTACAAATTAAAGGAGAAATCTTTCCTGCTTCCGGCGCCGATCCCTGCAGTAGTAACTGAGAAGGAATGTGAGAAGCTGATGAGTCTCTTGAATATTGAAGGTAGCTCAGTGAAGGCAAGAATTTCTGTCCCTCATTTTGACTGCATGCGCATT
Source organism: Coix lacryma-jobi var. lacryma-jobi (assembly GCA_009763385.1). NCBI lineage: Eukaryota > Viridiplantae > Streptophyta > Magnoliopsida > Poales > Poaceae > Coix > Coix lacryma-jobi. The sequence goes on from CM019824.1 coordinate 164,170,593, forward strand.
CCGGCGGCTTTGCATTTGGCGTCGGCCTCATCAATCAGTTTTTTGCAGCTATTACACCAAACGACTCTATTGGCGCGTATTGGGTCCGCATCAGCATTTGATGAGAGTTTTCCATGACGCTGTGTTACTGTCCCTTGAGCAGCCACGCGTCATGTTAATCGTCCAGAGACCAGAGCAAAGCAAACAAAAACATCAACAACAACACAGACAACAAAACGCAGATCGAGCGAGCTGTATGTACACCACACATCAGGTTCCAGGTCCGAGGATATGATGGTACTGGCCGGTGAACAATCTTTTGCTTTTCAATTCGAAGAACAGCTCGGTTTGTGTCTTGTCTGAAAGAGCTTCCATTCCATGTCATGGAATGGAATGCATGGCTGTACATGAAGCTAGCTGCATGTATCTCATTATTTGTTCTCAATTGGAATATGGTGCGATGTCCTGCCCAGAAGCAATCCATTTTTTACCTATACACACACACACTCTGTTCGTCAGCTATGACATCGTCTTACTATCATGAAAGAGGGCTACGTTTTTGCTGTAAAATAGGAACTTTTTACACGGTCAGCTCGTAGTTAGGCATAGCTATATAATATATAGCAGGCACATCAGAAAAAGGCCGCATCATGGTCATGGCCAAGACTTCAGGGCGACTGTATCATGTAAAGTCCATGCATTCGGTTGGGTTGGTGCTGATTTCTTACCTTCCAAATGAAAACAAACAAGTTGCTAGTGATTTTGACTGCTAGCGTTGGTTCGGTGTTTCAGCATCATATCGATCGAGTCCTTAAATTAGTAAATTTACAGCGGGTGTGTAGGTGGCCATTTTTCTTATCTTTCAGGGGGAAAAAAAATAGTCATTGTGTCTTTTACATTTCAGAAAGAACGATTGTAACTTTGCTTGACGACGTATGATTGTCAAGGCGAAAATGAAAAATAGTCCTAGTTTTTGTGCCTTTTATAACCATGTTTGGCTCGTTTTCCCTCCAATGAAGCGTGAGGTCATTTTCAGCTGTTATGGGCACTCTTGTAGTTGTTGCTTTTGCTAGTTTTCCACCAATGAACGGTGCAGTTGTTCAGTTTTCTGGCTCGCTTTTTCCCTAGAAAACCTATTTCTTCTTTTCTCCATCCAATAAACTTCACAACAAAAATCATGAAAAGAATATTTCTCCATTTGCAATAGACGCCTTCTTTAATTTTTAGCTTCTTACATTTGCGTGAACAAAAAATTGTGAGAATCCTTAGGAAGAGTAGAGTTATGGCCCGGCAGCGAAGTGGACACAGTTTAGAAGAGCTTGAATTTCTTGTATTTTTAACAACCTGTTCGTTTGAATTTATTAGCCCTGCAGTCATGGTTCTGCCAAACAGAGCCTAAGTGAAAACTAGGGATGCAAGTGGGTACTCAATAGTATTTTCTGGGTCAGCTAACTAATTACGAACACATGTCATTCTAGTTCATTTTTCTACTTTTTCTCAAACTACCAAAACGTCATTCTAGTTCATTTGATTAATTTGTTGGGTCGACCCAATGACCCATAAAATTTTAAACCTGCATCCCTAGTGAAAACCCATCTCTTGCAATTACAGAAGTGGGATGGAGGGAGTATGCTTTTATTTTAGAGCAAGTCCCAGTGAGAGATGCAAGTTCGATTTTAGGAATCGAACTGGCACAAACTGCGTGGCCTCCATCATAATCTGATCTGATGGGAGACAAAATCTAAAAAATTTTTGTGTCCCCTCTATATCGTTGTGTTCCTTAACCATCAAGCATCAATATCTGAAGTGGGGCTAGTTAAACGTACCTTGTTACAAGCTTTGTCTCCATGCTAGATCGAGTCAAAGATTAGGGGGGTTAGGTGACGTGCAAATCATCATTCAACCACTGACAAGGCTAGGTCAATTTTAGATGCATTTTTGTCAAAATAACAGTGATACCAGACAACGTTATAAGGGCAGTCCCAATGGTAAATTTATAGTGGTTTCTATCTCTATTAAATGAGATGTCACCTAAGCAAAATGCTGACATGACAGCTAAATTAATGAAGAAACAGGGAGAAAAAAAGAAGAAACGGTTTCTTGAAGAGGAAACTGCGTCTACTCTTGCACCCGAAGAAACCGCAGTTTTTGCCATTGGGAAGAAACGAGCGATGTCTATAGGTGGAGCCCGCGATAGCGCTGCCGCTGCGCATGCTCGACCGCAGTCATGTGCGCTCGCCGGCCACCGTGCGTCCTTACCCGCACAGCTGCGCACTCCCTGCGCCGCCGCTGCTCAAGCCGCTCGCGTTCACACAGGCCGTGGGGAGGACTCGGCGGCGAGCACAAGCTCAGGCCAAGCCTGCCGGCGAGCGTCAGGTGGTCTGTCCGGCTGTCCCCTTGCCTCACGGACCCCACCACGATGGGTGCTCTCCTTGCTCGCTTGCGCTCGCGTGTCGTCAAGCTGGCCGTGCTCATCGGAGATGGTTGTAGTCGCTTGCATCTGCTTATTGCTGAGATTAAAGGAACATACAGGATTCCAATGGTAACTTGCAGTTGCATCCGTCCAATTGATTGATTAAAATTTAACGGAAAAAATTATTGATGGTCACGTGCAATGCTTTGCCGAAGCTGCCGCAGCAGCAGCACGGCGGCAACATCCTCCGCAACGCCGACTTTAGCGTGGTCCTCTGGACTGGTTGAACTCAACAGAAAGCACATTGACGACGAGCAACATACATAACGAAGAGCATCGGAGCAAGGGAATGGAGAGAGAAAAATGGCTCATATTTATTACACAAAGACCTCTCCATTGTATGAGGTAGTTTTTATAGATAAATTTTTACTGACATGTCACTATGGAAATCGTGCGTAGTTTCAATAACTGGGACTGCCCTAAGGAATCTATGCTAGAAACTTTGGTTAAAAAAATTTACTGACAAAGAAAGGACATGCACCATGCACGGTTCCCGGCGTCTACATTCATGCAAATGAGGTGAAAAGTTTTTTTATCATATCGAATACTGCGGCACTAATTTAGCTATTAAAAACTGATCAATTAAAAAACAAATTTCATATTTTGTCAGGAAATTGTGAGACAAATTTATTAAGACTAATTAATCTGTTATTAGTACATGTTTACTGTAGCACAACATTGTTAAATCATGAACTAATTAGGTTAAAAAATCGTCTTGTAAAGTTATCGCAAACTATATAATTAATTATTTTTAGTCTATATTTAATATTTCGTATATGTATCAAATATTTGATGTGATAAGTGAAAAACTTTTGGGTGAAGAAAACACCCCCCGAAATGAACTCAGCCATGCAAATGAAATGAACTCGACTAGGGCTCTGTTTGGATCCCTCTAACTCAGCTAGAGCTAGAGCTATTTTCTAACTATAAACTAACCCTGAACTAACTCTAGCTCTTGTGATGTTTGGATAAAAGGGTTAGATTGACAATAAATGTATTTTTTCAATCATTTGGTAGAATAGAGGTAGAGAGAAAGATCACTTTTGTAGTGGTCCTAACTAGAACTAGCCCAAATAATCACCTCTTGGTGGAGATAGTTTTTTTTTGAATGAGTTAGATGCAACTAGCTCAAACTAGCCCTCATGTTCAGATATTTTAGGGCTAGTTGAGCTTCAAATAGCTCAAACTAGCTCTAGCTCTCGGATCCAAAGAGGGCCTAGGACTTGTTCAGTGAATCGTTCAATCATCCCACCCGGTCTTTCAAGTTTCAAACTATCGATTTTACTGCAGTCTGCAGTGTCAAACCTGTCAGTTTTCATACACGCCTCTGCAGGCTTGAGACGTCGTCGTCAACAATCGACGGCAATGGAGTGTACTACCACCCGCACTTTCCTCAGTCCTCGCTCTCACTCTCCAACCGTGCCACTTACGAGGCACTGTACAAGTACACGCACACCTCTATATAAACCACCGAGCAGCCCTCATCGTTCACCACCAGCTGCTGCCTGCTGCTCAGCACCACGCCAGCTGATCGAGAGCTTGTTACGAGGCAATGGCGCCGACGGTGGAGGTGCTGACGTCGGAGCTGGTCGTCCCGGCGGAGGAGACTCCGGCGGGCGGCATCTGGCTGTCCAACCTGGACCTCGCCGCGCGCCGCGGGTACACGCCCACGGTCTACTTCTTCCGGCCCAACGGCGACCCGGGGTTCTTCGCGGCGGACGTCGTCAAGCGCAGCCTCGCCAGGGCGCTGGTCGCGTTCTACCCGCTCGCGGGGCGGCTCGGGGTCGACGCCGACGGCGCCGCCGGTCGCGTCCAAGTGGACTGCACCGGCGAGGGCGCGGTGTTCGTGACGGCGCGGTGGGACTGCGCGCTGGACGACCTGATGCGCGAGTTCGTGCCGTGCCGCGAGATGCGCGACCTGCTGGTGCCGCCGACGCCCGCGCCGAACCCGCCGTGCGCGCTCCTGTTCGTGCAGGTCACGTACCTGCGCTGCGGCGGCGCCGTGCTCGCGCTCTCCATGCACCACTCCGCGTGCGACGCGCGGGGCGCCGCGCTCTTCCTCGAGACGTGGGCGAGCATCGCGCGCGGGGACGCCAAGGCGAACGCGAACGCGAACGCTCCCGTGCCGCCGCCGTGCTTCGACTACGGGCTGCTCGCCGCGCGGCCGGCGCGGGCGGTGCTGTACGACCACCCGGAGTACAAGCCGGAGCCGGAGCCGGTGTTGGACGCCATCTCCGCCGCGTCGTCCGACGACGACGGCTACGAGAGCGCCATCATCGTGATGACCAAGGCGCAGGTGGGCGCGCTGAGGGCGCGGTGCCCGGGGGCGTCGACGTTCCGCGCGGTGGCGGCGCTGGTGTGGCAGTGCGTGTGCGGCGCGCGGGCGCTGCCGCCGGAGGCCGAGACGCGGCTCTACTCCATGATCGACATGCGCGCGCGCCTGGACCCGCCGCTCCCGCCGGGGTACTTCGGCAACGCGGTGGTGCGCACGTCGGTGTCCGCCACGGCCGGCGAGGTGGTGGGCAACCCCGTGGGCCACGCGGCGCGGCGCGCGCTGGCGGTGACGAGCCACGGCGACGACTACGCGCGGTCGCTGGTGGACTACCTGGAGGGCGTGGACGCCATGAACCTGCCCCGGAGCGGCATCTCGCGCGCGCACCTCCGCGCCATCAGCTGGGTCGGCATGTCGCTGTACAAGGCCGACTTCGGGTGGGGCGCGCCGGCGTTCATGGGGCCGGCGGTCATGTACTACAGCGGCTTCGTGTACGTCATGAACGCGGCCGGGAAGGAGGGCGCCCTCGCGCTCGTGCTGTCGCTGGAACCGGAGACCATGCCGGAGTTCAGGAAGGTGTTCGCCGAGGAGCTCGCCGGCCTGGAGGTGATGTAGTGCATACATATATATAGCTAGTGCAGAGTTGCATGCGTGGAACGTATACTACGTGCCGTGGTTATAGACGTACGTGTGTGTGCGACGCACTGTGCTGCTACTACATGTTGATGCATGCCAGGCTATTACGAACACGTCCATGGGACTGTCCAGCTCTCTAAGCTGTGAAGTCTTCGGATGCCGAGTCATGCATATGACTACTACATGAATGTTTATATTGGTTTCATATAGTATATATGAAAAATAAATAGAACACATATTTAGATATTACACTTCAGTACTACATTTTTTGTCACTCACCTGATGAATCTCACTTTAATTTCCATTCCATCACCTCAGTTCAGCAGCGCCTCGGCGAGCTTGTCGATTTGTGCCCGCGAAAATTGCAACATCGTTTTTTGGAAGTTCAATGCTTCAGCCTTCAGGAGAATATTCAGCCCAGACAGCCTACTTAATTTGGCCCAATTCATAGGCTCGAGAAACACCGAATTATCCATTCTAAATTATAAAACATTTGATGTTTTTGTTGTCAAAATTGACTACTCGTCTTATTTTTAAAAATTATACAAACAAAGTTAAATTGAAGTTATTATTGAAGAATTTTTATTAATAAACAAAATCACGACAAAAGAAGTAATATTTTGCACAAAATTTTAAATAAAACGAGTGGTCAAATTTGGTGTGAAAAAAATCAAACGTCTTAATATGAAAAACAGTGGGTATTTGGTTATGGATGGCGGCAGGCCAACTTCAGTCTCGTGGATGGACAAAGATCGGCAAATCTGAGAGCCACCCCTTTGCACACTGGGCGATATGATCATGGACTAATGTGCACAGCGGTTGCATAATTTTGCTTCGGTGGTGTCTCAGTGATGGTGCATGGCGTGGGAAACGAAAGTTGGGGTGCCAGTAAAGGCGGTGAGTTTGCAAATTAGGTACGGATATGGTCCACACTGAAACACGGTGGGGATGGTGATTTACCATACGTGCGGTTCAAATAGTAGCAAATGACCTCACTCTAGGGTTAGCTGATGAGAGATGACCTCACTCCTAGTGTGATGGACTCAGCGAGCGACCTAACTTTTTATACAATGGGAACCAGGAACTACTCTCTCTGTCCAATAAAACATACAAATATAAGTTAGGTGACAACGAAAGTAGTTTACATTTTAACCAGATTTCTAGTGATAATATTCACATTTACGACCCCAAATTAACTTATTAAAAAAATATATTTTATAATAAATCTAATGATATTTATTTGATATAATAAATACAATATTAATATGTTTTATCTATAATTAATTAAACTTTTGATACTGAACCATGATACCGTGCTCGAGACTGGTTAGTTTCATATGACCATGACTACTGCCGATGATTGTTGGGTAGCTAGGATCGGAACCGAAATGTCAGAAACGGAGGCAAGGCAGCAGGAAACAGGGTTGAAGAATCTGTGACCAGTCGTCCCCACTGTCGACGACGACGGCGACCGAGGTTCCATGCACGCATGCATCGCGTTGGCTCGTTGCATCAGCCCATCGTCACCGTGAGGTGGCTCCTGCCAGCAACTCAACTGCACAGGTTGCAGCCGTCGCCTTCGTCGTCGTCGTCGCTCGAGTCAACTGTCAACCGGTTAATTTGGGGGTTGATTTCCACTGATGGATCGATCGTCCCATGGTCACCGTGGTAGTGGAATGCAAGAAAAAGGAGACCCCCCTGGCTCCTGTACATTATATTCTTCTCAACTTCCTCAATGATTTGCTGCTAAGATAAAGAAAGGAGTGACTTGACAAGGTTAATCAACTTTTTTTTTTGCGGCAAATGAACAAACACAGATACGTGCGTTAATTACATGCCAAATTAAAACGTGATGATGTGACATGAGCCTATGATAATGACTTGTCTCTGCGACCAACCCACGATCGACACAAGCTAGGACTCCAAGTCACCTGAGCAATAGATACAGCGGTGGTAGCTAGTGTGGCACGGTAGGTGTCTGCCGGTCAGGCAGGTGTGTGTGTGTGTGTACACAAACACAACTACACCGTACCTAGCTTGTACGTACCAACTAACCCCTCAGCATTTTTACTACAGTAGCAGTATACATAGTACGACGCATGCATGCACGGGCCGGCGGCACACGGTTACGTTACGTAGGCGTACGTGCTATATATCATGTACGTAACGTTAATTAATCTACTACGTCTGGAGCGAGCCTGGCGAGCTCCTGCGCGAACACGTTCCTGAACTCGGGCATGCTCTCGGGCTCCAGCGACAGCGCGAGCGCGACGGCGCCGTCCTTGCCGGGCGCCTGCATCACGTACACGAATCCGGCGTAGTACATGAGCGCGGGGCCCATGAACACGGGCGCGCCCCACCCGAAGTCGGAGTCGTGCAGCGACATGCCCATCCAGCTGATGGCGCGCAGGTGCGCGCGCGAGATGCCGCTCCGGGGCAGGTTCATGGCGTCCACGCCCTCCAGGTAGTCCACCAGCGACCGCGCGTGGTCGTCGCCGGGGCTCGTGACCGCCAGCGCGCGCCGCGCCGCGTACCCCACGGGGTTGCCCACCACCTCGCCCGCCGTGGCCAGCGCCGACGTGCGGATCACCGCGTTCCCGAAGTAGCCCGGCGGGAGAGGCGGGGACAGCCGCGCGCGCATGTCCACCATGGAGAAGAGCCGCGTCTCGGCGTCGGCCGGGAGCGACCGCGCCCGGCACGCGCACTGCCACACCAGCGCCACCACGGCGCGGAACGTCGACGCGCCCGCGCACCGCGCCTTGAGCGCCGTCACCTGCGCCTTGGTCAGCGTGATGATGGCGCTCGCGTACGCGGAGCCAGAGCCACCCGCGGGGGCGTTCACCGCCGGCGATGACGGCGGCTCGTCGGCCTTGTACTCCGGGTGGTCGTACGCCACCGCGCGCGTCGCCGGGGGACGCGCGCTCAGCAGCCTGTGGTCGAAGCACGGCGGCAGGGGCGCCGGCGCGTCGCCGCAGGTGCCCCCGACGCGCGCGCGGGCGATGCTGGCCCACGTCTCCACGAAGTGCGCGGCGCTCCTGGCGTCCACGACGGAGTGATGCAGGGCGAGACCGAGCACGACGCCGCCGCAGCGCAGGCGGGTGGCCTGCGCGAACAGCAGCGGGCACGGCGGGTTGGGCGGCGCGGGCGTGGCGGGCACCAGCAGGTCCCGCATCGCGTCGCACGGCACGAACTCGCCCACCAGCTCGTCCAGCGCGTACCGCTCCGACCGCGCCGTCACGAACACGGCGCCCTCGCCCGTGCAGTCGATCTGGACGCGCCCCGTGGCGCCGTCGAGCCCCAGGCGGCCGGCCAGCGGGTAGAACGCCACCAGCGCACGGGCGAGGCTGTCCCTCACGGCGTCGGCGTCGAAGAACTCAGCCTCCGGCCTGCTGCTGCTGTTGTTGTTCGTGCGGTAGAAGTACACCGTGGGCGTGTACCCGCGCCGCGCGGCCAGGTCGAGGTTGGACAGCCAAACGGCGCCCGCCGGCGTCTCCTCGGCCGGGACGACCAGCTCCGTCGTCAGCAGCTCCACCATTGCCATCCGCTAATTAATACTCGATCCGCCCGCGCGGCTCTTTTGTTGCCTGACGACGACGGTGGATCGTTTGCCCAAGCTAGCGCTGTTGGTGCGCTGCGTTTCTCTAGCTTGTTCTGCTGCTCTGCTGTGAGGGTTTATGTATGTTTATATAGGAGGAAGAAGGGGCCGCGGGGGAGGTTGGTGTGCTGGGCATGCTGTTTGTATGTACAAGTGCGCGCCATTTTTTTTGCATGTGTAAGGTAAGTATGAATTTTTTGACTGGGTTGACTGCATGCATGCACCACCACCAAAGCGAGTGGAGAAACAAGACCTCAAAGTGGTGTAGGGGTGATGACTGATGAGAATATGAGATGCACATGCTGTGATCTGTGAATTATGATGCACGCCAAACCAAAAGACATACTTCTCCTCCGTTAAAAGTTATATGTCACTTTTTTTACTACCTTTGTTTTAAGTGAACACACATCTCTAGACTCTAACCTCTTGATGGAATTTTTATAAAAAAAACAATGGACAACCTCAGATTAGTTGTGTTGAAATCTTCATATGCAATATGTATCTTGGCAGTTCATTGGGTTTGGGTTGAACTTTGTGGATGTTCAAATCTTCATGAACAGGCAGTAAAACATGCATGAGAATGAGAAGTTAAATTTTTTTTTCATAAGAAACAAAGCGGACCTTTGTGTCGTGCTGCATTCATATGTATGGTTGCATAGATTAATGTCTGAACAAGATTATACGTTTGGCGATTGATGAGGTTCGATTCTTGACAAGGTTTTGTTCTGCTTCATGGCTCAATTAGTTGTTTTCTATGATATTCTGATGTTATGTCATCTTTTTTTAATTTGACCAAAACAATGTAGCCGGCTACTAGTACATATATATGAGACTTCACATATTACTTACTATAGTTCAAATCTTGGTGTCCTCTTGCATAGCTTATTACTAAAAGACATCTTGGTGTTCATGAACAGGAATGCGACGAGTGGTGTTAGAGGGAACTAGCATTGGAACAAGTAGGGCTCGAGCTCCTCTATCATCATACAAATTTGCAACTATATATTGAAAAGTTGAAAGTAGATGACAAGAGAAAAATACCTCTCTAGTAGCAGTTCTTCTATCCACCCCTAACTACAATAAGGGAATCTTATTAAAAGCTATTGGAAGCCAAAATAAGCCGTGAATTAGTTCAAGCGAATAGAGCCTAGTTTCCATGTCGGATGTTTTTTTGGGGTGAGGGAGGGGGTTGCTACTTGCTAGGGATATCTAAGAGCAAATATAACAATATACCTCAACTTATCGTATAACTAACCTACATTTAGCAAATGTCTAGGTGGAGGAGAAAGAAACTACTTGTCGTGAGTTCGATCCCGCGCCGAGCGTTTCTATAGTTTCCCGTGGTTTGCGCCCCCCGCCACCACTTGTGCTCCTATGACCTGTCTCTCGAGCACAATCAATAGTGCAAGCCATCGCTCCTAGCTAGGGTTCACGTACTAGCCGCCATCGTCTGTGCGACACGCCCATCATATTTGCCATGTACGCGTGTTGGCCACCGTTGTTCACATCCTCGCCACATCCACACGTCGAACATCGCCATCATATATGTGACACAACCCACTCCATCAATAAGCTAAACCCTCCATCCTCATGGCCACGAGGTCTACACCACCCCTGCCATCTTCTTCTATTCCTCAACCTTGTTCACCTCCAACAACGTCGTTGCCTGTTGGTGCCTCCCTCCCATTCCTTGGGAGAAGCGCCCACGCGAGGAGGACTCAAGACGGTGACCCTACAGGCACGGTCCAAATGGGGAGGCTGCTGCCCCAAATGAGCATAGGTAAAAGGGACATGCAAGGGCAACGACAACAGGCTTGAAAAGGAGTTCAAACGATGAGCTAGATCGACAGGGAGTGGAGAGGAGATGAAATAAGGTCAGTCTCAATGTACAGTTTTATCTCTCGGTTTCCAAGACAAATAAAATTACAGATGAAATAGATCTCTCCCTCAATGTACAATTTTATTACACAGTTTCATATGATTTGTGGTCTCATGATCCCTCTATCTCTCTTATTTTCCTCTCTCGAGCTGCGCGTGTTGTATGAGATGAAACACAATGACGCTGTCAATGGAGGTTTCACTAAGATTTCATCATTTTGGAAACAACGCTCAAAGGTTTTGTGGGGAATGAAACGTTTCTCTTCTCTCTCCTTCTAGTTTCATACAAAAAGTTGATATGACATCCTATTTAATGGGTATGAAACCTCTCATAAGACTGGTCTAAGGGAAGGCAAGAGTATAACTTGTCTGTGTTGGCTCGGCTTGGCTGATAGCCAAAAGCATATTAAACTTACTCTAATTGGGGTGGTGTGGCGGGGTTGTGAGTGAGGGAGTGAGTTCCAACAGCCAGAGTTAGTGCACAGATTTTGAAATAGACAAATGACCGTGTGCATATTATTACGCTTGGTTGGTGCAGAGAATAAATACAGTATTATGTTCATTGCCCACCTTTTTTTATCGTCGGGGACTCATCTACGAGTAAATGGTCGTGGTTGCATATAGCTTTATGATGTAATGTAACCATTACTCATTTTTCCAAAGGAAACATTATCAGTGCAGTGGGGGTCTCTTCTCTAGTCTAGTCAAAAAGATGGTCCACAAAGTTAGCACTAATAATAGGGGGAAAAAAACAAAAGAAAAGAAGCGTATCGTGCGATCGTCCGATCGATGATCAGCGGTCAATTCTGGTCCAAAGATGCTTGCTGGAGGAGAGCTAGCTATATATGCATGGGCGACGGATCAGAAGTGCCGAACGAGGAGTGGCATGCAAGCAGGCCAAAAGATGACCCATCCAGTCCAATCTCGAGCTAGCCCGGCCGAATAATCCAACTTTGCAAGCTAAAGTATGCATCAAATTAACTGTTCAAATACTAACGCCCTTTATTTTGAAGATGACGTATTTTTTTCCCTCCTATTCCTTGTGTTTTTCTTGTAAAACTAAACTTAAAATCTCTGCACGACCATTTTATTGAAATTCTTGCGTTGCATGCAGAGATTGGCCCTAATTAAGTACGTGGACTGAAGAAACACACAACTCCAACACGTAATATACGGCGGAACCGGCCGGTGCTTTTCACGGCAGATGAAATGTCACTAATAAGCCTCGAGATCATCGATCGATCTACAGTGTAATACGTACCTTTGATTTAATTTGACGGAACAAGTGGTACGTACGAGTCCGCTAGCGAGCGCTGGTGGACGCCATTTACGACTTCTATGTATAGAGAATCAAACGGAATCTATCGCGCCTACGTACCCCGATCGACAACCCGACGACACCGCGAAGGTACACGCACGCACACAGAAGGACACGGTGGTTGCTGTTTTTCTACTGGAAATTATATAATGTTACAATTACAACTTGCAAATTAAAGTTGCTCTAGCTAGCTTCGTGTTGTGTAATAATTATTTATTCATCTGATTAAAAATTTGACGCGTCACTCTGTGCAAATATATAAAGTTGTGTTTGTGTGGATTGATCGAATAGGAAGAGACCATTCTATCTACTAGTGAACTTTGCAAGTTAAAGAATATACTATGCATCGGAGTACATGGACAGTCAGACACAACACCTAATAATATGCCCTCGCGCACGTATCATATTGTGTATGTAAAGGGCTGAAGAAGGCATTCCGAAGCCCTCATGATGTACAACGATATAAAATGAAAATGAATACTACCAGCGGCTTGTTTGGATGTACCCAACTAAAATTTAGCTCGCTAAAATTTCAATGTAAAACTTTAGTTAGCTGAAAGCTTCTCAGTTAAAATTTAACTGAGGTGTTTGACTCTAGCTAATACACCCGGTTAGATCTTAACTGGCTTTAACTGAGTTGGAATAGACATCGGAGTACATGGATAATAAGGCATGATTGGTTCATGTACATGTGTCGTCCAGACTAGGCACCGGAGCCAGGCCAAGGGCGGCCAGGCTGCACGCATGCTGCCATCCTTGTTTGGTTCAAATGCTTCCGGCGGTCCAGACTTCATTGAGCTTCTGATTGGTTGTTTGTGTTTTAGTTGGGTGGGAGCATTCGCAAGACTGGAGAAGGACCTCGCGTATGCACGTGCTGCAGCGCGAGAGCCAGGCTCGCCAGGAATGAACTCAAATTTCGTTTCCCGGCAACCAGGCTGGGTGGATGACTTTGCACGCGTTAGGTCAGGCTGAAGGCTCCTTTGCAGCCAACCAAATGGTGCACACGAGCATCCGATGGGCGAGGTTGGGGATGCTTCCCCTAACCAATCATGCCCTAAGACACAACAACACCTAATATGCCCGCCCGGGCGCGTATCATATGTGTATGTGAAGGGCTCAAGGCACCCCGAAGCCCTCATGGTGTACGACAGTATAGAATGAATGAATACTGCTAGGGGTTTGTTTGCATGTACCCGACTAAAATTTAGCTAGCTAAAATTTTAATATAAAACGTTAGCTAGCTAAAAGTTTCTCAGTTAAACTTTAACTGAGGTGTTTAGATGTTCCAGCTAATAGACTCAGCTAAATTTTAGCTCACTTGAGTTGGAATAGCTAAATCTAACTGAATTTTATTGTGTTATTTGGATGTCTAGCAGTTAAATTTAGTGAGCTAAAATTCAGGTGGTGCATCTAGACAGACATAGTCTAGATGTAACGACAAGTGGTACTGTTGAGCGCTTGCCATTTATGACTAGGAGTCAAATAGAATTGTGCCTACCCTACACAAGGTACACGCGCGCAAAGGTACTTGCTAATTCTTTGCTGAAATTTCACAGATTTTATTTTGCTTGCCAAGTGAAGCAAGGAGCGTATAAGAATAAGGATCACCTACATACCCTCTGGACAAGGTCAATAAAAAATACACATTCTCTGTCCATTATTGCATCTAACTACGACTACGAGTCTACGACTAGCTGTATAAAACGCATGGTCCAAAAAAATCACATGCTCATCTGCATGTGCGAAATTCACGAACCGATCATATATATCTTATCCAATTAGATTCCTTGTGGTAGACTGATTATTCTACCCACCCAATTTAGAATTTGAACCGCTTATAGAAATATATTGGGGTGGCAATACCAATGGATAGATCAATTAAGAATTTGTCACATCATAAAAAAAAATTGAGCTCCAACAAAAACTTGTGCAAGGAGAGACAAAAAAAAATTTCTAATACTAATTTATAATATATAGGCTGATCGATTTCTTTTTTTTTTCTCGTCGCACAATGTTCGTTATTTCCAACTTAAATTTTGCTTGGTAGTAGATGATTGCATGCTGTGTCCATCTAGCTATATTTTTCATTGCAATTTTAGTGGTGTATTTTTTTCCTTAGAAGAATTACACGGGAGTTCTTGATGTTAGTATTGATCTCCCTAGTTACTGGGCCCAACGGCCCTTTATCTAACTTGATCCGCTCCTGATCGGGGAGCCCAACCCATTAATGGTTGGAGGGCCCCTGTCACACTGCGGGATATAAAAGGGAGGTGAGGGCCAAGGCACAATACACGAGATTCGTCTGAGCCGCCAAAACCCCCCCACCGACATCCCCAAACCCTAATCCGATCTAGGGTTTCGCAGCAAGTGACGGGAAGTCCTCCTCCGCCGTCACTGCCTCGACCCCGACTGCCTCCTCTACCACGACGTGCTCTTCACCGCCCCGGCTTCCTCGACTCCATGGCGGACGCCGGATCAAGCTCCAAGGGCGGAGATGGTTGTAACCCTAACCCCTTTTGTCTTTTACTTCTACTGTTATCACTAGTAGAGGATGGGCCTTTAGTCCCGGGTCCTAGGGACCTTTAGTCCCGGTTCTGGACCCGGGACTACGGTTCCGGGACTAAAGGTTTGCTACAGTATTCAACCCGGGACTAAAGGTTTGGAATAAAAACGAAAAAATGTTGTGGCTGTGGAGATTCGAACTCAAGACCGCACAGTTAGCCTTCACGTGCGCGCGTTACCAACTGAGCTACACTACACATCTAACAGAATAGGATACTCCTTCTTTTTAAATTGTGTCTGGAAGGACCTTTAGTCTCGGTTGGTGTTACCAACCGGGACTAAAAGGTCCTTTAGTCCCGGTTGGTAATACCAACCGGGACTAAAGGTCCTACCTACCAACCGGGACTAAAGAACACTGACCCTTTAGCCCCGGTTGCCTCTCGGTTGCCTCGAGGAAAAGGAACCTTTAGTCCCGGTTGGTGTTACCAACCGGGACTAAAGAACTTTTAGCCCCGGACACAAAAATATTCGAGGCTAATGTCCGAATCTGTCTATCGCCCAAAGGCCATTTCTCTAGTAGTGTATGCATATTAAGCACTACTACACTTGCTGTTTGCCTTGAATCCCGAGTCTATTATCCCTAAGTATTCTAACATTGGTATCGGAGGACTAAGAAACAATAGATCGGGATTTTCAGAATCAGAAACCAACTAAGATCCTAAGTCTGGTTGTGGCCGCCGAGCGACATATCATGAGTATCGTCCCGGGCCAGGAGATGAAGCAACCAATCAGTTTTAGAAAAGGGGATGAACCGAACCAAATCAATCCCAACCCTAAGAATCAGAAAGGACCTCTCCTACCTGAGGCCGGTTAACCCGTATGTCGCCAGCACCGTCGCGGGGCCACTCGACGCCACCGCGCTCTACCCAGAGGGGAGCGCGAGCAACGGCGAAAGGGCTCGCGGCGGCGCTCCACCACCTCCAGTTGCGCCCTCGCCGTCGTTTTTCAGCATGGCGGCGGCAGCGGGGAAGCTGGCAGGGGGAGGTGCGCGCGGGAGGCGGTCGTGGATGTCCCAGATCCGCTCGAGGGCCGCCTCGGTCTCCGCGGCGTCCCACCGCATCGACGCCGGCGCGCGCGTGACCGGGCGAGGAAGGCGGAGAGGAGGGGAGGTCAGTGGAGGCGCTGAAGGGGGAAAAAAATGAGCTTAGGGTTTCAAGGGCGCCGGTCAAAGGGTTTTATTTCCCCGTTTTCTCCTCCCGACCGTCCGATCAGATCCAGCGGCCGAGATCGGTCGGGCCAGATCCGGCTCAAGCGGGGCAGGCCGCGGAGCGGGCCGTGTCGGCCCAGGCGAGCGGGGCGCCCCCGCGCGCGCATTGCAGGCCGCGCGGCCCAGGCAGGAGCGCTGGCCAGGGCGTGGGAAAGGCCATCGTGGGCCGTTTTCCTCCCTGGTGGCCCGTTCGATTAAGACAAATGTTTTTCTCAATTTCAGACAATTTTCAGTTTCAGTTAAAATCTCTGTAAATTTTGAACCAACGGGATAAATTTTCAGAGAATATCAGAAAATAAGGTTAAGTTTATTCAGTCACGTTTTCCGCTGCAAAGTTTAATTTTGTTCTTTAATTAAATTCGAACCAACGGGAGAATTTAATTGTTGGAACAATTATTAAATTTAGATATTCAGGAAATTTGTAATATTGTTATATTCTGACCAACGTTGATTATATCAATATTATAAATGTTTTAGTTTCATCAGTTTTATGCATTATTTTTATTTTCTGCCCAACGGTGATGTAGAAATAATGCAGAAGAAATTGTATGTTTTAATACTGACCAACGTTGTTTTAAAACATGCAATTTTTATGGATAAGATATTATTTGTGTTAAAATATCTCACTATTCTGTCAATGGTTTTCAGGAATCAACTGGATCGCTCAGATTCCACCTCTGACTGGGAACAACTATAAGAAGTGGCGTGAGCAGCTTGAG
The DNA here is from genome assembly GCA_009763385.1 of Coix lacryma-jobi var. lacryma-jobi. Lineage (NCBI taxonomy): Eukaryota > Viridiplantae > Streptophyta > Magnoliopsida > Poales > Poaceae > Coix > Coix lacryma-jobi. The sequence goes on from CM019824.1 coordinate 164,187,232, forward strand.
TTAGCCTTGGTCATGACGAACAATGACCTTGCTCTCTCATCACCGTGTCCCGTTGCTCCAGAGGAGCCCGTGAGAGAGGAGAATGAGGAAGATGCCGCTTTTGCGACACGCAAAAGGGATCATGCTGATAAGAGGATGTCCTATGACCTTAAGAAAAGGCAATGGGACAGTTCCAATAAGAAATGTCTCACTTTAGCTAAGGCTACCATTTCAGAGCCCATCAGAGGGTCTATCCCTGAGACACCCACCATTGCTGAGTATTTAGAACATGTTAAGAATCAGTTCCATGGAACTACTAAGTCTCAGGCAAGTGCTCTTATCAAAGAGCTATGCAATAAGAAATACAATGGTGGTGGCGTTAGAGACCACATACTTAGAATGAGCACCATAGCTGCTAAGCTTGAGTCCATGAAAATTAAGTTACCTGATCCATTTGTCATTCACATGATCTTTGCCTCACTGCCAAGTGAGTTTGACACATTTTGTGTCAATTACGACATGTTGCCTGATGATTGGAACATGGACAAGCTCATTAGTATGTGTGTGCAAGAGGAAGAGCGCATTAAGGCTTCACATGGGGACTCTGCCCTCTATGTGAAGGATAATAAGAGAAAAATTTTCAATAAGAATGCTAAACCACAAGGGAAACCAAAGTGGGATGGCAGCTCATCCTCCAATGCTAATGCCAAGGGAAAGGCCCCTCAGTTCCAATCTCACCCTCAGTTCCAAGCTCAGCCACAGTTCCCATCTCAGCCTCAGTACCAGAAGGGACAGAAGATCCCTGTAGACAAAGATCAGTGCATGTACTGCAAGGAAAGAGGGCATTGGATGAAAGATTGCCCTGGCTTCCTGAAGTTCCTGAGTAAGAATGGTGAGGATATTATTACATTTGTAGATGAATCCTTGTTTCTAAGTTATGACAAATCCACATGGTGGGTTGATTCAGGTGCAACTACTCATGTTGCTAATTCTTTTCAGGGGTTCGCTACGAGGAAGATCCTGCAAAGAGGAGAAAGAACCATTAAGGTGGCTAATGGAGTACAAGCCGACGTCCAAGCCATTGGAGACGTATCATTAGAATTAGTAAATGGTTTTGTACTTAGGCTTCATGATGTACTCTATGTTCCTTCTTTGCATCGAAACTTAATAAGTGTGTCTAAGTTAGATGATGATGGATTGGCTTGTCATTTTGGAGATGGCAAGTGTAAGATATTTTTTAATAATCAGTGTGTTGGTCTTGCCTTCCGACAAGACAAACTTTATTTGTTATCCATCTCTGAGAATGTTAATGTTATAAGTTCTGAGAATAAGATTGCTTCCTCGTCTATGAATGTAAGTAAAAAGCGTAAGAATATTCAGGTTGACTCTTCGAAATTGTGGCATTGTCGATTAGGCCACATTTCGAGGGGGAGAATTGATAGATTAGTCAAGACTGAAATTCTTCCGCCATTAGAACTATCAGAATTAGATCAATGTGTTGATTGCATTAAAGGTAAGTATGTTAAGAAAATTAAGAAAAATACCAAACGAAGTGCAGGGACTTTAGAAATAATCCACACCGACATATGTGGACCGTTTCCCGTCATGAGTGTGGATGGTTACGACTCGTTTATAACATTCACTGATGACTACTCACGTTATGGCTACATCTATCCGATTAAAGAAAGATCAGAAGCTTTAGATAAGTTTAAGATATTTAAGGCAGAAGTAGAAAATCAACACAATAAGAAAATTAAGATAGTAAGATCAGATCGTGGTGGAGAATACTATGGGCGACATACCCCGTATGGTCAAGTTCCAGGACCTTTTGCAAAGTTCCTTCAGGAGCATGGCATAGTTGCTCAGTATTCAATGCCAGGATAACCTCAGCAAAATGGAGTGGCTGAAAGAAGAAACCGTACCCTGATGGATATGGTAAGAAGCATGGTCAGTTACTCCACCTTACCAATAAGTTTGTGGATGGAGGCGTTAAAAACCGCCATTCATATCCTTAATCGTGTACCCAGTAAGTCGGTGCCTAAAACACCGTATGAGTTATGGACAAACAGAGTACCCTCACTTAAGCATTTAAGGGTGTGGGGCTGTCCAGCTGAGGCTAAAGTCTTTAACCCAAATTCAGGAAAATTAGATTCTAAGACTGTTAGTTGCCATTTCATTGGCTACCCAGACAGATCAAAAGGCTACCGCTTTTATTGCCCTGACAGGCATACAAAGTTTGTAGAGACAAGACATGCTGAGTTTTAGAACATGATGTGATCAGGGGGAGCAAGGTGGTTCAAGAAGTTAACTTAGAGAAAAAACGGGTTCACGACCCTACTCCGATGTTTCAGGAACCATACTTCATGCTACCTGTTGTTGCTATGCCAACGGTGTCAAGCACTATAGTGCCAACACCTGTTGTTGTGCCTCCCTTGCCGACAGAAAATCTGGAACCTGTCCTTCAGGAGCCATTAGAACCACCTGTCGTGCATGGGGAAGAACAACAACAGCCCCAAATGGCGCCAAATAATGAGAACATTAGAAGGTCACATAGAGTTAGGAGATCAGCTATCTCAGATGATTATGAAGTCTATGAGGCCGAAGAGTTTCATATGGAGGATGATCCCACTACATATGAACAAGCCATGAGAAGTGAGCACTCAGATAAGTGGTTGGAAGCCATGAAAGATGAGCTAAGATCCATGGATTCCAACAATGTTTGGGATTTAGTGGAAATTCCTAAAGGAGCCAAAACAGTAGACTGTAAATGGGTCTACAAAACCAAATGTGACTCCCAAGGGAACATTGAGAGATATAAGGCGCGACTTGTGGCAAAGGGTTTTACCCAAAGAGAAGGAATTGATTACAATGAGACTTTTTCTCCTGTCTCATGTAAGGATTCTTTTAGAATTATAATGGCGCTAGTGGCACATTATGACTTAGAGTTGCATCAAATAGATGTTAAGACGGCATTCCTTAATGGGGATCTAGAAGAAAATGTTTACATGGCACAACCGAAAGGTTTTGTTGTGGAAGGAAAAGAAGAGATGGGATGTCGACTAAGAAAGTCCATTTATGGGTTAAAACAAGCTTCGAGACAGTGGTACTTGAAGTTTGATAACACCATAAGACGTTTTGGGTTTAAAGCTAATGTTGAGGATAACTGTGTGTACACAAAGTTTAAGAATAGTAAGTTCATCTTCCTGGTTCTATATGTGGACGATATTTTGCTGGCAAGCAATGATGTCGGTCTACTAATGGAAACCAAGAAGTTCTTATCCTCACATTTTGATATGAAGGATCTCGGTGAGGCCTCTTTTGTTCTGGGGATAGAGATTCACCGTGATAGAAGCAGAGGGGTATTAGGCTTGTGTCAGAATGCATACATAGATAAGATTCTTAAGAAATATAGTATGCATAAGTGCAGCCCGTCACCTGCACCCATAGTCAAGGGCGATAAGTATGGGGAACATCAGTGTCCTAAGAATCAGATAGAGCTCGAGCAAATGAGATCAGTTCCTTACGCATCCGCTGTCGGAAGTTTACAATATGCTCAAATTTGTACTCGCCCGGACATAGCTTTTGTTACCGGGTTACTTGGCAGATATCAGAAAAATCCAGGCATAGAGCACTGGAAATTAGTAAAGAAAGTCTTGCGTTATTTGCAGGGCACAAAAGGCTTCATGCTAACCTATAAGAGATCAGATTCCCTTAAGATTGTAGGGTTCTCAGATTCAGATTATGCGGGGGCGGAAAGAAAATCCACTTCGGGTTATATTTTCACCCTTGCAGGTGGGGCTATATCGTGGAAAAGCTCCAAACAAACTCTCGTTACATCATCCACAATGTATGCGGAGTTTGTAGCATGTTATGAGGCCTCGGGGCAGGTGAACTGGCTTAAGAAATTCTTACCCGGATTAGCAGTGGTAGACAGCATTCAGAAACCACTTAAGTTATACTGCGACAACAATCCTGCAGTTGAATATGCTCACAACAATAGGTCAAGTGGTGCTGCCAAACACATTGACATTAAGTACTATGTTGTGAAAGATAAAGTTCGGGATCATGTCATTAGTCTTGAGCATATAAGTACAGATAAGATGTTAGCGGATCCGTTGACAAAAGGCTTACCACCCAACGTGTTTAGAAGACACGTAGCCGGCATGGGGTTAAGGGAAAGCCTATGATTCCTGAACACTTAGGGCCCAAGTTAGAACTCTGTTTCAAATTAGAGAGATGTATTGTAGCCGTCAAGTCCAACGACACTTGGTTGTGACGACGAGACGCGCTCGACGCTTTTCTTTATAATGGAATAGAGCCATATAAGTTGAGTATTTAAGATAAGAATAAGATAAGTTATTAGGAGATCAAGGGGGAGAATGTTAGTATTGATCTCCCTAGTTACTGGGCCCAACGGCCCTTTATCTAACTTGATCCGCTCCTGATCGGGGAGCCCAACCCATTAATGGTTGGAGGGCCCCTGTCACACTGCGGGATATAAAAGGGAGGTGAGGGCCAAGGCACAATACACGAGATTCGTCTGAGCCGCCAAAACCCCCCCACCGACATCCCCAAACCCTAATCCGATCTAGGGTTTCGCAGCAAGTGACGGGAAGTCCTCCTCCGCCGTCACTGCCTCGACCCCGACTGCCTCCTCTACCACGACGTGCTCTTCACCGCCCCGGCTTCCTCGACTCCATGGCGGACGCCGGATCAAGCTCCAAGGGCGGAGATGGTTGTAACCCTAACCCCTTTTGTCTTTTACTTCTACTGTTATGCATATTAAGCACTACTACACTTGTTGTTCGCCTTGAATCCCGAGTCTATTATCCCTAAGTATTCTAACATTGGTATCGGAGGACTAAGAAACAATAGATCGGGATTTTCAGAATCAGAAACCAACTAAGATCCTAAGTCTGGTTGTGGCCGCCGAGCGACATATCATGAGTATCGTCCCGGGCCAGGAGATGAAGCAACCAATTAGTTTTAGAAAAGGGGATGAACCGAACCAAATCAATCCCAACCCTAAGAATCAGAAAGGACCTCTCCTACCTGAGGCCGGTTAACCCGTATGTCGCCAGCACCGTCGCGGGGCCACTCGACGCCACCGCGCTCTACCCAGAGGGGAGCGCGAGCAACGGCGAAAGGGCTCGCGGCGGCGCTCCACCACCTCCAGTTGCGCCCTCGCCGTCGTTTTTCAGCATGGCGGCGGCAGCGGGGAAGCTGGCAGGGGGAGGTGCGCGCGGGAGGCGGTCGTGGATGTCCCAGATCCGCTCGAGGGCCGCCTCGGTCTCCGCGGCGTCCCACCGCATCGACGCCGGCGCGCGCGTGACCGGGCGAGGAAGGCGGAGAGGAGGGGAGGTCAGTGGAGGCGCTGAAGGGGGAAAAAATGAGCTTAGGGTTTCAAGGGCGCCGGTCAAAGGGTTTTATTTCCCCGTTTTCTCCTCCCGACCGTCCGATCAGATCCAGCGGCCGAGATCGGTCGGGCCAGATCCGGCTCAAGCGGGGCAGGCCGCGGAGCGGGCCGTGTCGGCCCAGGCGAGCGGGGCGCCCCCGCGCGCGCATTGCAGGCCGCGCGGCCCAGGCAGGAGCGCTGGCCAGGGCGTGGGAAAGGCCATCGTGGGCCGTTTTCCTCCCTGGTGGCCCGTTCGATTAAGACAAATGTTTTTCTCAATTTCAGACAATTTTCAGTTTCAGTTAAAATCTCTGTAAATTTTGAACCAACGGGATAAATTTTCAGAGAATATCAGAAAATAAGGTTAAGTTTATTCAGTCACGTTTTCCGCTGCAAAGTTTAATTTTGTTCTTTAATTAAATTCGAACCAACGGGAGAATTTAATTGTTGGAACAATTATTAAATTTAGATATTCAGGAAATTTGTAATATTGTTATATTCTGACCAACGTTGATTATATCAATATTATAAATGTTTTAGTTTCATCAGTTTTATGCATTATTTTTATTTTCTGCCCAACGGTGATGTAGAAATAATGCAGAAGAAATTGTATGTTTTAATACTGACCAACGTTGTTTTAAAACATGCAATTTTTATGGATAAGATATTATTTGTGTTAAAATATCTCACTATTCTGTCAATGGTTTTCAGGAATCAACTGGATCGCTCAGATTCCACCTCTGACTGGGAACAACTATAAGAAGTGGCGTGAGCAGCTTGAGTTAGCCTTGGTCATGACGAACAATGACCTTGCTCTCTCATCACCGTGTCCCGTTGCTCCAGAGGAGCCCGTGAGAGAGGAGAATGAGGAAGATGCCGCTTTTGCGACACGCAAAAGGGATCATGCTGATAAGAGGATGTCCTATGACCTTAAGAAAAGGCAATGGGACAGTTCCAATAAGAAATGTCTCACTTTAGCATTGCTACCAGGCGAGGCATGGTAGCAATGTTGGGTCAACAAAATTAGGACATTCATATAGACATTCATATAGACGTAGCTTTTGTCTCTTACCGGTACAATTATTATTACAGGCCTCGCCTTGGTTAAGGGCTAATTAAGGCTAGTGTCACGGCACTGATATATATGATGCCGTCGTCACCTCACCTCACTCTCATCTCACGTAGGAGTAGCATCAGCGTGCATAGTATACTAATACCGTGTTTCCCCCTTCAGAGCGAACATTATTAGGGCGGCATTGCCGTGGTCTACTAGCTAACAAGTGTTGGTCTACTAGCTGTGGTTATGGTTCATTGCTAATTGTAATTCCTCCGTATAAAAAATAGATGAGGTGTAGGACAACGACATAGTCTCCAAAGCATTATTTTGACCGCTTCTTTCTTTAAAAATATTTATTGTAAAGTGATATACGCAGTATGTATATTTTTATGAAAGCACTTTTGTATACGTACTCCAAAGCATTACTTTGATCACTTCTCTTGTTAAAAATATTTGTTGTAAAGTGATATACTCTCTCCGTATCGGAAATAGATGTCGTTTTGGACAAGGTTTGAGTTAAACATTGAGAATATAAATCATGGATAACTTTTAAATTATTGAGTTTAAAGATGTAAAAATCATATAAATAAATTTGTCTTCAAAAATATTTTTATAAAAATATACATATACTACTTTACAATAAATATTTTTAAAGAAACAAGTGTTCAAAGTTATACTTTGAAGACCGTGTCGCTGTCCTAAACGACATCTAAAAGCGATACGGAGGGAGTATGTATATTTTTATGAAAACACTTTTGAAGACAAATTTATTTATATAATTTTTAAATTTCTAAACTCAACAATTTAAAAGCTATTTATGATTTATATTCTCAATGTTTGATCCAAACCTTTTTCAAAACGTCATCTATTTTCTATACGGGGAGTACTAGTTGTGCATAGTATGTATACTATTTGTACCGTACTGCCAACAGCTAGTAGATCAACCATTGTGTACTATGGCCCAATACTAATTACTCCGTCTGTCAGAGAAAGCATGGAACCTTGAATTGTGTGCCGACAAATTAAATTAGTTCATGTAATTTCTAGTGAATACTATTTATATTTATAACTTCAAATTAATTTATTAAAAATATTTTTTTAATTAATCTAATGATATCTATTTGATATCATAAATACTAATAGTTTTTTTATCTATAATTAATTAAACTTGAGATATTAAACCGTGACACTGTATTAGAATTATATATTTTCTAGACGGGCATTTGAATTTAATAGAGCATCTCCAACAACTCCCTAAAATTTACTTGGTATATCTTAAGTTATAACAAGTTGGTATTTTATTTAGCAAGTGAAAAAAAGATGTGTCTCCAAGAACTTGCTGTTCTCACTTGGTAAAAATAGAGGATGACAGATGGAACCCGCTTGTCATTGCCTGTTTCTCCTTCCGACGCTCGAGCACGAGGCCGCTCCGCCGCGGGCGCCTCCGCCGAGCACGACGCCACTCCGTCGGGCGCAACTGCCTCCGCTGAGCGCGAGGCCGCTCCGCCGCGGGCGCCTCCGGGATCAGCGGCGCGAGGTCCCGCAGCGGCAACCCCTGCCTAGCTTCAATTCTTACACTGCGCCGAAGCTTGAAAACGTACAACAACTCTAGTAAAAAAGAAACGACAACCCCGGTTGATCGAGCGCAGTGCGTGCAAGTTGCCGTCGATCAGCGGCGCGAGCAGCGCGAGGTCCCGCAGCGGCGCGAGGTCCGGCGCGAGCAACGCAGGCGCCGCAGCCCGAGGTCCGGCACGAGGTCCGGCGCGAGCCCCGCAGCGGCGCGAGCAGCACGAGGTCCGGCGCGGCGCCCTGCAGCCGGAGGCCCTCCAGCTGCGGCGTATTCGCCGCGTTCCTCCTCTCCGCGCGGATTCGCGAGCGATAGCAAGTGAGGATATCCACGCGCGGCACCCCGGTATACCAAGTTGGAATAAATACCAAGTTGATTTAGAGAGTTGTTGGAGAGAGTTTTTTGTATTTTTGCCAAGTTTATAAAAATACCAAGTTGATTTATGGAGTTGTTGGAGATGCTCTAAGTTTAACCAGTGTTGGTCTACTAGCTGTGGTTATGGTTCAACAACTCCTGCTAACAAGTTAAAAGGGTCTACTGTATTAACTATTATCGATCACTAGTATTATTGATTGACTAGATTGTCATTGTATCACCGATATTTAAAATGAACGCAGCAGCGCGCAAAGTCTAAGAGAAAGTACGAGTAGATCGAATCCAAGGCTGAGTTGGACACATTTTATTTTTGTTATAAACGAACCAGTAGGAGAGCTAACTGCTGTTATTATGTTAAAAAGGTAAAAGACCCAAAATAGCGAAAGCAATGTCCAAACCAAAGCTGGTGTATACACAACTTTAGTTATGTCCATGAGCACATGGATCACTTACATCTATTGTTTCCATCCTGAAAACAATGCAACTTTATGGCTTGTTTGTCTTGAAGGAATATCATAGGAATATTGCAAGAATAATAAACGGGGGAAATGAAACTGATTTGATCGTTTGGAATGGAGGAATCGCTCCACGACTAAAGGTTGAAAATGGAGGAAAAAAAATCTGGTTTCCACTTTGTTCCGTTTTCGTATTTGTGGGATTCTATTTTTGTATTTATGGAAACATCTGTTTTTAGGGGATACCGTTTTCATAGACCTAGTAATCACCAATTATACATGTTAACATGTTAGCACATGGCATGCTAGTGAATATTGAGCCGGTAACTTCAAAGATGTATATTATTTTGTGATTTTGTTTATGTATACTCGAGAATATTTGATCATGTTATTCTAACTTAATTTTCTAGCTCTCTGTCCGTATTTGTTTCTTTTCGTATTTCCATATATCTTCAACTATTTTTAATAATTCTTTTTTCTCGAACCTGATCTCGTTTCCAACTAAAAATATAAAAACAGAAATAGGAGAAGAGTTTTTCCATCTGTTTTTATCCCTATTCACGCTTTTTCTAGCTAGCAATCTTGCGGAAATAAACGTAAGAATACCCAATCCGATCCATGGTTTTGTTTGAGGAGAGAGAAAAACAAGCACTGCCATGCCGCTCTAGGCCTTGCTCTGTCATGCCCGGTTGCTCCTAAAAAATGCAACTTTAGTTTTATCTACTTTTAAACTACACATAGTTTGACCCTTCTTTCAAAAGCAAGATTTTTCTTTGAAAATTAACTAATTTTTGTAAAATCTTTATATAGATTTCTATAAAATTCCTATGTTTTAAAAGAGGTCTGAACTTAGTCAAACTCTAGACGGTTTGGTTTACTACTGTGCTAACTGTATTATTTTCTGGACAAGAGGGCATTAAAGTCAGACAATTTAGCTGGAGCAGGTATTGAAATCTTGATGTTATAGTCCCATATGAAACAATAACATTGAAGAGTAATCGGCCACGGCTCTTAGATTCATGGAATCCATCAAAGAATCTGGATGAACCAATGGATACACAAGGAATTCATAATTAGCAAGCTTTGGCACTGTCTGCTGGGACCGTTTTGTGAAACATATTGATTTTATTTTGATACCTATAGCGCGCACACAAATAAAAGTTGGGTGTAGGTTTGATCTGTGGGCGCCGCAATGCATACGAGTTGTGCCGGTGTTCGAGCGCCGGATTGGGAGACGACGGAGCCGGAGGGCAGGCAGAAAGAGACGGAGCGCGGCCGTACGCGGGATTGAGTGCTCTCACCTCTCGGGAGAAGCTGAAAGCGTACAATGAGAGGCCCGCTATCACGATTCACATGGACTTGATGAGCGAGCCTCGCTCTCGAGTGAAGTATAAGGAATAGCTCACGGCTATCTTTACATGATGAGATTGAGAGTCTGTCGCGGAGACAATTTTTCTTAATAATAGCTATATAAATGATTTACCTGCTCTGTTCGCTTGAGCTACAAACCGGCTTTAATCCGTATAAATCAGCTGTGAAACAGTATTTTTCCTCTTACAAAAAAAAAATCAACTGTTTGAGGTTATTCCTGACTCATAAGTTCTGCCTATAAACTCTCAACTCAACTCATGTGGTTAAAAACAACTTCATGAAATGAATGAAGCTCCGTCTTGAAAACAAATGATGTTGTTCGGTTGGTCGTTTTTACGAACGATTTCAACTGTTTCAATAGTGTTATGTGAGAAGGAGGCCAAGAATATCACTAGGTTATTGGATGATTGGGTTATGTCCCAAGTGAAAAGAGAGGGTAATGAAGTTGTAAATGCTTTGGCTAGTTTTGTTAAGCATAGTAAATAATCGGATATCTGGTGGGGGGCAACACCTGCGTGTGCTGAAGCAGCCCTTGATGTGGATCTATACTATAACCTTAAAGTGGTAGATGGCCCTCCCCCTCGAACATCACTGTAGACGAACACTACCCACTCAAAAAAAACAATGTTCTGAGCATAGTAACGCCCGTTACTGTTCACTACACCGTCAGTTACTGTTCACTGCGGGTACAACTATCCAATAACAGGTGATGCAATTGTTTCCTAACGGGCTGAAATAACCACGTCTGTTACTGTCTGTTACGGGTGTAACTATCCGCTAACAGGTTCAAGACCGCTCACTAATGGATCTAAAGAATGTTTAGTACGGAGCTACTGTACCGGACACATATTCAGTATGGAGCTACTATACTGATCTACTTGTGCTTTGTACGGGCTCTTTGCTAGTTGTACAATTATTATGCCTAGCTAATGAAATCCTCTTTTCAAAAAAAAAAAAAAATAGTGTTATGCGAGGAAGTACGGCTGGCCAACAATATTCTATCGACGGTGGAGCTTGGTCGTTGGCGGTCCTGGGCTTGGGCCATACGGAGTACGTAGTTTAGTGTTACTGGCCTGTACCCCTTTGCGATCATTGCAGCCCACAATCTTACAGTCTTGCAGTCCACAGCTGAATCGGCACAGGATGATGACACAAAGCATATTCCATCCCAGGCGCGCGAGCCGCCAGATCGACGACTCGACGGCTCGACGGCGATGGCATCCCCATTCCTGTTCCGGCCGTCCTCCGCCCGCCGCGACACGCACAGGTCTGGCGATCAGTCCGGCTACTGACGAGCCAACGCCTCCCCAGTCCCCCACCACGACCGGCGGCGTTGCTCACAGATCCGCCAAAGACCGCAACAGTTCCTCCGTCCGTCCTGCCGCCAATCGCCAACCCAACGACGACTCATCAAGTGTGAAGCTGCGACGGGAGACGAAGACGAGGAGAGACGGCACGGGTCTGGAGTCGGAGGACAGACAGAGACAGCCAGACATTTCTCAAGTCTGAACCGAATCCTCTGTGGTGGCGGCGGATGGAGTGGGACGACGAGTGGGTGGCCCCCGACAAGCTGCAGCACGCCGTGGCCTGCCTCTTCATCGCCCTGCTCGCCGCCGCGCTCGCGGGCCGCAGCGCCCGCCCCGGCCTCCGCCGCCGCGCCGCGGCCGTCGGATCCGCGGCCTCGCTCGCCGCCGGCGCCGCCAAGGAGGCCGCGGACGAGGCCGGGCTCTTCGGCTCCGCCGGCGCCTCGCCCAAGGACGCCGCCGCCGACCTCCTGGGCGTCGCGGCCGCCGCGCTCGCACTCGCCCTGCTCCGCCGCCGCCGCGAGAGGAAGGCGCGCCAGGACGAGGACGCCCGCGACGGCGCCGTCTCCATCTCCTTGGTGTGAGTGGGTGACGGCTGCGAGGTCTGCGAACTGCTTCGATCTGTTAAAGGCCTTTTGGCTATCTCTAGCTCTGTCCAGATCGATGCAACAGATTTTCATTCCAAGAATCGGTATCGAAGTCGAAGAGGCTCTCTCTGCGATTTGCACAATCTGTTTTTTTTCCCCGGGAATGTCCAAATGAAAAAGCAAAATACGCGATTTGTTTGAACTAGCGCCACTCCAGTGCCAACGGGCCATGTGAATTAAAATAACCACGTCGATTTTCAGTAGGGCGCCGATAGACGAACCATTTCAGAGCTCATCTTCTATACTAGTAGCTCTAATGGGGATGTACGGGAAGACAAATGCGCTATAAATAGCTAAAAAACTATCCATCTGTTTCTACTGTAACTTAGTATAGGTTAATTACTAAGACATCTATAGATATTATATTGTTTATAAACATGATTAAAGTTAGAGAAGGTTGATTTAGAACAAAATAAAAGTAACCTATAATCTGAATTAAGGGTGGAGTAGGTAGGGAATTTGGGGATATACCCTTATTAATAACAACAAAACACAAAGCTTACAAGATAGTTTGCCTTCAGTTTTTTTAGACGGGTGGAGTACTAAGGGCAACTCCAATGTATATTCATGGTATGGGGGCAAACAAATGACATGTCAGCTGGTGCTCCGCTAGCTAAATAAGTTCCAATGTATAAAACGATAGCACCGGCTAAGATGGGCTCCACAGCTAATAAAAAATACGGTGCGTCCCGAACTTTCCCCAACCCACTCGTCTCCTTCCCGCGGACTCGTGAACTCCGGTCTTTCCTCCTACCCCTTTCTAGATCTACGACTACGGCGGCGCAAGCACTTCTCGCAGAGCAGATCTTCCCGGACGTCCATGTTCTCCATCGTACCATGCGGCGCTCCGTAGATCCATCACCGATGCGCGTCGGTTGTCCGGCGAGCAGCTTCAAGCAGCGTCAGGCGAGCTGCCCCGAGCAGCGTCAGAGGCGGGGCTGCTGCTAAGGGCACGGGCGCAGCAGGCACAAACGAACACCGGCAGATGGCCCACGACGACGGCGCAGAAGGGCGAGCCCGCACGGCTGCAGCCACCCGATCTGCTTTTCCTGGATCGAGTTCGGGCATCAGCCGGATCTGCAGGACGGTGAGGCTCTTCTTTTCTTAATCAGTGGTACAATTTTTTATTTTCATAACATTTAGTGGCGCAAATTAGTTTTGCTTTGTCCAGTAAAAGATGAATGGTGTCTTACATCTTCACCAAATTTGCATTTTATTAAACAAGGAGTACAGATTAGGAGACCTAGTGGTAAATGGTTTACAACTGAAAAAATTACAAATAAAGTGACCTATCGCTAACTGAAATATGAAGCTAAGATTGATGCTGCCCGAACTTTTGCCATAAGTGCTCCACCAAATCAGCCTTGAGTTGATGATGCTTTTCTCGATCATGAATGGCCTCGTTTGCTTCTAGTACTCTAGAGAATTCATAAACAGGGCCATGGTTGAATCCTGCCAAAGGTTGAGAGCTTCCCTGATCATAGTGAGCATCTTCATCTTGGATATTGTACTCCTCATGGTTGGTGTGCCATTGCACGGCATAGGAATCCCTCTCATCTTCAACTATCATGTTGTGCAGTATTATGCAAGCGTACATGATATCTGCAAGTGTTTTTTCTTTCCAAAAACGTGCAGGCTCTCTTACTATAGCGAATCGAGCTTGCAAAACCCCAAAAGCCCGCTCGACATCTTTTCTTGTAGCTTCTTGAAATTTTGCAAATAATTTGTGTTTCTCACTATAAGGCAATGGGATTGTCTTGACAAAGGTTGCCCACTCTGGGTAGATGCCATCAGCTAGGTAGTACCCCATATTGTACTGATTCCCATTCACTGCAAACTGAACTGTAGGAGCTCGGCCTTGTAATATGTTTGTAAACAATGGTGACTGATTCAAGACATTAAGATCATTGTTTGAACCAGGAACACCAAAAAAAGCATGCCATATCCACAAATCATGAGAGGCAGCTGCTTCAAGCATGATTGTTGATACTCCTTGATCACCACGAGTATATTGGCCTTTCCAAGCGACCGGACAACTCTTCCAATGCCAATGCATACAATCAAGACTCCCTAACATTCCAGGAAAGCCGCGAGCTTCACTTACATGCAGTAATCGTTGGGTGTCTTCTTGAGTGGGCCTTCTTAGATATTCTGCACCAAAATTAACTCTAATGCCTTTCACAAATCTAGTCAAGCACTCAATGGCAGTGCTTTCAGCAATCCTTAAACCTTCATCCAATAGGTCTGCTGGGCTGCCGTAGGCCAACATTCGCATAGCTGCTGTGCACTTAAGTAAAGGTGAAAAACCCTGCTTGCCAAAAGCATCTACACGCTGACGAAAATATGGAGACCACTCACCAAGGGTGTGCACAATACGCTCAAATAGAGGCCTCTTCATCCTAAACCTCCGCCTGAATTGAGCATCAGTGTATACCGGGTTGTCGCAGAAGTAATCAGCTTGTAACCTCCTGTTTGCATCTTCCCGATTTCGATCAATGTACCTTCGAGTCCCACTTTGGCGCTGACTAGTATTATTACCACCCAGCTGAGCAACCTCTAAATCAACAACCTCTTGAATCTCAACTTCTAGCTCTTCTTCAATTTCAGCTTCAAGTGGGTCATTCATGAACTCCCACAAGAGTTTGTCAAGGTCTGAGTTTTGGGGCTGGGAATTTGACTGGGTAGCCATTTTGTCAAGGCCTGAACAATAGCTAGTTTGTATTCTGGCTTGTTGGTGCCCCCTCATCCTCTATAAGTAGAAGGATGTCTGCACAACGGCTAGTTTTCCAACGGCTAGTTTTCCAACGGCTAGTTTTTCAACAGCTAGTTTTCTAACATATACATTGCTTACAGTAAAAATGTTTAGTAAAAGGAAGATACATTGCTTTTATTAAAAATCTCTCAAAGGATACATTGCTGGTGCATAAATAATCGCTATCACTAATACATTGTTGGTGCATAAATAATCTCTACAACTACTACATTGCTGGTGCATAAATAATCGCTACCACTAATACATTATTGGTGCATAAATAATTTGTAGAACTAATACTACTATTTATTTTTCAGGGAACAACTCTTTTTCCAGGTAGTCCAGTGCATTCTCATGGCGTTTTCTACGTTTTTCATCAAAGCTTGAAGTATCCATAGCCATCATGTCCAGGTACTTGCCCAACAGTTCAGTCTTTGTAGTATTTTCTTGAGCTCTTGCGGCTTGGGACACTGCTTCTGCTTTCTTATGTGTTGCTTCATGATACATTCGCATTTTTTCAGTTCTGAGTTTTTCCAAGCTAAGTTCATCCACAGATTTCTTCTCCTTGCCTTTTAGTCTATCTTTGGCCTTCTTTTGCCCTTCTGGTCGAGTACGTTCACTCGGTTCTGGATCCTCACTTTCATGATTTGATGAAGATGTGTAAGCCCCTGATTCAGTGTGCTTCACTCTCTTGTTTGTACCTGCCCTGTACTGGTTCTCTGGTCTATTTGCCCATTTTTGCTCAAATCTCACACGTTTCCACCAGTACTCGAATGTGAATGTTTTATTTCCCTTTGATTCTTGTTTGTAAATTGCATGGGCTTTCTCCTTAATCTGGTCATCAGATTCACCACTGCCATGTGCACTATTCATTCTGATCCAACACCCATTGAAGTGTACTACCAGCTTGTTTGTCTTGGTGTAGTGTGACTTGCACTGTGAAACTGACCTCCTTCGATCTAATGTGACCAAACTATTGAATTCTGCTACAATTTTCTTCCAGAAGTCATTGAACTTTTGTCCATTCCCCTTGATTGGATCAACTGAATTATGCAGCCATGCACCAACTAGTTTCAGATCCTCTTCCTCAGACCAATTCAGACGCCCTCCTTTCTTTTCATCCTCACTGTTATCACTCCAAACCTGATTGTTGACATCATCTTCGTTGTTTTGTGGTGCAACAGAGATTGGCGAGGCTGGACTTGATCCTGCAACATGATGAGGAAAAACCATAGACTCAACTGGAGAGGAAGATTGAACAGCTTCACTTGCAGCTCCTCTTCCAAACATAGCACCCGGAGAAAAGTTGAAGTTGCCTTCATAGGGGATGCCGTATGGCTGATATGGAGGCATGCCATACGGGTTGAAGTTTATTGGAAAATGATGTTGGAATTGTTGATTGAATTGAGGTGGAATATTGGCTGTTAGTGATGGTGCTGGGTAATGTGGGAATGGATGGTTGGCTGTCTTGTGTCCCTCGGATGAGGAGTTTGGATTGCATCTAGATGAATCATCCATGTTCTTTTTTTGGTCTGTAGTGTAGGTCTCAGAAATTTGTGGTCCATGTGTGTATGTTTGTGTCCATATTTGTAGAAGAAAACTTGAAGTTGCCAACGGCTAGTTGGCATGCCCCAGGCCTGAGCCAACGGTCACGGACACTCCTCTGACACACAGCTATATTTTAATAGTAGCACTCGGTGCCCAAGTTTGCTACCGGTGCTAGCTGGTGCTTGGCTAGCACCACTCCTCCAACGTGTGGCATCTCTCTTTTCTCTTTCTCTCTCCTCAAAGCACCCTTTTAGACTATACATTGGAGCTGCTCTAAAGGAGCTCACAGCTCTACTACTTTTGCGGGCCCTTGGCCCGGGGAGCAAACCTGATCAGCGTTAGGCTCGGCGGCCCATGTGAGATGGCAGAGCATGTCGCCCCAATAGTCTCGCCCAACTGTTAGCAAATCTGGGCCTTCCCGAGGCCCGAGCCTTGTCTCGGCCCGCGTGCGCCGGCTCTGCTAGCCTCTCTCCTCGTTGAGTCCAGTGAACGAACCCAACGCGGTGGGCGGTGCAGACCAAGCCCACCCCACCATGGCACTGCTCGCCGCCACCGTCGCCGCCGCCGCGGCGCGCCGCCTCGCCCGCCATCACCACCTCCTCCTCCACACCCGCCTTCTCACCACCACTTCCTCCACACACCCAATCTCTCCCGACCCAGATCCCACCACCCCCGCGCCGTGGCCGTCCCCCGTCCGCACTCCCCCGGACGAGCAGTTCGCGGCGTGGGTCACGCGGCTGCGCCCGGGCTTTACCGCGTCCGATCTCGCCGCGGCGATCACCGCCGAGGAGGACCCGGACCTCGCGCTCGCGCTCTTCCGCTGGGCGGCGCTGCGCCCGGGGTTCCGACACGCGCCCGAATCCTACCTCGCCGCGCTCACCGCGGCCTCGACCGGCCGCCGCCCCGCCGCAGCCGAGGCCCTCGTCCACGACATCTTCGCGGGGGCCTGCGCGCCCGACCTCCGCCTCTTCAACGCCTGCCTCCGCTTCTGCTGCGCGCGCCGCAGCCTGTTCCCGCTCGCCTTCGACATGTTCAACAAAATGCGTGGCATGCCCGCCGCCGCAGGATGCCGCCCGGACGTCGAGACCTACACGCTCCTCCTCACCGCTGTCGTCCGCCGCGTGCGCCGCCCACCGGCGTCGATGGTTTACCTCCATGCCGTCCGGTCCCTCTCCCGCCAGATGAAGGCCTCTGGTGTAGTTCCGGACACCTTCCTGCTCAACCTCATCATCAAGGCCTTCGCACGGTGTGTGGAGATAGACGAGGCGCTCAAGGTGTTCCGGGAAATGCCGCTGTATGGCTGTGAGCCCAACGAGTTCACATATGGCTACATTGTCAAGGCCATGTTTCAGAAGGGCAGATCGGACAAGGGGATGGAGTATTTTGCAGAGATGAGGGAGAAGGGATTTGTGCCATCTGGAGGCGTCTACATGATCGCCGTGTCGGCATTGGCATTGGAATGGAGGTTTGAGGAATCAAGGCGGGTGCTGCTGGATATGTTGGATTGCGGGAGGAAGCCAGATATGATCACCTACAGGACACTGCTGGAGGAGCTGTGTCGGGCTGGACGGACAGAGGATGCATTTCAGGTGCTGGAGGAGCTGAAAGGGAGGAAGCGAGGGCCATTGGACCAGAGGATGTACTCAGAATTGCTCGATGGGCTGCACTGGATTTCCCAGCCTCATCAAAACAGCCAACCTGTGCCCGACAAGGGTTCTGATGATTAAAATTGTTCAACATATTGTCTTGTATTATTGTGGTGGTCATGGTCATCCAAAATCAAATGCATGGCTGGTGTTAGTTGAGAAGATTGGCTAGATCTGCTTGAATATTCACAATGAATTGATGCACAGGAGTCACACAACTCACATAAGCGCTACGCTAGCATGATTGATGCACAGCCCTAGGTTAAGAGAAGACCTGGAGAATACCCTATGGGTGGTGTAGCATCAAAATTCTTGCATTATTGCTTTGTTGGCATGTGTCCACCGATGTGATTATTACTAAAAGTTGCAGTGACCACTGTCGGGATAGCAGCTCACTTTCAATGCCAACATTTGAAGTAAATCCTGGCGTCGCCATTCAGCAAAAATTATTCTAGGTATCATATGTGACATACGGCTGCATAAAATTTCAGTGGTTTACACATGTTATATTTTTGCTCATAAAGTGCAAAATTGGAATGGCTCTTATATGTTCCTTGGCGTTATGTTTCTCTAGTTTATGTATGTATGGGTATTCAAAATAAAAGGCTTATATAGATTATATATGTCCAGCTCCAGCCCATGTATGATGTATCAGAATAATGGGAATCCCCTTACATATCGAGATTTGATTATTTTACCGTTAACCCACCATTGATTGTATAGGAGGGTATCGATATGATCAGCTGATGTTTTTTTTTATTGATAAGCTGGCTGATGTTTTGTTGTGAGAGAGAAACAATACACCATGGCTGATAAGCTCGACGGATAAGTGAACAGGACCCTCGGTATTATTTGCAACGCTAGATTTTTTTTGCCATTATGAAATATGGTAATTACATACATGTCACTAAAAAGTTCAAGTGGTCACGTATGTCATCGTGCTAAACTTTTTTGCCCTCCATGTCACTTCCATCAAATTCGACTCTAACGGTGTTAAACAACTGGTGTGAAAAGTGAAAATGCCTTTAGGTGTGAATATGTTATTAATTCTTTTTGAACATCTTAACGACTTCAAATAAAAAAACTCAGAACAAGAAAGTTATAGACCTCTTTGAGATCTACAGTTTTCATATAAAAATTATTTTTATTTAATTTCGTACAAAAATTATAGTTTAATATGATTAATATATCTTCGAAAAAACATTTTTTATATGAAATCAAATAAAAACAAGTTTTATATGTAAACTATAGATATCGAGGAGATCTACAACTTTCTAGTTGTGAGTTTTTTCATTTGATGTCGTTAAGATGCTCAAAAAGAATTAATAACATATTCGATATTTTTGACTTTTCATATTGATTGTTTAACACCGTTAGAGCTAAGTCTGATGGAAGTGGCATGGACGGTAAAAAAGTTTAGCACGATGACACATATGACTGCTTAAACTTTTTAGTCATATGTACTTCTTCTGTCCACGAAAGAATCGATTCCTAGAATCCGTGTCCCTAGAATCCGTGTCGGTCAAACTTTTTTAACTTTGACTAACTTTATAGAAAAAAGTAATAACATCTATGATATAAAATGAACATATAATGAAAATATATTCTATGATATATCTAATGATGTGAATTTGGTACAATCAATCTTGATAGTTTTTTCCTAGAAATTTGGTCAAAGTTTAAAAAGTTTGACTTAGGACAACTCTAGAAATTGATTCTTTCGTGGACGGAGGGAGCACGTAATTACTATTTTTATAATGGGTTTATAATGGCATACAGTTTAATTTCCATCGCTGACCCGCCTCAGCTTGCCGCGATACCGCGTCGTGCCGTGGGCCCGCGGTGATTGATGAAGTTCTAGTTCCTTCCGCTCGAAGAGAAAGGGAAAAAAAAACTCGTTCTCGTTCCCCTGTCCGCGCTCGGCTGCCGTGAAATGTGAATCCCACTCCCACCTCGGAGTTTCCCAGAGCAAGCGAGCGGAGGCCGGCCGAGGCGCCATCAACCAGCACTTGCACTCGCGCGGCCGACAGCGTTAGGAGGAGATGGGCCTGTGCTCGTGCTGCTGCCGGTGCCTGGAGCTGCTGTGCTCGGTCCTCCTCCCGCCCCTCGGCGTCTGCCTCCGCCACGGCTGCTGCTCCGTGAGTCCCCCCTCCTCCTCCCTCCGCTTCCTGATCCCTCTTCCCTCCTTGCTCCGCGCTTACAGCCCCGTTGCCCGGTTTCGCCTTTCCCGGCAGCTGGAGTTCTGGATCAGCGTGCTGCTCACCATCCTCGGCTACCTCCCCGGCGTCCTCTACGCCGTCTACGTCATCTGCTCCGTCGACCCCCACCGCCACCGCGACGACGACGACGACTACGTCTACGTCGCCTGACCGATGGGCGGAGGGGTCCCCGTGGTTGTGCTCTGGTCCGTGCCTCTGCTGCTACCTCCGTCCGCTGTGCTGTGTGCATCTCTGTGTTGGGTTAGTAGACTCAATCCGTCATGTGCCCATCTGTATAAACTGTAGATTCGTGTGTCCAATCTGACAATCTGTGCGAATTCATTCCATAAAGATCTTGTGTTGTGTGTGGGATCTGTGCAGATAATTGGGGTTGCTTTGCTACCACGATCAGTTTTGCTTGTGAATGAAACTGCAGATGGTTATTAATCCCCTGCATTTTCCCTCATTGCCAGTTCAGATCAATTCGAGAGAGCTCGGTGTTTTGTATGTCAAAAAGTCCATCCTGGTAAGCAATCAAGCACCATGCCACTAGAATTGAAAATAGCTACCCCTTGCCAAACCAAAATAGCCATGAGAACTGAAAAGTAATCAATGAAGTAAAGGTTTTCATGAACAGCACTTGTTTAGAAACAAGTCATGTGATCCATTTCCCTGTCAGTACCTGCAATTTGAACAGCTAGTGGATCATAAATTCAGTGATTCAAATAGAGGGTCAGACAGAGCCTTGGCTAGACTATTAGTTAGTGGTGTCAATTTGGAGCTGTTCTTACAAGCTCATTGGTCAGTGGTAAATATTGTCTAATGTCTAGAAAGTAAGTTCTAACTCCAAAAAAAGTCCTAGCATAACATAGTAGGAAAGCATGCTCCCATAATCACATCTGAGATGCCTTGGCATACTGAGCGAATCTTGAGAGTCTATGATTCATAAGAGCTTGTGGGTTTCCTTCTTCAACCTAAAGTGGAGCAGTACAGAGTTAGATAATGTCCTACATTAATTGGATAATAAGGCATTCGAACAAAATCATACTCATGTCCTGAAGGTCTGTCATTTACAATAAGAATTAAAATGTTGATCCATTTTTGTTTGTCACTTGGTTTAGGACCTCTTTTTTTTTGTATGTAGTGTTTTTAACAGCAATTTTCAACAAATTTGGCATCCTCATTTGTATTGTTATGATCATATTATTCTTGTGAAATGTCAGTGCAGTACGTATGTTCTGAGTTCATTCCTCTTTGGTTTTTTGTAATGGTCCTTAAACATGTCAATCCTAGTAGCACATGCACAACTTACCAGTTTTCCTTGATCAAGAACTAGAATATTGTCCATCTTCATCACTGTTGAAATACGATGTGCTATGGTGAGAACAGTCATGCCTTTGCATTCAGAAGAAATAGTATTTTGTAACAGGAAGGCTGTTTGGTTGTCAACATTGGCTGTGCATTCATCTAGACAAAGCACCTGCAGAATCATTAACAATTACATGCATCACTTATTTGATCATTTCTGACTGAGATTTTTAATTCATCATGAAAACTGATAGAATTAACCAAACAGATTTGGTTAGGCTTTTGCACAGTTGTGTGTCTGCTATAAGCAATACTGCAATGAAATGGTAGCCCGTACCTTGGACGATTTTAGGATGGCACGGGCAAGGCATAGGAGCTGTCGCTGCCCTACTGAAAAAGATGCACCGCTTTCTTTCACATGGATGTCAAGTCCACCTATTGATTCTACCTCTCCCTTCATATGGCAGTTTTCAAGAACTTCCCATATCCTGAGATCTGTTGTTGTATTGAAAGGATCCAGGTTTTCCCTATCATGTATATTCACGATTAAAATATTGAATTTTGAACATTGATTTTTGTTTATTCCCTAATCAATGCAAGCATGAAAATAGTCAGCATGAAAACAATGAAAAGCCAGCCTGAAAACCCTAGGCCTGAAAACTGTGAAAAAGTGCACTCAGTAGTTACCTCAAAGACCCATCAAACAAAAAGGGGCTCTGTGGAACTACTGCAAAATGTCCACGGAGTTCTCGGACGGCAACTTTAGCCAAATCAATGCCGTCTACTAAGATGCGGCCGTTGCAAATTGGAACTAAGCGGAAAAGTGCATTTAGTATACTTGATTTGCCTGCTCCAGTCCTTCCTATTATTCCAACCTAAAGCCAGAGCAGATTTCAGGATAGCTTCGCAAATCAAAATGATTCAGTGGAAGTCTTGGAAACATCAGACCTGCATGCCTGATGCAATAAGGAACGAAACGTCACTTAAAGCAGGTGGTAGCTCTGGCTTGTACTTCAGTGTTACATGTTCAAACTCAATCTTCCCTTCCGTCGGCCAGCTTCTCGGTGGAGGTTCTGATCCCTGGAGTTCTTCTTGAGGTATGCCAATGTACTGCAAGCATCTTCAAACTATTAGCACTAGAGACTAGAGGGATGCTTGATGAATAAGGATAAAAGTGATTCTTTGGGTTACCTCGTCAACCCTTTCCACGGAGATCATTTCCTTTTCTGTCTCGGTAAAAGTGGTTAAGAAGCCATTCAGCAATGACACTACAGGTGCTGCATATGATAAAGCCAGGCCCACCTGCAGTAGATTTTTAATATGATTCATATCTAATATTTTGAGCAGAACTATATTTACAATTTCCATTGAGATGGAAATGCCTAAGTACAAGGTCAGCAATCGTGTCCAATAAAACCTACCAATCCAGGTGTTGCAAAGTTGACAAGAGAACTGCTATGGAAGCTGATAGTGGCCATCATGGCGATAAACAGAATGATAAAACCTGCCAACAACTGAACAGTTTGCTCGTCACTGCAGTGCCTGATTATAGGCCTTACTGATGGATAAAAGTAACTAATTCCATGTACATGATAATTTTATTATAGCAGGACAAAAAAAATGTACCTGGAGTCTCAACGAGAGCCACAAACTAGCAATGAGCTCAGAGTAGGATGTTTTCTGATATAGTGTCACATGTTGGATGAATCTTTCCAAGAAGAACCCCTGTGTAGTGTACTGTCAGTATCTTGAACAAACCACACAAGCACTAGGGCCTTTTGATATATTATGCTTTTGAGTTCAAAAGGGAAGTTATGATGTTTTAACATCCTTCTGAATTTGTCTAAACGCAACTAGAATGCTTCCTTCTGCCCTGGGAAGAAAAAAGAAACATACTTCATTCTGGAAAGCTCTTATTGTTGATGAACCATCAAGTGTCTCTGTGAAAGATGAATAGATTGGTGAACGAGCAACGCTATCAAGTCGCCGTACTTCACGTGATGTAGACCTGTAATAGAACTGTACAAAGCATTAGTTTCTCTCCATAAGGTACATATAGATATATACCATGATGCACTGCGTGAACTAACAGAAAAGGAGGATTAACTGTTACAAGCTACTGTATTAAAGTATGGATTTTATATAGTCTATAAAGGCTCAGATAAACGAGTTAAGCATCAATACAGAAATAAATGAGTGAAATTGGTACCTGCAGCTTCCTATAGATAAGCCAGAGTGGAAGTAAGACGAGTAAGAAGGAAACCTGCAGGCCAAACATTCATGAAATACAAGAAACATGGTTTAGTTTCTTTTTTGTAGTACAAGGCTAGCCCTAAACTATTGTATACATAATTTACCTGTGAATAAGACAAAACAACCAGAGTGCCGAGTAAGCTGAAGAAGTTGGCCACAAATATATTGAGGATGAAAGGAAGAGAATCATCAACGGTGTAGAGGTCTGACGATAATCTGAAAGTTCGTAAATCGCTGTCAATGCCAAGGGGCATTACCTTTCGAAGCTTACTAAAAACTAGAGGTGATCTGATGAATAAGATACCAGACCTGTTTAGGATCCGACCACTGGGATTTTGGTCAAAGAAACAAATCGGTGCACTGACGATATTTTCAAGAAGAGATGCATGAATATGGATTGCTGCACGGAGGCCACCGAATGCAAAAGAAAATGCTCTTCCCAACGTAAAAAGAGAATTGATGATGCCAAACATAGCAAGGATAATCTGCACAGGCAAGTTTTTGAATGAGCATAAATGTGCTGAAAATATTTCTTTTGTGAACTGAATACTATGGTTCATGTTCACTTAGTAGAAAATACTCCTACCAGATAAAATCTCGTGTTGTTGGTGCCTGTGCTTGTGTCAACCCAGTAAGTTAACCAAAGATCGTTGCCGTTACGAGATGCTTGCATTAAGAATGCGCTTAGGAATATTAAAACAACAGCTGACCACCCCGCAAATGCTGCATATTTTCTGTAAAAAAACCATTATGAATAATAGATCACACAAGACTGAAATATTTATCATTCTACTGTATAGCGCACTCCAGTTCACAAAATAACTCACTTGTAGACACCGAGCTCAACTTTGCCTTGCTTCCTTGCCTCTTCTCCTACCTGATCTTTTATCTCATAAGAAACCACTGAATCTTCAAGTATAACATCAGTTTTCAGTTCACATGTTACAATTGGTGTTTTATCTTTCAAAGAAGCTGCAAATGAGGTAGGACTCGAATTATCTGGCTTAGAGATTCTTGAATATGGAGTTTCCAAGAAAGATTCCGGTGTCCCGAACCACTTAATGAGCCCATTACCCATGACTACAATCATATCTGCAGTAGAAATGGCCTGGGAAACAGAAAAGGAAACGAAAGGAGAATTACATTGTTCTTTAAGCATTACTCGGCTTATTCCATGCATACAGCCTAGTAGTAAGAGATATAACCTTAAATATGATTCATACATTTGATACCAATATGGCGTGGTTTGTTTGGATAAGATTCAATGAGTATTACCTGAAGATTGTGCGTGCTTAGTAATCTTGTTTTCTGCATTAGTTGGTGCCCCATAACAGCCTTTTCCAGCATCCATGAAGCAACTTGGGAGTCAACCGCGCTAAGGATGTCATCAAACAAGTATACATCAGAATTGTGGTACAAAGCCCTGCATGTGTATGGTCATAATGTTAGCTAGCGAGCTTAGGAAGGATGAAAGTTCACAAAGTTGTCAAAAACATGACCTTGCCAATGCCAGACGAGCTCTCTGTCCACCAGATAAGTTGGTACCTTTCTCTCCAATATGTGACATATCTCCTCTAGCCATTGCCGATATGTCAACACGAAGTGCACATGCCTCTATTACTTCTTCGTATCTGCATTAATTTTGTGATGCAGAATGCTAAAAAGGAAGCAATAAATTCTATGGTTCATGTTAGCTGATCTAATGTCATGCAATGACATAACAAAACAAACTTGTGATAACTGTCAGAGACATAAATAAACTACCTCCTCGGATCAAATTCTTTCCCAAGCAAAATATTATCTCGTAAAGAGCCAGATAAGATCCATGGTACCTACAGAGCACCAGTTCCATTTTTAGTCTCCAGACATTTCAAATACAAATCTTAAGCAATTTCCCGGTCACAAAATGCTACCTGTGGTACATAGGCAATTGAACCACAGGAGCTAATAGAACCACTGATGACATGAGTCTCTCCAATGACTGTGTTCAACAAAGATGATTTACCAGAACCAACCTGATATAGACATAAATTTCCTC
Organism: Coix lacryma-jobi var. lacryma-jobi; assembly: GCA_009763385.1. NCBI lineage: Eukaryota > Viridiplantae > Streptophyta > Magnoliopsida > Poales > Poaceae > Coix > Coix lacryma-jobi. Next base: position 164,213,125 of record CM019824.1, read on the forward strand.
AATTCAGAGAAAAATAGCAATAGCGTCAGATTAGACGATTATAAAAAAAAGATCTGGACATCTGGTTGCATTTCTTTGCAAGTAATGACAAATTGAGATATAATATAATATGCCAAACAGTATGAACATTCTATTCAGTTTCCCCAACCAAACGATTAACGAAATTGTGTAACCCCACCACATAACCAGCCCAGAACACCCTGGTACAAAAACGAAAATGTGACAGTCAGAATAATTACCTCGCCTACAATTGCAATAAAGAGCCCTTTTTGTAGCTGCAAAGATATATCTCTGAGAACTATGCTCGGCTCAGCAACAGAGCTGCTAGACCAAGAACAGGATACATTCTGAAGGACGACAGCCATTGGATTATGAGTTACTTCGGTATATCTCTTAAAGTGGTGGTTTAAAAGGTCAGCAGAGGCAGTTAACTCGGATGAGTGATGCTCTGGAGTAGATAAATAATTACTTAGTCGTCTGCTAGAGATAACAGCCTGCAGCAACCAAAGCATGCAATGTTAGTGCAGCTGCAAATGTACGTAACAGTATAATAACATAGACCAATTATCCACTTACATCAATCATCCCATTAATAACCCATGGAAATGAGTTTAACGGTGATATTAGTGTGTTGAAGAGTGCAACACAAGTAAATACCTGTGATAAGGATTCCAGATATTAGTAGGAAGTTTCTTGGTCCAAAAGCATATCCTAAGCATATCATTCATGATATTGTTTTACCGTGGCAGCATCCAATGTGTGTCCCATTATTGCAAAAATAGAAAAGGTGAAAAGGGAGAACAATGTTGGTGTGGTTGCCCAGAAATAGACGCACCAAGCATCCAGATATTTTCTAGTCTATTGGGAAATAGGAGGCACTTGTTAGTTCCAGCGCAAGATGTGCAACTTATTATAAAATGTACATTAATCATGAGCAATTGCACACCGCGAGATGCTTCACTTCTAATTCTCTTCTTTCCGCCAAACGTTCAGTGAATAGAGTCTCCCAGCTGTACATCTTCACTGTTCTAATATGTGCTAAGAGCTCCCCTGCACAGCTTATCCTATTCATGGATAAATTTTGGAGTGTTAGGTTCTATAATTATTGTGTCAACTAGCAAAACTTTTGCATGATTCCTCCTGCCTTATGACCCAAAACAAATCAACAGTATATGCCAAGCTGAGGATGGTGTTTGAGAAAGCACCTCGGCGATATGGGGATATGGCAAAATGAAATGAAGAAATGTTTTCTTTATTCATCAAATGCAATTGAGGACCAGTTTTCTTACCTCCTGTCTTTTTGCTTCATCATCTTTTCTGTTGCACCAGCAATCCTTGTAGAAATCCATTTGTTCACTGTGCATGTGTACATGGTTACAAGAAAAAGATACTGACATTGTTAAAAGTAAAAAATGTGAGAAGGAATTTTAATTCGAGGAAGTTATGATTAGATCATAAACATGGGTTAGCATTACACACTAAAATCTTAGTCCCTAGTACCATCAGGTTCTTATAACATACATCTATTTGTATTTGGGCTAGTATAAAAGCATGCCTTGGTCAATAGATTAATATTCACAAGACAATAAGGGCGAACCGAGAGATGATAGAATTATCAAAATCCATTTTTGGAAGGGGAAAAAGGTCATGCATGGCCACAAATCTTTGGATGACTAAGAAGCCTAATACAGAACAAGGAAGCAAAAGGTAAGCATACCTGGTATTAGTATGATTGTTATTGCAAGCCCAGATAGAAAAGCATAATTGACTTGTGTATATAACAGATAAAGAGCAACTCCAATCTGCAGTGGCAAGCTAGATAAACATCAAATCATGCAAAGAATTAGATAATGGAGTGCATGTGCATACATACAGTAATTAAGTCTTTCATACACAAAAATGTGAGATCGAGATGGGAAGTACCTCCAGGCATCATGAAGGCTGTTACACAAATTTATGGTGCGGTCAGCATCAACAGACATGAAGGTCTGTATCTCACCTTCAGAAAACCTAGAACGCTCAGCTAGACTGAGACATAGGCACTGTTTTTTAAGAAATATCCATCCCGAAATTTGAAAACAACAAATAGAAGTCAAGTAAAGTTATAATATGCTTCAAAATTGAATTTATTACATAATACAATGTTGAATTGGTAGATCAAAACGAGCCGCCACAGAAGCTATATAGAATACCAAGCAGAAGTTCTACACTATATCAAAATTAGCAAGTACTGTTCCAAATACACTTCGTCCTTGAATGTGCATTCAATTTTTTTAAAAAACATTTTTAGCAATCATATCAAATGGAAAATGTTATCAGAAAATATTTTATTAAAAGTATTTTCACATGATTGCATTTTATCAAAAAAAACTAACAAACAATTTTATCAATTATATTATAACATATAATTTGCGAAACAAATGTAGATTCAAGTAAATCAGACCATTTTGATTGTCTGAATGACATCTATTTGGGAATAGACAATATATGAACTACCAAACAACAACTAAGTTCCAGTGGCAGTAGGGAGTACATTCCACCTCCTAGGTGTCAATTTGAATCATTTTTAATGGAAAGTTAGAATTGTCCTTGTGAATATGTTGTTATGGATAATAGCTAACCAATCAGTGTTGCATTGTGATATCAGAGTACAGATGCTTAAGAACATCTCGATGGTATGGATTCATTACCAAGTTGGAAAACTATTGTACGATACAAGCTGACTTCACATGTTTGAATTACTTTTTTGAAAAAAAAAAATCACAGAAAGATACTAACAGTGCATGAGAGGAATGGTGATACCTTCCGATAAATTATCCCCATGATGCTTGATCGTAACATCAACTTGAGCTTTGCTAGACGAAAGGAGTATTGGCTATCTAAAAAAGACCTAGCATAAAAAAACAAAAGTGCAAATGAAAAAATGCTAGTTAATATTAAGAACTAAGAACATATATTCCAAGGAACCACCAAGGTAATTCTCTTTCGACAGGGCAAAGGTCCACTAATATGGTATTCTGTTTCAGTGTTTCAAATGACAATATATTATAACAAGAAAATATAACACCCATAATACAACAAGGTGGTCAGAGATGTAATTGCTAAATTCATCTTTATTCTCATCAAATTCAACTGTTGGTATGACTAAGTGCATTATCTGCTTCTCATAAGGAGGAAAGTAGATAGGTTGCAACTTGAAACCACATGAACATGCAACACTAGTACGAATGTAGAACATGATACAGCTGCAGTGATGCGACCTTAACATGAGAACACCAGTTTAACATCCATAATGTAACTTATAGTTCCAGTATATAAGTTGAGAATAATCTGTTAAATGTCAAGAAAAATAAATGGCACAGAAAGGAGATGCATTCATCATTATCAAAGGTTTGATTATAAAAGAAGTCAAAACACTTCAATGGATGTGCAAAAGTGTATAAGGATGGTTTACTTGATAATAGAAGTCAATCCTAAGGAAATGGCAAGAATATATCCATTCATGCCAACAGAACCTGAAAAGTAGTAGAGAAATCAACAGAAGATGTAGATTAGGTTATTAGGTTGCTGAAAAAATCGAATCACAATTTCCAAATCGGATGGATTTGACCAGATAACTAGCAACATTTGAATGCACTTGTATTTTATATAAGGATACCTATGTATTTTTAACTACAAATGTCCGTATGTTACACAAAATTTCTGAATGAACGACACAATCCTAAAAAATACTGAAAAGAGGCATGTAAGAACGTCTGCTGTTAGTCTTTTGCTCCCAAATAGAATACTGCTTCAAGTGCCAAGAATGCACAGAGTATCTATTTGCCTGGGAGAACTTTTAATAATGAGTCTTCTATTCTTGAGGAATTAATACCTTGCTGAAGAAGTCTTATAAACTTGTTCAGCAACAGAGGGCTAACAAAACTGATGCTGTCATTTAATACCTGCATGAATAGAATGTTAGAAACTTTGGAATATTTGTAAAGAGCGTAATAGAAGAATTTTCAACACCACCACAGAAACGGTGCTGCAGGTGGCTGCAAGAATCAAGGAAGACGTAGAACAGCGATAGAGAGCTTTTAGTCGTGCCTAGTTACTGTGCACCCCCTCGTTTTGGGGTTTCCCCTTTTTGCTTGTAAATAAACCCTTTTCACCTCTACTTAATTGAAAGGCAGAGCTCCTGCTTTTGTTTTCAAAAAAGGCAATCAGTGTGAACTTCAATTTAAGAATGCTTGACATTGAAATAAGGGTAATGACATGAAAAAGTTGCTGTTCTAAGATAATTAATCTCATGTTGTCGTTCATGGAATTTCAAGTAATATTATGATTATATGTTTCAGGTCACTTGTGTAATCTGCTCATTGTAAGATATATTATTTGTTCCTTCCAAAAAATGATATATTTGCTAATTTCCATAAAAGAGGTGAGAACAAAAGAACGACAACTTTTGTATGCCATGAATCCCAGAGTTGACATCTAGCAACATCCTTTTACTCAATTCAACAACCTCAATGAAAAGGAAAGGATACCTTAAGAAGGCCCAATCGCAAGTATGTCCATCCATAAGAATAAGACATGGCTCTAAGTAGGGATGAGTTGTCATGGTGGTTTTGATATTCAACAGTCCAGGAAGACAGAAGTTTGTCATAACAGGAGGTTGCTCTAAGCTCAGTTGGTAACTCAAGTAAATCTATGAAGTCAAGTTGTCTTGTGGTACCAATACCCATCACTGGATTAACGAATTTGAAAGTCAACAGTTCCCACAAATTGTAGTCCTTTATCTGAAAAAATATAACATTAAGGGAAGAAGTCACAATTACCTTTTGGTGATGGAAAACCAATAAGAAAGATTGGACAGGATCCAAATATCGATGATCAACTCCAAAGAGTGAACAATAAGAAAGTCAATGCACATCAGCATGCAGCAGTTAGCACAGATCCTGCAACACAATCCAGTCAAAACAAGGCAAGCCTTGCCGACATTTATATTTCTGGGGTGGCAACACTAAGGCTGCCATAGTATCAAACAAATTCACATGTGACAGAATGTGTTACATGATCATGTATTCAAATTGCAAGCTAATAGCAACTTTATGGCATGCATAAGATGCCTTCAACTTAATATAATGATAGACACCTCTCTCATGCGTGTTCAAGGAAAAAAAACATGCATAAGATGAGATTATCACAGCAATACCATAACCAATGTGAAACTTATTACCCAGGTCACGACTGAAATTGCACCATCCTGAATGTACAATAGAAAACCAAAGGCTTATTACTGAAATCATATACCATGTTTGTAATTTCACCCTCAGCTTTTTCATCATTTAGAATGAGTGGGGCTTCAATAGAGTTCACTTCTCTGAAAGAGTGAAGATTTCCACATTACCTTTAGGACAATGACAATGAAATGAAACAGTATGTACTAGTTGCTAAATAAAAAAGGCAAATGTACTAGTTCACAAGATCTTAGACAATGAAAATATTAAAAAAAAATATGTATATTCAGAAACGTAGGCAAATTGGGGAATCAGAAGTACCTTTTGTTGCCTGATTGGCCTACTACAGCAGCCACAATAACAAAGAGTCCAAATGTGGTTGCAGTACAAAATGAGATAATCTCCATAACAGATGACATAGCCTATTGATTAAAGAAAGGTTAGGATAGATGTTTAAAGACTAAAATAAATATATTTTTATTTCAGTCATAGGAAAACAACAGAATTTTGTAGAGGTCTTCCACAACTTTATTAACATGTTGAAGAGAAAGGAAATCGTTTTGTAAAATAATGGGATACCTTTAGTAATGTAAGCTTGTATTGCAGATGAGGTATCTCTAGAATAATCTTCAAGATCCAGCAGAAGCACATTATTGGGTTATAGAGGATTTCAAACCAAGCCCCACTGACTCGGACAAGACTTACAGACATCTATCAAAAGGAATGTTTAGCGCCAACCATAAGGAAATTTGTTCAAACATTTATGACTCGGAAGAGAAACAAGATCATCATTATGATAACAGAGTTCTTACCCATGCAATAAACTGGGAGCATGTGAAGAATAGTTCATAATTCTCAACACCCTTCCCTTCAAATTTCTTCTTAGCTAGCATAGTTAGTCCAACCAAAGAAAGGCAGGCTGCAAAACCAGGCACACCGAATGCAAGCAACTTCTCCGATAAACCTCTGCTGCTTACGTTCTAAAGTAGTAAAACTATTATTATATATAACAGGTACAAATATCTATGAAAAAACATAAATTAAATAAGATCATTGTCAGGTAACAGCCATTAAATGTAAACAGAGCCGCTCTCCTCGAGCATTGCTTCTATATGGTGTTAAAATGTAATTTGTTGTTTTTACGGTTTGCCTTGTGTCAAGTTAATTACAGAGTACTGCGGGGTGTTTGGTTCCCCTAACTAACGTCTGAAACCAGTAAGGGAACTAAACAGACAATTAGTGCTGCTACAGAAAAAGGGAACTATCTCCGTTATTAATGCGAGTCACAACATCAGGTCAAACTATGCAGATAGAAACAAGAAAAGGTATCTCGGCTATCTAAACGCTTACAGTATTTGAATGGCATGCAAAAGCAGGATCTGGAGGAAATGATGGTTAGCAATCTAACTTTTCTACAGATTCCAAATAGGAAATATCGGTTTGTCACAGCCACAGCTACACCAGAGTAAATTGCTACTCTGTAACAGCTGAAACAAATGCAAACGGCACTGGACAATACTTGCCGCACCTACTCTGTAGTATCATACATCTGACAGTGATAGCATAAGTTGGTTACTTATTCCTCGGAATAATCGCAAAATTGATCGGTTAATTATTAAACGGAGAAGCACTAGATGATGCAAAGCAAAATCCAAGTACCTGAGCTCTGGCTGTGTTCCTCTTGGCGAAGAAGAGCCCGAGCGCAGCAACCGTGGCGATCGCATTTCCAGCGAACCCCAGCACCGTACAGCCACGACAAAAGTATTAAGGAGACTTCAGAACAACACCAGCAACAACAAACCTCAGAACTGCAACCCACTCGAGATCAAAATAAAAAAGCAAAGGATATAAATCCGCGAAGCACGGCCCGAAACGCCCCCCGTCGTCGTCCCAAACCTGCACCGAGAGATCGCCCCCCAAAAAAAATCCACGCGGGTCAGCGCCACCATCGCGATTCAAAAACCCAACCGTCTGAGGCCCGGGGGAAAAAAAGTTGAAAAAAAGTAAGGGGTTTGGCGGGGTTTTCAGGAATCGCACCGCGGGGTCGCTGGGGCAGACAAAATCCATGGAGGGTCGGGGGAGGCGGCACACGGCGGAGGAACGCCGCCGACGCCGCGCCCGACGGAGGATTCACGAGCACGGGCGGGTGGCGAGCGGGGCGGGGGCGGAGACCGGAAGGAGAGCGGTGCCGCGGGTGCGAGGTGTCCCTGTCCGTGTCTCGCAGAATTTCTTTAACACAAACAGTTGACCCGTCACGCGCGTGATCCACCGTCTGTTGGCTCTCGTATGGCGGATGTGGGAGATCACAAGGTCGCCAGAATGTGACTTTGCTTTTTCCGTTAATCCTCCACATCGTAAAGGTGATTAGTACACGCAGTAATAAAGCCCTTTTGGTATAACCGGCGATCGCACTAGGAGCGCCGGCCGTATAGGGCGAGGCCGGCCGCCGGCGTGCGTGAGCGTGGCGCCGGTGACAGGGCATGTGAGTCCAAATGCAACGACGGACCCACTGTCAGTGTGGGTTTAACATGAGGATCGTCTCGTTCATGTCAGAAGGCGGGAGGGTGGCGTCGCGTGTGCGAGGACTCCACTTTGCGGGAGTGGGCTTTGCTTTTCGCTTTTGGGCTTTTTCGGCCTTTGGGATCCTTTGTCGTTTCTGTTCAGTCACGTGGCGCCCACATCGGAAACTGAGAATGAGTGAGATTTAGAAATGATTTGGCCTCAAAAAAAACTCTGGTTACTTATATGGCCTTTTTTCTTTTGAAATTACGTATATGACCTCAAGACGAAACTTTGTTACTTATTTGGTCTTTATTTGGTCTTCCGTTAGATTTGAGAACATAACGGTGTTAAGTATTGGGTAAAAAGACCATTTTGTCCCTGCGTCTAAAAAAATAAAAAACAGTATATATATATATATGTATATAAAAACAATATATATATATATAAACAATATATATATATATATATGAACAATATATATAAATAGTATATATATGTTGTTTATAATATATATATATATATATATTGTTTTAACATTTTTTTATTTTTTTTATGCGCAGGGGTAAAATGGTCTTTTTATCCAACACTTAACACCGTTATGCCCTCAAATCTAACGGAAGACCAAATAAGTAACAAAGTTTTGTTTTGAGGCCATATACACAACTTCTAAAGAAAAAGAGCCACATAAGTAACCATAATTTTTTTGAGGCCAAATAAATAATTCTCCCTTTAGAAATCCCACTAGGAGAAAGGGAAGGCATAAAACAAGGAAAGACAAAAGAAAGGTGTCCACGAGCGCCCAGGCACAAACCTGTTTTTCACTAGCGCCCAGAATCTCGCCAGAGATGGCCCAACCTCACCCCCAGTCAACCCGCTCAGAGTTAGCCCAACCCTCGCGCTCCTATCTGCTTAGAGTTAGCCCAACGCATCCAGCAATTCCTAACTAAATTTGGCCCGCCTCTGCCAAGACTGCTTCGCGGGCCTTGTGGGCTAGCAAGGGCGGGAAGAGTAACTTGAACACCGGGCACGGGGCAGCAACTGACTGATGGGGGTGTGACGTCGGGCATTAGAAGACACAGTGACAACCATTCTGGTGTATTTAGTTTTATTCACATGTATTGAAATGTATTTGAATTAAATTTCATTTCAATCTATGTGGTTTGAGGCAGATACATGTACATCCAAACAAGGCCTCAGTGGGGCTCCTTATTAGCCATTTCCAATGGGCCATGGGGTTCTCAATCCTTCTTTAATCCCTATGGGGAATGAGGGAATGATTGATCCAAAAGGATCTGGTGACTACCAGTCCTAGAGGCAGCGACTCTGCATACAAACAGAAAACCAGCCATGGAGAAAGAACTAGGGAAAAGGTTAGTTACATACAAGAAAAGAAACTGAAAAGAAAACCAGGCAAAAGAACATAATAACCAAGGAAGTGGACAAAGGAAAAAATGGATAAAAAATATTTAACAAGGCAAACTGATCTTTCTACTATCTACCGGACGTTTTTGGATGTGCAAACTAACGAACGTGTAAAGATTTAAATTCCGAGGGTCATGAAAAAAATGCAACTTCTTCGTTGTCAAATAGGAGAAATGCTAATGAGCGGTTGAGTGTTAGCGTCGCTCCCGGCACTTGATTTCGTCCCCATGTGTCTACATGTCGTGCCCGCTCCCACGCGGCCTCCTCGCCGTCGTGCCCGTGTCTAGGGTTCCAACGAGATTTCGCTAGCACCAGAGACGATGACCCCATCGGCCTCTGCTAAGTCCAGCTCTTTCTCTCTCCGGTCTCTCCTCTTTCTCCTCCAAATCTGACAGGTATAAAAGGGGTTTAGGGGGGAGATAGGCAGGCCAGGTGATGAGGACAGTGGTCAGGTGGCTTTTGAGCCCTGGCGACGGTGGAGACGGTGGGGTGGGGCGTCATGGTTGGAGCTCGTCACGGAAGCCGGAGATTGGGGTGGTGGAGAAGGTGGCGGCGGGGGCGAAAGGAGGAAGGAGAATAGTGGCTTCGAGAGGAGGAAGAAGCAACACAAGTCAGTTGGGTAAGGAGATGTATAGTCAAAATAATCAAGTGAGGAGAGAGGAAAACAACCGGTTGTCCGCTAGCCATCTCCTCAAATAACGATTTTTTAAAAAATTAAAGATTTTGATCCTGCTTTATAGAAAACATAGACAATATCCACTGAATTACCGGTTTACAAAGTAAGTCTACACAAAATAATCACAACCACACCGGACACGACTCTACCCATCAAAACCAGCAGACCTGGCAAAAGCACTCCTAAGAACTCATAGCATCTTATACAAAAGGGGAAAAAAAAAACACTGCATCGCTAGAGGAGCGCCTCAAAATCTGCAAAGCAGCTTCTACTACCACCATCCTTCAACTTTTGTTGGATCTCCATCGCTATCAGTTCATTCTCGGTCTTAGGGCTGGTTCGTACCCTAGAACTATTCCCGCTACCGCTCGAATCATAGACTTATTTACATTAATATTGATTAGCCAAAATAATTCCCAGTCTTAATCCAGGTCAAACGAACAGAGCCTTAAACAGTTCCAGCCATTGCAGTGTAAAAATCTGATAACTTCACGAGCAACACATTCCGGGTTCTTTACTAGGAGTCTAGGACATTACTTTAAAGAATTTTATCGTTCCTATAGGCTGTAGCACTATTTATCAATTGCCAACGCTCTGGGCCTTTTCGGTCCCCATTCGAAACCGAACCAATCGAATCAAACAATATCGTCAACCAAAGCTGGTTCATTTCCTTTGCTTGCTTGCGGTTGCGTACAAGAACTACAAGACGAGGCATTCGAGGGCAGTCAGCAGTGGAGGATGACGTGGCCATGAGATCACAAACCCTGGAGTGTAGTAGAGTGATCAGCTTGAGGATGACCCCCACGCCCAACGCCCTAGCCCCAACACATACCCGAGCTCCTAGAGTAGCCTTCCTCGGTGGGTGACACCGCAGGCCACCTCTACCGCCCTACGGTACGCACGCGCCTTAGGTTAACCTACCCTCTCCATGTTTCCATGAAACTATGACCTTGTTTAGATGCAAAAATTTTGTAAAATTTTTACTGTAGCATTTTCGTTGTTATTTGACAAACTTTGTTTAAATATGGACTACGTAGACTCCAAAGATTCGTTTCGACATGTACATACTAAAAGTACAATTAGTTATTTTTTTTACCTACATTTAATGTTATATGCATACGTCCGAACATTGATGTGATGGTTGATGTGATGAAAAATTTTGGGAAATCGGCGGAACTAAACAAGGCCTATCATCATGAAAAAACTACACTTCTTTTACCGTGACTGTCTCAACCAAAGGTGAGCCTTGATTTAGTATCGTCGACGTTGTCTAGGCTATGACAAACATGCAACTATAGATTTTGTACCAGAAATAGTACTTTCACATTTGACCATATTTTTAATTAATAGTATTAATATTTATTAATCTAAATAAATTTATTATAAAAATAAATTTTATAATTAAACTAATGATATTTATTTGATATCATAAATATTAATATTTTTTATCTATAATTGCTTTAACTTAATTGGATACTAAAACGTGACATTGGGGTTTGAATTGTATGTTTTCTTAGAGGGAGGGAGTAGAACCAAACAATTCCTTGATTATCCAAGCAACAAGTGTCGTCTTCCTTTTCTTGGGAGTAAGATCCCTCTCAACTTTACTAGTGCGGCATTTTTCTTCCTTGCAGTCGTTTTCAGAATTTTGATTGCATTCACCAGCTTTCCAAACGATTTGCACATCATCACGACTCAAAAACTTGAAGTGATTTCACAATGATATAAAAAAACACACTCTTTATTCCTTTTTTTTTCCAAAGCATGACTTCGAACAGTGTAACTCGTGCAACAAATAAATAAATGGCCACACCCTTCGCCAGATCATAGAAATTCGAGCAAAAAGAACCATACACTCCACACCACCTTTTTCTTTAGAAAAAAAGATGAGTGCGAAAGAAACACTCTACAGATCGTTCAACACCTTTTGCTCAGAGGACAAACCTTTGGCAGGTAAATAAACACTCAACTTGGCTCAGAGCAAAGTGCCATCTTTTGCAAGTTTTGGGCAGATCAAACGTCAAAACAAGGTCAAATTCTTTGCACAAAAGAAAGAACAAGTCTTAAGGAAAAAAAGTTAAAAAAAATGGACAGTTCTTATAAAAACGTCATACGGAGGTATACTGGGCAGGATTCACAAAAATATTAGAGCACGTTCTCTTTTGGAAAGGAAATATTGCCGCCCAAAAGAATTCAAAAGGAAGTCTACTGACAGATTTGAGCTGACTATACTTCTACTAGCAAGAACAAAGCTTTCAGCGAAAGCTGTTTGGCAGTTTTTGGTGAATTCCTTGCGAGTGACAAAAGTTTGAGACTGCTGCATCAGCACAGCATTACTGGTGATGCTTTGGAGAAGAGGGAGCTGAGCCTGCTGCCTGCCCTGCCCTGTCCGCTAGGTTGCCAAGGTAGGGTGCTCTTTTTGTCTTTTGCAGGAGTGGCAGCACCCTGCATTATGCTCCCAAAAAGGTGTGAAACAAAGGCAGGCCTAGTGTATGTAGCAGTACTCCTATACGCACTAGAAGCTGGGATTGACGCGCACTGACGAACAATTTCTGTGTGCATTTTCTGTTTACTGTTTTCTATTAGTTTCCGCTCAAAAACTTTTCACATATCATATCAAATATTTGACACATATATTAAGTATTAAATATAAATTAATTAAAATAACTAATTATATTTGTGAGATGATTTTTTTAAGTCTAATCAGTTCATGATTTCATAATGTTGTGTTACGGTAAACAAATACTAATGACAAATTAATTAGTTTTAATAAATTCGTCTCACGGTTTTCTGATGAAATATGTAATTTTTTTATAAGTCTATAGACTAAAATTAATGCCGCCATATCCGATGTGACAAAAAAAAAACTTTTTATCCCATATAAGACAAGTCCACTAGAATCCAGCTGGGCAGCCTGGTCAGGACAACTAGCCCGGTGTAAAAAAATTAGAGCAATCAAATGCATAACAAAATTATGTTTGGTGTGTGACCACCCAAACTTTTGCCGTCCAAGTTTTCACCTAGCAGTGATGAAATATTTTGGGTCTCTACCCACCACCACCACCACCACCTAAAACGAAAAAGAAGAGAGAAGGCTGGCTATCGCCATGCGAAGTACTCTCTGCCCGTTGTTGTCATTCGTCATATATTTTTCTCCATGCACGCATGCATATTTATCTCTCTGTATGTTCAAACCAAATGGCTGTACTTTGGTTCCCACCTGTGTAATTAGCTTGTTCGTTTGAGCTTATCAGCCATAACCAATCCTACGTTTTAGTCATGAGATAGTATTTTTCTCTCGCATGACACAACTTAGCAAAAAAAAATGGTTTTTAGCAATATAACCATCGGCTGAATAGGCCTTATATTTTGGCGAGGCTAGTGGAGCTATTGAGCTGTTGATTTTTGCGGCTGATAAAGGCGGCTTATGTTGTTGATTCTGAAACATAAATTAAGGCCATGTTCAGTTGGTCAAATCTCTCTAAAAATGTTGCGCAGTATCACATCGAATCTTTAAACACATACATGAAGCATTAAATGTAGGTAAAAAATAACTAATTGTACTTTTAGTTTGTTCATGTTGAGAGGAATCTTTTGAGTTAGTCCATGTTTGGATAAAGTTTGTTAAATAACAACGAAAGTGCTACGAGAACTTTTCCCCAAAAATATCGCCCAAACATATCGCGAACTGAACAAGGCCTAAACACGACGATGCAAGAGTTTCGAAGTTCATAGTCGTTCTTGCACTATGGTACAGCTAAGAGCAAGTTTAATAATACAGCTTGATGTTGATTGTAAGGATCTTTGCAGCCCACCTTGTAGTCCACTCATATAATGGTTAAATCTTTGCTATGGCTATAGTCCCTCCGTCCATAAATAAATGCCGTTCTCGCTTCCCGAGAAAAAACTGTTGACAACTATATATTAAAATATGTTAATATTTATGCTAAGTAATTAGTATCATCGGAAAGATCTTTACATCTAGTTTTTTAACAAAATTATTTTAAGATATAAATATTGCACATATTTTTTACAAATTGAGCCAAACACGTGGCACGTACACCAACGGCGACACTTATTTAGGGACGGAGGGAGTATGCCCTACTTGTGTCTCTCATAAATTGCATTGGTTCTTGTGTCCAAGCGGGCTGTAAGCTTACAGTCCACTTCTCTTCTCGACCTCAGCATTTAGTTTTTTTCAGCCCCTATTATAGTTGCTCTAATGGAAAAAAAGAAAAAAGAGCCTCATGGTTTGCAAAGGACACTGAATACTAGGCAAAGGTTGTGGCACAACACAACACAAGACAAACGGCCAGAGATTCTCTCCAGTACAAAAATACACGCCCTTTCTGACAGTGCGCCCACGCCCTTTCTGACCGAGCACGCCCCGCTCGGTACAGTGTACAACTACCTCCGTCCCAACGGGTTGTATTGTATCATAGGGTCAGGGTGATTCATGTTTGATTAAATTTCTAATAAATAATATTTATATTCATTTATTCAAATAAATTTATTATAAAAATACATTTCACAGCTAATCTAATAACATTTATTGGGTACCATAAACATTATTAGTTTTAAATCTATAATTGGTCAAAGCTAAGGTACTACTAGTACAGTGAAAGCATACTGTACCGAGTATACATTTACGGTATCCGGAGCCGAATGCGTACGTGGGGTGTGGTCGCACGCGTCTTCTCATTCATTCGTTTCACCCACCCACTGTCTGCACTGCATGTCTGCATGTGTCCGATACAGCAGTGAGCCCCGGCGGCAGGCGGAGCGCACCAAGCAAAGATCGACAGCGCCCCAGCGAGCGACGAACGGCCACAGCAAAAGCGCGCCGTCTGTCCACGGTCCACCGCGGCCGGACCTGCCGGACCGCCGATGGCGACGTCAAAGATCACGCGCCCGCCAGCCAGGGCCAGGGCCAGGAGCCAGCAGCACTCAGCAGCCGAGCAGCGTGTCTGCGTCAGCGCTCGATCGATCGATCGATCGAGCGGCACGCAGCAGCCAGCAGGCAGCGGCAGGCCATGGTGGTCGCCTGCTCTGCTAGACTGCTTCGCGCGCGTGCCAGTGGGCAGTGCCTGGCTGCCGCAGGTGGAGCCGCGGAGGGGGGAAAGGGTTGTGGTCCGGCGGCGAATAGTTTGGTTGCGCCAGCGTAACAGGCAGAGGTACTAGCGCACAAAGGCAGCGGCGAGGCGGCATCCACTGCTGTGCTGCGTGCGTGCATGCATGCATGCACGGCCACGGGCGCGCGCCGCGGCAGGCTTTGTGTGAGTTGCGAGCGAGGCCACGCCGACCACCGGCCTTTTTTTTTTCTCGGACGAGGTCAGCCTGGCTCGCATGGAGAGAGCTTGGTTCTGGATAGTCAGGCCCAATGCATGCAAGAACGTAGTGTTTGGTTGTCTGTATGCACGAGACAGACTGTGATGAGAACCTGTTTGGTTGCTCGTATGAGAACGAGTGGCATGAGATAAAAATATATAAATAATAATCATCATGACATTTATTACATGCAACTATTATCCTATAACACTTAGTTTACCTTATTTCTCCTTAATGTAATTTAAAATATATTAATATTATTTAATATATGCTAATAATATATTAATAACGTCATTAGATGGCTACTTACCTGCACCACGCGAGCCTAGCCCGGGAGAAACGGCCGATTTCTGCGTTCCTCGAGAGCCAGGCTGCGGGAGGAATCTTGCACGAGCAGAACCTGACCAGACAAATACGCGAACCAGACAAACGACTGTTCTCGCATCTATAGAGGCTGGCTGAGGGGGGGTGCAACCAACCAAACGCACCCCAAACCGTCGAGCGAGCATCTCATCTGAGACCTGGCCGGCCGCGTCGCTGCCGGCAGCTGGCGGCCTCAAAAGAGGTGCGGCAGGAGGCGGCAGCGGCCGGCCAGGACTCTGGCGCTGGCGGCCGGCCGGGCTCTCGCGCATGTGATTCCGTCGCGGGGAATATTATTATCGGTATCGGGCACAAGAAAGAAGATAGCCGACCGCCGACCGATGCGACAGGCAGGCTGGGTGGGGATCGGAGGTGGCTCTGTCCTATGCGTTACGTATGTTACAGTGTACCATCGGCGGCAGGCCGAATTTCTTGGTCCTGTTGAGATCAGCTGCAGAAACTCTCAAACAAACAAAAAAGCTGCACAAAAGCATACTTTGGTGCAGTCGCATGAACGTATTAAAAACCATCTTAATCTTAATTAACTAGAAGTATAACCCGCATGTTGCCGTGAAATTTTCTTAAAAAATCTGTTATATACGTAACATTATATATGAATTTGACTTACATGTTATTTTATTATATCAGATTTGATTATCTCATACCAAATAAATAGGAGAACAAAATAACCGGAAAATCTAAGTCAAAGACATATATAATGAAATATTAAGATGTTATGGTTTTTAATGATGGTTTAATAGATGGAGAACTAATGCCTTTGTTCTCCTATCTATTAAATAATGATGGTTTTTAATAGATGGAGTAGTTATTTTTAATACATGATAAATTAGTTATTTTGTTCTCCTATTTAACTGGTTCTCCGCAAGACATGCCTTTGTAGTTTCCTAATTTATCTCTATATATGAGATAACTGGAAAATCTAATCTAAATTTATGGTTGGATGGAGTATATATATACTACTCCATCTATTAGGACTTTTATAAGGCATAGTTTAATATTTACACTAGCTATTTATTTTATTTTATTTTTCATAATAATAAAATCATAATAATTGGATATTAGATTTAATTATAAATCTAGCCATATGAAGTTTATATTATAATAATTAAAAATTATTAGTTAAATTACTATATGCACGTGCACCTTAGACCAACTCCAAAAATGATATAAGAACTAGCTCATAAAATATTTTATCGAGTAAGAAGGAGAGAGAGAGAGAGAGAGAATGATGTTAGCTCTCCATTAAAAGTTAACCTCATACACTTTTTTTATGACGTATGTATCTATGTTTACATATTTTCTTTACTAGCTTGTCGTGTTACTTTATTTTTATAGTTTTTAAGTTTATATGATCGAGTTAGCAAAGTTGACTCTATTTTAATTTTGAGAGTATCCTTATAAAAGAGAGTAGAGAGTGAAGATAGTATATATAGTACCCCATCCGTTCTAAATTATAAATCATTTCAATAATCTTTGAGAGTTAAAGTTTTTTAAGTTTGACTAAATTTAAATAATAAGATGGTGACATTTATAATACCAACTAAGTATCACTATATTCTTTATTAGTTATAGTTTTACAGTATACTTATTTACTTATTTGATGTCATAAATCTTTGTGTTTCTCTCTATAACTTTGGTAAAACTTAAAATGTTTTGACTCTCTAAGTTTTTTTTATAGGACTTATATAAGTCTAATGCCAGCACTCGGTAAAGTCTAATCCTGTTGTAGTGTATGATTCAAAATTGATGAAGATAGTATACAATAACCAAGAGGGCAAAAAAACATGTAGTGAAGTTTTGGAGACCACACTAGCCGACAAGGTACACATAGGTAGGCCAGAGGCGGT
The DNA here is from genome assembly GCA_009763385.1 of Coix lacryma-jobi var. lacryma-jobi. Taxonomy (NCBI): domain Eukaryota; kingdom Viridiplantae; phylum Streptophyta; class Magnoliopsida; order Poales; family Poaceae; genus Coix; species Coix lacryma-jobi. Next base: position 164,230,503 of record CM019824.1, read on the forward strand.
ACCCGCCCGGGTCAGCCCTGATCTGAATCCACAAAGCCACATTGGCACATTGGCACCCCTTTTATCAAAAGGAGCAGGAGACAGGAAAGCTCTTGCTCTGCACTTGCCCACCATCCTCCGTGGTCCAGACGCTAATCTCCCACGTTTGACTGTTTAACGGCCGAGGTGAGGACCATGTCGCCACTCGCCACATACATTTACTACATTAACATAACCATACCGACCCTGCTGCCTCTAGTGATTAAGCCACTGATTACGATGGTCCCCTCTCCTCTCCGGCCTCTGCAGCGGCGGCAAATCATTCGTCTGGCGCTAATCATGGATCATCGGCAATGATCACGAACTACTAGCTCTCATTGGACCTGTGGTCCAGCAGGATTCTTCAAACTGGTTAATTAGCCTAGCGATTACCCAGCACTAATCTAGGTTTAGCCCGATAATTTACAATTATATCCGGTGATTAGCCGCCGCCACCACCACACCCACACTAGCAGTAGTAGTAGTAGCACTCGTAGCTAGCTGCTGTTAAATGTTAAAGGCTAGCTAGCGGCACAAGCACAACAAAGGTGCACTGCCATTGTCGACACGGCGCGCGCGCGCACTTGGATGCGAAATAATCATGCATGTTCACAGAAAATCCAGTGGAGCTAGATTTTATGCATTTTTATATCATACATATATCATCTTTTCAAGACAATTTTTGAATATTTTGAGAGGAGGAATTGTACGTACTACATGCGTGGTGGTACGTACATGGGGCCAACTGGCCGTATTTAGATGCTAGCTAAGCTAGCTGCTGCGTGCATTGTCGGTATTATATCAGCGACGAAAGATCGGCAAAATCTATAGGGTGATGACCGCTGCTCGTACGGACGTGGAACAGCGTGTTTGACGCGATTTGCTTTGCTTCCGAATCGAATGACTTTTAGCGCCTGTTGGTACAATGAGCTATTTTTTGTCAAACACTATTTTACAAAACAACTTCACCCATGAAGTTGTTTTATCCCCTCTCTCACAAAAACAGCTTCACCCATGAAGCTAAAAAAAGTAGTTTTTCACAGCTTACAGCTTCATTTCTCTCTCTCAACCATGCATGAAGTTGTTGGTGAAGCTGTTTTGCCAAACACTTTTTCCAAAACAGCTCGGCTTCACCTAGGAAGTTGTTCATGAAGCTATTTTCTAAAAAAACAGCTTTACTAGTGAAGCTGAGCTGTACCTCACAGCCCTTGAAATTGCTCTCCTCTACACGTACATTCCATTGGAAATACACCTGCTCTCTTCGTTGTAACTACAAATCGGTTTTAATACGTACAAATCAGTTCTCTTAATTCAGTTCAAACATACAAAAATTAGCCCACAATACAAATTTCACCACAATTGGATGAATGAAACTGACATTTATGAATTATTCTAATTAATTACAGAAAAACATAGATATAAATCTACAACAAAAACTTTGTTCTAAAGTATACTGTATTATATGTTCACTGTATAGATCTACTTATGTGGAGTCCAATAAAATTAGATTTTCTATTTTATGATTTTTCTATGATTGACTATGACTTTTTTAAAGAGCCAGTCAAAATAAATAAAAAGGACAAAACCACGCTATTGTAGCAAAACCATCGTCTAAAACCGATTGAGGGGGTTATTTGATCGGTTTTAGAAAGTTCAGGGAGTAAAACATCTGATTTTATAGTTTGGGGATGAAGTAGTCAACGCTCAACAGTTGAGAGGGTTATGTAGATTTTTTCCAAAATAAAAATTAAATAAAGTGGTAAAAGTCTCATATTTATACTAATATACTCCCTCCAGCTTGGTAAAAGAAGTTGTTTTGGATAAGGTTTGAGTCAAACATTAGGAATATAAATCATGAATAACTTTTAAATAGTTGAGTTTAGAGATTTAAAAAATCATATAAATAAATTTGTCTTGAAAAATATTTTCATAAAAATATACATATAACACCTTCCAATAAATATTTTTTAAAAAAACAAGTGGTCAAAGTTATGTTTTTGGAGACTGTATCGCCGTTCAAAATGGCTTATTTTACTAAACTGGAGGGAGTATTATAAATCTTTGCACTCACAAGACAAGTGTGCAGCCGTTTAAATTTGCTCTAGCTCGGCACCTACAAACATGAGATACGCCTGTTTCGGCATTTGAGTATCTGACAAGAGGTATCATCATGCACGGTTGCAAGCATATGATATGCGGACAAAACCTACTAAGTACTACAGGGACTCTAGGATCGATCAGTACGGAGTAGTAACATGCATGGAGGAAAGATACAGTAGATGGATGAGAGCGAGGCACGCGCGGTCCTCCAAAGCTCAAGGCCGGGCTAGCTGACTCGGCATCTCCGGCCGCATGCATGATGCACACACACCAGGCCAACGCCACACACACGCTGGCCTCCATGATTACTAGTGGCAATGGCAATTGCGTGATCCGAAAAGAGATTCGGCGAGCGCCCCCCCCCCCCCCCCCCCCCCCCCCCCCCACTGCGGAGGACACACCCCGCTTTCTACTTCGTTTTCGTTAGTCCCGTCCGGCCGGCCGGCCGGCCGGCTGGGTGGATGCCGCGTGCCCGGCCGCGCTTGCCCAAACATCACCACCCACCCAAAGCTAGCAGTCTAGCACAGACAGTTCCAGTAGCGCCGTCTGAATCAATGCAACATGCAAAATCCCTGCTTGTCCGTTGTCAGCTTAATTTAGGGTTTGAAAGTACAATTAGTTATTTTTTACCTACATTTAATGCCTTATGCATACGTTCAAACGTTGATGTGATGGAGAGAGTGTGAAAAGAAAAGGAGGGAAAAAAAGCCATGGTCGTGTCGAGAATGCCTGAATTAGTTGTCGCTCAGTCATCACCGCTCAAAAGCATACTACTACTCGTACTGATACTGACGGTGCAGGAGAAAGAGAGAGAGAGAGAGAGTCGGGTGAGGACACCACACCAGGGATGTGAAAGGAGAAACGAGACCCAGCCAGACGCTGCGCCTGCATCGTGCATGCATGCAACGCAAACGCAACTCAAAGCGCGGCGCGAAGCGATGCATGTCCGTCGTGCTCGTGCTCTCCTCGCCGATCTCGTGAGCTGTGTGTGTGTGTGACTGACTCACTGAGCCAGCCGCAGCCAGCCAGCCACCGCCCACACTGGAGGAGCATGCATGGCCGTTACGTTGCGGCGGCCTAGCTCTATGGCCAGCAGCAACCCGCACCGGGCGGCCGGCCGGCCCCGACCCGAGCCGCAGCCGCCCGCCACACTGACCTGTGAATTCCTCCACTCCACCCAGCGCCAGGCGCCAGCGGCCAGCGGCCAGTGCAGGGGGCCAGCTCGAACCCCAATTCCCAAGCAAAACTGGCAGCTTTTTCTGCGAGCCCAGGCAGCCCCTGCGCCCTTGCATCAACAACAGCCACTGTGCATGCCTGCAACTGCAACAGCGGCCGCAGCCTTGCACAGTCCCATGGCCAAAACCACAATGGGAGGGAGGCTACTGCCCCGCTACAGCGCCAGGCTAGGTGCTCGGCCACATGCGGGGCGGCAGCTACGTGCCTCGCATCGGATCCTAGAGCCTACTAGCGTTTGCGCTGGACGCCGGCAGTGGTGCCCGCCGCGTGCCGAAGCTGTGCGGCTGCGGCAGGGACACCGGACACACACCACCACAGCCCACAGGGTGGTTGGTCATGGAGCCTCCATGGAGGAGGGAGGGGCCTAGGCCTGGAATGGACCTCCCGTGCCGTCCGCGCCTCGCCACGTTGACCCAGTCAAAGATCATTCGGTGGGCCACTGTAAACTGTGAATTTTGAAAAAAGGGGCTGAATTTGTAAAAATCTGATATTCTTATGGCTCTGTTCGGCAGGACTTATAAGCCGTTGAAAAGCTGAAACGACTGATTTGTTACGAGAGAAAAATACTATTTCACAACTAATTTGTACGGATTATAACTCAAGCGAATAGATGTGAAATACTCCCCCGCAAATCAAGGCTAGATGTGAAATTACAAAAAAAATACCCCTTTATCTTTTGCGAAATGTTGACTAGTATTTTTTTTCTTTCTGGTATGAGAAGCTTCCGGACACTACCTTGTCTTTTATGATAGGTAGGTGAAATTAGCATTTTTTTAGGACAAATTTTAAATTCTAGAGTTCTAATTATTTTGGGACGGAGGGAGTAGTAATTAACTTAGGTGGTGTTTGGAATCTGCGACTTCTTTCCTCTGCTAGCGCGCTTTTTTCCATGTAAAATTATAACATGTTTTGGTTTGTCTAGATACAATTGCTCTATTCAAAAATACAAGAAATTCAATTTTGTCCTAAGTTACGCTACAAGCTACAATAATTTTGATCAAGTTTGTAGAAAAGAAGAAAATATATAGGACTCCACATTAGATACATGGAATATTCCTCTTTGATGTGATAGACGATGTTAATATCTTTTCTATATAAATTGCGTCAAAGTTATTTTAGTTTGACTTAACATGAAAATATATAGTTAAAGCAATGTATCTAAAAAATATTAAAATGTCTTATAAATTTAGAATGAGGGGGTATTAAATTTACATAGAACCTTATAAAACTCCTATGTACTAAACATGCCTTAGTGTAAACTGGACGTACACTGCTACATCTGAAACCCAACAACCTAACACATATACCAAAAAAAATATGTATCGGCTATGCTTAGGAAGAAATGTGTTTTTTATTATTATTCCACCATTATATACCCTTCTTTGCATTTATTTTTTCTAATAAAGCTTGTTCAACCTCGTTTCACCTAGCACAGGTCATGGACTTCTTCAAAGTCTCATGGAAACATTTTCAATTAAATAAGAACCGAACAAAACCAAATTTCTTGGCTTTTTAGATTTTTTTATTCGTTGTTTTTTTGGATCCTAAAGATATGCATGGAGACGAGAGAGGCTGCAACTGGGAGGCCAATAATCACACTCAACTTCTATCCGGTTCCTGAAAGCTGGCACTCAAGTGTCATGAGTCGTGAATAAGGCCACGTTCAGATTCTAAAATCTCTTCAAATATTTTACGCAGTACCCATTTTAGACGTATGCATGGAGCATTAAATGTAGGTAAAAAAATAACTAATTGTATTTTTAGTCTGTTTATGTCGAGATGAATCTTTTGAGTCTAGTTAGGTCATGTTTGGACAAAGTTTGTCAAATAACAACGAAAGTGCTACAGTAACTTTTCATCAAATATTTCGCGAACTGAACGAGGCCTAATTCCACGTTTCCACCTGTGGTGTGAGCAACGGTGACATCTGACATGCCGTAAAAACAACCGCTTTGGACACCATAGTCAACCCACGTGGTTTTCCGCCTTTCTTTCTTTCTTTTTTTTTCCACCCTGCAGCTTTGGAGCAGGATAAGATCTTAACCGCGCGCACAAAAGTAAAATATTCATACGATTCATCATTCACCCAATACGATTGCAAATAAAGGGATGGTAAAGCTGGATTTCTACACGAAAGTACTACTGCTACAGTGTGCTACGACGAAAACACCTACTATTCCATGCGTCGCCCTGACAAACGAAACAAAGCAAGAAAGAACTCCCGTACGTTAACTTTTTTTATATGAAGTGGAAGAAGAGAAAAGAAAAGAAATTGGAACGCCGGGTGCGGTCGCTACATATATAGCGAGCGAGCGAGCGAGTCCCACTCCCCCACCCAGGTCAAGGAAGCCGAGACCGAGCTAGCGAGAGGAGCGAGCACGCGTAGCGGCCTAGCGGGAGGCTATGGCATAGCAGCAGTAGTAAAAAAGAGGCCAGTAAATGCCAGCCCCGTCTCCTCACCAAACCAAAAACCAAAACCAAAGCCATCCGTCCGCGGCGAGTCTCTCTCTCCTCTGTCTTGGGCTGCCGCTGCCCCCGTGCGTGTTTCTTGGGACTACGACGACCTGCTGGCCCTGGGCTTGCGGCTTGCCCCCTCCACAGAGCAGCGACCAGCGAGAGAGCCCGGGGCAGGAGGAGGCGTGAAATGTAAGCAAGCGGAGGGACACGCCGAGCCGAAGCCGCAGAGAAGCTGTCGCCGACTCCAACTCCACTCCAAGGCGAGCAGAGAGAGGTAAGTAGAGAGGAGAGGAGAGCGCGCGGCGTCTCGTTTTCCGACCCGTCCGTCCGTCCGTCCGCCATGAAGTTCATGAAGCTTGGGTCCAAGCCGGACGCCTTCCAGACCGACGGCACCGACGCCAGGTGATCATCCCCCGGCCCCCGTCATCTTCTTCCTCCTCCTCGTCCTCCATCCGCCATTGCCGCCCCCGTGATCCAACGGAGACGCGTCTTCTTGGCTGTGCTCGCCCCGTTCACTTTCAGTCTTTCAGCGAAGAAAATGGCGCAGAGCAAACTTCTTGCCATGTCCTCTCTCTAGCGTCCCCGTCTCTGTACGTTTCGGTACGACCAAGAGCAATGCACGCAGTGTCATGTTTTCTTGGTCGATTCTTAGCCTGCCTCCCGCTAGGTCGCTGCTTCTCTGTCTCACCCTGCAGAAGCAATGCCGCGTTCTGTGAACGAACAGAGAGGGAAAACGGAGGGGGGCTTGCTCTGCAAAGCACAAATCTTTCGGCGCGTGTCTGTGAGTTCTTGATTCGTCCAGGAGAAAAAAAGAGAGTGCGGGCCTTTTCCGTCGGGTTACGGGTCTTTACAGAGCCTGCCGCCGTGCTGTGATTATTGTGGGGGCTGCCGGCCGCCGGCTGCCGGCTGCCGGCTGCCGCTGCTCTTCATGAGTGCTCGTGTGCTACGTGGTTCCCCAGCGCGGCAGCTGATTTGACCCGGGCGCCCACCCTTTTTTGGCCACCAAAAAGTCCCTTTTGGCTGCGAAAACAAAGTCGTAGCAGTTGTAGTTGTTGTGATGGTGAGGATCATGACTCATGAGGTTAGTACATTTTTTTACTGGTTGTGATGAGGACCATGAGGTTACATTTTTTACTAGTAATGTTTGATTGATGCATGTTCATCAGCTTTGTATGGAGATCTTGGACTTGCTCCTAACCTGCAAATCCTTTCATTCCATTTTTGTTTGAAGCCCCCTCTCCAGTCCTCCACCCACCATCCCTGTTTGTTTCTTTTCCCCCCTGTTCTGTACTTCTGAATCTGTGAGTATTCTTTGACTGCACATGGGCAAGAACAGGCAGCTTGAGAAAGATCTATATTTTTTTTTTTAAAAAAAATATTTGTGTACTTCTCTATTTCTAAAAAAAAACTGGGTACTTCCATGACCGTCTCTATTTCTCAAGGAAATCAGATCTACGGTACATTCACTTCAACTGAGAACAAAAGCAAGAAAATTTTGAAGGAAAAAAAACTAGAATACTGCACATGTACTTGGCTTGCTCTGAAAGGTGTACCTGTTGTGTTGTGCTAACTAGTAGTACATGCTGTTTGTGCGTTTTTTTTTCAATATACATGCTATACTCTGTTCTTATAAGGCCCCCTTTGGAACGCGGGAATTTTTCCTATTCCTGCGTTTTTCCTGTGAACAGTCAATTGATTCCTGTGAAAATCCTATATAATTCCTGTCAAATTTCTGCGTTCCAAAGGAGCCCTAATGTTCATTAGCAATCATGTTATGTTGACCATGTCAATCTCATATTCTCATGCAGATACGTGCTGTCGGACCTTCCGTCAGATATCATCATCCATGTGGACGATGCAAGGTTCTACCTGCACAAGGTAATTCCGTACCATTTTACTTAGGTTATCATGAACCTAAGTAGGTTACATCGCTGATTGTTTAACCCAAAGCTACTTCTGTACTTGAGAGTTAAAACAATGGATCCGCCAACATACAGCTATCAGCACACTAGAAGATGCTGCAATAGTAACATCTTTTGTCAGGCGCCACTTGTAATTTGGATCTTTGCTGCTTTCAGAATCTTTCCCACGGGTTTCTTTAGATCATGCTTCAATTCCCATGAGCACCTTTCATTCTGCTAGGTGTCAGCAATGCACGTACCATGCAATTAACAGATGTCCTCTTGTTCAATATTTTTAATGCTACAGGAAATCTAGAAATGTCTACTGACCAATTATATGTTCATTGTGCTGTCAGAGTTATGGTAGATTAGTCTCTCAAAGTTTGGTCACTCTGCTGTCTATTTGCAGTTCCCTCTCCTTTCCAAGAGTAGTCTGTTACAAAGGCTGATAATAGAGGCTAGTCAGAATGGAACTGATGAAGTTGTCATACAAGACATTCCTGGTGGAGTGAAAACCTTCGAGATCTGTGCAAAGTTCTGCTACGGCATGGTGGTGACCCTCAATGCGTACAATGTTGTCGCCGCAAGATGTGCAGCAGAGTACCTTGGAATGACCGAGGATGTTGAGAAGAGTAACCTGATATTTAAGATCGAGGTGTTCCTGAATTCCGGCATCTTTAGAAGCTGGAAGGACTCAATCATAGCACTACAGACCACCGATGCATTATTACCATGGTCAGAGGAGCTTAAGTTGGCCGGTAGATGCATAGATTCCATTGCTTCCAAAGCTACCGCTAACCCATCGAATGTTATGTGGTCATACACCTACAACAGGAAATCTGCATCCTCTGATGAGATAGTTGAAGCTCGCAAAGGCTCGCAGGCGGTTCCTAAGGATTGGTGGGTTGAAGATCTGTGTGAACTTGATGTAGACCTCTATAGGCGTGTCATGGTTGCAGTTAAGTCAAGGGGGAGGATCCCCTCTGATGTTATCGGAGAAGCGCTGAAGGCATACGCTGCTAGATGGCTTCCTGAATGCTGTGACACACTGCCAGACGACGCTTACTCTGAAGCATACAAGCATCTGCTTGAAACCATCGTCTGGCTTTTGCCCTCGGACAAGGGATCTTCAGGGATCTCGTGCCGTTTCTTCCTGAAGCTGCTGAAAGTTACCGTCCTAATTGGTGCCGGAGAGCTCCTGAAGGAAGAGCTCATGGACAGGATTGTGTTGCAGCTCCACAGGGCTTCGGTGAATGACCTTCTGATCCCTTCCAAGCCTCCGGCACAGACCGTCTATGATGTTCAGCTAGTTCAGACACTCATCAGCAGGTACATGAGCCACTCCGGGGTAGCTGAAGATGGGATTTTTCTCAACAACCTTGACCAGGAGATGTTTGAGACGAACGTGGACAGTGAGTCTTTGCTAGCGTTGTGCAAGCTGGTCGACAGGTACATAGCTGAAGTTGCCTCTGATCCCAACCTTTCGGTTTCAAGCTTTGTGGATTTGGCGACTTCCATGCCTGAAACAGCCAGACCAACACATGATGGATTGTACACCGCTATTGACGTATATCTGAAGGTATGTCTCACAGCAACCATTTACAGTATCAGTATAGTTCTTCTTCAGTTCTTCATATGGAGCTGCCACTTTGTCTGAAAAGTGAAAACTGAGATGCCTAGCTAAAACTGTTTGCTCTGTGATGGTTCAGTTGCACCCCGGGCTACCCAAGATGGAGAAGAGGAAGGTCTCGAGCCTGATGGACGTGAAGAAGCTGTCCAAGGGGGCATGCATCCACGCGGCGCAGAACGACCGTCTCCCGCTGCGCGTGGTGGTGCAGGTGCTCTTCTTCGAGCAGCTGCGCGCCGCGGGAGCCGCCGCCGCGACGCCCAACGTTAACGTGAGCGTGGCGCGGTGCATGGCGCGGCTGGCGGAGGAGGAGGAAGAGGACGAGCGCCACTGGAAGGACGGCCACGGGCGCGCGATGCCGGAGCCCCCGACCCCCGGCGCGCTGAGGAGGCAGCTGGGAAGCATGAAGCTGGGCGTGGGCGACGACGGGCGGCGCCTGGTGGCGCGGAGCAGCAGCGTGGCCAACCAGAGCAGCCGGCTGTCGCTGTCGTCGCGGTCCCGGAGGATCTTCGACAGGCTGTGGGTCGGCGGCGGCGGCGGCGCGAAGCTGCCCGGGGAGGTTGCCGCTGCCGCCGCGGGCAAAGTGTCGTCGGACACGTCCGGGAGCTCGCAGAGCCCGCGGTCGTCGGCGAAGCCGCTGGAGTCCAAGTCGTTCAGCTCGTCGTCAAGGAACCGGCGGTACTCGGTCTCGTAGGCGGTAGGCCCGGGCCGGTGGCCGGTGGCCGGCGGCGGAGGCTGTACAGAGGAAGGAGGAGGAGCCTGGTCCAAGCCCCAACCAAACGTGGAGGATGGCGAGCTGCTGCTGCTAACTTTCAGAGCTACTGTTAGTGTTGATTGATCACCAAGTGCTGCAGTGTATGACATGGAGCTAGAGAGGTCTTCTGTGTCAGTCCAGCTGCTCTGATTTTGGGATAATCCCCCCCTGGTTTCTGTAACAGACTTGCAACTACTATGCTCGACTCGAGTACTCGATGAACTGGGCGATGCAATGCAATCCTTTTTGGTGGCTCTCTGTTTGACGGCCAAACCACTCGTGTGGCATGAAGCTAGCGATCAGCCGTTGGGCAATGTCCTGAATGAGCTCCACCAATAGTATGTCTGTAGCTGAGTACGGATGTTCCAAAACAACCATGCGAATCGGAGCCCTCTCTATCATGTCAGACAGGCCAGGACATCCTCTCTACGATGAGATATCGAATAAAGGATGGAAACATCTATATTGTTTAATGTAATGCCCGGGTCGATCATCCTCTCTACGATGAGATATCGAATAAAGGATGGAAACATCTATATTGTTTAATGTAATGCCCGGGTCGATCTATAAGACCACGGCTGTCTCTTTGCTTGTCCAAAACTCTGTAATAATTGGCTTTGTACATCCCTAGATGTAGAGACCGGATTTTGATTATCCATTATGTAAAAAATTTTTGCTGCATGGACGATATTCAGAATGTTCGACCAAAGGCCATGCGGTGCGGTTCAAGTCTGCTGCCAACACGGTGAGTCGGTGAGGATGTGATGTAGATGTACCGTGTCATGACTATTGCTCTGAGGACGGGGACGGGACGAGAGCTCAGGTTGTCCTGCTATTTTGGGTTTCGGGGACACGCCCCAGTATGGCGAGACGTTTGTGGCGACGGCGACGGCGACGTGGGGGTTGGTGGCGCGGTGGTTGCTTGTCCCATCCATCCTTCCATTCCATCAAAGAAGCAATGCAAGAAGCAGTGCAGCCAATTCTAGGTTTGGCTTTACACTCCTGGTTTAGTTACCGTAACCCCGAATCAAAGGAAGCCTTGCAAGTTTCAAAAGGTGATTAGGAATTCCAGACAGGAAATTAGGTTCTTATAGAAACTAAAGAAACTCACACGTGGACCGCTGGATCTAAATCCGATGGCTATATACAGTATATATCGCCTCTCGTAACCGCGCGAGTACAGCTAGAAACTGTTCCTTGCGTCCAAACCTCTCTGCTTCGAGTTCCCGGGGCGATAACCGCAAAGGACACTGAAACAGACAGCGCGCGAGATGAACCAATCACCAACTCGTCAGTCCTCCGCGTGAAAGCTGAAACTGAAGGCTCTGTAAATTAAGCTTCTTTTCAGTAGCTTTTATGTATGTCTCTACTTTTGCTAATGTCTGCAAGCGACTCTAATCTCATCCTAAAGCCAAGAAGCAAAGGAACCAATATTCTTTTCTTTTCTTTTCTTTCTCTCGCAAAAACTGAGATGCCAAAGCGTACCATCATTCACAACGAAACCGTCCAGCCATGCTCAGGTTATTAGTCCTAATGCACGGCCAGTAGTCAGTACTAGTATTAATTAATTAGCCACCATGTAAGACATTTTGATGACATGGCAAGTGATTATAAGACCTTCCGCAGTGTAGTATATGAGTGATGCTTGATATCATTTTTTGGTCTTTGGGCATCACTCTGAGTGGTGCTTTGAACATTGCGACTAGTGATGCCAGCACGGGAAAAGAGTAGAGCGGTGAATCTACTTTCACCGATGTCTATTTGTACCTGGAGAGAGAAGCAGAGAGAGCCGAGATGGAGTGAAGAGGATGCACCAGCTTTTGGCAGGAAAAGAGCATGCACCAGGCACTACTAGTGGAACTAGCACATTGCGGTTGTTCAAGAGTGGTGCCAACTATTTCTTTGTGGGACTCATTTATTTTTTTCTAGCTCTACTCCTACACTGGACAATGCCTAAAGAAGAAAGAGATAGAAGCAGTATAAGATACAGCTTTGGGTATGAATGAAAAAACAATATTTGAACACCGCACACAACCCGCTGTTGAACACAATTCATATACAACAGTGAATTGGTATGTCACTCCCAAGAAACCACACTATCATGTTACTCCTAAGAAACAACACCATGCATGATACGTACGGTGATACAGTTACATCTTGATGACAATTTTGGAGACTGACGAGACGTGATACCATGGATCCGAATTAAAAGCAAATTCACATGTCATTGTAGTAGTAGTTTTTGGATCCTTGTCTTGGGAAAAAAAACCCTTCGTTAGTTGTCCACACCGACAGGACCGAATCACGAAGAACGAATCCAAATTAACCGTTGTTGCATTTGGCCCCCCGGTGACTGCTACATTTAGGTATGATGGTGCAAAGAATTAGGTTAGAGAAGGGAGGGACATGACGACGGCGCTAAATAAACTGACATGTTACTGCTAAGAAACCACACCATGACACGGTGATATAATGCATATTGCATTGTAGAGGGTGTATCGCTAGTGTCTTTGTATGACATAATAATAATTTTAGAGACCGTGACATGACATGATACAATGGACCGTGACATTTTTTTTTTCTAAAAAAATGCCTTTGTTGTCCACACACCGACAGGACCGAATCACGAAGAATAAACCCACACCTTTCTTGAATCTGTGATGCAAAGGTTCGGTAGGATTTATATAAGCCGATTGATAAGCTGAAACGACTAATTTGTTGTGAGAGAAAAACATTGTTCTGGTGGAGGAAGTAGACCCAATGTTTTATCTCTTGGGGTCGCTCTTATCTATATCGTGCATATGCGGCTCTGCTTTGCTAGTAAGTTTATTTTATTAGTTGGGGTGTTGAAAAACATACTTCATCCATCCATTCTAAATTATAAGACGTCTTGATATTTACAGATACATAGTTTATACTAAGTAGACATAACTTATATTTAGATGCATGACAAAAAAAAAAGTTATGAATCTAGAAAAGTTAAAATAATTTGGAAAGAAAAATGTACTTATTAATAGTGTACCAAAGATGCACTCACATATGACAAAACCTTGTTGATGGACAGGTATCCTGTCAGTCTGTCACCGGCTCAAGGCTCTTGTTGGCCTATAGCGGAGATCGACTGCAGCAGACCAGGTCAACGTCGTGACGGTATGCCGGACGGATTCCTGTCAGCCGTCACGCTAGAAACTACTAGTACTAGCGCGAGCGGGCACCGTCCGGAGGGGGGCGCGCTAGCTACCAACTCCGATCCAGCAACTCTTGCTTGGTCTAGAGAGATTTTAGTACACGACGAAAGTCTTGCCAAACACAGACCTCCCCGGGTCGGGGTCTCCGTCTCCTATAAATAGCCCACACCAAACGCACAATAGAGACGCGCAGATTAAAGAGAGAGAGAGAGACACAGGACGACAGGGCCTTGTTTTGTTGCTGCGGCCTGTGGTAAGTAGAAACAGCGACCCGGTAACCACGCGCGGCGGCGGCGGCGGCGGCGGAGAAGGAGACGACGACATGACCCTGACCGTCGTGGGCGGCGACGACGCGGCGGCGGCGGCGGCGCTGCCGGGGCGCGGGCAGACGGTGTGCGTGACCGGCGCCGGCGGCTACGTCGGGTCGTGGATCGTCAAGCTCCTCCTCGAGAGAGGGTACGCCGTCAGAGGCACCGTGCGCAACCCCGGTACGTACGTGACCGTAGTATTAGATCCGATCCGATCCAATCCAATCCATCGTCAGGCCGGTCGAATTGCATGCGGTCGATCCATCGATGTACTCATCATCCACCGTGCGTGTGTGCGTGTGTTGTTGTCGCGCATGCATGCAGACGACGCGAAGAACGCGCACCTGTGGGCGCTCCCCGGCGCGGCGGAGAGGCTGGCGCTGTGCAAGGCCGACCTGCTCGACTACGACGCGCTGCGGGCCGCCGTCCACGGCTGCCACGGCGTCTTCCACACCGCGTCGCCCGTCACCGACGATCCGGTACGTCGCCGCGCCGCCGGTCCGGTCACACGGCGGATGCAGATATTCTTCATTTATTATTATTCCAGCAAGGAAGGATAATCCAAAAGTCTCATCAGTAAAAACATTTATTTACTCCCCACCTAATATAAACAGCTAATTTTGGTAGTACGTAGCCGTGATCATTGGCTGAATTATTTTTCTTTTTTTTTTTAAAAAAAAAAATCCACTCTCTGGACCACATCATAGCCGTGATCATTCAAATGAAGTGGGACCGTTTGAAGTCAGGCCCACTCCTCAGTGATGTCTGCTTCTGACCTCGTAGCATTTAGTAACTCACACGGCATCGCATGGGCATGGCGCATTATGCAGAAGGAGATGGTGGAGCCAGCGCTGACGGGTACGCGCCACGTGATCTCGGCGGCGGCGGAGGCCGGCACGGTCCGGCGCGTGGTCCTGACGTCGTCGATCGGCGCGGTGGCCATGGACCCGAACCGCGCCCCCGAGGCCGTCGTCGACGAGTCGTGCTGGAGCGACCTCGACTTCTGCGAGCGCACCGGCAACTGGTACTGCTACGGGAAGGCGGCGGCGGAGCGCGCGGCGTGGGAGTCCGCGGCGGCGCGCGGGGTGGACCTGGTGGTGGTGAACCCGGTGCTGGTGCAGGGCCCGGCGCTGCAGCCGGCGGTGAACGCCAGCCTCATGCACGTGCTCAAGTACCTCAACGGCTCCGCCACCACGTACGCCAACGCCGTGCAGGCGTACGTGCACGTCCGCGACGCCGCCGACGCGCACGTCCGCGTCTTCGAGGCGCCACACGCCGCCGGCCGATACATCTGCGCCGACGCCGTGCTCCACCGCGAGGACGTCGTCAGGACGCTCCGCAAGTTCTTCCCGGACTACCCCGTCCCGGAAAGGTCAGTACGTCGACGACGTCGTCACTCGTCACAGGTGCTCCTCCTGTATATTAACTGCTTGTTGTTCTTGGATTGCACTGCATGTCGATCACAGGTGCTCTGACGAGGTGAACCCAAGGAAGCAGCCGTACAAGATATCCAACCAGAAGCTGAGGGAGCTGGGCCTGGAGTTCACTCCGGCGGCGCAGGCCCTGTACGACACCGTCATATGCTTCCAGGAGAAGGGCATCATCCCTATCCCTGCCCCGACGCCGGCGCCGGCGCCGGAGGCCTGAGCGCTAGCTTATGTACGTCGTGCCTCGTACGTATCTCGCCTGCTAAGACGAATAGAAGATGAAGTATGTACCATTATTGTTGGCGTAAGAGCGTCAGAGAAGCGTTGAGAGTGCAACAGTATCTAGCGATGTGATGACTTTCTATGTTGCTAGCTAGATCTGAGCTTCTGAAATCACCTAAAATAAACATGGTATTATCATCCTACATTTGTGTACGTGTGACTACTGCAGTTTGCCATATCCTGGCTGGGTGACAAATTTGTCTAAAAAAAACTCAGAAACGAGTGGAGTTCAGTCTTTGGAAAAACACTGGAATAAGGAGACAAAGTATGCACCACCGCACATCATCAAGCAGATTTCCCATGGAGTATGCGCTACGTAACTCCACCGCCGGTGCTTTTCAAGTGTCACTGCAGAGAACCGATTGGCATGCATAGAATTAAGAAATAATCTTCACCATCATTTGCACCCCCTTATTTCACATGGCAGGCCGGTTTACACAAAAAATAATGCTCTCCTTGATTACCTCTAGCAATGACTTGAAAGCCTCAAATATTCATAGATGCCGCTACATCATTAGCTTCTTTTTCCTTACCTAAATAATACATGGCGTACCAATTACTTCCGGATGAACAAATCCACAATGGCATGCGCCTCTCCTATCTCGTGCCGTTCAGAGGTGCTCCATGATTGGTGCTGCTCAACTCACCCTCTTTCCACTTCCCATTCCCTCTCTGTGGCGCAAATCTTGAAGCAGACTCAACCGGAGGATAGGGAAGGCGTACGCATGCCATCGCGAAAAAACCGGGTTGCAATTACTTCACCGCAATATTGGCGTCGTTGGTGTTCATCAGTAAACAATATAAACCCATGTACTGCCGCCCATGCCGATGCATTACTTGTGCAAGAATGAAGGATGAGTGTCACATACCGCTCCCCAAGTGAAGCAGACGAATAGTGGCGCAGAGCATATCTCATATCTCGACAAGCAAGCGAGGTAAGTACCTTGTCATGAAGCGTATGTGACTCTCTAGTGGTAGGATATCTCCACTGTCATCGGCTAAAGATGGTGTAGACGAAATGTTCGACGGGAACCCTACCCATTTGCAGTCATTGAGCGAGTTGTTCCCGTCCGTTGGCGACGTTGGCGCACGGAAGCGTCGTCGATGCCACACGACAGCTAAGGCACAGGCCTTCTTGCTAGCTCTGGGAATTTGGGTTGATCAAGTCAAATGTAATAGCCTAGCTTGCAGTACACTAGAGAGGGTACAAGCTTCCATGTAAATCTTTTGAACTCCCCCCCCCCCCCCCCCCCCCACACACACCCACCCCCAGGGAGCTGCTAATACTTGTTGTATCGAATGTTTTTTCTATATATCTTCACATGAAGACGTGCAAATCTTTTCTGTGATCGAGACAAACATACAACTGCAAACGATGTTGTCGGCACGTGCGCTAGAATGTAATATAGTCAGTGATTGAAGGCCAGTCTGGTACTTGAGAACAAACTAAGAACTAACAACGACTTGCGTTGTCAACATTTACAACTACCTCTTGTTTATCTGGGAAATAGATTAATATGGATCGCGCAGTGACTGCATGATTCGGAGACACAGTCACAGCCATTCCATTCTTCATATAGTATGATATGATGGGACCATAAAAAAGTGTAAAATATTACAAGTTTTTATTATGACCCAAAAAAGTGTAATATAACAAGTGACCTGCTTGCAAACTAGCTAGAGAGTTTTCCCTGCATCATATTACAAGTCAATCTTGGCACGCGCACGTGCTTAAGGAACCTATATATCTACATCACATTATAGCATGTTTATTAGTCAAGGCACGTGTTTAAGGTAAGCAGGTGTTTTTCCCTAGATCATAATAGTCGAAGTATGATCTTGAGCTAGGGGACTGCACTGCCTAGTTAAAAAATGTAACCGTGTCTAGCATTTTGGAGAAAGAGTAATACATATAACCTTTTTTCTATTGAAAATACTACATTTGCACAAAACTCTAAGTTAAAGTGTAGTTTTGTCATCTTAGGACTAACATGCGTGTGTAGGAATTGCTGTAATATTAAGGGGCATATAGTAAAAGGCGTATCGATCGAATTGCTCAATGGATAATGCTCACAGTTGCTAATAATCAAGGCTGAAAGTGTTGACAGTGGATTTCACATGCTGCAGACCCCGGCACTGAATAAGTCTGCTGCCGAATCTGACGATTATGCGACTAGGTAGAAAAGGCTGGGCGCTAATTCTTCTCTATTCTTTGGCGAAGTAGAATAAATAAACTGAATCTAGACATTTCAATCAGTACCGATTCAGATTTGACTGTGACTAATCCCTGCTTTGATTTGATTGATTCTCTCAGTATGCTTATTAAACAACTGAGTTAATTTTTGCTTAACTTGAATTAGCCCTTAATTTTGGCTCTAGGAATGAATCTTATTGACACAGCGCACAAGTACACACACGTGTGACGTGTGTTCCAAATTACGGACAGGTACGGTACGATCTTCCCCAAATGGAAATTTTGAACAGTTGTCTGGTTTGTCTATCCTTCTGTTCAACTTTCTTTGAACGGTTCTTCTTCACTCTACCTCTCTTCGGAAGAACACAAGTTGGCTGGTTCGTTCACGTACTATTGCCGCCGTCACAATAGCTGACTGCTGCAAACATCTTAGCGAAGCGCTTGTACTAGTATTAGTGTATGTATGACTTTGTCATGTGTGCATATGCATACTAGCTGGTACTATTGTATAGTTGAGTGAATTATGTGTTGTGTCAAACTGTGTAGGCATGGTGTCTGGCAGCATGCGTGAGGAAAATTTGTGTGCACATATACCTAATTAATATATTGAAGTATCTGTAATAGTGAACGCAAAAAAAAAAAAAAACAGCGGTGTGAAATTTTATTTCACAATATTAAATGGTAATTATATTGTCTGTTTACACCTAGTTGAATTTCCTGGCTTTTTGGTCGCATGGTAAAAAAAACAAAAGCTATATATATATATACCTAATATTTAATAATAATAATTAATAATAAAGAGACAAAATTTCTTCACTGTTTTTTGTCTGGCCGTTTTCGTCAAGCCTATTTATATAGACTAACTAGGACTCCCACAAGATTAGGGGACCGATATGGGACTAATAGTTTGTCCGTTCCCCCTCCCCTTTCGTCTGGTCGACAGCACCGGTTGGAGCAAAAACCGATCCAGTATGGCTGTTTCGTCTCGGCCCGGACCTCTTCGTAACAAAATCGGCCCGAACTTGAAAGCCCAGTCTCGGTAGGCCACGAGACCTCAGCGGCAGTAGAGCGGAGACGAGCACTCGTTCAGTTTTGGTCTGGGCGTTTAGCACCACCTCATCAGCTGAAGGCGGATGAGCCACGAGCTCACGCTATAAAAAGAGCGCCTCGTGCCCTGTTACTCCATATTTACCTGGACGGGGTCGCCGTGCGATCATTAAGGCTCGTGGACCACTACCAAAATTAACAATTTAAACTTTGGTTTTCCATCTCCTTTCACCGCGTCACCGCTCGCCGTCCGACGTGACGCGCACGCTCGCGCGCGGCCAGCCCCGTCTGTTTTTGCGTTTTTCCGGCTATGAGCATGAGCATGGTCCCTTATCCATTGTTGGACGAAGAAGCCACGGGGACGAGGAAAGGAGATGGCGGCCTCGCCTTCGACATGGTTCCCTCCCTTAACAGCCCACCACTGGACATCCTGGGCCTCAGCAACAACCCTTCTTCCATGGTTGCCTCTTCCTCCAACAGCAGCGGCTTCGTCACCTTCACTTTCGAGACGGTGAAGCAGTCCTATGATCCCGACGGCAACGGCACCATCATCAGCATCAACGCTGGTGTCTCGGTCTCCAACGCTGCTGTTCTCGCCGCCGTCCGACGTGACGCGCACGCTCGCGCGCGGCCAGCCCCGTCTGTTTTTGCGTTTTTCCGGATAAAAAAAATGTCTCGTCATCGATCGCTTGCATTGTATTAATTGGCTCCATCTGACGTGAGACGAAGAATTTTGGCCATTCGTTGACAAGGAAAAACAACAAGTTACGGCGACACCTTATTCCTTGGAATGCAATGCCACCTTTTTACGAGCTACTTGGGTCAGTTTTGAAAAATATTTCTCCCGTGAAACAATTTTGACTAAATTTATTATTCTAAAATTTGTAAAATTTGTTTTTGCAGAAATAGATTTTTTGACTGATTTCTTTTTAAAAAATACGATGCTTAGCGTATGTGCGGGTGCGTACGTATCTTCTTTCACCCGTCTTCTCCTCTCCTCGTGTCGCCTTCGCCTTCATCTTCCTCTGCCCCCAAACAATTTTGACTGATTTTCTTTTAAAAAAATGCGATGCTTAGCGTATGTTGTCGGTGTTTCGAACCCGGGGTACGACACCAACGAGTAATATGATCGCGTGCTCTCTTCTTGGATGGTGATGCAAGATGACACAAGGATTTATCCTGGTTCGGGCAAAGAAGGCCCTACGTCCAGCGGGGGAGGAAGTTCTTGTATTACTTGCACCTAAGTGCTTGTACAGGGGCGAATACAAGCTCAATGAGCGTGGACCGGAGTCCGGACTCGAATGTGTATGTATGTGGACTTGTGTGTTGTCTCTCGGAGTTGTGTAACCGTGGACCCGCGTCTCGTCCTCTTCGCGCGAAGGGCCCTGGCGTCCCCTTTTATAGAACAAGAGAAGGCCAGGGTTTACACAGGATAGATATGTACAGCGCTCGATATGGCGTAGGGTAGGAATCCTGTCTTGTCGGGGCCACTGGAGCCGACGTGGGCGTTGCTGTTGAGGCGTCCTTGGAGCGTGGCCTCCATCCTGGGCGTGGACGCGGAGACGTGGCGGCGTGGGGGCCGTACAGCGCCCATTCCGGCATGTACAGGACGCGGCGGGGTCCCTCCGGGTCTTGGGGTACCTGTCTTCCAATAGCATGAAAGCAGTTAGGGCTCGAGGGGCGCGGAGCCGGCCTCGAGGTGGCGCCTACGGGGGGCTCGAGTCCCCGCAGTTATGGGCAAGTCCCGTGAAAATTGATTGAGCAGTGGGCATCCGGGCCTCGAGACGTGGCTTGGACGTGCAACAGTGTAGGGTATGGGTTAACAGTGCCGTACTGGCGCCCTTTTGCCCATGCTTGTGGTGAAAACGAGACTTGACTCTGCCCTGGTTACTGTGATACACGTCGGGCTGCAGAGGACGTGACTGGAGTAGGTAGACGCATTAAATGCGCGGTATGGGGTTAGGGAGCAGGAGGCTTCCTCCTCGTGGAGGGCCTCGAACACTCGCTCAAGCCCGTGCGATGAGGGCTCGGGTGAGTGGAGGTTGAGCTCCAGCTCGAGGCCTAGATCGAGACGAGCCCCGAGGGATAGGCTATCGTGCTGGAGGGGCTCGAGGTCCACGCGCGAGGTCTCGAGGAGCGGTGCACAGCTGTTGCGGGTTCGAGGGGTGGGCTACCAGGAGGTGGCCGGTAAGGTCTCGACGGGTCTAAGCTCCCTGGTAGTGTGCTAGCGTTGCAGGCTCCGAGGGGTTGATTTCTTGGGAGGTTAGCTTAGCTGGGTTTATTAATTGGTGTTCTAAGTTTAACCTATTAGTTTGCGTTGATTGGGGGTACCCCTTCTGTGGACCCCCGACAGTAACCCGCGAGCCCTTGTTTGAGTGCTCGCACTCGAGCATGGGCTCCCGACTGGGATCGCGAGGGTTAGCTAACTGGTCTCGAGGGTTTGGTCGTTTTGATTTCGTGGGTGTCGTGCGTGCGACACCCGCGGGTGTAGCCCCCGAGGCCACGGGGGAGTGGTTAAGACTCCCTCGTGGGCTTTTTCTCGTGTGAGTGTTAGTTGCGTTTTTTAGGTTCGGGAGTGTCGAGCTCCCGAGTTTTTTAGACCCTCTTTCGTCGAGGGGTGCCAGGCTGAACCGGCCGGCCGACTCTTCGAGCTGTCCGGCGCGCCGGTTGCCCTGGCTTGTCATCCCGCGAGTCCTTTCGATTGGATGCGAGGTGGGATGCCTCGTACTACCACGAGCGGGCGAGTATCGAGGTTCCCGGTGAGCTGGTAACGGGGAATCCAAGTGAGACCTCGTGCCCCGTTCGATAGGGGTCGACTGTAGCCCAGAGGTGATCTCATAAAGCATGGGTGCTCAGTCTGCAGGAGTGTCGGGTCCATTCGATAGGGCCCGGTGGCTCGATGCCTCCCTCCGAGGGGATCTCACTGCACGTCGTGCTCCCTGCCTTGGATACACGTGAGGGGCCTCGAGGGCTTGGCCCTCGAGTGATGCCGCGAGTGGCGCCCCTTGGTGTCCCTGACTCGGGTGCTCGAAGCCGGTTGTCGAACCCTCTTCGAGGGCCAGCCTTCGCTGCTTCGAGACTTACGGCCGGGGCCCGTTTTTACCTTCGTGAAGAAGCCTCCGTCGTCTGGGAATCCTTCTGCCCGTTGGGCGCGCCTTTTTAGGCGGAAACCGTCGGGGAGGGCGGCGGACGCGAAGCCAGAGCGACGGTCGTGGCGGGCCCGGGTAGTGGAGCGAATGGAGAGCTGCCGCGTGTACCCTGCATCCGGCTTGAGACGTGGTTAGGTGGGCGCATTAAATGCATGCGGTTACCTTTTTATGTCGTGGGAGACCCCACCCGTTGGGATTTCCCCTTATAAATATCGAAAGAGGGAAAAGGAAACCTTTTACTTTGCCTTTGCCTTCACCGCCGCCGTAGCCTTCACGTGCCCTCTCCCTCGAGCTAGTCGATTGGGGATTTTCCGGCTGCCCGTCCGCTGCTTGGGTCCGCGCCGCGCCACCGCCATGGCCGCCCAGACACAAGCGCTGCCGGCTGAAGAATGGAGCCCGACGAAGGTGACGCAGCGCGAGATGGAGTCGCTGGTGGCCCAGGGGCTTCTCCGTCCCAACCCGGAGGAGGGACCCGCGTGGTGGGTTACCCCGTCGGCGGATCACCGGGAGCCGCACCCGCCGGAGGGGTACGTGGTGAGCTTCACGCGCTACCACCGCATGGGGCTCGGCGTTCCGCCGAGCCGCTTCATGCGGGCGCTGACCCATCACTACGAGGTGGAGCTGCAACACTTCTCCCCTAACTCGATTTCGCACGCCGCCATCTTCACCGCGGTGTGCGAGGGGTACCTGAGGATTGAGCCGCACTGGGAGATGTTCGTCCATCTCTTTCGGGGCGAGCTCTTCATCAAGGCCCTGAAGCCCAGCGGGAGGCGGCTCGGGTGATGGGGGGTCCCTCACCGTCACTGCGAGGACGGGGACCTCGTCGGCCAATGTCCCCCGCGAATACCTCCGTTACAAGCTTTCCTCCAACCAGGCTGGGTGGGACGACCACTGGTTCTACCTGCGGAATGAAGGTGGTCTCCTTCCGCAGTACACCGGCAGGGTACTTCAGAGCGGCGAGAGGAGAAGTGGACCTGGGGGGTCGCGGCGGACAGGCAGCGCTACTTGGTTCCCCTGATGGAGATGATGGAGACGCTGGTGGATGAGAAGAACCTGACCGTTCAGGCGGTCATCTGGGCGTTCCACCAGCGAAGGGTTCTTCCGCTGGCGGACCGCCCCCTCCTTATGCACGAGATGGGACCGAAGGCCCAGCTCGAGGCGCTAAATCGATCGAGGATGGCCGAGGGGAGGGTGCCTCGGAACGAGGGCGTCTCGCGGGTGTTGTGACGGAACGACCCTAATCCCATGGCCCACGTGTCCCTGTCAACCTCTGACAGCCGAACCCATGTTCCATGTGATTAAGACCTGTTCGCCACCGGGCTACATCAGTGCCCAATGTCCGCAGAATCATCTCACAATTCGGTTACAGCATTGCATACTTTTACAAATAACATCGGAATAAAGAGCGGAAGACTTAAATAACATTAGTTTTACAAAGCAGGGTTCCAAATAGAAATTAATGTGCAGTTATTACAAACCAAGTTCTTGATAATAGAAATAGACATAGGCAACATAGTGGAGAACAGCAAAGATACTTATAATCACCCAGCCCGCGGGTGTACAACTATTCTTCGGCCTCTTCGGCCTCTTCCTGGACGATGGTCATGCAGCAGGGTGCAAGACACATCGGGGACTCTGTCATACCTGCAGCATGGGTAAAAACCCTGAGAACTGGGGTACTCAACAAGACTTACCCGACTAAAGAAAAAGGGAGAAGACTCAGGAATGAGAGGCTTAGGGTAGTCAAGGTAAGGCTTAAGCAAGATCAAGTATTTTGCAGAAAAGCATTTTGTAAACCTTATTTATTTTTGAAAGATTCAGTATTCCTCAATTCTTCATCGTTCATGATTCATTTTACATTTCAAAACATTCCTAGTTGAGAACCACTCTCCGTTGACAGTCAGTGACCAAGTCTCCATAACCGAGGGAGCAACGTTAATCGGATAAATAAAGAATACTCAGCTGAGGATCCCTTCCACACCGCATATGTAGCACCCAAGCTTGCTATGCCAACTCGTCTACCACGATTCTCCAGAGGACCGGTCCTACGCCACCCGGAAGTACAGTACACCACTCCTTTCTGTAAGTGCAATCAAGCCCTAATTGTGGGTTTTGGTGATAATGACCACACGATTAGAGGACTAATGAGATTTATAAAGTTGATAAGCAGGTTATGTTAAGAAAGGATGGTGTATATGCGTTGGTGGACCCCTCACACTACATTTCGTCGGTTCCGAACTCAAAGCGCTTCAAAGATATTTTATTTTGATTACTTGAGTTTAGGAATGCCGTACTATAAAGGGGGAATGCAAATTCATTGATATGGCTGAATGATATGTGCTCAAACCAACCCAAAAATCCACATTTCCAACCAAAGACAGCTGCACTTAACTCAGATTTATACTGTCTGCTTGGTAGGCGCGGCAGTGCCGCTCTAGGCGCGGCAGTGCCGGGCCGCGGCACTGCCGGGCTGAGGCCGGCACTGCCGCGACTTAAACTGCCCGTTGGATGGCAGGGGGTATTTACATCACCCCCTCTGCCCCCCAACGGTTATCCACGACCATTCACTCCACCTACCTCCAGACAAGCTCTCTCTCTCCATTGAAGGCCCTCCAAGCTCCCAACCACCAAAATCTTCATTCCCATTGATTCCAAGTGGTTGAGAGGCTCAAACCTTCACCAAAGAGGAGCCCTAGCTGAGATCTACTGCCTAGAGCACTTGATTTGAGCCATAGCCGGTGGATTTGCTTCTATTACTCTTGGGTTCTTGGAACCCTAGCCGGCTAGGCGTCGCCCTAGAGCCTTGCCAACTTGTGTGGCGGCCTAGGGAGGTTTGTAATCACTTGTGCAGCTAGTAAGATTACCCCTCACCTCAAGGATTTGGTTCCTTGACTTGAGAACGAGGTTGAGTTGCAAAGCTCATGACCTAAGTGGTCAACCTCAACAACGTGGAGGTAGGCAAGCCTTGGTGGCGAGCTGAACCACGGGATAAATCACTTGTCTCGCGTGCTTGCTTAGTTTCATTCTCTATGTTCATGAGCTTGTGATATATTCTAGGGTTTGGCTCGATCTACTCTATCTTTCATATTTGGCTTGGAGTAGTTGTTTCTGCTGGTTCATTTAGCCTATTGTTACATTCCTATTCATATAGAATCTGCAGATTGTGGTTAGATTTCGAATTGCAGCTTCTGGTCTTCATCTGCGCGGCAGTACCGCGCTGAGGCCGGCAGTGCCGGGGAGCGGCAGTGCCGGGCAGCGGGCGGGCGGTAGCCGGGCCTATCTAATTTAGTTTTAAGCTGTGATTTTTGACAGGCCTATTCACCCCCCCTCTAGGCCACACAGGTCCTTACAAGTGGTATCAGAGTCTCTCAGCAGCACTTAAGTAGCGAGAGCCGTGCGAGAGGGAGCGGAGGCTGAGTGAGCGGGCTAGTGTTGTGCAACCCAACCCTTTGAAGATCCGGATGTGCACACCACTAGCAGCAGCGAGAGTATCTCCACAGCTAGCGGAAGGACACTTCCACAATTGGTTGTGTCGGGCCGGAGAGCTCGCAAGACGAAAGGAAGAAAGAAGGTTGAGAAGAGAAGCTAGAGCCAAAGCAAAAGAAGATGCAGCAGCTCTCAAAGCAAAGGAAGACAAGGCTCAAAGAAGAGAAGAAAGAAAGATTAGAAGAGAAGAAAGAGCCAAGAGAAGAGAAGAAAAGAAGAAGAAGGAAGAGCTCAAAGCTAAGAAGAGTGTGCACGTGAGTGAAGACTCAAGTAGCACCGAAGATGGTGATGATGACATCTCCTATCATCTCAAGGGTGACAAGAAGAAGAAGGAGGAGACCAAGAAGACATATGGAGCCGTATCCTACACTTATTCTTCTATGTCTAACCATGATTCTAGGCCTCTCATTAATGTACCCGCGGGCAAGTTGCCTCGTTTCGACGGGACCAACTTTGCCAAGTGGAAGCACATTATGAAGACCTATCTTATTGGTCTCCATCCAGGTATTTGGGAGATTGTGCACAATGGACTTGAAGCACCGGTTGATCCAAAAAACCCCACTCAAGATGAATTCCGCAACATTCATCTCAATGCCCAAGCCACTAGTGTGCTACTTAGTGCCTTGGATGGTGATGAGTACAACAAGGTCATGGGAGTTGAGGTTGCAAAGGAGATTTGGGACACATTGCATATTGCTCATGAAGGGGTGATAAAGTAAGGCAATCCAAGATTGATTTGTTAATGGCCAAGCTCAACCGGTTTGTGATTTGTGATGGTGAAGGTCCTCAAGAGATGTTTGATAGGTTGATGGTCATTGTTGGCAAGATTAGAGGGCTAGGTGGAAATGAAATCAATGATCACAAGGTTGTGAAGATTATGTTGGAAGCTTATTCACCAAGAAATGAGACCGTAGTGACATTGATTAGAGACAAGAAGAAGTTTGAGAAGTTCACACCTAGTGATGTGCTTGGGAGGATTATCACATTTGATATGCAAAGAGAGGAAGCTAATGAAAGAAGGAAGCTCGGAGAGTTGCAAGCAAGGCTAGATGGGATGAAGATCAAGGAAGTGGCACTCAAGGCAAGCAAGCCAACAAAACAAGCAACATCAAGCAAGTCAAGTTCAAGCAAGCAAGCCTCCACAAGCAAGCCCAAGCAACAAAAGAAGAAAATAGAGGTTGAGGACAGCACATCATCCTCTTGCAAGAGTGAGAGTGATGGTGAAGAGTTTGAGAAGATTGATGATATAGCTCTATTCATGAGAAGATATCGCAAGGGGCTCAAGAAAGAAGGTTACAAATTTGTAAAGAGGAAGTTTCCTAACAAGAAAAAGAGAACTTGCTACAATTGTGGTAGCACCGAGCACTTCATTGCTCATTGCCCAAATGAGAAGAAAGACAACAAGGGCAAGAAAGATGACAAAGCCACTTACAAGAAGCACAACAAGAGATACATGGGAGAAGCTCACATCGGACATGAATGGGATTCAACCGCACAAACCTCAAGTGAAGAAGATGAGAAGATGGCAACCATTGCATTCCAAAAGTCATCTCCTTCACCAAGGCTATTCAACAACTTGTCCGATGATGATGAAGGCAACTCCCACACTTGTCTCATGGCCAAGAAAGAGAAGGTGAAAAAGACTCATACTCCTAAACCTTCTCTTCCACTTAGTGACATCTCTAGTAGTGAACTTAGTGACTCTTCTAGTGATGATAGCTCTAGTGATGAAGAGATAAACATGATAACAAAGAACTTAGACAAGAAAACCAAACTCTTTATCACTAAGCTAATGGAGGAACTAGAGGGTGTACAAGCCGAGCTAGAAATAAGTGAGGATGCTCTTATCAAACAAGAGGATCTCTATATTGCTTGCAAGGAAGCTCTTGCATTAGAGAGAAGTGAGTTGGATGTCTTGCATGAGGCCTTGGCCAAAGAGCAAGATGAACATGCTTCCCTAAAGAAGGCTCATGTTGAACTCAAAAAAAGTATTGTGACTTGGATGTAAAGCACAAGGAACTTGAGCTACAATATAACCTTCTTTGGGAAAGCAACTCAACTCTCCCTAAGGCAAATGTCACTCCTATTCCCTCCACTAGTGAAGGTTGTGGAAAATGCTATAATCTTGATTTGAATGTCTATTCCACTAACCTTGCAAACATGGAGGTCATGAGAAAAGAAATAGCAAGATTGACAAGTGTTATTGCAAGTGGTTGTGTCAAGGCTACTACAAGTGCAAGTGAGAAGACCCAAAGCAAGAACATGCCCAAGTTCAAGAACGGAAGACGTCCTTTCATAAAGGATGGGTTGGGGCATGTAAAGGGAGGCAAAAACAAATGGAAGGAAGAAGGTGAATGGCTATGAGTGTGTGAGATTTGAGAAGAAGGGTTACATTGGTACAGTTCAGCCTGCACAGACCGCGGCAGTGCCGCGCCAGAAGGCGGCAGTGCCGGGCCCGGCAGTGCCGCCCCAAGGCCGGCAGTGCCGCGCCCCAAGAAAGGGAAGGCTACCAGTTCCTCTTCTGCTCAGTCTCACACACAGCCCAGGCAGATGCCAAATCAGAAGCAAGGGTCTCAGAAACCAAAGGAGTCTATTTGGGTAACCAAGAACAAGTTCATGCATCAACCCAAGATAGAAGCTCCAAGAATGAGCATGTCCTCTTGTTACTTTTAGGACACAACAACAGTGGTAAAGTTGTTGCCAAGTATGTTGGTAATGACAAGAGGGCAGCCGACAAGTTTATATGGGTTCCTAAGATACTTGTGACTAACATGCAAGGCCCCAATATCAATTGGGGACCTAAACCAAGGAACTAAACTTGTTTGCAGGCATACTCCTCCGGTGGATCAAGTTGGGTGCTTGATAGCGGATGTACAAATCATATGACCGGAGAAAGGAGTATGTTCTCATCATATTCCCCAACTACAAATGCAAGTGAGAACATCATATTTGTGTGATAACTCCAAGGGGGATGTGCTAGGTCTTGGTAAAGTTGCTATCACACTTGAACATTCAATTACTAATGTCTTACATGTTGATTCGTTAAGTTACAATTTGTTGTCCGTTTCGCAATTGTGTGGAATGGGTTTCAATTGTCTCTTACGGATGAGGGTGTGGAAGTCTTTAGAAGGGAGGATTCCTCTATTGTCTTTACAGGTCGTTTGAAAGGGAAGCTTTACTTAGTTGATTTCAACAAAAGTGAAGCCAAACTTGAGACTTGTTTAGTGGCAAAATCTAGCATGGGTTGGTTATGGCACCGCCGACTAGCTCATGTTGGGATGAGGAATTTGGCCAAACTTCAAAAGGACAACCACATCCTAGGACTAACCAATGTTCATTTTGAGAAAGACAGAGTATGTGGAGCTTGCCAAGCCGGAAAGCAAGTAGGCGTACCTCACCCACCAAAGAGCTATGACACTACTACTCATCCATTGGAATTGATTCACATGGATCTCTTTGGACCGGTTGCCTACCTTAGCATCGGCGGTAACAAACATGGTCTTGTTATTGTTGATGACTATTCTCGTTTCACTTGGGTATTCTTTTTGCATGATAAAAGTGTAGTGCAAGAGAAGGTGAAGATGTTTGTACGAAGAGCTCAAAGGGAATTCGGTTTCAATATCAAGAAGGTTCGTAGTGACAACGGAACCGAATTCCGAAACACCCAAGTGGAAGAGTTACTTGATGAAGAGGGCATCAAGCATGAGTTCTCAGTGCCCTATACCCCTCAACAAAATGGTGTGGTGGAGAGGAAGAATAGAACGCTCATTGACATGGCAAGGACAATGCTAGATGAGTACAAGACGCCGGACATCTTTTGGGCCGAAGCCGTCAACACCGCTTGCCATGCAATCAACCGCCTCTACCTCCACAAGAGAAGAAAGAAGACATCCTATGAGCTGCTCACCGGTAACAAGCCAAAGGTGTCTTACTTTAGAGTATTTGGGTGCAAATGTTTCATCTTGAACAAGAAACCCAAAGCCTCTAAGTTTGCATCTAAAGTAGATGATGGTTTTCTTCTCGGTTATGGATCAAACGAGCATGCCTATCGTGTTTTCAACAAGGCCTCCGGCAAGGTTGAAATAGCGATAGACGTGACGTTTGATGAAACTAATGGCTCTCAAGTAGAGCAAGTTGATGAAGTTGTTGTAGGTAATGAGGAACCTTGTGAAGCAATCAAGCAACTAGCCATTGGTGATATAAGACCACAGGAACAGCAGGCTACTGGTCAGGATGGTTCTCAAGCTGAAGCTCTGCTGGGATGGTCAGATACAGAGTCCCCGGCAGTGCCGGGCTCGTCCCCGGCAGTGCCGGACCCCGGCAGTGCCGCGCGGAGCCAAGCAGTGCCGGGCACACCCAGAGCAGCTGCAGCTACTCCACCTCATGGAGTGAACCTACAACCCATCTTCGAGCAAGATGAAGAAGAGGAAGCCGAAGATGAACCAGAACCCATCGATCATCCAAGACTCAAGCAAACTATTCAACGAGATCACCCCGTTGATAATATTCTTGGGAGTCTACGAAAGGGGGTAACGACACGCTCTCATTTGGCAAATTTCTGTCAATATTACTCGTTTGTCTCCTCTTTGGAACCTCTCAAGGTAGAAGAAGCCCTGGATGATCCGGATTGGGTGATGGCCATGCAAGAAGAGCTCAACAACTTCGAGCGCAATCAAGTATGGTCACTCGTGGAAAGACCAAATACCAATGTCATTGGAACCAAATGGGTCTTTCGCAACAAGCAAGATGAAGAAGGTGTGGTGACAAGGAACAAGGCAAGATTGGTAGCTCAAGGGTTCACACAAGTAGAGGGCCTGGACTTTGAAGAAACATATGCACCGGTTGCAAGACTTGAAGCCATTCGGATTCTTCTAGCCTATGCAGCCCATCATGAATTCAAGCTATATCAAATGGATGTGAAGAGTGCATTCCTCAATGGCCCTATACAAGAATTGGTATATGTCGAGCAACCACCGGGCTTTGAAGATCCCACGTTTCCCAACCACGTCTTCAAACTCCGAAAGGCGCTCTATGGGCTTAAGCAAGCACCTAGAGCATGGTATGAATGCCTTAAGGAATTCTTGCTCAAACAAGGCTTTGAAATAGGCAAAGCCGATCCTACTCTCTTCACTCATAAAGTCAATGGAGATATCTTTGTGTGCCAAATATATGTCGATGACATAATATTTGGTAGTACTAACAAATCCTTTTGTGATGAGTTTAGTAGGATCATGACTAAAAGATTTGAGATGTCTATGATGGGTGAGCTCAAGTTCTTCCTTGGGTTTCAAATCAAGCAATTGAAGGAAGGGACTTTTCTTTGCCAAACCAAGTACACCCATGATATGTTAAAGAAGTTTGACATGGTGAACGCTAAGCCTATCAAAACGCCCATGCCAACTAATGGACATCTTGATCTTGATAAGGAAGGAAAAGCTGTGGACATCAAGGTATATCGTTCCATGATTGGCTCCCTCCTTTACTTATGCGCATCTAGGCCCGATATTATGCTTAGCGTGTGCATGTGTGCTAGATTTCAAGCTAACCCGAAAGAGTGTCACTTAGTGGCCGTTAAGAGAATCTTGAGATATCTAGTTCACACTCCAAACCTTGGCTTGTGGTATCCTAAGGGCTCCAAGTTTGATCTACTTGGCTATTCGGATTCCGATTACGCCGGTTGCAAGGTAGATCGAAAAAGCACTTCGGGGACATGTCAATTCCTTGGACGCTCCTTAGTGTCTTGGAGTTCTAAAAAGCAAAATTGTGTAGCCCTATCCACAGCAGGAGGCGAGTATGTTGCAGCAGGTGCATGTTGTGCGCAACTACTTTGGATGAGGCAAACCCTTCGTGATTTCGGATGTCAATTTACTCATATCCCACTCTTGTGTGACAATGAAAGTGCCATAAAACTTGCAAACAACCCAGTGAGTCACTCAAGAACCAAACATATAGACATCCGGCATCACTTCTTGAGAGATCATGAAATCAAAGGAGATATCGCCATCAAACATGTGAGCACCGACAAACAACTAGCCGATATCTTCACTAAGCCTCTAGATGAGTCAAGGTTTTGTGCTTTAAGGAGTGAACTAAATATACTTGACTCTCGTAACTTAGTTTGAAACCTAGCATGCTTGATTGATCAACTAGTTTGACCTAGGTAAAACAAATTTCAAAACTTTCATATTGTGTTTCAAAATCTTTGTAAGGAACTTGCTTGGTATGACCATTGTTCTGTATTGATTACTTGCTGCTGGTCATATCATGCAAGAGGTACCTGTCCACTCCAAGAATAAGCTGTAGTATAATAGAGAATAACTCTCTCTGTTGGTAACAGGCCGGCAGTGCCGGGCCAGGCGCGCGGAAGTGCCGGGCCCCGGCAGTGCCGCGCCTGGCGCGGCAGTGCCGCGGCTTACCGATTCAGTCTGATTGGTGAGTTACCGAGTGGGGTCACAGGGAAAAGGTTTTCTTTCCTTCTACCCGTGACTTCCCTCTCTCTCCTCATCCATTCACTTTCACCACCGCTCTCTTCTCTCTCTCACGGGCGACTTGGAGGTGACCGAGACTTCTTCCACCGGCCGACGACTCCCCGGAGCTTCCGGCCAGCGGTAGTGCCGCTCGGGTCTCTCTCCGTGCTGCTCGCTTTCCTCTTCACCAAGGGACTCCATCCCTCTTCTTCTTTCCCCAAGGTGAAGATTCAAATCCCTAACCCTAACTTTTTCGATTTATAAAATGCGCCATGGATATTGTTCTTAGAGGTTGTAGAAGGGTTTGTAGATGATAGGGGAGTAGTAGAGGTGGTGGATGTGGTGTTGTTTGGCTCAGATCCGGTCTGCCTGCGCGGCAGTGCCGCGCCCAGCGCGGCTGTGCCGGGCCCCGGCAGTGCCGCTCCAGAGCGGCAGTGCCGGACTCTGTGCAGAGTTCTGATCCAGCCAACACCTGTTCCATCAATTTCTATTGCCTCTCTATGATCTACCAGTCCTTATACGGTCTTCTAACACACAGTGTTCATGTTTTAGATGTCGGGAGGAAGCGATGAAGAGAGGAGGACCAAGAGGAGGTGGTGGACCCGCTCAGGGGGAGGAGCAAGCAGCCAGTCGCGTTCGTGGTGGTGCTCGCTCCCAAGGAGGCAGTTCAGCTAGGCAGCAGATACGAGACGAGATCCGTCTCCAGATGCAGGGTCGTCAGATCAGGGAAGACCTTTACCCTGCCACTCCAGAGCACCTAGCAGAGGTCAGCAGAGACCACATCCAGCCCTATGAGGAGGATGTTTTGGAGAGGGCACACACAGGACACCAGGCCCAGACAGGTCAGGTGGTGTCCTACCACCAGCAGTTCTCGTCAGTGAAGGCACAGCGTCAGCAAAATCCCTACAATGCTCCAAAGGACATGGGGATTGACTACAGGTTCTGGAATGAATTTCATTCAGATTTCTACCGTTCAGTCCTGTTCAATGCCAAAAAGTCCAAGATTCTAAGTATGAGATATGTAGATTGGGAGCATCTTGAGGCCAAGACTGACAGTGAGATCAACAGGGTGATAGCTGCATGCAAGAGAAGAAATATGTATGATTTGATGGGTTTCCAGTACAACTGGAATGTGGAGATCATTCTCAGTTTCATGCCACTCTATATGTTGATAATGTGCTGGAGGAGATGCACTGGATGACCGAGGGTCGCCACTACAAGGTCACCTATGAGACCTTTAGTAGGATCCTTGGCTTGGGCAGCGATGACAGGCAGTTGGATAACCTGCATGATGAGAGGACGCTGACAGACAGTGAGATTGCCCACTTATATGATGATCCTAGCAAGGCTGATGGGTTGGTGAAGGGGCTGAAACCTTTCTACTACATGCTCAACAACCTATTCAGGCAGACGCTCAACCCGAAGGGAGGGTCACATTCTAACTTGTATGGATATGGCAGGAATATGTTGGTTAGGATGGCCCCTCAGGCTAGACCCTTTTCTATATCCAGCTTTATTTGGACCGAGCTTCAGGTTGCAGCAGAGGATGCTAGGAAGGCGGTTCTATATGCACCTTATATCATGTTTATGATTGAGATGGTCTCCGGACATTCTTTTGTTAAGGATGGGTTGCATGAGCCGTACAGGGCTGAGAAGAAGAAGGGGCAGCAGGAGGTTCAGCAGGGGCAGCAGCTAGTGACAGGCCTGAGAGCTCTCGCCCTTCCTATCAGAGGAAGAAGAAGAGCAAGCTAGCACGATGGATCAAGGCCATCTTTTCTACCTGCACCTACGCAGCCGAGACGGCACACCAGGCCAGGCGTGAGCAGCGCGCAGAGGCGAGAGAGGCGGGCGGGACGTTCGCGTTACCTCACCCCGCTCTCCACCTCGCTTTGACCTCTCCAGTCTGAGTCCGACGACATAGATGATGATGACGAGGAGGAGGAGCAGGAGGAGATAGTGCCAGTGCCACCTCGTCGGTCTTCACGTGCCTCCGCCTCGACCCGCTACACCAGTACCACCCACCGTCAGGGCAAGGCCGTGGTCTCGACGACGACGACGATGATGAGGAGAGGAGGAAGAAGAGGAAGAAGATGAGGCTTGAGTGGGACAAGGTTGCATCGGATGATGATTGAGTGCTTGGACACTCTTCTCTTCTCTTTTGCCTTTTTTGGTGACTTGTTGCCAAAGGGGGAGAAGTAGGTGAAGAGAAGGGGGTACAACACTTTTTCAGCTTTTCATGTCCCCATCTTTAGTTGTAGTTGTGAGATGAGAGAGTTGGACCGTTTAAAACTCTATTTCTGAATATACTCTATCGTACTACTTCGTATGCTTGGATGTGGACATGTATCATTTACCTGCTTTATTTAGTTTGTGCTATCTTGTTTAGATCAGTTTGATATATGCTTTGTGGTTTTATATATTGTCTGCTGCGTTTGCTGACTGTTGCCTGAGCGGCAGTGCCGCTCCAGGGCCGGCAGTGCCGCTCCAGGGCCGCAGTGCCGGGCCGGCAGTAGCCGCGCCCAGAGCGGCAGTGCCGCTCTGGCAAAAGACAGCAAACACCTCTGATGTGCTTAAACTGTCATTCGCATCACGTTATATATTGACACAGTTTAATTGCACCCCACAAGCTATCAGATGTGAAACTGAACCTATATTCCACTTTAATATGTGAATGTTGGCCTTTTATGCCAATTTGAGAATCAGCTCTCATTCACACATTTAGGGGGAGGTTTCACACCTAAGCTTCAAAATCTCAGTTTTATACCCTCTCTTGTAAGCTCTAATTGTGTTGTCATCAATCACCAAAAAGGGGAGATTGTAAGTGCAATCAAGCCCTAATTGTGGGTTTTGGTGATAATGACCACACGATTAGAGGACTAATGAGATTTATAAAGTTGATAAGCAGGTTATGTTAAGAAAGGATGGTGTATATGCGTTGGTGGACCCCTCACACTACATTTCGTCGGTTCCGAACTCAAAGCGCTTCAAAGATATTTTATTTTGATTACTTGAGTTTAGGAATGCCGTACTATAAAGGGGGAATGCAAATTCATTGATATGGCTGAATGATATGTGCTCAAACCAACCCAAAACATCCACATTTCCAACCAAAGACAGCTGCACTTAACTCAGATTTATACCTGTCTGCTTGGTAGGCGCGGGCAGTGCCGCTCTAGGCGCGGCAGTGCCGGGCCGCGGCACTGCCGGGCTGAGGCCGCACTGCCGCGACTTAAACTGCCCGTTGGATGGCAGGGGGTATTTACATCACCCCCTCTGCCCCCCAACGGTTATCCACGACCATTCACTCCACTACCTCCAGACAAGCTCTCTCTTCTCCATTGAAGGCCCTCCAAGCTCCCAACCACCAAAATCTTCATTCCCATTGATTCCAAGTGGTTGAGAGGCTCAAACCTTCACCAAAGAGGAGCCCTAGCTGAGATCTACTGCCTAGAGCACTTGATTTGAGCCATAGCCGGTGGATTTGCTTCTATTACTCTTGGATTCTTGGAACCCTAGCCGGCTAGGCGTCGCCCTAGAGCCTTGCCAACTTGTGTGGCGGCCTAGGGAGGTTTGTAATCACTTGTGCAGCTAGTAAGATTACCCCTCACCTCAAGGATTTGGTTCCTTGACTTGAGAACGAGGTTGAGTTGCAAAGCTCATGACCTAAGTGGTCAACCTCAACAACGTGGAGGTAGGCAAGCCTGGTGGCGAGCTGAACCACGGGATAAATCACTTGTCTCGCGTGCTTGCTTAGTTTCATTCTCTATGTTCATGAGCTTGTGATATATTCTAGGGTTTGGCTCGATCTACTCTATCTTTCATATTTGGCTGGAGTAGTTGTTTCTGCTGGTTCATTTAGCCTATTGTTACATTCCTATTCATATAGAATCTGCAGATTGTGGTTAGATTTCGAATTGCAGCTTCTGGTCTTCATCTGCGCGGCAGTACCGCGCTGAGGCCGGCAGTGCCGGGGAGCGGCAGTGCCGGGCACAGGGCGGTAGTGCCGGGCCTATCTAATTTAGTTTTAAGCTGTGATTTTTGACAGGCCTATTCACCCCCCCCCTCTAGGCCACACAGGTCCTTACACTTTCCAGGTACGACGACCACGTGGGTACATGCTACTTCCGCCATCTCTCCACTCCCAGTGCGCGGTTGTCGGTCCCAATCAAGGATTTCTCGGAGCCAGAGCTTTCCGAAGTATGTGAATAGTTACAAGTCTTGACCAGCAGGCCCCCATACGGATGGTCCCTATTTTTCCAGCCAGAACTATACCTTGGTCATATCTCACCCAAGCGTAATAGTCCTGTCAGTTTTCAACCCTGTCCCGGTCGGTGTCAACTGTTGAGTCCCGGACTACAACATGACGGCACCGTACGCGCGGACAACCTCTCTCGCTATTGACTAGGTACGGATCAGATACCTAGCCAACAGCCGGGGAGTAAGACCAAAATCCCATAAACATTCCTTAAGTGATCACACTTTTGAAATTGGCATTTTATTACAAAGTCTAATTCAATAAGCATTGCTAAGCATTTTTCAAATACTTTTGAACAGCAGGTATCAGGTGTATCAGTGGTCAAGGTGGATAGTGCATCAATTAGGATAGCACACAACTCCTATAAACCTAATGCAATAATTTAACTCAAAAGCATTTAAGTAAATCATTTTATAAATTCAAGGAAAGGGTTAAATGCACCGGGGCTTGCCTTGAAGAGCAAAGAGGGCAGGCTCGAGGGCGGCAGGGCAGTTGTCGGAACTCGGGGTAGCCTCAGGGACAGGTTCGGCGGCGGCTGCCTCGATCTTGATGCCTTCTTCGGTGACTATACGAATGCAATGATGCATGCACATGAGTATGCTAGCATGAACAATGCAAAACAGGGCATACAACATGAACCCTAATCCCTTTTTCTATTTTCCTTAATTATTTAAAAAGGTCATTTTATGAAGTTGCTCCAAAAATTACCAAATTAATCACATAAGTTCATTATGGTGTAGATAGATGGCAAAATAAATTTCATAATTTTGGAGTTCATTAAGGTGCTCAAATAATATCAGACATTAATTAACAGAAGGCACTATTTAACAATTAAAAAATAAATGCTCAAAAATCAACTTGTTCCAAAAGACTTAAAAATTTCACCAGAGACTAAACATGGCATAGGAAGTTCACAAAAATTTATCTCATGATTTTTGGAGTTATAAATAATTTTCTAAAAATCCGAAACTATCCATTTATTAATTAAAAGAGGGATTTTACATTTTTAAATTCTTGCAGAAAAGTCAAGTTTCATATTTTTATAAAATACTACACAGTGCATGGAGCATACCATAATTTTATCAGGATTTAAGGAACAACAGATTAATTCACAAAAAAAGAGAAAACAGAACACTATTCACACTCTTTCTAAAAGGAAAAAAGAAAAGAGCGCTGTGCTCCTTCCTCGCAGGGGCTCGGGCGAATCGCTGCGAGGCGGACAGCAGGGCTCGGGCGAGGCGGAAACACTCGGCCGTCCGAGACCTGGCTGGTAGGCTCGGGCGAGACGGAAACAAGCGTTTCGTCCGAGGCCTGGCCGGGAGGCTCGGGCGAAACGGAAAGCAAGCGTTCGTCCGAGGCCTGACTGGGAGGCTCGGGCGAGACGGAAAGCATGTGTTCGCCGAGGCCTGGCTCGGGCGAAGCGGAGAACGTGTGCTCGAGGCCTGGCTGGGAGGCTCGGGCGAAACGGAGTGGTAGCAGAGACGGAGGCTTCGGGTGCTTACCACGGGTCGGAGGCAGGGCTCGGCTGCTTCGAGGGAGCGCGGTTCGCAGGCGTGCTCGAGGGTGTGGCTCGGGAACGTGCTCGAGGGTGAGGCTCGACACGTGCTCGAGGGTGAGGCTCGACACGTGCTCGAGGGTGAGGCTCGAGGAAGGAGACGACCGCGGCGGCACTCCGGCGATCCGGCGATCCTGCGCAACACACGAGACCGCAAGGGCCTGGTTAGAGTCGCGCGGAGCCAAGGAAGCTGACACAGGGGTCAGGGGAAGATGATCGTGGCCGGAGAGGCAGTATTTGACGAACCCGAGTTCACCGGTGTTTCGTCGGAGTTTGGGAAGATGGGGTTACGCCGGGCGATTGGAGGCGGGGAAGGTGAAATTGAGGGGCTGGGAAGCTTCGCGAGCTCAAGGCAGAGCTTTCGGGCTAGGTGGTTGAGCGGCGGAAGCTCTGGACTGGCCTGGCCACGGTGGCGGAGGGGATGAGGAGGTCTGCCGGCCGGCGGTCCCTTTTATAGGCACGGTCGGGGACGGTAGAGAGCACGGGATGGTGTGGATGAGCTCGGCCAAAGCGTGCGCACTCGATTGCGAGCCTGCGGGAGGACGGGCGTGCACCCAGGGCCTGGGCGAAGGCTCGCCGGTGACGGCCACGCGGCGGCGACGCCCTGGGCACTGTAGGGGACGGGGGCGGAGGTCAGCGTTTGCGCGTGCGGGTGCGGCATGATGGCGCGGGCGCAGGCGACAAGTCGGGGGCGGGCGTGCGGCTGCCAGGCGCGCGTGGCGCAAGCGGCGCTGGCGCGCGGCCATGGCCGGGGCCCCCTCCTGCTCTGTGCCGGCTAGAGGTAGGGGATGAACAGGGCTAGGTCTAGGGTTTGACTTTCTGTATTTCGCAAATTACTCTCAAAACTTGAACTGAGCAGCAAAAACTCAAAACACCAAAGTTGTTCAGAAAAAAGAGATCTACAACTTTGTCAAAAAGAATATTTTCAAATTCCAAACAGTTTTTTGAATTAAATACGAAATCAGAAAAGGGGACATTTTAGGATTTGAATAATTTCAAAATTACTTTTGATTTTACATTGAAAGTTGGAAATCTGCAAATATGAAAGTTGTTCCTTTTATCAAAACCTACAACTTTGCTAATATACCCTTTTTCTGAAACTCAATAGTTTTTAAATAATTTTTGAAAACTGAAAAGGGGACAAGAACTGGAATTTGAATGAACTTGGGTTTACTTCAAACTTTGTACAGAAACTTGAAAATTTGTAAATACCAAAGTTGTTTCTCTTGGCCAGATCTACAACTTTGCTTTTTGGACCAACCTCAATTTTGAATAATTTTGAATTACAAAAAGAGGGATAAAATCCAGGGTTTGGAAATCAGGGTTTTGAAAAGGGATTTGAAATCTGATTTTGATTTTTGAACTTTGGCCAACACAACAAAACTTCAAGACATCCAACTGAACAAGAATTACACAAAGCTAGGCACAGAGGTGAAATTACCATTTTTGCCCTTATAGGAAGATTTGGGCTTTTAGGGTTTTTGAAAAGAGATTGCTACACAAGTACTAAGCAAACATAAATGCAAGGCAAGGATGATTAATGACTAATGATGATGACATGTCAGGTTAATTACAGTTAAACACCAGAGGTGTTACAGGTGTCGATCACGATCCAAGGGTCGTTCATCCCCGAGGACACCAACCTGATCGCCATGGCACCCGACAGGGGGTGTCTAGACCTGGTAAGCCTCCCTCGAGCTAAGCCGTCCCGAGCCTCCTCCCCCTTTCTCTTTTTCCGAGCCCGGCACATCCTTCTTGTGGTTCGTCTCGTCACGCTTCTTCTTTTTTGCAGGGGGCGTTCACTTGCCGTGCGTCGAGGCCCCCGGTGAGGGAGGACGCCGCGGATACCCAGGTGAGGCGCCCTCTGCTCAGAAAGACAAGGAGAACAAGGATGCCAAAAAGAAGAAAGAGAAAAACAAAAACTTGCGTCGCTCGGCCCGGAGCAGAGGCTGGCGAAGGCTCGTCGCAACCGGCAGCCTGGAGACGAGTCCCCCGAGCTCAGCTCCTCGAGCTTGGAGGAAGAGGATGATGATGATGATGAGAGTGACGACGAGGGGATGGATGCGCGTTTGAGGCGCGCGGGGGTCGTTGACGTCCGGGCTGACCACTCCTCTGTGCAGGAGGGTATACTGGAGGTTCCCCCGGCGAAGGGGTCGCGCGGGACGCAGCCGCGGAAGGCGGCGCCGATCCCTGCCTCGCCGGGGGCCCGAGGTCCGTCAAGCTCCGTGCCGGACGTGCCCCCGGTCGTGAGGAGGCCCCGAACCCGAAGCGCCTCCGCCACAGCACCAACGGAGACCGCCCCCGCGTCAGCCCAGGCGGGAGGTCTCGAGAAGGGCCGAGCCTCGAGGGGCAGCGACCTCATCGGGAGGG
This sequence comes from Coix lacryma-jobi var. lacryma-jobi, assembly GCA_009763385.1. NCBI lineage: Eukaryota > Viridiplantae > Streptophyta > Magnoliopsida > Poales > Poaceae > Coix > Coix lacryma-jobi. The sequence continues at coordinate 164,270,324 of CM019824.1, forward strand.
GCTCCGGGTCCGACCGCCGCGAGCCATCGAGGTCGGGGTCGAGTCCTCGGAGGAGCGGGCGTCAGGAGGAGGCGTCGAGCCCGCACCATCACGAGCGTCGGGGAGGGAGCCCCCGGGCGTCTCGTGACCAGGGGCGTGAGCGTCCCCGGAGTCCAACGCCGCACCACCGCCGGGACACAGAAGCGGACGCGGGAGGGCGCGACCGCCAGCGCGAGCGCGGAGCAAGTCCCGGAGCCCGCGCCGGGGCGGGCGCCACGACGACAGCACGAGGGAGGTGCGGTCGCCCTCCCGCGATGTGGGGCGGAAGGAGGGCTCTCCCTCGAGGTCGAGCCACGGGCGGCGTCGGGAGCCCTCCCCCATCCCAGCCCTGTGGAGACGGCCCAGGCGCAGGGCTCGAGCCGCGGGGTGGGCTCGAAGCCCCCGAGTGTGTCCAGCCATTCCGGGAAGAAGCCCAGCCGCCGCTTTGGGTGAGTAATTTTCTTGGATCTCGTCGGTAGTGAGGCTATACCTCTTTACTTTTGACGATGCATGCCATCACTGGTTTCTCAGGGGGAAGCGCTCCTACCAGGAGGTGGACCTTGCTGCGTCCAAGCGGGCCAAAACCTCGAGCCCAGTCGAGGCACAAGCACCTCGAGGTATGGCACCTTCCTCCGCTAGAGAAGCCGCTAGGCTGGAGAAAGCTCGAGCTGCCATGGCTCGAGGAGGCCGGATGATCGTCGCAAATCTTGGTGAGGCCGTCGCCATCGACCACAGGGGTCGAGGCATCCTTCTCGCTTCTGGTATCACTTTTATCTCGTATTGCAGGGGCCGCAGCTTACGGCATCGAGCCCGCCACTACCACGCCCGCTGAGGCGCTGCCTCCTCCCCCTCCTCCTCCTCCCGCGATGGCGCCAGTTGGGAGCGCCACCCTTCCCCCCACCACGATGGTTGTTCCGGGGGAAGCGCCTGGGGCGAGCACGGCCCCGCCGGTGTCTGGGGCCGAGGAGACCGCGCCCCTCGAAACCCCGACCGACACGAGCCGGGCTGCGGAGGAGGGAAAGGGTGGAGAGGCGTTGGCGGAGAAGGAGCCGACGGTGGAGGACCTCCTGAACGAGCTGGAGCAGGGGCCGCTCCTCGCCGCAGGCTTGACGATGGCGGAGGTGCCCGAGGCGTCTGCTAGCGCTGACAAGACGCCGGAGGACCCGGCCAGGGAAGAGCCGGGGCCCGTGCCGTCAGCGGCGGGCCGCAGCTGGGGCAGCTCGGGGCGGAGGAGGATCTGCCCGACATCGAGCTTGACCGACCAATATGGCCGTTTTCCGACGTGCCGAGCCCGTCCCTCGCCATGGTCTCCGTCGAGCAACCGGTCCAGCGGGGGGCCCCGCGCGAGGTGCGGTCCATCTTCCGGGAGGTGGCCGAGCTCATGGCGGAGGCGGAGCGGTCCTGCTCCGAGGAGGCGGGGCCGGTCCGCACAGGTGTCGGCCGCTGTGGCGGAACGGTCCTAATCCCATGGCCCACAGGTCCCTGTCAGCCTCTGACAGCCGAACCTATGTTCCACGTGACCAAGACAGTTCGTCACCGGGCTGCATCAGCGCCCATCATCCGCAGGATCATCTCACCTTTCGGTTACAGCACTGGATACTTTTACAAATAACATCGGAATACAGAGCGGAAGACTTAAATAACATTAGTTTTACAAACCGAGGTTCCAAATAAGATTAAAGGTGCAGTTATTACAAACCAAGTTCGGATGATAGAAATAGGCAACGTAGCAGAGTACAACAAAATAAAGATACTTGCAATCACCCAGCCCGAGGGTGTACACTTTATTCTTCGGCCTCATCGGCCTCTTCCTGGACGATGGTCATGCAGCAGGGTGCAAGACACATCGGGGACTCAGTCATACCTGCAGCATGGGTAACAAACCCTGAGTACTGGGGTACTCAACAAGACTTACCCGACTAAAGAAAAGGAAGAAGACTCAGGGATGAGAGGCTTAGGGTAGTCAAGGTAAGGCTTAAGCAAGAGCAAGTATTTTGCAGAAAAGCATTTTGTAAACCTTGTTCTATTTTAGAAAGATTCAAGCATTTCTCAATTCTTCATTGTTCATGATTCATTTTACCTTCCAAAACATACCTAGTTGAGAACCACTCTCCGTTGACAGTCAGTGACCAAGTCTCCATAACCGAGGAGCAACGTTAATCCGGATAAATAATACTCAGCTGAGCATCCCTATCCACACTGCATATGTAGCACCCAAGCTTGCATATGCCAACTCGTCTACCACGATTCCTCCAAGATTGGACCGGTCCTACGCCACCCGGAAGTACAGTACACCACTCATATCCAGGCACGACGACCACGTGGGTACAAGCTACTTCCGCCATCTCGCCACTCCCAGTGCGCGGTTGTCGGTCCCAATCAAGGAGTCCTCGGAGCCAGAGCTTTCCGAAGTATGTGAATAGTTACAAGTCTTGACCAGCAGGCCCCCATACGGATGGTCCCTAATTTTTCTGCCAGAACTATACCTCGGTTATATCTCACCCAAGCGTAATAGTCCTGTCAGTTTTTCAACCCTGTTCCGTTCGGTGTCAACTGTTGAGTCCCGGACTACAACATGACGGCACCGTACGCTCAGACAACCTCTCCTCGCTATTGACTAGGTACGGATCAGATACTTAGCCAACAGTCGGGGAGTAAAGCCAAATTCCCATAAAAATTCTTTAAGTGATCACACTTTTGAAATTGGTATTTTTATTGCAAACTATTGTATAGCATCACTAAGCATTTTGCAAATAATTTTTAAACAGGGCGGGGTATTTGCCGGTGGAGGTAAATAATGCAGGCAATAGGTCATCACACAACCTATAACCTAATGCAGTAGTTTGACTCAAAGGCATTTTAAGTAAACTTTTATAAAAACAAGGAAGGGTTAAAATGCACCGGGGCTTGCCTTGAAGAGCAAAAAGGACAGGCTCGGGGTCGGCAGTGCAGATGTCGGAGCTCGGGGTCGCCTCGGGGGTAGGTTCGTCAGCGGCTGCCTCGACTTTGATGCCTTCTCCTTCAGACACTACACGTATGCAATGATGTATGCTTATGAGGGTACTAACAGGAACAAGAGACTTGCTAAAGCGCAGGACAATGCCACTGATTCTAGAACACAACTTTCCATCGTGAAAGTAACTCCTAGTGTGGACATACAGTTACTTATCTCTACCCCTAAGCAAGATTAATCAAACCTATTAAGCATCATCTAGTAAACCTAAGCGTAAGTCATGCATGGCATCACAAACACCATAGACCAGCTGGGTGGGGGTCTATGAACAGCAAACAATCCCAAAAGTCACATCACAGGGCATACAACATGAAACCTAATTGTTTTTCTATTTTTCCTAATTATTTAAAAGGTTATTTTATGCAGTTGCTCCAAAAATTTACCCAATTAATCTCATAAGTTCATTATGGTATAAATAGATGACAAAACAAATTTCATAATTTTTGGAGGTCATTAAGGTGCTTAACAAAAATCAAACATTTAATTAACAAAAGGCACTATTCAACATTTAAAATAAATGCCCAAAAATCAACTTGCTCCAAATGGCCTCAAAATTTACCAGAGACTAAACATGACATCACTAGCACATAAAAATTTATGTCATGATCTTTGGAGCTACACATGATTTTCTAAAAAATCTAAAACCATCCATTTCTTAATTAAAAGAAGGATTTTTCATTTTCCAATTTTGCAGAAAAGTAGGGTTTCTTATTTTTCTAAAATACTACACAGTGCAAGGAGCATACCACATTTTCTCAGGATTTATGGAACAACAGATTAATTCTTACAAAAAAGAGAAAACAAACACTATTCACATTTTTTTAAAAAAGAAAAGGAGCACTGTGCTTCTTCCCCGCGGGCTCGGCGCGCACGCCGGCGAGAGCGCGCGGCGGACCGGCCGCTCGGGCCTTGCGCTGGGAAAACAGAGGGCAGGGAGAGCTTCGTGGGCTCACCGGGGTCGGGAACGGGGAACGGCGAGGCGGTGCAAGGGTCGGAGGAGGGAGTTCGACCGCGGCGGCGCCTTGGCGGAACTCTTCGGCGGCGAGCAAGCGTTCCGGTGGCTCTGTTCATCAAAAGGGGTCACCGGTGTGCGGTTAGGAGCGCACCGAGGTGAGGCAAAGAGGACGGGGGTCGGAGGGACGGGAGGAACACTCACGGCGACGAATTTCGCCCTTCACCGCGGCGGGGCCGTTCGCCGGAGTCGGGGACGGATTGCTTGCGCCGGCGAAAGGAGGGCGGAGGGGTGAAATTAGTTGCTCGGGAAGGTGGAGAAGCTCAAGGCGAAGGTGATGGGGGTGCTCAGCGGGCTCCGGGGCGGTCCGGTGGCTCGGGTTGGCGAGGTGGCGCCGATGGCGGCAACGGCGGGAGCTCGGCGGCTTTTATAGCCGTGGGGCGGCGCTGGGGGGTCCGGGCGAGGGGTGAGGAGCGCTCGCGCGGCACTAACGGAAGTAGGGAGCAAGGTAGGGCGGCGCGACGAGGGCAGGGAGCTCGCGTGCAGCGCGGCGGCTTGCCGGCGGTCGGCATCCGCCCGCTGTCCGCGGCCGTAGGGGAATGGAGGAGGGTAGGGGTCGGCGAGGCGGTGGTAGGGGACCGGGGAGGTCGAGCGCCTGCGCTGACCGCGCGCGGCACGGGCGCGGGTCAGCCGGTCGGCGTGGCCGGCGCTCCGCCGCCGGCGGCCGGGCCCCCCCTGCTTTAAAACTCGTGCACAATGACGTCACCTTCCCCCTGCCTTTGAAAATTTGAAATTACTCCCAAAATTTGAACTACACAAAGAAAACTCAAAATACCAAAGTTGCTTAAATTTTGAGATCTACAACTTTGCCAACATAAACTTTTTCTGAAACTCAATAGTTTTTTAGATAATTTTGAAAACTGAAAAGGGGACAAAATTGAAGTTTGAAAGAATTTGAAATTACTTCTGATTTTGTATTGAAACTTGAAAATCTGTAAACACCAAAGTTGTTCCTTATTGCAAGATCTACAACTTTTATTATTGGGCCAACTTCAAATTTTGAATAGTTTTGAATTAGAAAAAAGAGGGGTGAAACTAGAGTTTGGAAATTTAGGGTTTTTCAAAAGGAATTTAAATTCTATTTCTGATTTTGAACTTTGATCAACACAACAAAACATCAGGGCACTCAATTGAACAAGATTCACACAAAGCTAGACACAGAGATGAAATTACCATTTTGCCCTTATAGGAGGATTTGGGCCTTTAGGGTTTTTGAAAAAGAGATCACTACACAAGTCACCTCAGAAAAAGTAAAAGCAAAACAAGAATTAGGCAAACATAATGCATGGCAAGGATGATTAATGACTAAAGATGATGACATGTCAGGTTAATTACATATTAATCACCAGAGGTGTTACAGCCGCCCTCGCGAGGGCTGAGGCGGAGCTTCAAGATCTCCGCGCTGAGCTAGGCCGGAACGTCCAAATGGCGAGCCGGCTTAGCGAGGCAGAGGCGGAAGTCCGGGCGGCTCGAGGCGAGGCCGCTCGAGTCAAGGAGGAGGCCGCCGCGCCTCGAGGCGTCGAGGAAGGAGGCCGTCGACGCCCGCAGCGAGGCCACCTCTGCCCGGGCCGAAGTGGAGGCGGCGAGGAAGGATGTCGCTGACGCCCAAGGCGAAGCCGCCATCACCCGAGCCGCAGCGGAGACGGCGAGAACAGAGGCTGAGGATGCTCAACGCAATGCCGCCGCCGCTCGGTCCGCAGCGGAGGCGGCGAAGAAGGAGGCCGAAGACGCCGAGAGCGGTGCCGCCACCGCCCGAGCTGCCGAGGGGGCGGCGCGGCAGGAGGTGATCCGAAAGGATCTGGCCTCGCCGAGGCGGGCAAGCTGGTCGAGGAGCTTAGGTCCGAGAAGCTCCTCACGCTGGCCAAGAAGCGCAGGCTCGAGCAGCGCGCTGAGGGCCTTACCAGCGACCTCGCCGCACTGGGGCAACATTGCGATGGTGAGGCTTACACCTTGTCCTTGTTTGGGCCTCGAAGTTTTTGTTACGCCGCAGTCTCACTCTTCCTCGTTCGTTGCGCAGGGGTCGAGAAGACGGTCGAGGAGCTCCGCAGGACGAACCAGGCTCTCTTGGACCAACTCCAAGACGATACGATGGTGGCGGAGCGGGCTCGCACTTCCCTCGACCGGCTCGGCTCCATGTGGGGTGCTCCTCCGGTGGCTGCGACAGAAGGTGCGGTGGCCCGAGGCGACGCCTTGGTCGACGCCTTGTGCTTCCTCGACGTAGCGGCATGGGACCATGTCCGGCAAGCTCTCCACCATGGCGTCAAGCAGACGCTCGCGGTCGTCCGCTCCGGCTTCCGCTTCCCGGTCCACGTTGTCGCCAATGGCTTCATCGAGATCGAGGGGAAGGACGAGGAGTGGAACAACCGCCGTGTCGACAAAATCTTGGAGAAGATGGAGAGGCCGGGGACGTCACTCGCGAAGATCTTCGAGGAGGACGTGCTGCCTCCTGACGCCAGCAGCGGCGTCGAGGACCCTCCTCCCTCTAGCTCGGGTGTCGAGGCTGAGCCCGCCGTGGAGGACCTCGGGGAGGAGTACCACACCGACGAAGATTAGGGCCTGCGTGCAAATTTGGGCGTCGAGGCCCCTGTAAGAATTTTATGGCATGAATGAGGGTCCGTCGAGACCCGTTTGTATATATGACTTGTTTGTTTAAAGAAGCTGTTTTCTTTTCAAATGCGTTTGACCACTTCTCTTTGTTGAAAGCTCGAGTTTCTGCTAACTTAGTCTGTGTTCCTTCGATACGTCGCGAGCCCCTCGAGGGGAGGCGTAGGTAGGGTACCGTAACCCGGGGGCGTAGGTGGTCGTCTACGTCGACGCCTCTCGACCCTTGGAGGCTCGAGGTATTTTAGGATTTAGACGTCGCTAGTTCACTCGAGGCACGAGTCGAGATGAGGGTCGAATTTTTGAAAAGAAAACACGTTTTTTCCAGAGTCTGGGGGGGTCCCCCTGTCAGCCCCCGAGGGAGGCTCGACCCTGAGCACGGCAGGGTCGAGGCTACCTTAAGTTGCTAAGCAAAATGAAAGACAATGCACGAGTTTGTTCATTCATTTTGGGCGTGTTTGTACAAAGCAACAAAATGAATGAGGCCTCGAGGCCTTTAAGGGTAGAAACGACGTAGCTGAGAGATGTTCCACGCGTTCGCCAGGATTCTGCCTTGATCGTCGTAGAGCTTGTATGTTCCTGGCTTGAGCACCTCAGCCACGGTGTATGGGCCTTCCCACGGAGGAGTGAGCTTGTGGCGCCCTCGATTGTCTTGCAGCCGTCGAAGCACGAGGTCCCCCACCGTCAGGTCCCTCTTGCGCACGTGCTTGTCGTGGGTGGTAGCGTCGAAGCGTTTGCTGGTAGCGCGCGGAGTTGATGAGCGCCACGTCTCGGGCCTCCTCGAGCTGGTCCTTGGCGTTGGCGAGCCTTTCATCGTTGGTTTGCTCGTTGTAGGCTCGGAGTCGAGGGGAGCAGTATTCGAGGTCCGTAGGCAAGACAGCCTCGGCGCCGTAGGTTAGGAAGAACGGAGTGAACCCGGTGGCTCGGCTCGGCGTAGTTCTGAGGCCCCACAGCACCGAGGGGAGCTCTGCAGCCCACCCTTTTCCGAAGTTTTTGAGGGTCTTGAATAGCCTCGGCTTCAGCCCATGGAGTATCATGCCGTTGGCGCGCTTGACCTGCCCGTTGCATTGAGGGTATGCGACCGAGGCCCAAGTCACGCGAATGCTGTTGTCGTCGCAGAAGTTGGTGAACTTTTTGCCCATGAATTGGGTGCCATTGTCGGTGAAGATAACGTTAGGCACCCCAAACCGGTACATGATGTTGTCGATGAACTCGACAGCCTTCTCGGAGGTGGGGTCGCTTATCGGCTTAGCCTCGATCCACTTGGTGAACTTGTCGATGGCCACGAGCACGTGTGAGTGCCCTCCACTTGTCTTTTTGAGGGGACCCATGAGGTCGAGCCCCCAAACGGCGAATGGCCAAGTAATTGGGATCATCTGCAGGCCATGTGCGGGTTGGTGCGTCTGCTTGGCATAGAATTGACACCCATGGCATGCTCGGACCAAGCGCTTGGCGTCTCCAATGGCGGTCGACCAATAGAAGCCTTGACGGAAGGCGTTCCCAACCAGGGTCCTTGGTGCTACGTGGTGGCCGCAAGACCCCGAGTGCATGTCGTCGAGGAGCTTGCGTCCTTCCTCGAGGGGGATGCAGTGCTGAAGGATCCCGGTCGGGCTTCGTCGGTACAGCTCCCGCTCGTCGCCGTAGATGATGTAGGTCTTGGCCCTTCGAGCGATGCGTCGGGCCTCCGTCTTGTCTTCTGGTAGCACGCCTTGCGTCAGGTAGTCGAGGAAGGGCGTCCGCCAGTCGAGGGGTCGTGATGAAGAAGAGGCGGGTGCGTCGATCTGTGTGGCAGAACCTCCCGGCAATGTGGCCCACCCGCACACGTCACCGTCTCCCTGAGCTCTAATGACTGTGCACATGTACCACATCACAGGAAAGATCTATCGGGTGTCCCCGAGAGAACCCCGAATTATCCACGAGCCACAGGATCATCATCATGAAGGTTGGAATAATTAAACATTACAACATTTGATACAAAATACCATCGGAGTGCGGAAGCAAGATAGATAACCTTTATAAAACTCGTAGGGTTACTTTTTGCATAAATACAACCGGTATCAAGGAACAGAATAGTATTACAGAACCATACTTAGGCGGAGTACCTAAGTTGGAGAAGAAGAACAACCAGATCACGTCAAGCCCACTGACATGATCATGATCAACATCACTTATTAGAAACCTGCAACAAGGGTTAACAAACCCTAAGTACTGGGGTACTCAACAAGACTTACCCGACTAAAGAGAAGGGGAGAAGACTCAGGAATGAGAGGCTTAGGTAGTCAAGGTAAGGCTTAAGCAAGATCAAGTATTTTGCAGAAAAGCGTTTTGTAAACCTTGTTTTATTTTGGAAAGATTCAAGTATTTCTCAATTCTTCATTGTTCATGATTCATTTTACTTTTCAAAACATACCTAGTTGAGAACCACTCTCCGTTGACAGTCAGTGACCAAGTCTCCATAACCGAGGAGCAACGTTAATCCGGATAAATAATACTCAGCTGAGGATCCCTATCCACACTGCATATGTAGCACCCAAGCTTGCATATGCCAACTCGTCTACCACGATTCCTCCAAAATTGGGCCCGGTCCTACGCCACCCGAGAGTACTTGTACACCTCCAATCCGGGACTTTAACCCACGAGGGTAGCTAGTACTCCCGCCATCTCTCCACTCCCAGTGCGCGGTTGTCGGTCCCAATAAAGGATTCCTCGGAGCCAGAGCTTTCCGAAGTATGTGAATAGTTACAAGTCTTAGCCAGCAGGCTCCCACACGGATGGTCCCTAATTTTTCCGCCAGGAACCATACCTTGGTTGAAGGTCGAGCCCCCGTGTCTAGCTCGAGGGGTGGCGTCAAGGGGCCAGCCCCCGGGCCGATTTTGACGGATGGCTCAAAAACGTCCCTCGAGAAGACGTCTGGCGGAACCGTGCCACGCGTGGACGCCAACTTTGCCAGCTCGTCTGCGGCCTCGTTATATTTTCGAGCTATGTGGTTGAGCTCGAGGCCGTGGAACTTATCTTCTAGCTTGCGCACCTCCCCGCAGTACGCTTCCATCCTGGGATCGATGCAGCTCGAGGCCTTCATGACCTGGTTGACGACGAGCTGCGAGTCCCCTCGAACGTCGAGGCGTCGGACCCCAAGCTCGAGGGCTATGCGCAGCCCATTGACAAGGGCCTCGTACTCAACGACGTTGTTGGAGGTGGGGAAGTGTATGCGCAGCAGGTAGCGCATGTGGACTCCGAGGGGTGAGATGAAGAGCAGGCCTGCGCCTGCCCCCGTCTTCATGAGGGATCCGTCGATGTACATGGTCCAGAGCTCGGCTTGAATTTGTGCTGGCGGGAGCTGGGTGTCGGTCCACTTAGCAACGAAGTCCGCCAATGCTTGCGACTTGATGGCTTTTCGCGGGGCGTAGGTGATGGCCTCCCCATTAGCTCGGCGGACCACTTGGCGATTCACCCCGTGGCCTCCCGATTGTTGATGATCTCACCGAGGGGGAAGGACGACACCACCGTTACGGGATGAGCGAGGAAGTAGTGTGGAGCTTGCGCCTTGTGATAATAATGCCGTAGAGCAGTTTTTGGATGTGCGGGTACCGACCTTGGCCTCGGAGAGCACCTCACTGGTGAAGTACACCGGTCGTTGGATCGGCAACGCATGACCCTCCTCGTGCCTCTCGACGACTATGACCGCGCTGACCACCTGAGTGGTTGCGGCCACATAGAGGAGGAGGGGCTCGGGGCGATCGTCACCCTCGGCGGCCGGTGGCGCGCGGTGGCACGAGGATTGGCGCGGAAGTCAGCAACCCCTTCAACTTGGTTAAGGCTCCTCGGTTTCGACAGTCCACGTGAAGCGTTTCGTCTTCTTCAGCAGGCGGTAGAGGGGTAGCGCTTTTTTCCCTAGCCTCGAGATGAATCTGCTGAGAGCGGCTAGGCAGCCTGTCACTTTCTGTACACCTTGAGGTCTCGAAGTGGGCCCATCCTCGTGACTGCTGAGATTTTTTCGGGGTTGGCCTCGATCCCCCGTTGTGAGACAATGTAGCCAAGCAGCATGCCTCGAGGCACACCAAAGACACATTTCTCGGGGTTGAGCTTCACATTCTTGGCCCGGAGGCATTTGAACGTGGCCTCGAGATCGCTGATGAGGTTCCCGACTTTCTTGGTTTTGACCACGATGTCATCGACGTAGGCTTCGACGGTTTTGCCTATGTGTTCGCCAAAGATATGCTGCATGCAACGTTGGTACGTTGCCCCGGCGTTTCGAAGGCCGAAGGGCATTATAACGTAGCAATACATACCAAAAGGCGTAACAAAAGAGGTAGCGAGCTCGTCGGATTCTTTCATCCTAATCTGGTGGTAGCCGGAATACGCATCGAGAAACGAAAGTACTTCACACCCGCAGTGGAATCGACAATCTGATCAATTCTAGGTAAAGGAAATGGAACTTTGGACATGCTTTATTCAGACCAGTGTAGTCTACACACATCCGCATTTTTCCATTCTTTTTCCTAACTAGTACAGGGTTAGCTAGCCACTCTGGGTGAAATACCTCCTTGATGAACCCGCCGCCAAAGCTTGTGCACCTCCTCGCCGATGATCCTGCGCTTCTCCTCGTCGAAGCGGCGCAGGCGTTGCTTCACCGGTCTGGACCCGGCCTGGATTTCCAAGGCGTGCTCGGCGACTTCCCTCGGTATGCCTGGCATGTCCGAGGGGCCCCACGCAAACATGTCGATGTTCGCGCGGAGAAAGTCGACGAGCACTGCTTCCTATTTAGGCTCGAGGCTGGCGCTGACGGCCAGCGTCTTGCCATCGGTCGAGGGTCGGGTCGACGGGTATCAGCTTTGTGTGCTCCGCCGGCTCGAAGGTGCCAGCGTGGCGCTTCGCTTCAGGGGCCTCCTCGGTGGCCAGGGCGGCTAGGGCCTCGAGCGAGTCGAGCTGGACGTTTGCCTCCCCACGCTCGACGCACTCCACGTCGCAGTGGTACGCGTGCTCGTAGGATGTGTCGACGGTGATGACCCCTTTTGGCCCGGCATTTTGAGCTTCAAGTACGTGTAGTTGGGAACCGCCATGAACTTGGCGTAGCCTGGCCGGCCGATGATGGCGTGGTAGGTCCCTTGGAATCCAACCACCTCGAAGGTGAGCGTCTCCTGGCGGAAGTTAGCCGGCGTGCCAAAGCAAACCGGCAGGTCGATGCGCCCGAGGGGGTGGGCCTTCTTCCCTGGTACGACTCCGTGGAACCCCCCGACGCTGGGTCGGAGCTGTCCCTCTGAAATCCCTAGGAGGTCGAGGGTCTCGAGGTATATGATGTTGAGGCTCGAGCCCCCATCCATCAACACCTTGGAGAACCGTACGTCGATGACGGGGTCGACGACGAGGGGGTACGCCCCCGGGTTTATGACACGGATGGTCGTCACGGTCGAACGTGATCGGCGCATCAGACCAGTCAAGATACCGGGGGGCGTCGTGGCCGAGTGCTATCTCTTTCTCGAGCTGAGAGCCCGACGGTCGGCCCCCGTAGATCATGTAGCAGTCGCGCACCAGGGGGAAGTTGCCGTCCGTGTCCCACCGCCGCGCCGATTGTTATCCTTGCCCTTAGGCGCGTCTTCTTTCTTATCGCCGAGCTTGGAGTAGTAGCCTTTCAACAGTCGGCAGTCCTTTAACTTGTGATTTACGGGGCCCTGTGATAAGTGCAGGGGTCCTCGAGCATCTGGTCGAAAACAGCCCCATCAGGGGGGCCTCGGGGCTCTTAGGCTCGAGGGCGCCTGCGAGCACCTCTTCGTCGTTGTCATCATTGGCGTCGCGCTTCGCCTTCTGACCTTTGCATTTGTTCTTCTTCTTTTTGTTGCTGTTATTGTTGTCATTCTTGGCATCATTGCCCTTGTTCGAGCCCTCCGGCGCGGTCACCGCCTTACCTTTGTCCGTGGAACGGCCAAAGAAGGCCCCCACTGCCTCGTCGCCTGAGGCAAAGCTGGTGACGCGATCCATCAGGTCCTCGACCGTCCTGGGACGGTAGCGTCCTAGCTCATGAACTAGCTCTTGGCATGTCGTGCCCGCGAGGAACGCTGAGATGACGTCCTCATCAGGCACGTGGGGGAGCTCGAGGCGCTGCTTCGAGAACCGCCGAGCAAAGTCGCGGAGGGGCTCGTCCGCCGCCTGCCTGCAACGCCGTAGGTCCCAGGGGTTGCCTGGGGCACGCAAGTCCCCTTGAAATTCCCGTCGAAGACCCTGACTAGGTCGGCCCAGTCGTCGATCCGATCCGGCGGGAGCCCCTCGAGCCACCGGCGGGCGGTGTCCGAGATAAAGTGGGAGTTGGCGTATGATCACACGGTCGTCATTCTTCGCTCCGCCCAGTTGGCAGCCTAGGCGGAAGTCCGAGAGCCAGAGCTTGGGCTCGACCTCCCCGTCATACTTCACGATGTTGGTCGGCGGTCGGAAGCGGTCGGGGAGGGTTGAGCTGCGGATGGCCCGGCTGAAGACTCTGGGGCTCGAGGACTTGCCGGTCCTCGTCACTATCGTAGCGCCCCCCTCGATGGGCGCTATAGCCACGCTCTTGGGCCCCCTTGTCCTTGTGCCGTCGGTTGATGTCGTTGCGGGCGTCATTGGGGTCTCGAGGTGGCCGGTTGTCGATGATCCGTTCGCGGACTGGCCTAGCTCGAGAGGCGTCCGGCTGGTGGACGGATGTCTCGCGCTCGTTGTGGGGCGTGTCCGCCGGCTTCCCCGAGGCTGCTCCGCGCCGGCGTAACGCCGAGCTCTCGGCCTGCTGCACAGCGGCTGTCTCGAGGAGGTTCTTCATTTCCCCGAGCATGCGCCTGGCGTCGGGTTGGAGACGGCGGGTAGATCACGGAGCATCATCGCGCCGCCACCACGTTCTGCCCGGCTCGCGGGGAAGCATACCTCGGGGCGTGCTGGTGCCCCGTCCTCGAGGATCCGCCGGTGGACCTCTCGAGCTCGACCTCGAGCTCTGGCTCCTCGAGGCTGGGGCGGTTCCTGCATCAGAGTTTGCCGGAGCCTCACCAGGTGTCGCCGTTCTTCCTCGGCTTTGGTGATTGCCTCCTGCACCTGCGCGAGTTGCGCCGCCCGACCGTCGTCGTGCTGGGGCGGTGCAGCCGGTGCTGGAGGTTCATTCCTCCCCTGAACACGTGATCCGCCTGTCGCGGCCACGTCGCTGGGGCCCTCTAGATCGAGCGCCGGCCTGCCGTCGTCGCCTCGTCCTCGGTATCGCATATGACCCCTCGAGTTGGAAGCACTCCCTGGTGGGATCCCAGAGGTCGGGGTCGTGGTAATCGTATTCGTCGGAGTCGGAGCTGTTGACGGCGTGCCGCCTTGGCGATGCTGGGACCGCAGCTCGCGGTACCATTCTCCGACGGTGGCTCGTCGGGGTGGCTCAATGGCTCGCGAGAAGCCGCGGTCGACGCACGCGGGGTGGACGATCTCCAGGTTGGCATGGCCTGCAGTAGCACGCCCGGGCGCTCCTCCTGGCTGCGGCGGTCGGTCCCGACGGCGCTCGTTGAGCTGGCGGGCGTAGGCTGCCGCGGAGCTGTCGAGGCCGAACGGGAACGCCGGCGTCGAGCGCGGTACACCCCGTGCGGGAGGAGGCTGGGTGGCGTCGACGGTGCACGGCTCGAGGCCTCTGGCCTGGCTCCTGGTCCGTGCGCATGATGAACGCGAAGTCGCTGGGTGGGCGCGGGCGCGCCCTGGAAGTCTCCGGCCGTGTGCCGGGCAGGCTCCTCCTCGGGAACTCCGCGCCGGCCACGAGGAAGTGGGTGTACGCCGCCGGCACCGCCTGTGCCTGGCGACGATGGTGACGACGGCGCCGCTCACGGGGTGGCGACGCGTGGTGGTGTGGGCGACGTGCCACGCCCCTCGCGGGGGTGGCGTGACACGCCCTCCACTCGGGCCCTCCGTTGGAGAGCAAGGTCAGCTCGTCGCCGTTGTCGGTGGCCAGGAACTCGAGGCTCCCGAACCAGATGACAGCACCGGCAGAGAACGAAGGAGTCGAAGCAGCCATCCATGAAAAGCGAGAACCCGACTCGACACGCGAAGGCCCCTACCTGGCGCGCCAACTGTCGGTGTTTCGAACCAGGGGGTACGACACCAACGAGTAATATGATCGCGTGCTCTCTTCCTGGATGGTGATGCCAAGATGACACAAGGATTTATCCTGGTTCGGGCAAAGAAGGCCTACGTCCAGCGGGGGAGGAGTTCTTGTATTACTTGCACCTAAGTGCTTGTACAGGGGCGAATACAAGCTCAATGAGGTGGACCGGAGTCCGGACTCGAATGTGTATGTATGTGGACTTGTGTGTTGTCTCTCGGAGTTGTGTACACGTGGACCGCGTCTCGTCCTCTTCGCGCGAAGGGCCCTGGCGTTCCCCTTTTATAGAACAAGAGAAGGCCAGGTTTTACACAGGATAGATATGTACAACGCTTCGATATGGCGTAGGGTAGGAATCCTGTCTTGTCGGGGCCACTGGAGCCGACGTGTGGCGTTGCTGTTGAGGCGTCCTTGGAGCGTGGCCTCCATCCTGGGCGTGGACGCGGAGACGTGGCGGCGTGGGGGCCGTACAGCGCCCATTCCGGCATGTACAGGACGCGGCGGGGTCCCTCCGGGTCTTGGGGTAACCTATCTTCCAATAGCATGAAAGCAGTTAGGGCTCGAGGGGCGCGGAGCCGGCCTCGAGGTGGCGCCTACGGGGGGCTCGAGCCCTTTTGCCCATGCTTGTGGTGAAAACGAGACTTGACTCTGCCCTGGTTACTGTGATACACGTCGGGCTGCAGAGGACGTGACTGGAGTAGGTAGACGCATTAAATGCGCGGTTATGGGTTAGGGAGCAGGAGGCTTCCTCCTCGTGGAGGGCCTCGAACACTCGCTCAAGCCCGTGCGATGAGGGCTCGGGTGAGTGGAGGTTGAGCTCCAGCTCGAGGCCTAGATCGAGACGAGCCCCGAGGGATAGGCTATCGTGCTGGAGGGGCTCGAGGTCCCGCGCGAGGTCTCGAGGAGCGGTGCACAGCTGTTGCGGGTTCGAGGGGTGGGCTACCAGGAGGTGGCCGGTAAGGTCTCGACGGGTCTAAGCTCCCTGGTAGTGTGCTAGCGTTGCAGGCTCCGAGGGGTTGATTTCTTGGAAGGTTAGCTTAGCTGGGTTTATTAATTGGTGTTCTAAGTTTAACCTATTAGTTTGCGTTGATTGGGGGTACCCATTTTGTGGACCCCCGACATATGTGCGGGTGCGTAGTATCTTCTTCACCCGTCTTCTCCTCTCCTCGTGTCGCCCTCGCCTTCATCTTCCTCTGCCTCACATCATCAGCCGGTCTCGCCGAGCTCCCTACTATCAGCGAGACAGTTTTTACTCCTCCCCTCCTCCATGGCGCTATGGTGAGCTCCGTCAAATCCACCTGATTCCGCCTCTCCTTGGATCGGCCACCGTTGCTGCCATCAGGGCCCTAAGCTCCATTCAACGGGGCTCTTTATTATCAGGTTTAGATAGATTAACTAGACATTATGATATTATTATCAATGTTAACCTACATTACGAATCCATCATAAAGAAAATTATAGCTCAAAAAATTAATAGAAAGGAACAAATATAAATATTTAGGTATTTAACATTCATGTCTTATTTTGTGTAATGACCTTGTTTGCTAAAGTTTATGATCAGTCAAAGTTGGTCAATGTTTTTTCTATCACAATAAAACAACAACAACCGCCATAAATCATGCCGATCAATCCTAATGTATTTTTCCCGTTACAGATTACGGGCTATGTACTGTGAAATTAAATTTTGAAATGGATCTATACATCACTTTCATATTTTTTAACTAAACCCAAAAGAGTTTATTTATAGTTAGAGTTTAAAAATTTAAACTTCGGATTAAACTTAACCTAAAAGATTTTAGAGTCTCTTTCTTCTCCCGTTGCAACGCACGGACATTTGTTCTGGTATAATAATAAAGAGGCAAAATTTCTCTTCATTTGTTTTAGTCTGGTGTTTAACTGTCCAATCCACTCGCAGTCCAGTCGCTCGCGGCCCAGTTCTGCCACTGTTGTCGCAGACCCACTCGCTCGCGGCCCAGTTCCACCACTATTATCGCAACCTCCCAAAATACAATCCCCGCGGCATGAATCTCATGTATCATTATTTTTTATTCTCAATTCCAGTACAGCGAGCGTTCAACCATTTCTTTTTGAGCGAACGATCCGACAGCGTTTTATATTTCCTTTTTGGTTCGTTTTTTCTTTCCTTTTCCGTCCTGCGCATGACTCCACATACCGAGGGTCACGGAACCGCATCGGATTTTCAATTCCATTACAACGGTCATTCACTTGTATGAAGAGTCCACGTACTATGGTCCATCTGTACGTTTTTTTTCCTTTTGCAATAGACGGAAGCGGAGGTTGCTGAGAAAAGCCCACGTGTACATATCTCTTCTTATCTTTTTCTCTATTTATTTTTCTTTTCTTTTTTCTTTTTTATTTTATCTTTTATTTTTATATAAATTATTTTATACTTAATTTTTATTTTTCTACGAATATACTATGATATTAATTTGTAGGTCTAAATTCTTGAGAACTTATATGTATAACTTTATATCTAAGTTATACAAGCAATTATATAATATCTTTTCTTTTTTAAAATTACTAAGTTCTACATAAAATTTTATGCTACCACAATTTTTAATATAATGTTTTGCAGAGATGAACTTATTAGCACAGGTTTTATCAAAACTTCGTTGGGCAAGTTTATAAGATATATAGATAACACAAGTTGTATAGATAAATTATGTAAAGTTGTATGAACTAATTTATGTACACAATTGTGTTTTGATAAACTTTTGTACATAAGTTATGTTTTTATAATTTTTATGTTCTAAGTTTTAGTATAAGTTATAACAATTGTTTCTTGTGTGTAATAACTTTTATGTTTACAAGTCTTGGCATAAGTTATAAATTAATTTTTTTTCTTTATATTTAATATTTTTTTGTAAATAAGTTATGTCCATAACTCCGTGTTTTCATATTTTTTCATATAAACTTATCGTTATAAGTTGTACATATAACTTCGTAGTTTTCAAAAACAAATTATGATTTTTTCTTGAAATAAAAAAATTTCAAAAAAGGAAAGTTGCGGAAATTTTTTTTGCCAAAAAAGAAAAGTTACGGAAACTGTCTGATCGTTCGCCAGATTTGAATCTGGTGAACGTTCGTTGTTTAGTGTGCCCAGTTTTTATTATGTGTGCTATGTTCGTGATGGTGATGACGACATTGGACTACTATCCAAGCCGTTCAAATTCAACAACGATATTGGCCTACTATCCAAGCCGTTCAAATTTGACAGACATCATGTACTTTATGCCTTGCTTATATGAGAGAAAATACGTATTTTGCTGGTCTAATTTCTAAAATAAGGGGGTGTTTAGTTGTACGAATTTTGGTGTAAAGTCACTGTAGCATTTTTGTTGTTATTGACAAACTTTGTCCAAATATGGACCAACTAGACTCAAAAGATTCGTTTCGACATTTACAGACAAACTGTGTTTTAGTTATTTTTTTACCTACATTTAATATTCCATGCATGTGTCTAAAGATTCGATGTGATGGGGAATCTTGTAAAGTTTTGGGATCTAAACATGCCCTAAGTTAGTGACACAATTGTTAAGATTCGTTTCTATTTGTACATGATCGTGGGCAGGATCAAAAAAGCAATGCACACGATGTAGTGTGCATCCCCTCCAAACCTAACAAGAAATTGATTTACTGAATACAATTACTCCCTTCGTATCCTATTTACATGTCGTTTAGGACATGAGTATGATTACCAAGGAGTGATTAACTAGGGGTTAATCTTCCTATTTTACCCTTATTAAATACCTCTGCGGATGCTACCTTTACAAGAATCTGTCGTAGCTCAGTTGGCCAAGGCTGTGCCTCCCGAGGCATGCACTCTGCGGTTCGACCCCCCGTAGCAGTGCATTTTATTTACGTTGCTGGGATTTTTGCATGGCGTCGTGCGGGACTGCGCGCGTTCGTGCGATTTGGCCGGGCGATTAGCATCGTTGTTTGGCGCGCGTGGCTAGTTTTGGACTTCAAAATTTTCGGCTTCACTCGGCAATGTAGCGCCTTCACTATGGGTGTGTTTGGTTGGCTGTACCACCCTTCAGCCAAGCTCCACAGATGCGAGAACAGGCGTTTGTTTGGTTCGCGATCTCTGTCTGCCAGCTCTGCTCGTGCAAGATTCCTCCCGCAGCCTGGCTCTGGAGGAACGTAGAAATCGGCCGTTTCTGCCGGGCCAGGCTCGCGTGGTGCAGGTAATTAGTCATCTAATGACGTTATTAATATATTATTAGCATATATTAAATGATATTAATATATTTTGAAGTATATTAAGGAGAATTAAGGTAAACTAAGTGTTATTCGATAATAGTTGTCCGTAATAAATGTCATGACGATGATTATTTATATATTTTTATCTCATGCAACTCGTTCTCATACGAGCAACCAAACAGCTTCTCAGCTCAACTTGTCTCGTGCATACAGACAACCAAACACCACGTTCTTGTATGTATTGGGCCTGGCTACCCAGAACCAGGCTCTTTCTATGCGAGCCAGGCTAAGCTCGTCCGCGAACCAAACAGACCCTATAAAACGCAGCGCATTCACTTCACTCAGCAACGCTTCTTACTTCTTTCTACAGCCTTCTTTCCTTGTTTCTTCTCAACGTTTCATCTTCTTCTTTACTATAGCAAATGTCTGATTACTTCGATCTCAATGTCCTGGCAAGAGAAGATGACGTTGGGTTCGATCTCAACGTCCCGGCTGTGGAAGTTGACGACGATATCGACGTGTTCGACGATGACAACGACGAGCCACAAAATCTCCATGGCGGTAATGCATCGAGATCACTTAGCACTTGCATGTTTCTTTTGCAGATTTTTGTTCACTTACGCCGTCTTTTTTTTATTATTACAGTAGTGGATTTAAACATACCAACTTGATGAATTTGGTGCCGCGGATTTCTCTTATGCTCCTGATGTAGATAACGATGCTGGTAAGTTTTCATCACTTGCCCACTTGTCGTGGATTTGATAGCCTATAGGAGAACCATGCAGTGCCATTCCTATTAGTATCATGCAGTGCTTGTTTTTTTTCTCTTTTTAATCAACTTGTTGTTGCTATAGAACTTGCTGATTAGTATTTTTTTTAGCAGAACATGTTGAACAGCCCCACCAAAGGAAAGAGATGACAGAACACTCCGGCACCACGCCGTCTGGCTGTTGTCAAACGAGCACCACGTCGGAGTCGACAACGTCCGCCGCGGCGAGCACCTCCGACAGCACCGCGTCGGAGTCGATGAGATCCTTCACGGCGACGCCGTCCTTTGGCAACTCGCGTACGGCACCGTCGTGGCGAGCAGCACCGGCACTCCGCGACTCTCCATAGCGACGGAAGACTGAATCCTAGCGGTGGCGCAGCGGCGTGCGTGAGCGAGACGAGGCAGACGGTGTCGCGAGATGAGCGAGATGGAAGGGAAGGGATCCAAGCGGACGTCCTGACGAGCGGACGGCGTATTAATCCCGCGCGCGTCGCTCGAGGAAGAAGCCAAGCGGACGCCATTAACGAAGGGTAGGGGAGTCCATCGTGTGCCTCGGTCTGTGAAACGACGTCCTTTTGCGCTCATCCCCTCCTTCACAGAAGGACAAGTAAATAGGATACGGAGTGAGTTAAGAATCATGGTAATCATTTATTATCCGGTCTGATTTCATTTTAGTAGACAAGGTGGTACTAAGGCTATTCTCAATGGTTCGTGTCATCGTACAGTTTCCAAAAAAAAAGCGGCAGCAAGGCTAGAATGAAATAGCCCATCAAACAAGCTCCTCAATGGTACGGTTTCATCTTAGCATTTCCAAGGTTGAGCAAAGCAATTAATTGTTGTAGTTGGTTGAGATCATATGCACCCTATGAATTGTGTGGTCCTCTCTATTTTAACACCAAAACAGCATCAGGAGACACGTAGGTGCACAGAACCATCAGCCTCAAGTGAACACAAGTACCAGACATGACAAATATACCACAAACATTCAGTTCCCACTTACCAAACTCAAGTGCACGCAACATTCGGTTCCCAGATTCAGCAGTCACATTCACATATAGCATACTGACATGATAAATATAGCACTGAATAGTTCAAATCTCAGAAAAAAGTAGATAATATGAAGTAGCACTAGATTTAAGATAGGTAAAACAAATTTAGGTAGCCTTTCTCTGCTCCCTTCTTAGACATTCAGCAACAGCAATCATCACTAAAATAGAAGTTATATGAGATATAGAGGTAAGCTTCGACCATCACTTCCACAATAAACTGCACCCCAATAGTGATCGGCTTCCCAGGACAGATTGCCACCCTGCAGAAACCAAAATAATGGTCAATGATCATTCAAACATTAACATGTGCACATGCATATATATATATATATATATATATATATATATATATATATATATATATATATAGATAGATAGATAGATAGATACAAAAATGTAGAACAATTACATGTAGTTTTTCTCAAACTCCAGGTCTAAGTGCACGAGCACCAAACTTATTCCAAATATGTTCCACCAAATCATTCTTAAGTCGACGATGAGCCGATCGATCTCGAATACTAGTATCGTTTTGTAAAGCTCTCTCTAACGGAACTTCCTGATCCGGAGAGAATTCCGGTTCTTGAACGGTTACAGAACTAGCAGGCACATTTAGATCTAGATTTTCTTCAATAATTTCTAGTTCTTTCTCATCATATTACGAAGAATGATGCAAGCTAGCACAATATCACGGAGTACAGCTCTGTCATGTAGACGAGCTGGTCGTTTTAAGATACACCATCGACGCTGCAATACACCAAAGGCTCTCTCGATATCCTTTCTTGCCCCTTCTTGGGCCTGCGCATACAATTTATCCTTCTCGGTGATAGGGAGTCGAATTGACTTAACAAACACTGCCCATTCAGGGTATATCCCATCAGCAAGAAAATACCCAATGTTGTGTTGATTTCCATTTACCATGTACTGGACTTTAGGAGCTTGTCCTTTCAGCTCTTTGATGAAAACAGTGGACTGGTTTAATACATTAATATCATTGTTAGATCCAGCTGCTCCAAAGAACGCATGCCAAATCCAAAGATCATGTGATGCCACAGCCTCAAGAATTAGCGTCGGCACTTTCTGATCACCCCTAGTAAACTGACCCTTCCATGCAACTGGGCATCTTTCCCATTGCCAATGCATGCAATCAATGCTGCCAAACATACCAGGAAAACCTCTTTTCTCACCAAGTTTGAGTAGACGTTCAGTATCTTCGATAGTGGGGCGCCTCAGATATCTCTCACCAAACACTTCTCTAACACCTTTGACAAAATTCTTCAACGCCTCCATTGCAGTAGTCTCTCCTATCTTCAAGTATTCATCTAGTTCATCTGCAAAACTACCAGTAGCCAATTGGCGAATAGCTGCAGTGCACTTCTGTAGTGGACTGAGCCCTTGCCGATTAGTAGCATCGGCCCTTTGAGTAAAATAAGGAGACCATTGGCCCAAGGCATCAACGATGCGTAGAAGAAGCGGCTGAAGAACTTGGAGGCGGTGTCGGCGCAGGCGTGGACTTCCTCTTCAGTCCAACGCGGTGCTGCCGCGTCTTCCCTCCTTGCCCGGATGCTTGTGGCCGAGAATCCCCTGCCAAAGGCGAATCCATGGCGGGCGGCGGGGGATCCATGGCGGGCGGCGGGGGATCCAAGGCCGGTGGGCGGCGGCGCATTCCCTCCCCAGACCTAGCAGTAGCGCGTTCCCTCCCCAGAAGGCTTCGACTCAGGCGGGCAGGGGAAAGGGGGGCGATTGGGGTGGACTCGCGCGGGAAGAATCAGGTGCCGCGCGGGAAGACGGCGATGCAGCGGGGAGATGAGCGAAGGCGCACGGGATCCCCGGACGGTGAAACGATGACCCTCAACGCGCGTTTCACTCGTTTCACTCTATTTCCGAGACATTGGAAACATCGCTATCCCGTTTCACCGTGGTGAAACGTTTTTATTCTCTCTTCTCTCCATTCCATGCAAAGATTCTTTTTTTGATGACTTGGCGCTCTATTAAATGTGTATGAAATACTCATGAAACCCCATTGAGAATAGCCTAACTAGAAATCCTCGCCCACGCCGGTTTGCACGTTTGGTCCACTCGGGACCTCGGGCCCAATCATTAGGTACAGGCTGTTGGGTTGCACCGGATCAAAGCCTTTTGCCGTGTTGTCAAAAAAAAAAAAGCCTGATACCGAACATGGGCTGTTTCTCCTGTTCTTCTTGAGCTGAAATTTCGAGGGGGCCGACATGTATCCAGTCTCGCAACGGAGGGTCCAAATTCAAGAAGTGGAATTCTCGTAGATTCTCTTTTTATTTCTACCGTTTTCTCAACAAATAACTGCAATAGAACTTGTAACTTGAGCAACTCCAACGGTTTTACATTTTTTATTTGGCAAAATATAAAATTTGTCAACTCTTAAATCAATATGGGGAGGAGAAAAAAAGGTTATCTCCAACGGTTTGGCAAAATTGACTTGCCAAAATCTAAAAAAGGAAACCCGGCGGCGCGGGAGTAGTACACAAGACGGAATGTCAAGCCGATCGCGAGCTTGCATATATGCCAATCCATCTCAGTATTTTGTCAAGTTAACAAAAATACAAAGCTCATTTGCGAAACCGTTGGATAGGAGTTTTGTAGACTTTTTTTGCAAAAATAAGAATACAAAGTCCATTTGCAAAACCATTGGAGCAACTCCAACGGTTTTGCATTGTTTGTTTGGCAAAATATGCTATTTGCCAACTCTCAAATTAATATTGGAAAGGTAAAAATATTCAATTTCCAACGGTTTTGCATTTAGACTTGGCAAAACTAAAAAATTGTACGCGCATGAGGAAAATATCCCGCGGGAGTAGCACGCGAGGGCGATTGCCAAACGTACCACAGCTTGGCATATATGCCAAATATCACCCGATATTTGCCAAGTTGCTAAAAATGCCAAGGCCATTTGTCGAACCGTTGAATAGGAGATTTTTAGACTTTTTTGCAAAAACAAGAATGCAAAGCCCATTTGCAAAACCGTTGGAGATGCTCTTAGTAGCCCATAAATTAGCTAGGCAAGCTTGAGCAGTGAAAAGCTCTTATGTTTGGGTAGATGACCCCCTCCATTTATCCTTCTGATGCTTGTAAACGATATATCCATTTTTGTGAATCAATAAAGCTTGTCGAAAGGTTAAAAAAAACAGCAGAAATTTCCTACGGTGTAGCGTGTAGAAGTGTAGAACCAGGGCGCAAAGTTGTGCTTTAATTGTCAAGAACTATCTATAAAATACCACTCAAACATCAGATTCGGTCAAATTTGACTAACCACTTCCGTAAGAGCATCACCAACAACTTGATATAATTTACTTGCTAAATCTTGAGTTTTAGCAAGTTGCTAATTTATTTGCCAAGTGAAAAAAAGACTTCTCTCCAATAACTCCCTAAAACACACTTGCAAAAACGAACGAACGAAGAGCCGGGTCCGCTAGTCATAGACACCTGTATAAATTTTTCAGGTAAAAAAAACAGTAACTTGAGGGGAGGGACGTGTAGGCCGCGGGGGGAGGGGGCGATACGCGCCCGGTTCCGCACTGCGGGAAGTTACGCGCGCGAGGAGGCTATTTAGCAAGTTTGGAAAAATACCAAGTTAGTTTAGGGAGTTGTTGGAGAGAGTTTTTTGAGTTTTTGTTAAATTTATAAGAATACCAAGTTGATTTAGGGAGTTATTGGAGATGCTAGTGACCTCGATCTAGATAGAGGCCTGCTCCAACGGATCCAGCAGAGTTTTCATTTCTTATTATGATGAAAAATAGTACACACGTTCTAAATTATTTATAAGTTATATTAGTTTTTCTAGATTTATGGCTTTTGTTATACACTTAGATATATAATATGCATAGATATATAATAAACACGATATATCAAGAAAAACTAAAATGTCTTATATTTTAAAACACTTTATAAATATTAGTTTAAAATAACATACTAAGAGAAAACATAAACTCTAAAATCTTTTTCAGAATAATCATAAATATCTATACTTTAATTTTGTAGGCTCCGGTCATCATTACGTCTACATGAAAAAGTTCATGGTTGGCTGGCACCTAGTTCGATACGTTCATAGAACCCTATGAACACCCCCTTCAAAGAAGCATAAACATGCAAAGACTCTAGGGTTGCATTCCATTTTATGATTTTATCGGTTCATGAATCATGGGCATCTCAATTTATCAGAGTAGTGTGTGAGGCATGTTTTTATCATGATTTGTGTGATTGTAGTACATGAATGTGGTGTTGTGAATATGGTGTCTTTTTGGTTCATTTTCTCGTTGAAACTTTACCCCACCTATAATTTTTGTTTGGCTCCATCATCAGGCCCGCTAGTGTAGACACTTAAGTGTTTTCAACGCAATACATTCCTAAATAGTATGGCTAGTACGTGTACGAGATTAGTATGTTGTTGAAACTTTTTATTATGTTTTTAGCATCTTAATGACTTTTAAACTATAAAGTTGTATATCTCATCGAGAAATATAATTTTATATAAAAAGTAACATCTTAACAACCTTAAATAAAAAACTTTAAACTAAAAAGTTGTTAATCTCATATAGAATTGTAACTTTCATTGTAAAATTATCTTGTTGCGCTGGTTTGATTGGCACAGTGCTACCATCCTAATAAAATCGTTGTCCGTGGTGGAAAATTATACTGCACCATTGCATGTGGTACAACACTGTGCTTTGCTGCGCTAGACGTGTTGGCGCAGCAAAAGAGTTAGAAATAGAAATAAAAACACGTCATTCGGTTGATTTTGTTTCAATCCATCAATCATATTTTCATCCAATCATTATATGGCATGTAATGTAACTTCATGAAACCAAATCAGAATCCGGTAGATAAAACAAAAAATAATCACTCAGATTTTAAAGAACAATAAACAATAAAAAGTGATTGAAAATTTTGACAACCAACACCCAGATCTTATCTAATGGGGACGTCCTGCTCATGTGCAACAACAAACCTCACTATGAGACTATAGAAAGGGAAAAAAAGAACTTGTGTGCACAACGACAACACAATACCGTGGCAGGTCACGTGGACTAAAGATGGCAATTTCTACATGAAATCCTATGGATAAAAACCCTATTAGGGTAAAGGTATGCCTAATTTTTTAACTATAAATAAGTTAATGGAAAAAAAAGTCTTACCCAACGGGTAATATGGGTAAAGGTATGAGACTGCACTGTCCATACCCGTTAACCCATGGGTAAATTGCCCTCGATTCAATTTATACAAATCATGGATAAAAAATTACCACCCCACAATTCAAACTCAATAATACTCAAACTATATGTCAACTTTATTCATGTATGTGGTTTGTTTGATGAATTTACTATTAATTTTATAAATTGTGATGTTTTGGTTGGAACTGGGAGTCTGATATATTGGTATATATATATGTAATTTTGAATTGCAAATATTCTTACCTATGGGTAACCCACGGGTACCCGTTACCCGCATGGGTAAAGGTATGGAAAAGAACTCTCACCCGCACATGGGTATGGTAACTTAATGGATAAAATATTTTTTCGTGGGTAAGGGTATGAGCAGCATATACCCGACGGGTAATTACCCATTGCCATCTCTAACGTGGACAATGATCGCTTGGTGTGGACGAAGCGTATTCCCAATTTACGTTCAACATTGTTGCTCGAGAACGAAGGCTCTGCTATGTTTATCTCAGCAACACAGAAACATAACATCATATAGTTTCATGAATGTTGTTCTTTATATTCCTATAGTTTAGAGAAAACACACAGTAATGTTTATTTTCGCCAAAAATAGAATATGCAAATAAAACTGTAGCACTCGGTCTATCTCTATTGCTTGGTTGACTGAAAATTAACTCGATGTATAAAAGTATTCAGTCGGTCAGCTATTATTTTGATAAAAAATGATCTAAAATAAAGTCTAACATTAATTAACAATGAGGAGTGCATAGTTTTGCGTGTTAATTAATACATCCATCTGATCCTTGCTAGCTAGAGAGCATACGGTGTTTGGTTTTCTCTATTAAAATTTAGTGTCTGTGTGACGGAACGGCCCTAATCTCATGGCCCACGTGTCCCTGTCAACCTCTGACAGCCGAACCCATGTTCCATGTGATTAAGACCTGTTCGCCACCGGGCTACATCAGTGCCCAATGTCCGCAGGATCATCTCACAATTCGGTTACAGCATTGCATACTTTTACAAATAACATCGGAATAAAGAGCGGAAGACTTAAATAACATTAGTTTTACAAAGCAGGGTTCCAAATAGAAATTAAGGAGCAGTTATTACAAACCAAGTTCTTGATAATAGAAATAGACATAGGCAACATAGTGGAGAACAGCAAAGATACTTATAATCACCCAGCCCGAGGGTGTACAACTATTATTCGGTCTCATCGGCCTCTTCCTGGACGATGGTCACGCAGCAGGGTGCAAGACACATCGGGGACTCTGTCATACCTGCAGCATGGGTAACAAACCCTGAGTACTGGGGTACTCAACAAGACTTACCCGACTAAAGAAAAGGGAGAAGACTCAGGAATGAGAGGCTTAGGGTAGTCAAGGTAAGGCTTAAGCAAGATCAAGTATTTTGCATAAAAGCATTTTTGTAAACCTTATTTTATTTTTGAAAGATTCAGTATTCCTCAATTCTTCATCGTTCATGATTCATTTTACATTTCAAAACATTCCTAGTTGAGAACCACTCTCCGTTGACAGTCAGTGACCAAGTCTCCATAACCGAGGAGCAACGTTAATCCGGATAAATAATACTCAGCTGAGGATCCCTATCCACACCGCATATGTAGCACCCAAGCTTGCATATGCCAACTCGTCTACCACGATTCCTCCAAGATTGGACCCGGTCCTACGCCACCCGGAAGTACAGTACACCACTCCTATCCAGGTACGACGACCACGTGGGTACATGCTACTTTCGCCATCTCTCCACTCCCAGTGCGCGGTTGTCGATCCCAATCAAGGATTTCTCGGAGCCAGAGCTTTCCGAAGTATGTGAATAGTTACAAGTCTTGACCAGCAGGCCCCCACACGGATGGTCCCTAATTTTCCAGCCAGAACTATACCTTGGTCATATCTCACCCAAGCGTAATAGTCCTGTCAGTTTTTCAACCCTGTCCCGGTCGGTGTCAACTGTTGAGTCCCGGACTACAACATGACGGCACCGTACGCTCGGACAACCTCTCCTCGCTATTGACTAGGTACGGATCAGATACCTAGCCAACAGCCGGGGAGTAAGACCAAAATCCCATAAACATTCCTTAAGTGATCACACTTTTGAAATTGGCATTTTATTGCAAAGTCTAATTCAATAAGCATTGCTAAGCATTTTTCAAATACTTTTGAAAAGCAGGTATCAGGTGTATCAGTGGTCAAGGTGGATAGTGCATCAATTAGGATAGCACACAACTCCTATAAACCTAATGCAATAATTTAACTCAAAAGCATTTAAGGAAATCATTTTATAAATTCAAGGAAAGGGTTAAATGCACCGGGGCTTGCCTTGAAAAGCAAAGACAGCTGGCTCAGGGTTGGAGGTGCAGAGGTCGAAGCTCGGAGTTACTTCGGGAGCAGGTTCGTCGGCGGCGGCCTCGACTTTGACTTCTCCTTCGGTGACTATACGAATGCAATGATGCATGCACATGAGTATGCTAGCATGAACAATGCAAAACAGGGCATACAACATGAACCCTAATCACTTTTTCTATTTTCCTTAATTATTTAAAAAGGTCATTTTATGCAGTTGCTCCAAAAATTACCAAATTAATCACATAAGTTCATTATGGTGTAGATAGATGGCAAAACAAATTTCATAATTTTTGGAGATCATTAAGGTGCTCAAATAAAATCAGACATTAATTAACAAAGGTACTATTTAACAATTAAAGATAAATGCTCAAAAATCAACTTGTTCCAAAAGACTTCAAAAATTCACCAGAGACTAAACATGGCATAGGAAGCTCACAAAAATTTATCTCATGATTTTTGGAGTTATAAATAATTTTCTAAAAATCCAAAACCATCCATTTATTAATTAAAAGAGGGATTTTACATTTTCAAATTCTTGCAGAAAAGTCAAGTTTTATATTTTTATAAAATACTACACAGTGCATGGAGCATACCATAATTTTATCAGGATTTAAGGAACAACAGATTAATTCACACAAAAAAGAGAAAACAGAACACTATTCACACTCTTTCAAAAAGGAAAAAGAAAAGAGCGCTGTGCTCCTTCCTCGCAGGGGCTCGGGCGAATCGCGGCGAGGCGGACAGCAGGGCTCGGTCGAGGCAGAAACACTCGGCCGTCCGAGACCTGGCTGGTAGGCTCGGGCGAGACAGAAACAAGCGTTTCGTCCGAGGCCTGGCCGGGAGGCTCGGGCGAAGCGGAGACAAGCGTTTCGTCCAAGGCCTGACTGGGAGGCTCGGGCGAGACGGAAAGCAATCGTTTCGTCCGAGACCTGGCTGGAAGGCTCGGGCGAGACGGAAACAAGCGTCCGTCCGAGGCCTGACTGGGAGGCTCGGGCGAGACGGAAAGCATGTGTTCGCCGAGGCCTGGCTCGGGCGAAGCGGAGAGCATGTGTTCGCCGAGGCCTGGCTCGAGCGAGACAGAGAGCAAGTGTTCGCCGAGGCCTGGCTCGGGCGAAGCGGAAAACGTGTGCTCGAGGCCTGGCTCGAGCTAGACAGTGAACATGCATCCGCTCGAGGCCTGGCTCGAGCTTTACGCCGTGAAAGCAGAGACCGGGGGCTTCGAGTGCTTACCACGGTCGGAGGCAGGGCTCGGCGGAACAAGGGTCGAAGGAGGAAGCTCGACGTTGGCGATGCTTCGGCGGAGCTCTCTCGGCGGCGAGCGGCGCTCCGGCGATCCTGCGCATAACACGAGACCGCAAGGGCCTGGTTAGAGTCGCAAGGGAGTAAGGAAGATGAAACAGGGGTCAGGGAGGGATGATCATGGCCGGAGAGGAAGTATTTCCCGAACCCGAGCTCGCCGGGCTTTCGCTGGAGATGGGAACGGCGAGCTACGCCGGGCGATAGGAGGCGGTAGAGACCAAATTGAGGGGTGGGGAAGCTTCACGAGCTCAAGGCGGAGCTTTCGGGCTAGGTGGTTGAGCTGCGGGAGCTTCGGAGTGGGCTGGCCACGGCGGCGGAGACGAGTGAGGAGCTCGGACTCCGGCGGTCCCTTTTATAGGCACGGTCGGGGACGGTAGAGAGCACGGGATGGTGTGGATGAGTTCGGCCAAGGCATGCGCACTCGATTGCAGGCTGGCGGGAAGGACGGCGTGCGCGCAGGGGCCGGGTGTGCGTTCGCCGGCGACGGCCACGCGGCGGCGTCGTGCTAGGAGCAGTGGGGGACGGGGCGGAGGTCAGCGCTTTGCGCGTGCGGGTGCGGCATGATGGCGCGGACAGCGGCGGCAGGTTGGAGGCACGCGTGCATCTGCCAGGCGTGCGGCGTGCGCAGCGCCGGCGGCTCGGCTATGGCCGGACCCCCCCTAGCTCTAGGTTGAAGATGAACAGGGCTAGGTCTAGGGTTTGACTTTTGGCTGATCTCTGTATTTTGCAAATTACTCCCAAAACTTGAACTGAGCAGCAAAAACTCAAAATACCAAAGTTGTGCAGAAAAAGGAGATCTATAACTTTGTCAATAAGAGCATTTTCAAATTCCAAACAGTTTTTGAATTATATTCGAAAACAGAAAAGGGGACACTTTTAAGATTTGAATAATTTCAAAATTACTTTTGATTTTATATAGGAACTTGAAAATCTGAAAATACCAAAGTTGTTCCTTTTGACAAGATCTACAACTTTGCTTTTTGGACCAAGTCCAAATTTTGAATAATTTTTAAATTACAAAAAGAGGGGTAAAAACTAGGGTTTGGAAATTAGGGTTTTTCAAAAGGGATTTGAAATCTGTTTTAGATTTTGGGTTTTGAACAACACAACAAAGCTTCAAGACACAAAACTGAACAAGAAATTACACAAGCAAGTCACAGAGGTGAAATTACCATTTTGCCCTTAAAGGAAGATTTGGGCTTTTAGGGTTTTCGAAAAAGAAATCATTACACAGGTATTAAGCAAACTTAAATGCATGACAAGAATGATTAATGACTAATGATGATGACATGTCAGGTTAATTACAGTTAAACACCAGAGGTGTTACAGCCTTCCCCCCTAAAAGAAATCTCGCCCCGAGATTCGACGTCTTAAGAAGGAAAAGGCAAAACCTTACATCTACAGAGATTCGAGAAAGTCGGGATAGTTCTTTGCTAAGAAGTCTTCGGATTCCCAGGTGGCTTCTTCTTCAGAGTGCTGGTTCCACTGGATCTTGTACCATCTTGTGGTGGTTCTTCGGGTAACACGATCCTTGTGATCCAATACGCGAACTGGATACTCAGTGTATGATAGATCTGGTTCTAGCTCAATGCCTTCAACTTCAACCACATGTTCAGGTACTCGGAGGCACTTCTTGAGTTGGGAGACATGAAACACATTATGAACTGCTGAAAGATGATCGGGCAACCTCAGTTTGTAAGCTACCTTGCCACAACGATCCAGAATCTCAAAGGGACCAATGTAGCGGGGTGCTAACTTTCCTTTGACTCCAAAACGAGTGACTCCTTTGGTGGGTGAGACCTTCAGGTACACATAATCCCCGATCTCGAACTGCAGAGGTCGACGTCTCTTGTCAGCATAACTTTTCTGTCGAGACTGTGCAATCTTCATGTTCTCTTGTATTTGCTTGACTTTCTCTTCCATATCTTTTACTAGGTCAACTCCAAAGAATTCCCTTTCTCCGGGTTCAGACCAATTGAGAGGTGTACGACAACGGCGGCCGTACAGTGCTTCAAAGGGTGCCATTTTGATGCTCTCTTGGTAACTGTTATTATATGAGAACTCTGCCAAAGGCAAACAGTCATCCCAAGTATCTGCGAAGGTGAGCACACATGCTCTCAACATATCCTCTAACACTTGGTTGACTCGCTCAGTTTGTCCATCTGTTTGCGGATGATATGCCGTACTATGCAAGAGCTTGGTTCCAAGTGAGGTATGGAACGCTTTCCAAAACTTTGCGACAAACTGGGTACCACGATCAGAGATAATGCTCTTGGGTATGCCATGGAGTTTCACTATGTGGTTCTTGTACAAAGTGGCATAAGTGGGGACGGTGTAACTGGTCTTCACTGGCAGGAAGTGAGCTTGCTTAGTGAGGCGATCCACGATCACCCATATGGAATCAAAACCTCTTGATGTCTTGGGTAGACCATTGATAAAGTCCATACTGATATCGTCCCATTTCCAAGCAGGTACAGGTAAAGGTTGCAATTCTCCTCCGGGCTTCATGTGCACGGCTTTGACTTTCTGGCAGGTATCGCACTGAGCGACATACCGGGCGATCTCAATTTTCATCTTTGTCCACCAGACTCTTTGCTTCAAGTCCTGGTACATCTTGTTGCTGCCGGGGTGGATGGAGAATCTAGTCAAGTGTGCTTCATCAAGGATTAACTTTCTTAACTCAGGCACTTTAGGAACTACTAACCGATTCTTAAACCATACTACTCCTGCATCATCGATCCTGAAACAATCAGCCTTTCCGGATTGGACCTTTTCGATGATGTGCTTGATTCCAGGGTTATCTTTTTGTGCAGCGATGATCTGCTCTCTGATAGGGGTTTCTATTCTGATATTATTCAGAGTTCCATGTGGAATCATTTCAATATTTAACTTTTCCAGCTCATAACACAAAGAAGAATCATAGGGTTTCATCATCAGACAGTTGCAATAAGACTTGCGACTGAGTGCATCGGCGACCACATTCGCCTTACCTGGATGGTAATGCACTTCAAGATCATAGTCCTTAATTAACTCAAGCCATCTTCTCTGCCTCATATTCAGTTCCTCTTGAGTGAAGATATACTTCAGGCTTTTGTGATCAGTGTACACATTACAGGTACTGCCCAACAGATAATGACGTCAGATCTTCAAGGCATGCACTACTGCTGCTAACTCGAGATCATGAGTTGGGTAATTCTCTTCATGTCGCTTAAGCTGTCGGGAGGCATAAGCGATCACTTGACCTTCTTGCATCAAAACACAGCCCAAACCAGTACTAGATGCATCACAGTAGACATCAAAGGGCTTCTCGATGTTCGGCTGGGCTAGCACTGGTGATGTAGTTAATAGTTTCTTCAGAGTTTGAAAGGCTTGCTCACAGGCTGGTGACCAGACAAACTTCACAGAATTCTTTACTAACTCAGTGATAGGCTTGGCGATTCTTGAGAAATCTGGGATGAATCGACGATAATATCCTGCCATTCCCATAAAACTGCGGACTTGATGAACAGTGGTAGGTGGCTTCCAATCCAGAATGTCTGCCACTTTACCAGGGTCAACTGACACACCTTCAGCGGAAAGGACATGACCAAGAAACTGTATCTGATCTAACCAGAACTCACATTTACTGAACTTGGCATACAGCTGATGTTCTCTGAGACGGGATAGAACGATACGAAGATGTTCGGCATGATCTTCAGGGGTTTTTAAGTAGACAAGGATGTCGTCAATGAACACGACCACGAATTTATCAAGCTCTGGCATGAACACAGAGTTCATGAGGTACATGAAATGAGCAGGGGCATTGGTCAAACCGAAGGACATGACCAAGTACTCATATAGGCCGTATCTGGTGGTGAAAGCTGTTTTAGGAATATCTTCAGGACGAATCTTTATTTGGTGGTAGCCAGATCTGAGATCGATCTTGGAGAATACTTTGGCTCCAACTAACTGGTCAAAGAGAAGATCAATACGAGGCAAGGGATATTTATTTTTGATGGTGACCTCATTGAGTGGGCGATAATCAATGCACATTCTGAGAGTCTTGTCTTTCTTCTTTACAAAGATTGCAGGACAGCCCCAAGGAGACGAGCTTGGGCGAATGAAACCCTTGTCCAACAAATCTTGTAATTGGATTTTTAGTTCTGCCAACTCTCTGGGAGGCATTCGATAAGCTCTGCGGGATATAGGAGCAGTCCCGGGCTTTAGCTCTATGGCAAACTCAACGTCACGGTCAGGAGGCAGACCAGGCAAATCCTCAGGAAAAACATCAGGGAATTCACAAACCACGGGGATGTCCCGGGTTTCCAGAACATAGGCGGTATTTATTTGAGTGGCTGCTGGTTTTTGAGGCATTGGAAGTTGGAGAAGGAGTTTGGCGGTACTGTTAGGAATATCCACTCTCACAACTCTATTCAAGATGTCGATCATGGCTTTATACTGACACATCCAATTCATGCCTAGGATGACATCTATCTCCTGAGCATGAAGCACTATCATGGTGGTGGGAAATACATGTTCCCCCAACATTACTGGTATACTGCGAACCACTTCCTTAGTACTTATACGCCCTCCAGGCGAAAATATGCAGAAACTTTCTTTTAAATCCTCAATTGATATTTCATGCTTGATGACAAAAGTACGACTGATGAAGGAATGCGATGCACCAGAATCAAACAACACAACTGCAGGGTGATTGGCAACAGGAAACCTACCGATCATGACGGGCTCCCCTTCTGGTATATCGCTGACAGCGGTGTAGTAGACTTGCCCGTGCTTCTTGACAATCCTGCCTTTCTGGGCCTGTTGCTGCTGGGCACGGTGCTGCTGCTGCTGAGATCCTCCGGGATTCTTCTGAGCATTCTGAGCATACCTCTTGGGCTTTGGGCACTCACGAGACCAGTGACCAAGCTGGCCGCAGTTGTAGCAGAGATGGTTGTAGGCTGTTTGTGGAGTGGTGATACGAACACCTGGGGCGTTCGGCTGTGTGGCACTCTGCTGGTTGGCATTATGGGTGGTGGCCGCGGTATGGACGACCACTTGCTGGTTGGGGTAAGGTAGACGATTGTGGTGGTGGCTGGGGTGATAGATGATTCTCTGGCGTTTGTGACCGCCAGAGAAGCTGCTTGACCCTGCTTTCTTCTTCTTCTTCTCTTCCTGGTACTGGCGATTGCTTTCTTCAAAAGCAACAGCCCGGTCAACAACATCGTGATAAGACCCAGTCAGGTTATTGGACAAGCTCCTGCGGATCTTTGGGTGCAGTCCTCTGAGGAAACAATCCCTCTTCTTCTCATCTGTGTTGACATACTCTGAGGCATACTGGCTGAGATGATTGAATTGACCCACATACTGCATGACTGTGGAGTCTTTCTGTTGGAGAGCCAGGAACTGATCAAGCTTCATTTTCATTAATCCGGAAGGGATGTGATGAGCACGGAAAGCAGTGCAGAACTCTTCCCAGGTCAACTGATGACCTTCTGGCTGGGCAGCCAACAGGTTGGCGTACCAAGCACTTGCCGGACCACGAAGCTGCTGTGAAGCGAACCGTGGCTTCTGGATATCGGTGCAGTTGATAAGACCAAACTTCTGCTCCATGGTGCGGAGCCAATCATCAGCTTCGAGGGGTTCATCGGCCTTGGTGAAGACCGGTGGACGAGTTTCGGTGAATTCCACATAGGTGGTCTCTTGGTTGATGTTGTGGCGACCACGGTGAAAGTTCTGCTGTCCTTGGTTTTGAGCCATTAGGTTGGCAGCGGCGGCCAAGGCTGCAATGGCATCTGCTAGGGTGGCTGGGACAGGTGGAGGGTTTGGGAGGTTGGCATCATCAGAACCTCCAGCTCTAGTGCGAGTGTTCACAGGAATCTGTTAAGCAACTTGGAACTTAGCATTCATAGATAGGGTTCTGAAAACAACAGACTGATAGCTTCTTCTGATACAAAAGACTGATGACTTGATAAGGTGACTGACAGATGATACAGACCGATAAAGGGAAAAGATGCGAAAAGAAAGATACATGCCAGACTTGGCAACAGACAGACTAACGCCCCCAAACCTAGACTAAGGTTTTAGGTAAGCAGATGGTACAGACACTACGAGTCTAGTCGTCGTCGATGATGATCATGTCTTCGTCGTCGTCTTCTTCGAGGATGAGCTCAGGCTCCTCCTCCTCGTCCTCGTCTTCAGCGCGGACGTCCTCAGCAGGTTCAATTTCTTCGTCCACGTCTGGCTCTTGTTCCACATCGGGTTCTTCCACTACTCCGTCCTCAGGGTCTTCCATAACCGGGGGTACCAAGGGGTGGAGTTGATCATACAGCTGATGCACTTCCTCATGAAGCATATCATTGAACTGTTCAATCTGAGCTGTGTACTGCTGCAGTCCGTGGAGCTGGGCTCTGGTAACGTCCTCGCGGGTCCAAGCATCATTGCACTGCTCGATAGCGCGAACCGTATTCCGATTGGCCTGCTCCAGGGAAGCTCGTGCCTCATAAAACTCCAGGCGTGAGTGGTAGAAGTCATGCTCCAAGTTCTTCAGCTCAGCCTTCAGATCCTTGATCTCCTCCTTCAGGTTCTTACGGGTGCGGCGGGGAAAGCGACGACCGTTGGAAGATTCTCCAGTCTCCTCCCCAGCGCGTGGTGCCAGCTGGTGGCGTGGCACACCATGCGGTCCAGTCGACTTGCGGGCAGTCAGCTTGATACGGGCCATGTCTGGATAAGAGAAGATGGATGAGAAAGGCTAGCAAGAACAGGTAAAGGCATACTACCCCAATGAACTTAGAGAGGAAGTTAACTTAAGTGATTATGACATGATGCATGAATCGTTCCTACGGAACAAAGCAATGCAATAAATAAGGTACATAGGGCTTAAAACATGTTGTTCCACTAGCTAGTGCTGCCATATGAGAGACAAGATGAGAGAAGCAATTTGGACTCAAAATAGTCAAGTTTAGTTTGTTTGGACTCAAAAGGTCTTTTGAAGTTTTCGCAAAAACGAACACTGCAACGTTAAAGTGAGATGCTCCGATACCACTCTGTGACGGAACGGCCCTAATCTCATGGCCCATGTGTCCCTGTCAACCTCTGACAGCCGAACCCATGTTCCATGTGATTAAGACCTGTTCGCCACCGGGCTACATCAGTGCCCAATGTCCGCAGGATCATCTCACAATTCGGTTACAGCATTGCATACTTTTACAAATAACATCGGAATAAAGAGCGGAAGACTTAAATAACATTAGTTTTACAAAGCAGGGTTCCAAATAGAAATTAAGGTGCAGTTATTACAAACCAAGTTCTTGATAATAGAAATAGACATAGGCAACATAGTGGAGAACAGCAAAGATACTTATAATCACCCAGCCCGAGGGTGTACAACTATTCTTCGGCCTCATCGGCCTCTTCCTGGACGATGGTCACGCAGCAGGGTGCAAGACACATCGGGGACTCTGTCATACTTGCAGCATGGGTAACAAACCCTGAGTACTGGGGTACTCAACAAGACTTACCCGACTAAAGAAAAGGGAGAAGACTCAGGAATGAGAGGCTTAGGGTAGTCAAGGTAAGGCTTAAGCAAGATCAAGTATTTTGCAGAAAAGCATTTTTGTAAACCTTATTTTATTTTTGAAAGATTCAGTATTCCTCAATTCTTCATCGTTCATGATTCATTTTACATTTCAAAACATTCCTAGTTGAGAACCACTCTCCGTTGACAGTCAGTGACCAAGTCTCCATAACCGAGGAGCAACGTTAATCCGGATAAATAATACTCAGCTGAGGATCCCTATCCACACCGCATATGTAGCACCCAAGCTTGCATATGCCAACTCGTCTACCACGATTCCTCCAAGATTGGACCCGGTCCTACGCCACCCGGAAGTACAGTACACCACTCCTATCCAGGTACGACGACCACGTGGGTACATGCTACTTTCGCCATCTCTCCACTCCCAGTGCGCGGTTGTCGGTCCCAATCAAGGATTTCTCGGAGCCAGAGCTTTCCGAAGTATGTGAATAGTTACAAGTCTTGACCAGCAGGCCCCCACACGGATGGTCCCTAATTTTCCAGCCAGAACTATACCTTGGTCATATCTCACCCAAGCGTAATAGTCCTGTCAGTTTTTCAACCCTGTCCCGGTCGGTGTCAACTGTTGAGTCCCGGACTACAACATGACGGCACCGTACGCTCGGACAACCTCTCCTCGCTATTGACTAGGTACGGATCAGATACCTAGCCAACAGCCGGGGAGTAAGACCAAAATCCCATAAACATTCCTTAAGTGATCACACTTTTGAAATTGGCATTTTATTGCAAAGTCTAATTCAATAAGCATTGCTAAGCATTTTTCAAATACTTTTGAAAAGCAGGTATCAGGTGTATCAGTGGTCAAGGTGGATAGTGCATCAATTAGGATAGCACACAACTCCTATAAACCTAATGCAATAATTTAACTCAAAAGCATTTAAGGAAATCATTTTATAAATTCAAGGAAAGGGTTAAATGCACCGGGGCTTGCCTTGAAGAGCAAAGACAGCTGGCTCAGGGTTGGAGGTGCAGAGGTCGAAGCTCGGAGTTACTTCGGGAGCAGGTTCGTCGGCGGCGGCCTCGACTTTGACTTCTCCTTCGGTGACTATACGAATGCAATGATGCATGCACATGAGTATGCTAGCATGAACAATGCAAAACAGGGCATACAACATGAACCCTAATCACTTTTTCTATTTTCCTTAATTATTTAAAAAGGTCATTTTATGCAGTTGCTCCAAAAATTACCAAATTAATCACATAAGTTCATTATGGTGTAGATAGATGGCAAAACAAATTTCATAATTTTTGGAGGTCATTAAGGTGCTCAAATAAAATCAGACATTAATTAACAAAGGTACTATTTAACAATTAAAGATAAATGCTCAAAAATCAACTTGTTCCAAAAGACTTCAAAAATTCACCAGAGACTAAACATGGCATAGGAAGCTCACAAAAATTTATCTCATGATTTTTGGAGTTATAAATAATTTTCTAAAAATCCAAAACCATCCATTTATTAATTAAAAGAGGGATTTTACATTTTCAAATTCTTGCAGAAAAGTCAAGTTTTATATTTTTATAAAATACTACACAGTGCATGGAGCATACCATAATTTTATCAGGATTTAAGGAACAACAGATTAATTCACACAAAAAAGAGAAAATAGAACACTATTCACACTCTTTCAAAAAGGAAAAAGAAAAGAGCGCTGTGCTCCTTCCTCGCAGGGGCTCGGGCGAATCGCGGCGAGGCGGACAGCAGGGCTCGGTCGAGGCGGAAACACTCGGCCGTCCGAGACCTGGCTGGTAGGCTCGGGCGAGACGGAAACAAGCGTTTCGTCCGAGGCCTGGCCGGGAGGCTCGGGCGAAGCGGAGACAAGCGTTTCGTCCGAGGCCTGACTGGGAGGCTCGGGCGAGACGGAAAGCAATCGTTTCGTCCGAGACCTGTCTGGAAGGCTCGGGCGAGACGGAAACAAGCGTCCGTCCGAGGCCTGACTGGGAGGCTCGGGCGAGACGGAAAGCATGTGTTCGCCGAGGCCTGGCTCGGGCGAAGCGGAGAGCATGTGTTCGCCGAGGCCTGGCTCGAGCGAGACAGAGAGCAAGTGTTCGCCGAGGCCTGGCTCGGGCGAAGCAGAAAACGTGTGCTCGAGGCCTGGCTCGAGCTAGACAGTGAACGTGCATCCGCTCGAGGCCTGGCTCGAGCTTTACGCCGTGAAAGCAGAGACCGGGGGCTTCGAGTGCTTACCACGGTCGGAGGCAGGGCTCGGCGGAACAAGGGTCGAAGGAGGAAGCTCGACGTTGGCGGTGCTTCGGCGGAGCTCTCTCGGCGGCGAGCGGCGCTCCGGCGATCCTGCGCATAACACGAGACCGCAAGGGCCTGGTTAGAGTCGCAAGGGAGTAAGGAAGATGAAACAGGGGTCGGGGAGGGATGATCATGGCCGGAGAGGAAGTATTTCCCGAACCCGAGCTCGCCGGGCTTTCGCTGGAGATGGGAACGGCGAGCTACGCCGGGCGATAGGAGGCGGTAGAGACCAAATTGAGGGGTGGGGAAGCTTCACGAGCTCAAGGCGGAGCTTTCGGGCTAGGTGGTTGAGCGGCGGGAGCTTCGGAGTGGGCTGGCCACGGCGGCGGAGACGAGTGAGGAGCTCGGACTCCGGCGGTCCCTTTTATAGGCACGGTCGGGGACGGTAGAGAGCACGGGATGGTGTGGATGAGTTCGGCCAAGGCGTGCGCACTCGATTGCAGGCTGGCGGGAAGGACGGCGTGCGCGCAGGGGCCGGGTGTGCGTTCGCCGGCGACGGCCACGCGGCGGCGTCGTGCTGGGAGCAGTGGGGGACGGGGCGGAGGTCAGCGCTTTGCGCGTGCGGGTGCGGCATGATGGCGCGGACAGCGGCGGCAGGTTGGAGGCGCGCGTGCATCTGCCAGGCGTGCGGCGTGCGCAGCGCCGGCGGCTCGGCTATGGCCGGACCCCCCCTAGCTCTAGGTTGAAGATGAACAGGGCTAGGTCTAGGGTTTGACTTTTGGCTGATCTCTGTATTTTGCAAATTACTCCCAAAACTTGAACTGAGCAGCAAAAACTCAAAATACCAAAGTTGTGCAGAAAAAGGAGATCTATAACTTTGTCAATAAGAGCATTTTCAAATTCCAAACAGTTTTTGAATTATATTCGAAAACAGAAAAGGGGACACTTTTAAGATTTGAATAATTTCAAAATTACTTTTGATTTTATATAGGAACTTGAAAATCTGAAAATACCAAAGTTGTTCCTTTTGACAAGATCTACAACTTTGCTTTTTGGACCAAGTCCAAATTTTGAATAATTTTTAAATTACAAAAAGAGGGGTAAAAACTAGGGTTTGGAAATTAGGGTTTTTCAAAAGGGATTTGAAATCTGTTTTAGATTTTGGGTTTTGAACAACACAACAAAGCTTCAAGACACAAAACTGAACAAGAAATTACACAAGCAAGTCACAGAGGTGAAATTACCATTTTGCCCTTAAAGGAAGATTTGGGCTTTTAGGGTTTTCGAAAAAGAAATCATTACACAGGTATTAAGCAAACTTAAATGCATGACAAGAATGATTAATGACTAATGATGATGACATGTCATGTTAATTACAGTTAAACACCAGAGGTGTTACAGTCTGTCACATCGAATGTTACAACCTTAATTTAGTATATTAAAAATATATTAATTATAAAACTAATTTATCAATCGGAGGCTCATTCACGAGACGAATCTAACATGCTTAATTAGTCCATGATTTGACAGTGTGGTGATATAGTAATTATTTGCTAATGATGGATTAGTTTGGCTTAATAGATTCTTGTTGTTAAATATTATTGTATGACATTGTAATTACTTTTATAATTAGTCTATTTTTAATAGATTAAACTAGTACTGCAACATTTTGTGTGACACGGACTAAACTTTAGCCTTTGCATCCACACACCCCCTAAGGGTAGAAAATAGAATGTATGGCTAAACCAACCTTAGTTTACCTTAGGCGCACGAAGAATATAATATACAACAAGATCTTATCAAATTTGGTTATTATAATAATAATGATACATACAACGTTACAATACTTGGCAAAAATTTTGTGCTGAGAAAAAAAAACATGCAACTAATCAAACTTGTATATTCATCGTGACTTGAAAAATGCACAAAAACTCAAATTGTCATCTAATATACCAACTGCAACTAATCAAATATTCATTGAAATTATTAATCCAAAACATCTGCCATATCGCACATACTGATCAGATATAAGCCACAAAGACTCCAACTAATTCAAAGAAAATTGAGAAGAACAAATATATTAAAACCTAAATGATATGAACTACCACACTTGAAACCCCTAACTGTCCTTTGTTCTGCTATGTTGTGCTCTCTCTAACATTTTTCTTATGAAAACATTTTTATTTTATTGAGAAGATGCGATGTTCTAGATCTCAAGATAAGATGTTCTGCCAAATGTTCTAAGTTCAGAAAAATAATGTTTCATATTTAGAATAAAAACATTATAGGGAATGGTATTATATAATCCGTATAATAGATAAAATATGAATAACAATAGCTATAACATATATAGAAATACATAAAAAAAACTTAACATAAATAGAAAAAATAATAATAAATGATATAAAAAAGCATAAAGAATAAAATAAAACTAGAAAAATGAAAAACAAATTGAAAAAAAAAATACATAAACAGAGAAGAAAGTAAATATTAGAAAATAAAGAAAAATAAAAAATATGAAAACAAAAACAAAAATAAATTAAACAGTTAATTATAGTAGAATAATAAATAAATAAACATAAAATAATATAAAAACGAAAATAATAATAAAAGACCACTAGCAGACAAAAATAAAAAGAAATAAGAAATGAACGAATGTAAAGAAATGAAACGTACAGCCTACGTGTTACTGTGACTATTGTCTGGCCATCGATGCTCCAAACACAACTGGGCCTCGCTTGCTCTAATTGGGCCGCGCTCATTCGTGCTCTCCCGTTCCTGGTCGGCGCGGGTGCTCGAAAGAATCCGTTGAAGATAGTACGAATCTCAACAAAATCGCAGACACAGAAAACTGATTGATTTGGAGACACAATAAAGAACCGGAAGATGAATACAAATTCCGTTAAAAAAATCCCTTTGGAAGAGGTGCTGTTGCGCGGGCGTGACCAATGGTTATTTCGTTGTTGGGCCTTTGTGGGCCCGAGTTCATGATGTGTCGCGGTGGGACGAAGAAATGCTGCCGGCGCAGGCCCGACCTATTTGGACAGGGAGACCAGCGCGGCGTCTGACCACACCGGCATTCACGCCGCACCGCCACCTCCATGTTGCTGGTGTTGCGCCGCTGACGGCGGTGGCCGGTGGCCAAGCATTTCAGCGCGTTTTCACGGGAGAAGTCTATCAAGGATTCATCAATAATAGTACTACTACTATTAAGGAGTGGAATACTCCGTAAGCAATAAAATCTGGATAAATCTTTTATACATGTTTGAGGATATCAACTGTACATGCTTGAGAATATGGCCTGAACTACCATCATTTTCCCATGGCGTTGCATAAACGTATCTGTGAAAGTACATATTTTGGGGTTTTGGACAGCTCCATCATCCATGGATCAGGTGAGCCCCAATTTACATTCGAATAGAGGAAACTCGTTATATCTTCAGTTCAGTCAATTGTGATCGAGTTTCAACCATACCCGCCTCCAGGATATCTTCGTCGAACTTTGGCGGACTAGACGGTGTGCTGCTCGAGGGTGTGTCTGACAGGAACACATCTGAGTTGTTGTCAGACCATTGGGCGGTGGCGGCGGCGGCATCACCAGCTTCTGCATCTCGGGAAGTTTCTGGATTGGGTTCAATTTTGGTGTCATCCACTTCAGGTTCCTCCTGTGCAGATGTATCATTGAAGAGTTGACCTCCTTGAAAATTCGGTCCAGAAGCCTCAGGTTCTGCCGAAGAATGCACATTGGCAAGAGAAGAATGGTTTTCAGCAGGTTCTATGTGATGGATCTGGGCAGATCTGCTATCTAGAAAGCTATTTTCAGCTGATGCGCTGCTGATTTCTGTTTGCTCTATAGGTATTGTGTCAAAGCTGTCGTGTTCTCTCTGTAGCCCCTTCTGTTTTGATTCTTCATTTGTGATGTGATTGCTTTCGCTTGACCAATCCAGATGGCTGAAGGCATCACCAACCTTGGAAAGGCTTTCTTTCTCCTCACTAGATAACTCTGATTTGTGAACTGCTGTGCCCATTTCCATATCAGAAAATATAGCCTACAATTATCAGGAGAAAATGATGTGTATAATTGTATAAAAGGTGAAACGTCGCAGGCAATTTAATGCAATAAAATGCAAAAATTATCCAATTACCTCAACTCTGAAGTCCACAGGAAACTGGTGTTTTGTGTCCCACAGAATATCAATCTGGTTCCTATCAAGTACCATCAAATTGTCTTCAATAAAAGCTGTGCTAAACATGGCTCTGAACACCATGACTTCATGTTCGAAGTGCTCATCCAGGCTAACACACTCAATTACAATGTCTCCTTGAACAGGACATTGGACATTAACCTTG
Organism: Coix lacryma-jobi var. lacryma-jobi; assembly: GCA_009763385.1. Classification (NCBI taxonomy): domain Eukaryota; kingdom Viridiplantae; phylum Streptophyta; class Magnoliopsida; order Poales; family Poaceae; genus Coix; species Coix lacryma-jobi. The sequence continues at coordinate 164,314,061 of CM019824.1, forward strand.
ATTATCTCACAGTCTTCCTGAATTTGGGTTAATCATAATCATTTTAGAAAATGAATTGAGTTAAACTTGCAAGCTTGTAGGTATATTTCAGATAGATCAGAAGAATTTTTTAAATGTTAAACTACTGAAACATCAGACATACTGTAATAATACACCAATATGAGATTTTTTTTTTGATCGCTACACCAATATGAGATTCGTGATGAGTTAAATGACTGAACAAAATTATACCTGTGTATAGAGCTGGACAAAATCACTTGTCTTTGGGGTCGAAAAGAGAAGTTTAGTATCCTTGTCATTAGGCGCAAGGGGATCCAGGCCATAAATGCGGAATATTGGTCTACATCCCCCTTGCCCATCAAAATTCGGTACCTTCCTGATTATTATACAGATCAAATTCAGCATTCTATCAACAGGAGGCCATGATTCTGGTGAAATGTGCCGTTTTGACACATACTTCAAATATCTCAGCTGAGAAGGCACTGGGTCCAGTGGTGAGAATAGCTGAGCTAACCCATCAGGTGCCTGCTTGCAGACTGCGTCCAAAGCCTTCCTCTCATCATTATACCTTTTGACGTAAACCAATAGGGCTGCCAATGCAAAAGCAAGAACTGGCCATCCACCATGTTCTGCATGTATTAGTAGAAAGTTGTCCTGGCTTAATGAGAGCCAGTTTTCACTAGATCTCAGGAAATGGTGAATCATCTCCATGGTGAGCAAGGGGCATCCTTCATAGTTACGCGGGTAACCCATCACACACATGTCGTAGTATGAGAAAATGCTGGCAATTTGGTTGTCCTTCTTGCTTCCCTCAAAATTGAATACCATGAATGAGTCGATGGAGTAGCGGCCAAGTAGCTGTTTTAAGATTCCTCCAATGTATGGCATCAGTTCGTCTTCTTCCAGCAAATCCATGGAGTAGCAGTGATCAAATACTGTAAAGTAAGGAAGCAATCAATAATCAGCATCAGAAACAGAGCAATTTTTTTTTATTAAAACGTACAGTTACGAACAATGTACAAAGCATGCCAGTTGAATTAGGTGAATGTTTGCATGAGAATGTTTGAAACAAAATTCCCTTTAATTTGAAATGTCCTTTTCAATGAAATATGAATGCATTCGTAGGAAAAAAATGCAGTAGCCAAGTGGGGGAACAGACCCAGTTTTGGGGGGGGCAATTAATTTTGTTAGAATCACTAACGGTCATGAAAAATTCAAAACAAAACAATAAGGTAGCAGATGGTTTCGTCAGAAGAACGTCCTCATAACAGTTGGTCAACAATTCGACAAAATAACTTCCCTCAAACACAACAACATCAAATAATGACACGATCCTGCATCTTTAGGTAGTATGTATTTGGCAGAAACATGAGGCCTTCAAGCTTCTAAGCTCATCATTTGTCACGTATATGAACTAATGCACATCTGATCGCATCTATTCCCCAATTGGAAAATCAGAAGGTGCATCCCAATCCCATGCTCCAGGCATAAAAAACTTAAATTTGTGTCATATATGCTAAATGATTTTTTAGAAAAAAAAGGACAATGGCAACGAGATGGCCAATGGAAACAGTCGCACTCCAACACGAAGATATGAATATATGATACTTCATTATTTTTTTAAAAAAAAAGGACAATGGCAACGTGATAGCCAACTACAGTACTACTCTGGTCAATCCCGTGTCCCTATTTTGGTCAAGCTCATCATAATCTAGAAACAGCTAAGCAATCGCCTTTCCGCGCCCTTCGTCAAGTCAAAACACAAACCGAACCCACCGGCTCAAAAAAGCCGCAGAGTCTGGGCAAAGCTATCTCCCATCCACACTCTGCAAGTGCAAGCGAATCCGCGTCTCGAGATCAACACGAACGCACCTTCTTCTTTTTTTCGTTCGTAATAATTTTCCCCCCTCGAGAAATGGGGAGTAAATCCGAGAAGAGGCGCGTACGACGAGCGACTCGTATCGTATGGGCAAGATTCTCGGTGGCGCAGGACGCGTTACTTCCAGAAACCCCTCGACGAACAGGTCCAACAAACAAGCCCGCTAGCGCGAGCGAGCAGGTCAGGTTCGCACAAACGCACCCAGCTAAAATAGCAAGATTACCGAGTACGGGGCCGAGAAAGCGAACGCACCGAGGATGTTGCCGGAGATCTCGACGAGCCCATCGGGCGGCCGCCGGTAGAAGAGCCGCCGGAACAGCGACATCCGCCCGCCCGGGCCGCCGACGCAGGAACCGGCGAGAGAACGCGCCGCGCCCGCGCGCCGGGCAGCCGAACCGTGTGGGGCAGGAGGCGGAGCGGGGTGGGGGCGGGCAGGGAGGAGACGTGACGAGCCGTTCGGGGAGGAGGGAGGGAGGGAGGGAGGGAGGGAGGTGGTGGTGGTGGCAGCGAGGCGAGGAGGGGAGCTCCGCGCCGGTGGATTTGTTTTGTCGGAGGGTTTTGGTGGTTTGGTGGACGTTTGGTTTGTTTGTTTGTTTAACGGGTCGTCGTAGGCGCGTGCGTGCGACCGCTGTAGCACGAGCACACGAACCCGCAAGCGCGGAGGCGAACGGTTCCATCATGGAACGGGCCCGGGCCTTGCTTCCCTTCCTTTTTTTCCAACTCCCTTCTATATATATATATATAAAAAAGAGAGAAAGTTGGAACCGGGTTCAAATTTTGAACTTTTGGTTGTGTTTTGTTTATTCTTGTTTTCTCATATTATAAACTAAAAAGGTGATTAAAACGCATGGCTTTATCTCTTTTTGTCCTTTTCTTCATCACCTTTCTTATATTCCAGGTGCTTGAATTTTAAGATAATTTTAGACAACACTCATATACAACTATCAAGTACAACTAATTTGTCATTTTGTAATTTGTTTTTAGTTTTTTTTTTTGCTATGACAAATTAAGTTTTATCAATGCCTTCCTATAAAAAATAACTATTAATTTTTAATTGTCTTTGTACCAGTACAAATTATTATTTTTGGATTAGTTTTTTTGTCTAACTGGATTTTCATTCTTGGTACCGAAAATTGCATATTGCGTCTACAGGAATTGCAACAAACAAAATCTGCAATTTTAGTATAAAATATATGTGATAACCGTTGTCTGGAAGGAAACTAAAGTTCAGGCACCTGAATTTTATCAAGCCCCCTTTTTATTTCTTCTTTGTATACCACATTAGATTTTTTTTTCTATGGTTCAATGATCACCCCTAGGTAGAGGTTGATTCTAGAACTTCAACACAGGTTTTTACATATAAACAAAAAACATACTAAAAAGCATGTGCCATGAAAATAATCATGTATTTGCTAAAATTCAGGTGCATGAGTTTTAGTTTACTTTCAGGCAATGATTATTGCATATATTCTATATTAAAATCATAGATTTTATTCATTGCGATTTCTGCAGAAGCAATTTGCAAATTTTGATATCGTAGTTAACAATGTGCAATTATTTCTATAAGAAGACAAGGACAAAATTTAATAGTTAAAACACAAAGACAACTAATAAATTATAAAAATAACAAATTACTTATACTAGTTTGCAAGCATATCACAAAGATTAATGATGTAGGTGTGTTTAGATGCATTTATTTTGCAAAATAAAACACTGTAGCACTTTCGTTGTTATTTGACAAACTTTGTCCAAATATGGACCAACTAGACTCAAAAGATTTGTCTCGATATGTAGATACTAAAAGTACAATTAGTTACTTTTTTACCTACATTTAATGTTTCATGCATACGTCCAAACATTGATGTGATAGAAAATTTTGCAAAACTAGTGCAACTAAACAGGGCCGTAATAGTGCAACTTGGAAATCGAAACAAAGTCAAACGCAACATGTCACAAAGGAGCTGAGGTAGCGCTTCCTGTGACTTGGCAAACCATAAATAAAATGGTAAGACCATTCAACCTTGTAATCTCTCCTTCACGTTCACACGTGGGCTTAAACCGAAACTAAGAAATATCAATAGATGCTTTTAATACCCCATGGTGCAACGGGATGCTTTTAATACCCCATGGTGCAACGGTACGGTAGGCTTCAAATCCCCTGCGTAGCTTTGATGACATACGAAAAGGTCAAATCTAATCACAATTCGTTGATTTTCGCTGCTGTGACGTAGGCTAACCTGTGGAATTAGTACTTCCTCCGTTACTCAAAAAAATAATGTTCTGGTGCCTATGCACGAGTATGCAAAAAAAAAACGTTCTGGGTTTTGTGGAGACAGAGGTCGTCTCTACAAAACTAAAATCTAACATAGAGACAATTAAAAAGATAGGTTATACAACTCATAGACAGATAGCCGTCTACATCCACTTTAATACTTTACATATAGCCAGGATCAACCATGAATATTATTATGTACACTATTATGTTGTCGTTTGGTTGAAAACGTGTAGTCTGTTACCAGACCCATCAAACATTACGGTAATCAAATGCTTGAGTTCATGTTCATAGAGGAACTTTTGGGTATTGCATGGGACTAGACCGCAAGGCCCCATGCCACCAGCAACCTGATGAAATGTAAAACCATTTCCAGGTCCTCTACAAAAAAAAATAACATATATGTGGGATGGATCAGTTCAGATTAACTTGAGCAATTGCAGAGATAAAATGAGATGGATAAAAGTCTAACAAAGCAATGCTCAGAGAACACATGCTGCCATGGCCATGTCATCATTCAACAAGTAGTTCACGATGTTGAAATTATTCATAACACATGATGTCATGCTGCATTCAAACAAGTACAAACACCACGAGTACATGAAGGAAAGTCAATTCAGTAAGCTGAAATTGTTCAAAACACATGCTGAAATTTAATTTACAGTTTGATTAAAGACTTGCAGTCTGTATCAATACAAACCATAGTTCACACTAAGGAGGAGAATCTGCAGATACGTAGTTGGTGAAGTCGTGCTCCCGTTGATGAAGTTAGCGCCGCCATGATCAGCTTCTATCGTGGATTAGCGGCAAATCAACCACGCTAGATGCAGCATCGAGGAACTTGTCGCCGCCATGACCAATGGGGACAGCTCGCTGCTACCGTGACCATGGTGCTGGCGGCCACAACCGCCGCCGTTGTGCCCTTCCTAGCTATAGTCGAAGCCAGCAGATGGGGCCTTTGGCGTGCAGCACCATCCTTGCGCGCGACCACGCAGGATCCAAGCACGTCGGGCAAGGTCGTACAGCGCGACTCTCTTCGTCTGTCGGACCTCGGAGCATGAGCCTTCGTCGTCGCTCCGTGAGACGATGGGAAGGCTGTCTATGAGCCGAACGGACGGGAATTTTGCAAAATTACCGGTCTGGAGACGGCAAAGAGACGACTGCTGTACATGCCCTAATGCCTTGGCCTCATCGATCCATGCACCGTGAATTAATGACGTCAGACTTGAACCTCGAGGCGCAGCAGCAAAACACATGTGGCTAACCAAACCTCGATGTGCTAACCAACTGGTCTATGAAACTTTCTTTGTTGAAATGCACCCGCAACTGTATTTAATAGAGGCAAACAGGGAAAACTCGACCCTAATTAATCACTCCTTGGTATGCTAAATGTTGTCCTAAACGTCATTTTTTCGTGATACGGAGGGAGTAAATGCTTTGAAAGCACACATGATGAGATTAATAGTTCTTCCACATGTGAAAACAGTGGACCTCATAACTCATCAGAAAAATAAACTATTCCACAAGATGTTTGAAATGTTATCAAGAATATGAGAAATCTTTCATTCACTTCAATTTTTATGCCAAAAATGTTCTATAAGAACATGTTGTGTTGCATATTTGTTTTAAAGCCCTACTTTTTTGTACAACTATCAATTATAAAAACCTTAAGCAAATCCACGAATTATGTATCTGAAAAATTGACATATCTAAAATGTATATACAAAGCAATATGTTAAATCATTGATAATGCGATAATGTTAATGGAAGCAAGTTTTCCTTCTATAGAAAATTACCTATTAATGATAAATAAAATGATTACAGGACGAATAAGCACGTAGGACCACCACTTTTAAGTGCGAATACTTTAAAACAAAAGGAATAAACCATTTCACTATTTCCTGGATTGCCCACTTTATTTACTTAACTTTGTATTAAATTAATGCTCAACTTACCCTAGTAAACTATTTAAATTAGTCCAATTTACTCTCGATGAAATTTGTCATTTTTATTTATCTTGATTGAAATTTGTAATATCAAAGGACATAAAATCCAACTTGGTAGCGATAACTTCCCCCTACACCCGAGGATGTTACTATTACTAAGTGATCCTAAGATATACTAGAAAGAAAATTATCTTTGTAGCTTCTATGCCACCATTATAGAACATCGAGCATCTCCAACAACTCCCAATATCAACTTGGTATTCTATATTTTTTTGGTAAAAACACAAAATCTCATCTCCAACAGCTTGGTATATCCACTTGGTATTTTCCCAACTTGGAAAAAAGGACCGTTCGCGCGCCTAAACATCCGCGCGCGTAAAGCGCGCGTATCGCCCGCGATACGTCGTTGTCGGCTCGCGGAGGTGGCCGCGCGCTCGCGGAGGTGGCCGCGCAGGCCGGCAGGTGGAGGCCGCGCTTCTTCAGGCTGGCGCGCGCCGCGTCGGCGGCGGCCGCCACGAGGAGGCGCAGGCGGTCGTCCCGCCCGACGAACACCGACGGCAGCCGCTGCAGCACGGCTCGGTACGCCTTGGTGGGCCGCGCCAGCTCGAACGTGGCCCTGAAGTCGACGTCGACCAGGACGCGCTCGCGCTCGCCGCGCTCCGACGCGGCCGGGAGGAGGACGTCCAGGTACGCGTGCTCCCCGGCCGGGTGGGACGACGACTTGTCCGAGCGGGAGAGGCAGACCGCGGCGTCATGGCCCGCCGCGCGGAGGGACTCGTTCGTCCTCGTTCATCCGTCCTCGTTCGTCCTCGCGGAGGTGGCTGCGCCAGCACCGTTCGTCCTCATTCGTCCTCGTGCTTGAGTACCCTACGGTGCTCAATATTTTGATGGGGAATGCTCAAAAGTTTCACTTTTTCGTTACGATCGCGTAGGCTCACTCGATTTGGTGCATCCGTTGTCGAGAAATCGCGAGTCAAAATTTCCACCCCACTGGTCAACGTCGTGTTCTGTTCTTAATTCGCGTGGAGGAGCTGCACGGTGGGGAAGAAGTAGGCAATGACATGCGGGTCTCATCTGTCATCCTCTAGTTTTACCAAGTTGGAATACCAAGTTGTTGGAGATAAATTTTTTTCACTTGGAAAATAAAATACCAAGTTGCTATAACACAAGATATACCAAGTGAATTATTGGGAGTTGTTGGAGATGCTCTTAGTGTTTAACTTTTGTAGAAATAAGTGAAACTAGATACCATGTGAGATCGATATTATAAACAAGATTCTAGTAGTCACTTGCTACACTAAGATTAGACTATAAATGGGACGATGATTGGGACGAATTTGTATGGGATGCTCATGGTGAATGTGTGCATGTAGCTCTGAGCACAACTGCGAGACATGGTGCTGAAGTCCCTAGTTTGGTTAAGGTTAATGATGAAATCTTAGTGTACTAACCTTGTCATGAAATGTGATATGAGATAGATTGGTACATCCCAAGTGACGGAGCCAGATGGATGGTGATGGCCAAGTGATGGTTGATCAAGTCCCCCAAACTTGGAAAACAAGAAAGAGAAAGATAAAATAGGCTCAAGGCAAAGGTATATTTGATAGGGGCATTTTGTTTTGATTGTCAAGATACTGTAAAGAGTTTGCGACCACAATTAGGATTGATAATCATTCTATAAAGAGGGGCGAAACTCGTTTGTGAAATGCAATTATCAAAGTGACACTATATGATCTAACACTTTGCATGTGTATTTAGATTCTAGTATGCTAACAACCCTTGTAAGACATGTTTGTTAAATACTAACTCAAGTACACAAGTGGTAAAATTTTGGTAGAGTTAACATATTTGCGCAAGAGATAAAAGTGGTGAAGTGGAAAGTGTCTTTACTATGACCGGACGCGTTCGTCGGTAGTAGACACAGTGGCAGTGGCCAGGCTGCGACCGAAAGCTGGCTTGACTATACAACTGGACACACATGGTGCACTATTCACCAGATGGCAATCACACAGAGGTGGGACCAGACGCGTTCGGTCATGTTTTGAGCGCTTTCGGTGCTCTCTAGACTCGACCGAACGTTGCGGTCTAGTTGTGAGGACCTGTGTTGCCTAGAGGGGGGTGAATAGGCCTGTCAAAAATCACAGCTCAAGACTTAGTTAGTAGAGCCCGACACTGCCGCTCCCCGGCACTGCCGTGCTAGAAACTTGCCCGAACCTGCAATTCAAAATCCAGCCACAGGAAACCAAATCTATATGAATACAAATGTTACTCTAGGTTTCCTGAACCTGCAGAACCAACTCAACCAAGCCAAAAGTATTGTATGAAGTAGATCGGAACCCAACCCTAGAATCTATCACAAGCTCATAAGTATGATGAATAACCACAAGTAAGCGCAAGAGACAAGTGATTTATCCCGTGGTTCAGCTCGCCACCAAGGCTTGCCTACCTCCACGTTGTTGAGGATGACCACTTAGGTCATGAGCTTTGCAACTCTTCCTCGATCTCAAGTCAAGGAACCAAATCCTTGAAGTGAGGGGTAATAATACTAGCTGCACAAGTGATTACAAACCTCTCAAGGCCGCCACACAAGTTGGCTAGCTCAAGGGCGACGCCTAGCCAGCTAGGGTTCCAAGAACCCAAGAGTAATACTCCCTCCGTCTCAGGATATAAGGCGCGATTTAACTTGGTGCGGTCTTCAAGATTATACTTTGACCATTAATTTATACTATTTTATATAACTAATGGAAACAACAAAAATATCATTAGAAAGTATTTGTAAAGATAAATCTAATGGTATCATTATTGTACTATATATTTTTTATTTTATTAGATTTATTATTGGTCAAAGTTAATAAAGTTTGAATTTTGAAATACGTGCATACCTTATATCCTGAGACGGAGGGAGTAGAAGCAAATCCACCAACTATGGCTCAAATCAAGTGCTCTAGGCAGTAGATCTCAGCTAGAGCTTCTCTTTGGTGAAGGTTTGAGCCTCTAACTCACTTGGAATCAATGAGAATCAAAGATTAGGTGAGAGAGAGCTTGAGAGCCTTTAATGGGGAGAGAAAGCCTTGTCTGGAGGTAGGAGAAGAGTTATGGTCGTGGATAACCGTTGGGGTGGCAGGAGGGTGGAGTAAATACCCCCTGCACGCCAATGGTTGAAACAAGTCGCGGCAGTGCCGTCCTTAGCCCGGTAGTGCCGCGACCCGGCACTGTCGCGCCCTGGGGCGGCACTGCCGCGCCTACCAGAAAACAGACACATATCAGAATTTTGTGCAGCTGTCTTTGGTTAGAAAGCAAGGATGACTAGGTTGGTTTTGAGCACATATCATTCAGCCATAGTGGTACATTTGCATTCCCCCTTGATAGTACGACAATCCTATAACTCAAATTCATATGAGATAACTCGTTATAGCACTTTGAGTCCGGAACCGATGAAAATGTAGTATGAGGGGTTCACCAACACACGAGCACCATCCTTTCTCATCATAAACCTGCTTGTCATCTTGATAAATCTCATTAGCTCTTTAATTGTGTGGTCATTATCATCAAAACCCACAATTAGGGCTTGATTGCACTTACACTAGTGCATTCGATCCATCAAGCGATGTGTGATGTCAATTAGCTCATGAACCTTCAACTGTGTGAATACTACAGTAAAGATGTAGCTTGCTAGTAAGCAAGTGAATTTCGGTAAAAAATTATTGTGTCATCTTGATTCCGAAGATTTCATTGGTATTCATTGATATACTTGTATTGATCTCTTGCCACGATGGTATAACACCATTACCGCTCTTGTATTTATATTTGTTCATTAGTGTCTAGTTGTAGCGGTAGCTAGTTGAGTATTGTAGCTTAGTTAGTGTATTTACCTTTGGTAGGTTACTCACTAGTTGTAAATTAGCAATGTAGCCTTTGAGTATGACATATAGATTATATTATACTAGAATTGTGGACAGGTAGTGCTAAACTTGCTTACGACATTTAGTTATCTAGCCACTTTATCTAAGTGATGTTATAGAAATTTCTATAGGCTATTCACCCCGTCTAGACATTTAAGATCTTTTAGATGCCCATGGTACACCTAGGGCTAGCGAGTAGTGGTATGCAATGTTGGCTGAGATTCTATAGTGGTTGGCGCATGGCACTGATGACACATGCGAATGTGATAGTGCAGTGCCAGACATAGTGTTGCTTAGAGTAGAGAGTGTGACCGCATTAGTGGCACCTCAAGGTGGCAACAAAAATGTATTATTGTTGCAAATACCATAATTTGCGAAGCACGACAAGATGGATGTCCGAGGATCCTTTTTTGTATTTTCACATGGACCTGCCACCTTGACATGCTAGCATGTCATACTAAGCAGACGAAATTGGTAAGAATGTTAGAATGAGTGTATTTTTCATAGTAATTTATAGGAATATTTGGTAAAATAACTTAAATATACGCTCTTGAGGAAAAAGACACTAAGTTGAATATCCCCTCACTATCATGAGCTCCCTTAAGAAGAATGACACTAAGTTAAATATCTCCTCGTTGACCATGGGGATCTAAGGGTCCGTGTCTCTCGTGATAGGGTCCCTGTCTATGACCTTTAGCTGGTGGATTAACTGGTGAAGAGTGGACTGATGGCGCCACCAACAAACCCAAGCAGGAACACCACCATTGCATGTAAGGGATGCCACCAAGCACCTTCTCACAAAACATGCCTACCACATCTTGAAAGGAGCTTGATGTCATCTAGAGAGGGATGGATAGGCCTATAAAATTTTAACTCACAGAGATTAAATTCTCGTGTAATACTGCTCCTGTGAAGAACGACACTGCTGGCTCTAGCTGACACCCAACTCTGTAGTTCAAAAAATACCAAACAAAACCGCTGCAGGCCAGCTAAAGGAACACAGTTTTTTTTTAAGTTGGAAGCTTCAGGCCCGCAGCTGCAGCCCACTTCACATTCCGCGTTCCTTTACGGGCCCACTGCACAGTATAGCCCAAGCAAAACCACGTGCTTCAATTTGTTTTTTTTGGGAATAGACGTGCTTCAAATCTGAACGGTCCAGATCGTCCTGTAGCTTCTCGTCCCTCAGATCCCAGCCATCCATTCGCTACGGGTATAGGGTTTTTAGCTCCGCCTCCCACCTCCAGCTCCCCCTCTCTTCCGCCATCGCGTCGCGAACGGCGGCCAGAAAAAAAAAAAAGAAAAGAAACAGCGCGCCGCACCAATCTCCCCTTCCCTATCGATCGACCCTGCAAGGTTTAATCCGACAGGATTCCACCTGAAATTCAGGAAAGTGCTAATCACCTGCCTGCCCGGTCTCGTGGCTCTGCGCTGCTTCCGCTGCGGTGAGAAACCCTAGGAATGGCGGAGGTTTCGACGGCGCCGGCGCCGGCGCCTGAGGGGGTGCTGCACCGCCGGATTGAGTTCCACCTCGCGCGGAGGCCGCATGCCTCTGTGGCAGTGGGCGGAGGCGGGTTCCGGATGGAGACGCTGAACCCGGACGCCGCTGGTAAGGCGGGGGCCGGGGCAGCGGGTGGGAGCAGCGAGCGGGAGGCGAGGAGGCCGGAGAAGGCGGACGCCGGCGGGATCGATCCGGAGCTCAGCGTCGCCAGGATCTACCTCGGGAGAATTGTGAGTGCCCAAAGTTGTAGTCTTTTTGAGGATTTGGACTGTTGAACTTTCAGTTTTTGGTGGGGTTTGGGCAGCACAGTAGCAGTGCCTGGTTTGCTTGTCACTAGAGCTGTCAATTTGGCTAGCTGAAGTTAAAAGTAGCTGGGATTTTTTGGTTATTTGGTTATTCAAAGTCCTTGTTTTGTTCACATTATGGTCATCTCGTCAGGTTTTAGTGTGGTGGAGAATGGTTTGTAAATTGCAGTTCTTTGATGTCTTGCAGGGTGCTGGTTTGGAAAATCTTGGGAATACCTGCTACCTCAACTCAGTTCTGCAATGCTTGACGTACACGGAACCTTTTGCAGCCTATTTGCGGAGCGGGAAGCACAAGTCCTCATGTAAGTGCTGTTGGTACTGTCAACTAACCGGTTTGACACATTTAGTCAGATGACAATGTTACATATGAGCTTGTGGATTTCAGAGGTAGCAGTAACTGAGCTGAATATTATACGCAGCTGGAAGTTAGCTTAACCAATTTCATGTACTATTGTCATTTATTGGTGTGACACCAAAGACAAGAGTATATCTAATCCTTCATTGCAAAGACTCAATGGGACAATGTTATTCGTTTTTTACTGCACTGCCCAATTTCACCATTTTCTTCAGCCTGGATCTTGTTCAGACAACCAAGTTGCAATCCCATATCATGCATGGAACTTTCTCTAATGGTTGATCCAAGAGATGCAAGTTTTTGCAGCTTGGGGTGAAAACTGAAAAGTTGTCTTTTAATGACAACGATGGATAAAAAGCCCACTCTTCAAAAAGACTACCATGGTTGCTCAGTAGACTGAACATTGCACATAATATCAATCGTAGATAATACATTTCGAGATCCCCAGTTCTACACCAATTTGTATTTTCTGGCTATCTGATGAGCCACATACAATGAACAAAGTATTAAGTAAGTTCATACCACAATGTTACTTTTTTGCGTTCCCCCAAGTTGGATGTATTCAATCCACTGTATTCAATGTTCAAGAATCAGGATTTAAAGTTGACTCAGTCTCATGTGTGATGAGTTGATTGCTCTTCCTGTATTTCCAAATCAGTCATCCCAATAGTACCATATTTGATGTTGTTCATCTTAATAGAGGATCTATTTCTTGAAGCTGAGTGTGCGTATGTGTATTCACTAGTTGGTTGTGTTGCCTTTTTTGTATATACATGATGCATCAAGTATTGAAGTTATTCGTTGTAAACTTGTTACTTGTTCCCTATTTAGTTATGAGATAGTAAGGCAGCCAGACAATGCTTTGCACTTGTGTCTGCACTGTGGAAATTGATAGGAAATCTGCTATGTGTTCCTTAATCATCATTTCTGTATCCAAATTTTTCATGGCATGACAAACAGTATTCTTTCCTGTATATTGGTATAGTGAAAAATACCACTAGGTATGGAAACTCTTACTGATCTGTTGTAAATCACCATAACAGCTACAATTGAGCTGTTGTTCCATGACCATGACGCATGTCTGTATGGAGTAGAAATGACTACTGATTAAGTATGTTTTCATGATACAGCCTTTTTAGGAAGCTTAAAGTTATTTTCTCTACTCTAGAGCTTGTTAAACAAGCAAAAATCTACTCTTATTTTTGCACTGTGAGGTATTGTTTATTGCTGTTGCTAATTTATTCTCTCTTCTTCTGAAGGTCGCACATCTGGATTTTGTGCATTATGTGCTCTTCAGAATCATGTCAAGACTGCTCTAGAATCAACTGGGAAAATAGTGACACCATTTCGTATTGTCAAGAACTTGCGCTGTATCCTTTTATCTTCTCTGTGAATTGAAATGACCGAAATCATTTTAAATTTAGGTGATTCAGCAATCTTGCTTTTATTCTATAACCACTTAACCAGAATGGGATCTTTAACTGCAAAATAGGCATTTCTCGCACTTTCCGCAATTCAAGACAAGAAGATGCACATGAGTTAATGGTTAATTTGCTTGAATCCATGCATAAATGCTGTTTACCTTCTGGGGTACCAAGTGAGTCTCAAAGTGCTTACGACAAAAGCTTAGTTCACAAAATATTTGGTGGCCGCCTTAGAAGTCAGGTATGCTCTGTGCATTGTTGAAGTTAATCCCTTGGCTGGCAGAGGAGACCGCATTCCCTAATCTCTAGATGGTCACCTTATCTGTGCTTACAGGTCAAATGCACACGTTGCTCACATTGCTCCAATAAATTTGATCCTTTCTTGGACCTCAGTCTTGATATTGCCAAGGCCACGACTTTAGTGCGGGCATTTGAAAATTTTACTGAGGATGAGCTACTAGATGGGGGTCAAAAGCAATATCAGTGTGAACGCTGCAGGCAGAAAGTTGTAGCAAAGAAACGGTTTACAATTGATAAGGCTCCCAATGTCTTGACAATCCATCTGAAGCGCTTCAGCCCTTTCAATCCTCGTGAAAAGATTGACAAAAAAGTGGACTTCCAACCAATTCTTGATTTGAAGCCATTTGTTAGTGACTCTAATAAAGTGAGTAGTTTGTTTTGAAATTCTAACTTTATGTTGTATGCTTTCAATTAACTTTAGCATTTTCATCTTGTTTCTCATATTATTATCATTCATCTTGATTATTGGTGCAGGGTACAGATTTTAAGTACAGCCTTTATGGTGTCCTAGTCCATACAGGTTGGAACACTCAATCAGGTCATTACTATTGCTTCGTTCGTACATCCAGCGGGATGTGGCACAATCTTGATGATAACAAGGTCTAGTATGACATTAGTCTTCCATGAAATTTTGCTCACTCTGTAGTTCACAGTGCTACTACTGAATTATACTTTGAAGTTTTGCTCATTCTATTTGTGGTTCACTGTGCTACTACTGAATTCTACTTTGCACACACATTTAGTATTCATGTAATTAACATTTATCAAACTACTCGAGATTTTTTTTTTCATGTTTAAGTTCTCTAGCTCCATGGACACTACAAAGTTTGTCTGGTCTACAATTTTATTCTCTACCTTTTAAAAATCGATGTCTCACACAGTGCGTACACCAATTTAATTATTGAATCCTCCAAATTCTCTTCAAAGCAGCGAGTGTTCTTTAGTTTGTTGCTCTTGAAGAATATACTATTATCTCCATGGTTCTTAAGCCGTTAAGTCGACAAGTGGTGACCCATCCGCTCACAATGTCTAGCCACATACGGCACGCGGTGAAGTGCTGCCATAGACATATCCTAGAAGAAACTAATGTAATAAGTAGTCACAAGATTAATAGTAGTCCGCAATTTCCCACCACATTACAAAATAAGGTAATATAAGTACTCCCTCCATCCCGCTATAGAAGGTGCAACTCCCTTCCACTGAAAGACCAAGGACTTTTACTCTATCTAACAACTAATTTACCGTGACTTGATGGCCGCCCAGCTGTTATTTTATTTGCACATTTATTCGGCCATCTCTCATCTAGGCGCGCTTGGCCAATAAAACGCTCGCTCCGCGGTGCAGAAGCATGCACACAGTATGGTAGAAGGAACAATAAATGGTGCGTGTTTGCATGCCCATCAAAAAAGGAGAGTGAAGTGAACCGTGCCCTCTATTATGGGACACATGGATTTTTTCAACAATCAACACCTAACTCTTGGCTCTCATCTCTCAATATCTGTTATCATCGTCAAACTTGTTAGCATTGTTAGCAGCACCCAAGTATTCTCCCATCTTTTGCCAGCCTCTGGACATTGAATCACATCTCCATAGCTACCAGCTAGAAGTTTCCTATAGCTTTTAATTCCTCCTGGAATCCTCTTGTTCCAAAGCTTACATGTTACCTTATCTCGCTCATTAGGGTCTGCCCCATAGTTCTCAAGGCGTTGCCTAGGCGTCGCCTGGCATCCAGGCGCTACCCCATCGCCTTGCAAAATTGGCGCCTGGCGGGCAAGGCGGGCGCCTAGGCGAGCAAGGTGGGCACCTAGGCGTCCAGGTGGTGGTACACTGCCCTGCCTCGCCTAGGCGCCTTAAGAACTATGGTTTGCCCAATAGCCATAATCCCATCTTGGATCTTTTGAGTTCAGTGGTCTTTGTTTTGGATCATTCCTGGGATCATATGCAGCTGGACTCTCCACTCTGTTGTTGCCTTGTTGGCTGCTGAACTGAGAAGAGCCAAACACAACTAATCAAGCTGTAAGATTAAGCAGTGCCAAGCCAAGCCAAACTCAAACAAGTACTGGAGTAGAGGAAGCACAGTCAAGAGAGCAGAGCTAAGGGCTGGGAAGGGAAGATCTAGGCACTAGGGTGATGAAATGGATTGAGCAGGCTGACTGGAGAGTGGAGGGGAGAAGCAGAGCTGCGGCCATGCGGAGACGGCGGAGAGGCGAGGCCACACGGATTAGACAGGTGTAGATGCCTGGAGATCCGCTCCAGGTTCTTCCACGCTGCCCTCTCCTCTGTCCCTTTCTCTTCTGTTTTCCTCTCGATTGTGCCTTGATCAGCTGATATAGCTGCTTGAAACCCTCAATTTTCTGCCCCTTTGGTTTCCCTCTTGATTTTATTCTCTGCCTGCTCATCCCTTTTGTGCCTGGCACCTCTATGTCCTGTGAGCCCAAACATATGCAGGACGCCCAGGCAATGCCAACGCAGACTGCTAAAAACGAAGCGAACGCCCAGAAACCAGCGCGCGCCTGGACGATTAGGCGACGCCTTAAGAACTATTATTATCTCCATATCAGAAACCTTAATACATATTGCTGAGCTGAGCATTCTGTTTCAATTTTGCTCATGCAAGTTAGCCAAATTGTTGGTTTAGGGGTTTTAGAAAGTGTTACTGTAGATTTATTCGTTGTTGCCTTTCATTGATGTCACTTACTATCCTGTTTTGATGCATTGCTTTGTTCATTTGGATGGAGAAGAACCATTGGCTAGATTGCCAACAAATGAGACAAGAATTGTATCATTTGTTGACATTGTGTCATGTGTGCTACTTTCACTTTGTGCCCTTTGGCTCCTTTGGTAGACTCTAGTTTTTCCTCACACTGAGTCTTATGGGCATCAACTGCAGGTGCGCCAAGTTCGTGAGGCAGACGTATTGAGGCAAAAGGCTTATATGTTATTTTATGTACGTAACAGCATTGGGCAGTCTGTGGCCCGCAAAGAGAACACCACTGCTAATTTGCCTGTGAAGAAAACCCCTGAAAAGATCTCAAGTCTGAATGGTATTACCCAAAGCAGTGTAAAAGCACAAAATTTGAATGGTGTGTCTCCGTTTGGTGATAAGGCGCACAACACAATCATTGGCTACTCTACAATTTTCAGCAAGACAGGCCATTGTTCAAAGAATGAGGTCAAAGCTGAAGATACTCCAGCCTCTCAAAACAATGCCATGTCTTCCATACAAGCCCCTGGAGCTCAAAATGATGGTGGTACCTTGCCAGCTAAACCGATGCAGTTTGCTACAAATAGTCAGGAGACAGCTTCCTCCCACCAACCTGCACCATTTACAAATGCATGTGTTGAACAAACAGTTGTTGGGAAGCCCTTGCAGGAAATGGAACCTAAAGCTGGTGCCGGGAAAAATACTTCTGTTGTCTCTGTCATTGCTAATGGTGCTGCTACATTGTCCAAAGCCGAGAAACTAACTTCTCAGCCTCAAACAGCTCCATTTTCGGAGCCAGCTCCCCATGTGAATGGCACAGCTGCAGAGTTTGCTGCACAGTCTTTATCAAAGAAGGTTTGTATGATGGTCACTGTATGCTTTTTTAAATAACTTTTGAAGGATTGATAGCTTATTTTATTTCGTGAAAATTCCAGGATTCTATTGCTTCAAATGATGTCGTGCGTGGCATTGGATGTCTCACTTCCAGTGAGAAAGCAAGGAACTCCTCAAAATCTGTGGATCAAGCTAATGAAACCTTGAAGGCAGTTCCTATGAGTCAGGTAGTGCCCCACTTTTCCTCCCTCACTGTGCTCCTTTGTAGATGAACTAATTCATTTATATCATATTTGTTACATGTGTCTGTACACAGAACAATACTGCACCAGTAATTGCTCAAGCAAGCTGTGGAGTAGAGATCAACTCAGGTGGTATTATGCATGTTGCTGTGTCTGCTTCATGCAATGGAACTACATCGAAAAAAGTGAATGTGAAGCCGAAGAAGTTTGTGAGGTATCCTGTTGTGAACATGTGGTTAGGGTCCAGACAACTGTTGTTAGCTTCACTAAAGCCAGGGAAGAAAGCGAAACATAAGAGAAGTAGACCTATAAGACGTGTTGTAGCTTGTAAGGACACGTCAGATATATCTTGTCTGAATGAGCAGTTGACATCAACATCGGCTACTGCATGCTCTGAGACTGTAGAAACGTCCAGCCATCAGAAACGGTCACATGCTAGTGCAAATTCCAAAGATGGTACCCAGTCCTCCAAAAAAAAGAAGCAGAAGGTCGATGGAGCTTGTGCTGGCACAAGTGCACCTTCTGGCAGTGCTGACATGCCAAAGTCTGATCCAAGCTCTTCCGAACAACCTAAGTTGGTAGCAACCCAACCTGTCAGTATTCGTGCAACGGACCTGATGGAGGCCACCGGTTAGCTCATCTTCTCTTTGCAGACGCAGATTCTATTTTATTGTAGAGATGAAACGAACTGTTGTGCCATCAATTCTAACCTGTGATTTGTTTGCTTGCTTGATTTTCAGTCCCGGGCTGGGATGATGTAGACGTGCCAAATACAAAGGTTGCTGCGCGGCAACACTCCAAACGCAAGAGCCTTGGTTACGTCCTAGATGAGTGGTGAGCTTTTATCTTTTGCAGTTTATTGTGAACACATCTACTAGTATTCCGTCATGTCTTGCATTCATGTTTGAAACGTCATTGTGTACCACAGACTTCTCATTTTTGAAGGGAACAAATACTTAGTTGCGCTTATGCTCACTTGGCCTCTTTTTTTTACAGGGACGAGGAGTATGACCAAGGGAAGACAAAGAAGGTACGGAAATCAAAGCAGGACTTTGGCGGGCCAAACCCGTTCCAGGAGGAGGCGGACTACATATCGCAGCGGAGGATGAAACAGAAATCCTACCAAGGAAAGTCTTGGAACAAGCCTAACACAATTGAGGAGTTGAGAGTATGAGCTGAGATAATCCCCGGAGACGCACATGCTGTTTGTTGTTACATTGTAGCACCCATTTGGTGAAAGTGATTATGTTAAAATCATTCTTCGTCGACAGTCCATAGTTGTCGCTATGATGTTCTAGCAGTTTTGATAGACATTTGAACATGTGTTCTGTTGTATCGGACTGCTTAGCAGAAGGAACAGAGTGAGATTATTTTTACTGCACCTGCTGTTGTTTAATTACTGATGAAGAATAAGAAGATGGTGATGATCAATTATACGTTGAGTGATTGCCACTTTGCCAGTGCAATCTTATCCTGTTGGAGAATCCTCTTTTGTCTTTTGCATTTGGAATGTAATTCTCTCCATTTTTTTGACTGCTGTAACTGTAGTAGAGGTTGCAATTGCAAGGCTGTCGAGATGAAACGAGACGGCGCGGCGATGCTGCAATCGTATTTCATGTTGATCTTGTCGGGACCAGGTAGTATTGTTGTAGCTGGTGATCCCACCTTTTCTTCTTCTTAAATAACAGGTGATCCCACTTGTTAATGGCGAGGCCACGAGGGAGGGGGAGAGTACGAGGCAGTTCGCAAGCTGGATGGCTGGTGTGGTGTCCGGCCCTCGACCGGGAAGTAATTGCGGCAACGGGCAGCGATACGGTGGTCGCGTGACGGACACCGCGCGGCGGCGCTGGTCCTGCTTGCTTCCTGAGAACTGATGGGAGATGGGCAAGGGAGGGGAGAATCCGTCTTGGATTCAGCTCCGGTACGGTGGCTTTGGGACGCCGCTTGAATGCGCGACCGCCGGTACTCTGGCCCGCCGGCCGCCGTGCAGCGCAGTGCTTCGCGTCGCCGGCGTGCCCAGCGCCAAGACCCTAGAAGACATAGTAGTAGTATTATTTCAAAAAAAAGAAGAAGAAGAAGAAGAAGAAGAGGCACACACACCTCTAGTACAGTAGTAATATGCCCAGCTAGCCCTGAAAGATTGAACTTGCCTGCTGATGAGCCGCGAAAGCCTATATGGAATGTTGAGTCGTCCTGATATGAGCTCCTGCGTGTTTGCTTGCAATGTTGCACCGTCTGCGCCATCTGCACTGGTAAATCATTTGCGTTTTCGCCCGCTCCTTCGCCTACTGATGAATGCGCTCGAGAACGTACGTACGTGTAGTGTATACATACGCTGAACAATATACGTATAATAGGCGGTGGTACTAGCTAGTCCAACTAACATCAGCTGTAGATTCCCCGGAAACAGGCCCCACCCGGCCTGTCTCGACTATTTTTCTATTTGAATCCTGGCGCGAGCTGGAACGCCAACAACAGTTCGGCCGCCTCGACGTTGGCGCGCGCACGATGGTGATGGGCTGAATTGAAGTGAAGTCAAGTGAACGCATATACTGTACTGTATGCGTGTGCTGCGACCCCTGACCAATTAACGGCCAGATCGAGAACGTACGTTAGCACGCGCATCATATCGTCGTCGTTCGCCCATCATAAGATGGGTGCAGCGCGCAGTGGTATGTATCCCCTGCCCCTTCCAGTGCAGTGCAGCGGGGGCCGTATTAAACCGCCCCGTGCACGAGTAAATGTGCCGCGCGCGCGGCGTCGATCACGCGTCCCCTATGACCCACGCCGCCGGGTCGACGACGAGCGCACGCCTGCCTGGGCACGCCCACGCTCTCATGATCGGTGGCCTGCTGCCCTGCGCTGGCGGCGGCGTCGCGCGCGACGACCTCCGTCCGTCCGTCGCCACGCGTACCCGCGCGCGCGCGGCGTAAAATTTTTGGGTCGTACGGCGGAGCGCTAGGTCGTCGACTCACGGCCTCACGGGCGCATTGATGGAATCTACCAGGTGGCGAATCGATCGGCCTGGCTGCTGCTATACGCATGGTTGCCGCCCGCGCCCGGCTCGAGCTCGACGACGACGATCAGTGACGACGCAGGCGGGGAGGGATCGAGCAGTACACGCACGAGCCCGGCAGTGGGGTGGGGTGGGGCCGTACGTAAAATTCGATCTTGTATGCTCTTGTAGCTAGCTGCTACTACTAGCTAGTAGAATTAAAATTCTCGATCGGGATTCAAGTGCGTGCACGTGACGCGCGCGGCGTTTGCTGCGCCGCCTGCGCGCGCTCCATTGCTGATGATGAGGGAGTGAGGGTATAGCTAGTACGCGTACGTGTACGTACGCGCGACACGCGACGAAGAAGCACGCACGAATGCCACGCATGAATTCCGACGATCCCTCCTTCGTATCGTGGTTGGCCGACAAGATCTCGACTCGGATCAGATCGAAAGAGGAGGGGCCAGCATGAAGCTAGTACACGTAGCGGGGCTTGCGAGTTGCAACTGCAATGCAATCATCGATCGGCAAGCTAAGGGTGGCGATGGTACGGTATACACATGCATGCACTGTGTACAGCGAGAGCATTCAACGTTCATGATCATGGATCGGAGTATATCTCTATCTGGCTTCCTTCATTCAGGGGTGCCGGGGTGCCGGCAGGTCCGCGGCCCATGCATGCATCATGCATGCGAGGGTTTGGAAAAATTTGAACGGCGCGCCATACGGACGGAACTCGCGCGCGTACGTACGCGTAGGTGGTGCGCCGAGATTGGTTTGTTATTATTAAGCCTCGCCTCGTTAATTGTGTGGGTACACGGTACACACATGCCCATGCTCTGGACATGGATCGGACTGTACCGTCGCCTAGCCATGAATGGTGTCATTTGGCATGCTGTAAGAAATGCCTGCGTGCAAATATATATGGATGGAGGGAGTATATATCTACAAGGTAATAATTCGTTTCATTCAAAAATATACAGTACACGGTAATAATTAATATATACCGCGCGTCTAGCTAATTCTTTTCAAAATTAACTTCACGTACGTGTACGCGTCTAGGAATGAAATAAAGTAAATGACACTTCGAGTGCTTCCGACTAACTAGCTAGCTGCATGTATATATGCGTGTTCAAATTCTTCTTCTTCTTCTTCATGTAGATGTAGTAATATAACTCGATCCACTATAGAAGAACCGTAATTTAACGACTTCGTAGCCCTGTTGCAAGGCTAGCGCTGCTGCATCGGCGCGTGATTCAAATAAATGTACTATTGTCTGCAAATGCAACTAAGTTCGTGTCCACAGCTGGTCTCCCGTCCGAAACCAGTTTTTAGTTAACTCCACTTTTCCCTGTTCAGTGTTAAATCAAGACTGCTGGTGCATAGTAGTAGACATTACATGCATGCATGCATGATCTTACGGAGAAGTGTACGTGTACGAACTGTTAACACACATCCTCCGTTGGACAGCATGCATGCATGATCTTACGGAGAAGTACTGTAATAACGTTACCTTTTGAGGCTCGCAGTACGCACGCACGCACTTAGGGTATGTCGTCGTCAGACGTCAGTTGGACAGCAAGTATTTATCGCGCTAATCGTGTACGAAACAGTTTTGTTTAATTTGGCGTGTTTACAGCTGACTGAAGTATGTATGGAGACGACTGTTGACGGACGAATTTGAACACTCAATCAACGGTCAATGACCAAAGCCTTCATCATGAGTTCTATCTGGAGCGTTTTTAACCTGGGAGTAAATCCGTGTCTTCCATTTAATATTCCTCGTTTCAATTCGAATTCGCAGTTAACACGCAAGTTTAGTACGAGCCCTGTGTATTGTACGACCACCTCTAATCGCCACGGTGTCATGTCATGAGTGACGTTACCACACTTGACTAGCTAGCAAGGCGAAGTAACTCACCATTATGCAATTAACACGCCATAATTATATAGTATTTTTAGAGTAGATCAGGAAACCCCAAAACTTGGACTGAGCTATATTTTACTAAATCATTTAAATTTGCAATGAGCCGATTGTATACTAATAATACAAACGTTTATGGTTACACCACAACGTACAGGTGCAATGCAATCGGCGGTGCCGATTCTAGGGCGGCTACACTCTTTCGCTTGCAATCAGCAGAGGGGACGGGATTATTAAAGAACTTTGCCAATGCTAAGTTGCTATAACAGCTAACACCACTTGATTGGCGCACCACGAACACATTTCAAATTTGTAATCTTGTGTGGTGAAAAATTGTGCTGCTGTTACACCTTCACCTACACTATACACACACCACCGGTATGGCCGACGGCCGTATTGCTGCTTTGCTGGTGAACTCGTTTCGCCGGCCTCAATCTCAGCCGTCGGATGCTCCATCCAACGGCTCCCGCCACCTAGACCCGGCCCACAGAACATAGCTATGCCTACCTGCCTGCCTAGGCACCCTGCAACTGCAAGCAAAACTGACATGAGGACACACCCCTCCAGTCTCCAGAAGCAAAATTCCCTGGCCCTGGCACTGCCTAACCTCTGCTTTCACAGTTCCATTTCAAGAGCTTTGCATGCATGCAGAAGGTAAAAATGGCAGCACGGCAGAGCGCGCAGTTACCATTCCCAGTACCAGCAGCTTCTCTTCCCCTGCACCCTCAGGCTGCTGCAGCAGCAGCAGCAGCATCAACATGGGTTGCTCGCCCCCGCAGTTAATTCCTCCCCTGCGCCTCCAATTGCCTGGGACGCACGGTGGGGCCGTCGCGCCATTAGCGCAACCCAAGCAAGCTTCCAAGATCATTCATCGTCTTTGGTTAGTACTACTACTACCAGCATTTAAATCCCCCGCTTTTTTAAACTTGCCGAGCTTCCCTCCAAAGTTGCCGCGCCTTTCCGGAAGAGGAGAGCTTTCTTTCGTGTTCTTCTCCTTCGTCTTCCTCGCCGTCTTCCTCCTTCTCCTATAAATACGCGGCGTGCACGAGCCGTGTCCAACAACAATTCGAATTCCTCGGCGGCGGCTATAGCTTAGCTTTGCTTTGCTCGTTCCATTCCAACGCTGTTGCAATGGAGAACTGCGTGAGAGGTCGAGCGGGAGGAAGGGTAAGGGAGGAGGCGGGCTCGTCGTCGCTGCCACTGCCTCCGCCGCCGCGCCTCGCGGCCGCGAATTCCTCGAATGCTGCGGCGGCGTCCATCCGGGCGCACCTGGCGCGCACCGCGAGCGGGGTGGACGCGCAGCCGTCGCCGCGGTCGCTGCTGTCGCGCATCCTGCTGCGCGGCGGCGGTGGCGGCGGCGGGGACGGCGGGAGTGGCGGCGGAGCGTTCGGGTGCCGGGTGCGGCTGCCGCGGCGGTACGGCGGCGGCCTGAGGGAGGAACGGAAGGACGGCGCCGACCAGGGGGAGAGGGAGACGCCCCGGGTTAAGGTCGTGGAGCCGCCGGTGCCGGAGCTGCCCCTCGAGACGCCACGGAGTTCTCTAGGTTCGGCATGCCGAGGCAAGGGGATCACTGAACTAAACCTTCTACTAGTAATTCAGAAAAGAGGAAATTCTTGCTTGCTTGAATTATGGAGACATGTTGATCAGTGATGCTAATGCTGAAGCTTCGATCGATTCCGATTTCCGCAGGGAGGAAGAAGCCCGAGGAGGAGCTGGTGTCCATGAACCTGGGGCTGGGCGCCAGCCTGGTGCTGCTGCTGTCCAAGAGCGCCGTGGAGCTGAACAAGATGGTGGAGCTGCGCGCGCAGATGCAGGCGCTGGTGTCAGAGATCAGGCAAGCGGCGCGGTGGAAGGAGGAGGAGCAGGAGGAGAAGGCGAAGCAGGCGACCCACCACCCTGCCGCCACCTCGCAGGAATCCGGCGGCGGCAGCAGCAGCAGCGGCAGCGCCACCACCACCGCCGTGAAGGACCCGATCGCGTTCCCCGCGGCCGACGCCGACGCCGCGTCCAACTGCTCCCGCACGGCGGCCGAGGGCCGCGCGGCCGTGGTCATGGACCTCATGGAGGCGGAGCTCCAGGCCGAGCTGAGCCGCATGGAGCAGCAGCGCCAGCGCGGCGGTACGGTGCGCGGCCACGGCGGCGGCGACGGCAGCCGGATCGCCCCGATGCCAGGACTCGAGGTACGTGCTCCGCGGATCGCACACCCTGCCACGAATCACCAGTACGCCACGTACCACACCGTACGTCCGTGCGACGACGCGGCGCGCGTGTTCGTCTTTGCTGACGATGACGATGTGTCTGGCCGGCGTTGCTGCCAGTTGCCAATGCTGAAGGTGAAGACGAAGAAGGGCGACGCCGCCGACGATAGCGCGTCGCGCAGCTGCGTGGACGACGGCGGCGACAACAAGCACGACGAGGATGAAGTCGACGGCAACGGCGAGGACGAGGAGGAGGAGGAGGAGGAGTACGAGGAGGCTGGGGGTGAGGAGGAGGACGACGACGACGAGGAGGAGGGCGGTGGATACGGCGTGGACAGGATGAGCCCCCCGCACGGCGGCGTGTCGGCGCGCGCGCTGGAGCGGCGGCTCCACGAGCTGCTGCAGAAGCGGCAGCAGGACCGGATCGTGGAGCTGGAGTCGGCGCTGGACAGCGCCCAGCGCAGGCTCCACGAGAAGGAGCGCGAGGTGGTGTGGTGGCGCGACGCCGCCAAGCTCGTCTCCCACCGCCGCGACGAGTCGCGCCGGATCGCCAGGTAGAAGACGAAGAAGAACACAAGAGAAAGATGGCGCGAAAACGCGCGCGCGCGCGCGCAAGCTTTGGTGGGCTGGCCGGCTGGCACTGGCACGTGCCCAAAACTGCCTTGTAGGAGGAGTAGAGTACTGCGGTTCTGCAGCTGCAGCAGATGTCAGGCTAAAATTGGGGAGGTGTCGTCACGCTGCGCGGGTGACGCGGTGTAACTGCTGCGGCGGCCGGCTGGGACGACGCGATCGGCAGCGTCTTGTCGCGCTCCTGCCGCCATGCGTGCGGGCCTGCGGGGGGGGGGGGGGGGGGGGGGGGGGGGGGCTGCAGCTGCAGGATGCAGCGGGAAGCACTCGTTGTTGCTGTTGTCCGGTTCCGACGATCCTTTGTGAATTCGAGCAGAGTTTGTAGTACTTGTACTTGGGTCCGTGACGTTGTCCGGTGTGGGTCGCTGCTTCCTTGTAGCAGTATTGTACATGTACTCTACTCCCAAAATAAATGCTGATTCTACTGGGCTCGTGTCGAAAGCAGGGCAAATCTGCGTGGATGGATGGATGAAAAATTCAAAAACCGATAGGACGCGTGGATTTGATTTTGAACTAGAAATGCGGGAAAGAGAACGAAAGAGTGCGGAAAAAACAGCAGCTGAATCAAAAGATGGTTTTGCTAATCTTATCGCTGTTGCCTCTCAGTTCTTTCTGCTTTGTTCCGAACGCAGGGAGGGGGAATAGAAACCGCGGGGGGACCAGGCGGCGTTTGGCTCGATCAGCAGTGAAAACGGCCCCGCTTCTGACTGGAATTTATACTTGCACTGCAGCTCGGCTCGCACCTCGCAGAGGGCCTGCGCTACAGTACGCTGCAGAGCGCGTTAATGTCTGGCAGCAGGGCCCGCAAAACTGGCGGTGAACTGGCACTGGTAAAAACGAAAAGAGCAAACAACTGCGGCGCACCAGGGTCCAGGGCAGGGCAGCAGCGCACGAGTATAGAAGGCGCAGCGGCTGTTACCGCAGCCAGTTTCGGTGCCAGAGCAGAGCGTGTGCAGCATTTACATCCTTCAAAAGAAGAAATTACTCCCGATGACTACGAATCGGCTTTAATCTCTACAAATTGTGAAGTTTTGGAATGTAAAAATTTGAGATCTAAACAGGCCCTAAGCCGTGGAACAATATTTTACTCTCACAACAAATCAGTCGTTTCAGCTTATCAGTAAACTCATAAGTCCTGCCGAACAGAGCCTAAGATGTTTTGATGATAAAATACTAGTGTCGTGAGTTCCCTGGACGCAGCGCTAATGATGTTCTTTTTAGCCAGATCTAAGGAAGATTGAAACATTTTTACGGCTAAACAACACATCAAAAAACTCAAATATATAGTCACAAAAAAAAACTCAAATACATCATTGGGTAAAGAGGAGTATTAATTTCAAAACTGCAGCAACTATGATGCCAGATATGGGTAAAATGAGTCATGTTTGATTTTAACATCTGTTCTACATGTTCTTGTAATATTTCGAAATGATGCTAAAGTCAAGCACCACCATTTTACCTGTAACTAGTATCATAACTTCTGCAGTTTTAAAACTAATATTCTTCACAAAGTACTATATTTGAGTTTTCTGTTGAGTTGTTTAGCCCCCAAATATTTTATACAAAAATTCAGAAAAAGTATGTAATTTATTAGCATGCATGCTCAAGTAAAATCCAAAAATCCTTAATAAAGTGCATGCACAAATTTAGATTTTGTTTTGATTTTACATTTAAATGAATAGAAAACAAGCTCAAAAAATTCAGACACATCATCTCTCTCCAAATTTATGACACGTGTCCACTGTCTTTAGAATCCATGATTTTTTAGCTTATTTAGAATGACTTTAAATTTAATATAAAAAGCTTAATTTTCAGAATGTATTGTATTAAAAACCTTTGAACTTCACTTGAGCCTGTGTGCTAAGAAGTAAGAATTACATGATAAAATAATACTTTTCAAACCATAAATTTCGACAATTTTTCTAAATTTTTTTAAAAACATTTTGGAGCTAAACAACTTAATTGAAAAACTCAAATGTAACATTCTACGAAGAATATTAGTTTCAAAACTGCAAAAGCTATGATGTTAGATATTAGTAAAATGGATCGTATATTTTGAAGATTAGAATTTTCTATAATGCTCCCTAATTATTTGTTCTATATGAAAAGACGGAACTATGGTCTTGTCAATTGGAGCTAACCAACTTTCACTGCAGTGGTAAATCACCTTCCTCCATTTCAATTGTTTTACTTGTACTTGTACTTTCTACCGCTGCTCTAAGTGGCGGGAGTTTAAATACCACCTGACTCAGGGCTTGTTTGGCTGCACACAAATACACACCAATCCATATGGGTTGAGAGGGATTGAGGTGTAATTTAGTTCAAGTTACATTTTAATCCACTCCAACCCATGTGGATTGGGGTGTATTTGTGTGCAGTCAAACAAGCCCTCAATTGGTGGAAAAATTTTATATTTATAATTATTTTACTTAGATATTTTTTATATAAAAATACATTTATAGAAAATATAAAAATCGTATGCTGTTTTGCATGTAGGATGTTCGGCCCAACAGTAGCCCATTGGCTGTTTTGAAGATTCGAAGCTGTTTTGCCCAAGCTGTAGCACCTACAAGGCAACCGGCCCACTGGAATAATCCATGAAAGGCGAGCCTGCTTCGTCGTCCCTTTCCAAACGCAGAGACGCTTCTCCGCCTCCACCGCCGCCTCCCCGCCGTGCCGTCGCCGCGCCGCCCCGCCTCGTTCATTGCCGCCGCCGCATCGATTGATCCCCGGACCACACGGTAACTGCGACCTGTTTCCATCTCCCTCCCTTCTCGCTTATTCTGAGTTTGTTCCGTTGCTACTCGCTTCCCCGTCGGTTTGCCCACTAGCCCTATTACACTTCTAGTCGACCGTTGGAATTTCTTCCTCTGATTGTCCTATCTGGTTAACAAGTGCTGGTTGGATTCCTCTCCGGGAACGGTCTGTAAGCTCCTGCATTGCGAGCAGATCAAGTGTATAGCTGCGGATGCGTTGGATTGGACTCTTGCATTCGTCATCATCAAGTGCGTAGGTGAATAACGGCCGTTTGTGGATTGGGCGACCCGTATATCAATTGATAAGGAATGAAATATGGAACCTCGTACTAATTCTACAACGTGTCATTCGAGCTGTTGTTATTCCTCTTTTGGTCCTTTCTATATCAATCCTGCTGTGTTCCTATTAAGCTTGTTATAAGTTATGCCGTGATGACTTGTGGAGTTGGTGCTGGATTCGGTGGCATTAATTCATAAGCTCTAGTTGCCACTGCACCTGGATCAGCCGATTATGTGATTTGTTTAGATATGTTAGCTGAAATCCTGTGCGTATGCTCTTGTTTGTAACATTTCTTCATATATCTCAGGCAGTAATTGGGGTGTTCTAACATTTCTTCTTACATCTCAGGACACAACTGGGATGTTGCATATATTGGAAATTCTAAGTATATGCCACTTCTTATGTTTGTGTTTCAGAATATGTTACCCTATGTGTCACCCCAAAACCCATATATGTCTTAGAATATGTTGAAAACTTGTACAGAGGCATATCCTGAAGAATTGAATGTATCGATATCCCCTTGCCAAAAAAAGGAGAATATTCTATTTGTGTAATTCTGAATAACTTTATACATACAGTTTCAGAATGGCACTGAAGATCCTGAAATTTAATAAACATTGCTATTGTGTGACGTCCTACATGCCTGTTCCTGGAATTCTGGTTAACATTTATACATACAGTTTCAGAATGGCCGCTGAAGACTCAAAAGATATCCTGAAGAATGTGGACTGGAAGACTGTGGGTGGTGCAGTGACTACTGAATCTAGCAAACCAATTGTTAAGAAGCGTCTCCCAAAGAAAATCAGACAAGTCCCTGATTGCTATTTTCTCCCTTGGCGGCCTTGGTCTTCTGCACTGGCAATCTATGGTGCTGTATGTGCTGCTGGTGTTGGTGCAGGGATGCTTCTTGAGGTTTGGATAAACAAAAAGATCAAAGGTATATTCCTGCATTTCATAGCAGGAGCAATATCAAACGGCCACTTGATTTTCATACCTTAGGACTGTATCTGCGAAAGTTAAGATTATGAGTTGTACTGCTGAAAGCATGGATTAGGATTGCATACTTGCTTATGTACTCATACTAATGATATTCTATGGATCTTCTCACTCCTGTTCATTGCTGCATCCAGAGGACAGTGGCATTATCTGGGACATGGATAAATGATGCACAACATGCTTTGATGTGGTAAAACCTGCCTTGTCAGTATGGACACAACTAGCTCTGAAGATTTCTGACGGAAAGTTGACACAACCTTGTTTATGTATCTGGATGACTGGATCTATTATGCATGATGGCAAAATGACGTTCCAAACCTTGGAGCCTCTTTAGTTGAATAAACTCAAATTATCCGAACAGTATATGAAACTTCTGTTGTGGTGGATGCCATCGCCTATGCACTGGTACGCATTACTTTGAACATTTCATGTTTGTGGTCTGTCGGATGGTTCAGTGGCATGTCGTGGTTAAATTTGGTGAACAATGTCATTTTCTGTTGTGTCGATGACTTTTTAGGAACGGCAGTATATCAAAATACCATGCATTCACCTTTATATAAGCAGAAACTTTACTGATTATGTTGCAAACACAGGGGTAATGTGCTGTCTCTAAGAAGCATAATGAGCCTATTTTTTCTACATCTTATATAAGATATTGAATCACTCCAAGTTGAGATAAAACCTTAAGATCAGATGCTGAGAACGATGTATGCTCCACATTCGCTTACACAAAGAATTCCCACCATTATCCCTTTACCCAGTTTAGTATGAGTAAATTGTGCGAATTTCCTCCTTTGTTTGCTTATATTGTACGTTTAGACTTTATTACGTCTCTCTTTTCATTTTGGAAAAAAAAAACATGTGGTCAACGTTAGTGCTATCATTTTGCTTGCTATTGATATATGTTGTCCTCTTACAATTTTTGTTTGTCCTAACTACTCGCTGTGATATTACAGCACTATTAAGCTTTGTTTTCCACATTCTTCTATGATCTGGGTCCTCTTTCTTGTGCACGCGCATGCTTTTAAGCATAGCCTTCGCATCAGCGCCCTGTAAAGCCACACTCACCACTTCACCAGAATTCCAGAAACATGGCCGCAATTCTTTTTTTTTTTTGAGCGAAACATGGCCGCAATTCTTCCAACCTAATATAGTATGAACGACATGACATTAATCTCGTCTGCCATCTCCATCCATGCCTGCTAGGAAGCCCGGGCGCAGGGGCGTTTAAACTAATCCAGGGCCTCAGGGGCCATTAATGTTGCAACCAGATTTGATTAGAGCAGTTAATGCAGGGATTGACTGGCCTAAACCTGCCACTGCTGCTTCTTTAAGGGCGTCCGCAATGGTGTTCAAATCACTAGCTATTTGGTCTCTAGGAAGAATGTTATTGGCTCTCAATGACAACTTACAAATAGCTAGCTAGATGAGACATATAAATAAATACTATTTTGATGAGGCAACTTACAAAAGTAGCACTCTTATTGGCTATCGAGGAAAGAGATCAAATAGCTAGCTATTGGGAAGTCGCTAGCTATTTGATCTCTCTCCTCGATAGCCAATAAGAGTGTTAGTTTTTTATTATTTTTATACGTCATCTCGCTAGCTATTTGTAAAGTGCTATTGAGAGCCAATAGAATTCCTCCTAGCTAGCTATTTGATAACCATTGCGGATGGCCTAATCCATCCATTCCCTTGGATCTTCAGCTCTGCAAAGGAATGTGTCAGCAGTTAATGCTGGCTGCTGACTTCGCTGGTGTTATCTCCCACTCCCCGTGCACTCTTCTTTTTCTAGACTTGACGAGGGAGGGGAGAACAAAAGCACGAAGTCGTGCGTGCACTCTTCTTGGAATCTTGGCCCCTTGTCAACGGATTATCTAAGCCTCTCATTAATCAGCAGCTAGCCAAGATCTAATTGATTGATTAATTCACTCCATCATTCCATCTTTTTTTGTGTTTTTGTGCGCCTACAAGATTTTGGTAAGAGCTTTGATGAGAGGTGTAAAGAATCAAGCCGTTAAATATTGCAGTGGAGTTGAATGTTATCTCTACATTAAAGATGTTTTGATATGAAATGTGTATGGAACTGAGATGGACACATGGTGGTGTGTGATGCCGAGAGATTATGGTAAGATACAATTTACATCTCATGTGGGGGTACTTTGTATCTAACTTAAGTGTCCAATTTAGTGTTAGCAGTGACGTCATACTCAACTTTGTACAGCTCTTTATCTCTTTTTTTTTTGCAATTTTTTTCAGTTTTGCCCTTCCTTGCTCCCTCCCAGGACCCAGGCCCCCCAGGGCACCTCCTCTATGCAATGAAAATGGCACCTTCTTGTGCCGGTTTCGTTAAAAAAAAAGGCGGTGGGTGCATACAAACTAGTCAGATTTTACCATTCGTTTAATTTGGACGCAACTTGAGATCTCGGTCATTTTCCAACTGTTATGGTTTTCATCTCTTTACTTTTACAAGTTGTAGGGTTTTTTCAATCAGCCAGACCCTATTCTTTTCATCCAAGATTCTGAGCGTGTCTCGCCGCCACACGAAGGCATAGGATCCTCTTCATTATTAACCAATATCATTTTTACAAGATAGCACCGAGACATGACACGTAGTGGGGGCATTAGAATAATCCCGGTGGTTAATGACCTTGTTCGTCCTTGGCATATTATTCCTAAAGTCTAATCCTGTCTCTGAATCTTCTGTGTTGCTCATAATCTTATAACTGCATTTACCTGTCGATCTGTTTCTCACTGGATGCCGAATACGTTTCGTCATCTGAGTCGTTTGCCTCCTTCTGCACCGCACGCGCGCACGGAGCTGAGCACGTGCGTGTCATAACGCCTGGCTTCTGCAATGTACATGTTGTCGCACGTGTGCAGGGCAGAACTAAATGAGGTCAAACCGCATGGATGAAGCTTGAACAATCAGTCGACTGTGAACTTGTGAAGCCTGATTGTGACTTCTACGCAGAACGTGAATATATAGAGGCTACTGTAGTTTACTTGTAGCTTCTAGGGACCTGGATTTTGTTAAGGTCTCTTGTAATTGCAACAGAAGATTTTTTTTTTCTACCTTCGAATTTAATGGGAATCGGGTTCTTGTAAAATTGTTGCGGAAGACTGGGCTTTATTGTTTGGAAAATAGTAGAGATAATAGTGTTACATAATCTCTTTTTTTTTTTGAAAAAACAGCCAGAGCTTTGCCAATTTTTATTAGGCGAGAAAAAAACACTAGAACAAAAGCACCGTCCAGCCCTCCTAAAAGAGCCTTTTTTGCAAAATAAACATACGCAAACGAGGAAAGCACAAGAAAGGTACACCTGATTGTCAATATAACTTTGCTGAAATGCCATGTCGAAATCAGTGAATGTTATTTGAGGTGAAATACTTGAGCCTCCCTGCAGGTCGGTAGTTCCCCTTTCCTGACCTCCAATGAGAAAAAAAAAATTGTACTCCCTCCATCCCAAATTATAAGACATTCCAACAATCTTGGAGAGTCAAAGTTTTTCAACTTTGACCAAATTTATATAATAAAATAATAATATTTATGATACCAACTAAGTGCAATTACATTCTTCATTACTTATATTTTCATAATATACATATTTGATGTTATAAATCTTTGTATTTTTCTATATAATTTTAGTCAAAGTTGAAAAACTTTGACTCTCCAAGATTCTTGGAATGTCTTATAATTTGGGATGGAGGGAGTATTAAAGATTTTATTAGCTTTAGTAGTTCCTCAGACTAACCTAATAAGAAATAGTTTTCTCAGTCGCTCAAATCATAACCTCCAACCCCTCAAATAAAGGGAAGACTTCTCCTCTTTCAATCCATTGTTTTCCTCATTAGGAATGAGATTTTTTTCATTTTACGGGAGAAGATACCATCAAAACCCCAAAATACATTTTTATCTCTTCAAAACCAAGTCATATTTTCAAAACCAAGCTCAACCCCTCTTTGTTGGACAAAATTCATATTTCATTCGGCTACCTCCGCCTAGCCATTGCTGGCAAAGGCTCTCTCCCGATTGTCGTTGTCGCCTCTCCAGCAGGTCCACACCTAGAGCTCGACCACTTGTGTATGCTCAATGGTGGAAGGGCCCGACCTCACCCACACGCGTGGGGCACAGAGTCCGCTGCCCCGGATTCCAACTACCATTTCTATTTATTTGGTATTGAATCTATTTCTGTTTTAGGGCTACATTTTTTTGAGGGCAACTAGGGGGATCAAAGCGGATCCCACCTGCATTTTCATTCCACAAGTTTTAGGGCTAAATTGGTATTGCCATCTAATTCAATAATTCTTCCAACCAATATATCTACATCCAAAGAGGTAAGTTCTAATATAGAACTTGAACTTGTGGATACTTTGATGAAGACTAATGGTTATTTTGATGCTAACAGAGATCCCAAGGAAGCAAATGGTGTTTTCTAGTAGGATGTGGTTGCCATTGCCAGGAGAGTAAATAAATAATTTAAAGTTTTTCGTAAGCTCAACACTTGAGAGCAATTGCACCCTATATTTATGGAATGGAGTCATGGAGAGTGTCACAGATCATGATCAGTACTGTACTACATAGCTTGTGTCAATTTTGGTTTTCCTAACAAAATGGAAATAGTATGCTTGACTCTACTGTTTTCCCTATAAATTAGTTAAAAAAATGAGGATGGAAAATCACTACACACTGCCAGTGCCAAGGTGCTGCTGCACGAACTGAGCTCAATTTTTGTTGTTAAAAAAAAACTGGAACTGTCCGACTATTATAAAGCCGCCCAAAGCCGCGAGGAGATCTCCTCATCCTTTCTTCGATCAATCACCGCCGTTACCTCGACCAGCGTCTTCAATCAACGCCATGCAGCCGAGCGGCCGTGAGATGGCCGGCGGCGAGGGCGGGGGCGGGCCGCAGCAGGCCGACGACTTCTTCGACCAGATGCTGTCCACGCTGCCCTCCGCGTGGGCTGACCTGGGCGCCGGTGGCAAGTCGCCCTGGGAACAACTCACCGCGGGCGCCGGCGCCGGCGCGGCCGAGGACCCCGCCGCGCAGACCCACTTCGGCGACGAGTCGGCGCTGCTCGCGTCCCGCCTCCGGCAGCACCAGATCGGCGGTGGGGACATCAAGTCCCCCTCCTCCGCCTCCCCGGTCATGCTGCAGCTCAGCGACCTGCACCGCCACGGCGGCCTCGGGGGCGAGGAGAGCGGTGGCAGCGGGTTCTCCCCGCTGCCGCTCTTCACGGACCGGTCCGCCGCCGCGCCGGCGCGGGAGGAGATGGAGGGCGGCTTCAAGTCGCCCAACTCCGCCGTAAGAATTGTCGTTATTGTGGGCTCAACTCAGTTCTTCCTTTCCTTTGAATTTCCTCGAGCTCACGTCGATCTTTCCTTAACCTTTTGACTATTTTCGTTGGCATGGATTCCGCTTGCGCGCGCGTGCCCACTGTCCAGGGAGGCGATCACTCCTTGTTCAACGGGTTTGGTATGCATGGCGCGGCCGCCGTGCAGCCACAATTTGGCCAGGTAAGAATAAGATCATCACTCGATCACCATCTAGCTATATATATGCCAAGAACAAGAACCCTTCTTTAATTTCATGTATCTATCAGAGTGGATCAATGTCGCCGCAGAGCCTAGTAGGGCCGCCTGCGGCGAGCGGCGGCGCACCACCAGCTGGCGGGGCAGCTTCATCGGCCGGCGGCGGGGCGGCACCCCCGCGGCAGCAGCGGCAGCGGGCGAGGAGAGGGCAGGCCACTGACCCCCACAGCATAGCGGAACGTGTATGCCACACTATTTGCCACCTTTTATTTCCTTTCTTCTTTGAAAAGCTGAATTATCCCTTGTTCTAACAAAAATCTACAAGCTCCTTACCTAACAAGGTACGTACGTCACAATTCCACAGCCATGGAAATAAGAGTTTCATGTCATAAATTGTCATACACAGTAGTTAACCAGCTGTCATTGTTCATTAACCATATCAGAGAGCTGAGTTTCAGCCAGCCAAATCATTCCCTTACACTTACACTGTTTGATCCTACCACTTGTACGACGACACAGAGATTTTTCTCAACATGTTTTGCAATTAATCCATTTGGCAGCTTCGGAGGGAGAGGATCGCGGAGCGGATGAAGTCGCTGCAGGAGCTGGTCCCGAACGCCAACAAGGTCGGCCCCCCCTCTCTAGCTCCTTTCTCTTTTCTCTTCTCATGCGTCGTCACCGTCGTCGTGGTGTCGTGTCTGCTTTATTGCCGCTTTTGCGCCCTCTCGTCGTCTCGCTCTCCGGCGGGCCGCCTAGGAAGAAAGCGAAGTCTGCAACTTTGATTTCATCGACTGGACACTGCTGGTTGCAGGGCCTTGGTACGGTTGTCCTGTACACAGTGCATTGTAGAAATACTTCCTCCTTCCTACTAGCCTACAGTACGTAGTATACACTGTGGATTGCAGTAAATGGGCATGTGGCCGCATTCTATGCCTTGATTTGCTCAATCTGTTATGAGGCCTCATCTGTTATCTCTGTTGTTCCCAAATTTCGGAAAGGGGTAGTAGTGATCAACGGCGGCATGTGGGTTTGTCACCAGGGCCTTGTTTATAGATTGAAAAAATGAGATTTTTTTTCTCAATTATAGCACTTTCGTTGTTATTTGATAAACTTTGTCCAATCATGTGCTAACTAGGCTCAAAAGATTCGTCTCGACATGTACATATTAAAAGTACAATTAGTTATTTATTTTACCAACATTTAATATTTCATGCATGTGTCCAAACATTAATGTGATGGTGATGTGATGGTGAGAGAGTGAAAAAAAAATTGATAGTTTGAAGGCATCTAAACAAAACTCAGATCGAATTGGCCCGCTCTCGATGCATTTAACTGTCTGTGTGGAAATGTTTGGCCGTCGACAGTCGTCGACACTGAAATGGTTGTGGTTTTGCAGACGGACAAGGCGTCGATGCTGGACGAGATCATCGACTACGTCAAGTTCTTGCAGCTCCAAGTCAAGGTGATGCTACTTCTGAATTACAGTAGTGTTCAGTTCGAACGTTTCTGCTGACAAGTGGCAGTTCAGCCACCGGTCTTTGATCCCGGCTATATATATCCGTAGGGATGCAAGTATAAAATGTTTTGGGTCATTGGGTCGACCCAAAAAATTGATCAAATAAACTAGAGTGATATTTTTGTAGTTTGAGGAAAATGAAGAAATGAACTAGAATGACATCCAATCGTAATTAGTTGGCTGACCCAAGAAACACCATTGGGTACCCACTTGCATCCTTACATATCCGCTATATCCTCAGTGCCAGTGTGCTGAATTCGCGCATTGCAGGTTCTCAGCATGAGCAGGCTGGGCGGAGCCGCCGGCATGGCGCCTCTGGTTGCAAGCATGGCTTCATCAGAGGTAATTAACCAATAACCAGCATTCGACACTCGGTCACTCGATCGCCACCAACAACATACTAGTATAACGAATGTCTTAATTAGCAAGCAAGTGCATAGGCGCTCGATCGCTAGCTAGCTAATGATCGATCTGCTGTGTGCTGTCAGTAGCTTGAATTCTGATTGAGAAGCACATCATATATATCCATGCATCATGCATGCATGATCACGTACGTACGCGCACGTGCAGGGCAACAGCAATGGAAGCGGCGGCGGCAACAACGGCGGTGCTGCTAGTGCTACCACCAAGAGCGGCAACGGCAGCAACGAGAACGGCGGCGGGCTGCGGGTGACGGAGCATCAGGTGGCGAAGATGATGGAGGAGGACATGGGCACGGCCATGCAGTACCTGCAGGGCAAGGGCCTGTGCCTCATGCCCATCTCCCTGGCGTCCGCCATCTCGTCGGCCACCTCGTCCGCGTTGCTCCTCTCCCGCCCGCACGCCGTCGGCCGCCATGCCGCCGCAGCCGCAATAGCCGGCCAGATGCACGACGCCAACGGTGGCGCTGCGGCGGCGGCGGCGACGACGACGACGTCGCCCGCGTCGGCTAATAACAGTACCGGAGGAGGAGGAGGCGGCGGCGACGACTCACGATCCGCCAGGGACGGCGGCGGGAAGCAGTGAACGAAGCAGGGACGATCGATGCTGCTATAGCCTGCCTGAGCGACAACTGTATCAAAGAAAGGGTGTATGTGTATCTAAAAAAATCCATGGAGAGTGACGTAGCAGCATCCTGCCGTGCTATTGTATCATACATACATTCGTTTTAATAATTTTCTTCCAGTTCCTGTTGACAAAGGAAATCCAATATCATAGTACACAGTAGACACCATGCGCACCCACGGGCGAAGGTACGTTCAGACCATTGGATGCCCAGGCACCCAGGCCAAAATTGCAAGCACATGATTAGGAGCAAATTTCCACCCTTTGTGCACCCCTCCGGCCCAGAAGAAGGCACCCTCACCGGCCCAAGCCCATGTCACAGATTGCTTCCAGGAGAAGGAGACGGACTCGACAAGAAAATTTGCGTGGCCACGCTAGTCGGCTTTCCGCGTCTCCGCAAGGGCCGAGGGGCGAGGATTCTGCTGGAGTGCTTGCTGGACTGCTGGTCGCTGACGCCGGCGCGGCCCTTCACCTTCCGGCCTTCCCTCTCGTCGAGCAGACAGCAGAGCCGGCCCCGATGGCTGCGGCAACAACCTGATGTGAAGCGCTCATCCTCACGGCCTCTCTAGCTCTCCCAAAAAGAAAAGGCAAGAAATCAAATCCTCAATTTGTTTGTCTTGTATTTCAATCAAATTAAGCCTCACATTCGATTTTGATTCTTCCCGATTATATGTTGAAATTAGGTATTTTGCAATTTAGGGTTGGAGATGATTAATTGGGTTTTTATATTTTCAGTACGGCATAATACATTTATGACTGTATGGATTTTCAATTTAATTATGCTTGCAAATGATAGGTAATTATGGAGAGATTTTATAAACGGAAAGCTCTAAACACAGACACTGCCAACAATAACATAAATTCATGTCTAGATGATCTCAATTGGGAAGAGGAGATTAAATATGATCCAGGCTTGAGAAAACAAATTGATGCTTACCATCCTAACCATAGAGAAAAAGGTCAGAAGAAAATATTTGGAAAATGGACCTTGTCAGCCTCGCACATGTAATTTTCCTGTTACATATATTGGAGATAAGCCGAGAAGATTTATCTCGAAATGGTTTGATGAGTTTGAAAGTTGGCTTGAATATAGTGAATCAAAGGACAAAGCCTATTGCTTTTGTTGTTTCTTATTCAGAGAAAAGAAAGATCCAGGATATGTATCATTTGTACTTAATGGTTGGAATGGTTATCATAGGAAAGGAAGGTTAAAGTCACATGTTGGTGATGTTGGTGGCTTACACTATAATGCAATGAAGAAGTGCGATGATTTGTTACAAAGAAAGCAACACATAGTTGTTGCTTACAATCAGATAAGTGAGACTGCTAAGAAGGCTTATTTTACTCGGTTGAATGGATCCATTGATACTGCTAGGATATTGTTGAAACAAGGATTGCCTTTTCGTGGTCATAATGAGTCACTAGAATCCAACAGCAGAGGAAACTTCAAGGAGTTTTATGATTGCTTAGCACAACATGATCCAGAGTTAAGCAAAGCGGTGAGTACAAATGCTGCAGCTAATAGTTGTTTGCTAGCTCCTGAAACTCAAAGAGATATTGTTGAATGTTTTGCAAATGAGATTGTACACTCTATCCTTGAAGAACTTGGCAATGATGTGTTTTGCTTGCTAGTTGATGAGTCAAGAGATGTTTCTTGCAAAGAACAGATGGCAATGGTCTTGAGGTATGTTGACAAATGTGGGATCGTGAAAGAGAGGTTTGTTGGTGTTGTGCATGTTACTGAAACAACTTCTTCTCACTTGAAGTCATCTATTGATTCTCTACTTGCAAAGTTTAAACTAAGCTTAAAGCAATGTCGAGGCCAAGGATATGATGGTGCTAGCAATATGCGAGGTGAGTTCAATGACTTGCAATCATTGATCATGAGAGAAAGTATGGCAACTTATTATGTGCATTGCTTTGCTCACCAACTTCAATTAGTTATTGTGACTGTTGTGAGAAAACATAAGGGCGTAAGCAATTTCTTAAGCATGATTTCTTCGTCCTGTGAGAGGCTTTGACCTTTACTTCTTCGTGCACCCGTACCATAATGTGCAGCAGCAACACACTCACTGACACCAGATCGACCATACATGTGCAATGCGGCGCAGCGATTTCTGGAGGACATCGTATCTTTCAGCGTTAATGATTGAGGTGCCGGTGATTACGCTGTCCAAGTCCAACAATATAATGATTGGTCGATCTGGACGATGATCGAGCGATGTGCAGGCTACTAATAATAAAGGTCAGCTGATGGTCAGATCGTGCGTGCCACGTACCGTCGTGGCGACGATGGCTTGGCTAAGATTCGCATGGAGGCGAGGTGCACGCACGTTTGTGAAGTACTTGTAGTTGGCTTCTCCTAGCTAGCTAGACCGCGCGTGCTTAAAAATTGGGAGTGTCAGCTCAGGCCTCAGTGGTTGGCCAAGGGCACGTAGAAAACGACAGAGGGCCACTGGGAATGGGAACTGGCTCGTTGCTATATGCTGATTTGCACCTGTTTTTCTAGATGGATGATCTGCAGCTGTTTGGTGACACAGGCCCGGCTAGACTGGCCACAGACTCGATCGGGTTCTTGGCTTGAGTCGCTGGACGGTCGGCTGCTGCAACACAACAGCAATCGCATCTCATCCGCGATTGTGTGCTTTCTAACCGAAACCGTGTATACTACGAAGAACTCGAAAATCTCGTCAGCCTGGCTTCTGGAAGAAAAGGAGCTGGCAAGTTTCTAAAAAAAAAAAAAAAAGGAGCTGGCAGGCCTCCCCTTCTCGGAGCCCAGAGCCCCAACCCACCAAATTTCAAGTCACGTGCGCCGGCCGACTTCGAATCCGCCGTGACCCGACCCGGCCCGGCCCACTAGGCCCCACAACCACGTCGGTTCACACCGTTCACGAATCACGACTCCGCGTCCAACTTCTCCACGGCCAGCCCGCACCGCCCCCATCCCCATCTCGCTTTGGTTCCCCGCATCGTCTTTTACTCTTTCGTCCGACCTCGCATCTTCCTTTGCCGCCCCGATCCGACCAGCCACGCCGGAACCCTAACCCTAGCCCGCCATGGCCGGCTCGGCGCAGCCCGCCTCAGGCGCCGCCAGGGCCGTCGTGCTCCGCCTCGACGACCTGGCGCTGCCCCCGCGGTACCTCACCGCCCCGTCCCACCTCCCCGTCTCCGACCTCCTCCGCTCCCTCCCGCTCCCCTCCTCCGCATACT
This sequence comes from Coix lacryma-jobi var. lacryma-jobi, assembly GCA_009763385.1. Classification (NCBI taxonomy): domain Eukaryota; kingdom Viridiplantae; phylum Streptophyta; class Magnoliopsida; order Poales; family Poaceae; genus Coix; species Coix lacryma-jobi. Next base: position 164,354,800 of record CM019824.1, read on the forward strand.
ACCTCACCGCCGACGGCCGCCCGCTGCCGGCCTCCTCCCCGGTGTCGGCGCTCCCGCCGTCCGGCTCCGTGCAGCTCCGCCTCCGCGCGCTCCGCGGCGGGGGCGGCGACGGCGGCGCCACGGGCGCCGAGTCCCGCGACTGCTACCTCTCCATGTACCTCGCCAAGAAGCCCGACAAGGCGGACCCCAACGAGGCCCGCCTCTCGCGCTTCACCTGCTGCGCGCTCTCCGGGGAGCCCCTCGCCGCGCCCGTCGTCGCCGACCGCCTCGGGAACCTCTACAACAAGGAGCCGCTCGTCGAGGCGCTGCTCCACAAGCGCCTGCCCAAGGCGCTGTCCCACATCCGGGGCCTGCGCGACATGATCCCCATCCACCTGCACCCCAGGCCCGACGCCGACGCCGCCGGGGAGGAGGTCCGGTTCCAGTGCCCCGTCACCGGCCTCGAGTTCAACGGGAAGTACCAGTTCCTCGCGCTCCGTGGGTGCGGCCACGTGCTCAGCGTCAAGGCGCTCAAGGAGGTCAAGACGTCGGCGTGCTTGGTCTGCCATAAGGAGTTTGATGGGGCCGACAAGATGCCCATCAACGGGACCGAAGAGGAGGTGGCCGTGCTGAGGAAGAGGATGGAGGAGGAGAGGGGGAAGGTGAAGGAGAAGAAGGAGAAGAAGGTGGGGAATGGCCTCAGTGGGAATAAGCATGCTACTACTGTAACAGCGGCGGCGCCAGGGGCTGAGAAGTTGGAGAATGGGAAGAAGGGTGAGGCTGCTTCAGCAAAGCGCTTCAAGGCTGCTGACCATGCGCCAGCCCATGCCAATAAGGAAGTGTATGCTTCCATATTCACATCCTCCAGGAAGTCGGATTTCAAGGAGACATACTCATGCCGGTCGCTTCCACTCGGAAGGAATTGATGTCATGCCAAGAGCGGTTGCATGGAGGTGATCCTCCTGTACTGATTTGCCTGGCTCGTATGATTTCAAGTACAGAGCTCTCCTATGAATATGCTACTGCTCTTCCTTTCTACCTGAATCCGAGCATTGAAGCAAGCTCTTTATCGCACCATAACCGAGTCTCTCCTTGCAGCTCTGATGAATCCACCTGGCAAATAACTGCACCTTACTCTTTTGTTGTACACACAAGTTTAATGTTGGTTCCTTTATCTGGCGGTTTATTTATGTTTGATTGGGCATATTTTTGCTGTTAGAACAGCGTTAGATTCATCATATGAATGATGGGTGGAATCTGCCATTAATAGTTGATCTTCTGCCGCAGCTTATTGGAATAAAGTTGTTACTTGTATGCATGGCTAATGGTTCAAAAAAAAAATGTCAAACGTTAGTCTTCATTGTTGTAGTTGCCAGTTTGCCACAGTACAGATGATCGAGGTCCCATATGTAATCTGTCCCATTTGTAATCTTTTTATGTATTGCCCACAAAAGATGTAATCCATGGAATTCAACAGTGAGGATGTGTGGACACTATGCGTCTTTGTGGACATCAACATTGACAGTTTTTCATTCTTTTCCTAACTACCATTTCCTGCTAATTGACATTGCAGAGCTATGGTGCTGTTATGGCACACAGACTTTTGTAGCAGGTCTGCTAATTATGCTGGTGCGTGAACTGCATCAGCGCAGCTCTTGTGAACCATTGGAGACAAACTCTCAATGCTTATGGCATACTGAATATCGATTAACATTGCTGATTGTTGTTGTCTTGTGCTCTAAATTGATATAAGACTGATGTGGTCGTTGATGTTCTCCATGCCAAGTATCATGAACTCTAGGATGCAGGCATCCCTAACTTTCATCAAAATGTCCTTTGCGAATAGCAGACCATCTGGTCGTCTGTCAAGGGCATAGCTACTCAGGTAGCGGGCTCGTAACCTAGATCGGCAATGGCATGGGGTTTATGCCCTGGACGCCTAATGGTGAAGTAGGTGAGATTAAGAGAGAAAGATGGAGATTAGGAATTGGTTTGTTGTTATTGCATAAGCCTATCTCACCACAATTGGTAAGGCCTAGATTGGTTCAACTAACAATATATCAGTCGTATCTCTACCCTAAGGCAGGTACATTGCTACACGTCAGTTGTCTGGTACGTCGGCTCATGTAATGTCACGTAAGATTTCTGCTGATGTGGAGGAAAAAGAGGTAAGAGAGAAAGAGGTCGTTGTTTCGCGAAACAATCACCTCATAAGCTAAAATTTCACCATTGTATGAGTTGTTGTCATGTACCTCATAATTTATTTTTATTTTGTCCATAAATTAAGGAATTATGAGTTGCTACGAGACAACTTAAAAAACAAATCATTGTATATGTCATCTATTAAATCGTCTCAAAATTACGTGGCACTACATGAGACCACCTTCTACGGGACAAGACCAATGTACTTACCCTTAGACGTGGTGACCATGACTGCTACGTGTATGTCTTGTGCGGCTCTAGCCGTGTCTCCAGCGTGGGAGTGGTGTGTGTAGTGGCGCCCTTGCATGACATCGGTTAATTGCAAGCACATAGGGTTAGTGGTGAATATAGAAGGTTGTATGCTAGTGGTGAAAAAGAAAATTGATCTACGTTACCTTGGACATAATATTGACATTAGCTCCAAGGTCGCAGGCGACATTGTTGAAGCTTTGGGGACCGATAGAGCAGGTGATGATTGGTTGCCCCGGATATCCCTTCTTAATCAATTGACATTGGCTCCAAGGTCGCACGCGACATTGTTGAAGCTTTAGGGATCGATAGAGCAGGTGATGACTGATCGCCTCGGATCTCCCTTCTTGATCACACAAAAGGAGGGTCCAACAATGGACTCCCTTTCGATGTAATAACTAATTGCTGAGAGAGATATATAGTTTTAGATTTTAATAATTGGAATCGGTACTCTACAAATTGTCACAATCGTCTGCTGAAGCTATGACACCTCCCTCTATTATGACTAGTTTGTAATAACTAATTACCAAGAGATCTATAGTTTTAGATTCTAATCATTGGAATCAGTACTCTACAAATTATTACAAACGTCTGGTGAAGCTATGGCACCTCCCTTTATTGTGACTAGTTTGTAATAACTAATTACCAAGAGATCTATAGTTTTAGATTCTAATCATTGGAATCAGTACTCTACAAATTATTACAAACGTCTGGTGAAGCTATGGCACCTCCCTTTATTGTGACTAGTTTGTAATAACTAATTACCAAGAGACCTATAGTTTTAGATTTTAATAATTGGAATTAGTACTCTACAAATTGTCACCATCGTCTGGTGAGGCTATGACATGGTAGGCCGGTAGCTACAAGCCTCCGAGCGGTGATGCAACATAGAAGGCGAGAAGGGCACCGTAACTCAGACCCATGAGAAATGTAGCAACAAAAAGAGTAGGGCATCAGGCTGCAATCGGTGCTTTGTTGGGATGTTGGGCCAACTTTGGGTATTCTTAGGCTATACTTGGACTTCGTCCTAGTGGCCCTAGGCATGGGACCATCTCTAAGTTTAACTATTTCAAGAGGCTTTTTGAGCTTTCCAAGAACCTTAACTTGTTTGAAGGACGAGAGAGTGACTTCAAGATGATATTGGTCACTCAACCATCGCATAGACTTCAAGTCATTGACCTTAGTTTCACTTGCTATTCACCGTTGTCTTGGTCTTTCGATGCCAAGACCACTAGTTTGCCCTTCACCATCGGTGCATCGGTGCCAAGCCCATTAGCTTGCCCTTCACCATCGCATCGACCCATCAACATCAAACCCACTAGCTTACCCTTCACCATCGCTTGAGCACACGGTCCATCTAGCCAAATCTTGCATAAGTCTTCACTTCTTGTTATGCTTAAATTGAGTATTCCAACATGCTAATCAAACACTTTCATATCATCATCAACCCATCTTGTGAACCCAACCTATTTTCATTCACACACTTGAATAGAATAGTAAGTTCACAAGTGTTGTCATTAATTACCAAAACCCCAAACAAGGGCCTAGATCTTTCAGTGATGCCAGTTTTGACAGAAGTACACTGCACTGACCGAACTCTGACATGCGTTCGATCAGCACTGGTCGAACGCGTCTGAATATTTTCCCTCTTTGAAATCTATCTTGTGTGACCGGACACAACCTTCAAGCAAGTCCGATCACTTCTGCCCAGCGTCCGGTCACAACAACGCACCTCAAACGCTTCCAATCAGCACCCTATAGAAGCATCCAGTCACAACCAACTCTAGCTACAACTATTTGTACTGACCAGACGCATCAACCAAGCGTCCGATTGATGTTGTCTCAACGTTCGGTCACTGTTTTGAAGCTTGATTCACCTCCATTTCAATAAACTTTGTGAATGAACTTTCTTCCAAATGACCTTTGAGCTTTCCCGAGTTGTCTAGTGTTAAATTTAACAAGTGCGCACCACACCTAACACATTAGACTCACCTAGGTGAAGCTAGTAGTTTATACTCCATTTATAGTACAACCAAAGGAAAAATAAAGTTTTAAACTACTTTAAGTGTCTCTCCAACGCCAAATGACACTTGGAACTAGTCCGTCCTTAACCTTGTCGTCCATCCTTTGAAAACCAAAATAATTTCCATTGTTAGGTGCATGAATACCATAAGTGCCCAAACAATCACCATTATTGTGAATTTGCGACCTAACTTAAATTGCCCCTGCACAACACATGTTAGTCACTATATTTTTACGTTGTCATTAGTCACCAAAACCCGCTAAGGGCCTATACGCTTTCAAGGCTATTCACTTTTACTGCAGTCATCTAGACATCTTTTATCATGTCATTTATTAATCTTTATTTATGTATACAATGGTAAGGTTGTGATGCTCTGGTGCCCTTATGACTCATCGATTTTTTCCTCTATCAACTTATCGTCTGTATGACTACCAATACCACAATAAGCAAAATATGGTTGCTTGCTATTGCTACCTTTTATCTAAATGACAGATTCAGCACATCATCGATCATCATATTGCACCTCCATAAATACAATTGACTCTTTCATCCTCAACCAAATTCCACCTCATTTTCATTTGTTGTCTCTCTCCTATTTCGTTTCCTTTAGAGCTTTGCACCACGAAATTTACTCTTTGCCACTTATGCCATGACTCATATGGTGGTTCTACTTCCTGGAACATCACATATATATAGTCTAAACATGCAACGAAATTGTTGGTTGATGTAGTTTCTTGTGGTGGAACGCTTTATTTTATGGATGTTTGTTGATCTACATAGTGGGCAAGGCAGTCGGGACAATGAAGATCGCTTTAACAAAACGAAGTGGTGTCAATGTGGGTAATTATAGTGGTGACGGTGCATTGACGATCAAGTGATACAAAGAAGATGTTTGACCATCTCAATAAAATATAGATTTTTAAAATCAAAATTAGACATGGTTTCTCTAGGTAATAAATGTTTTTTCTGTTAGGATGTAATGTAGAATCTAAATTTTGGAAAACATTTAATATGCCTTGTCAACATGATAGGGGATTTATACCACACTTATAATCATATGGGTACATGAAAATATCATATTTTACGAGAAATGTTATTTTTTACTCTTCCTGTGCAACTGATGCCTAATATCTATTTAAGGCGACGCCCGTCATGCTCCCACGACGCAAGCGCGTGCACCTCTCTCTCTCTCTCCCTTCTCACTTCGGTGTCCGCGACCACTACCTCCCAGACGCGTACGGCGGCCCTACGACACCAGGTGCGCGGTGCGCGCACAGATGGACCCTGATGCGGCATCCTCGACGCGGCGGTGGCTCAGATCCAGTGGCACGGTGGCCCCCGCGAGAAAGGCCCCAGGCACACGCACGCATCTCCCTCCCTCCCGACGCGGTGGCGGCGCCAACAAGGTAGGCCCTCTCCCTCATCCTCCTCTACCTAGATCTGCGAGTTACGGTTCCGACGAGCCTTTTATCTTTCCCTAACTCCATCGAGTCTCTCCTCTCTCTCTCCACCAACTCCGGCGACCTTAGAAAAAGGAGGGTCTTAGGGTGATACGACGGGCGGTGAAGACATTAGATGACCGATTTAGGGGCTATGGCGGTAATAGAGGTGCTCGACCTAGATCGAGTCGGGGGCGAGGATGGCCATGGTGGCGGCGGGAGGGAGGGGGAGAGGAAGAGGGAGGCTGCCGCCGCCGGCGGAGGCGAAAAGCGATTGGTGTGGACTACGGTCAGATGTAAAAGATCTACAAATAGATCTGAACGTTGGATGTACATCTAAAAGCTGTTACCGTTATCTGAACGAAATCTCGCAAATCCCTATTTTTTTTCCAAACAACTCCACCGTCGATTATTACCTTTTGCAAGTTCAAGACTAGATCTAAATTATGAATTGTCTCAATAAGGCCTACACAAATTTGGACAAAGCATAAGGTCCAGATCGTAAGACCGCTCTCGTCCCTGCTCTTCCTGGCCAGTGGCCGTTACCACTGCGGCACTGCCCCCCCTCTCCTCTCCTCTCTCTCTCGTGCAGAGGAGAGAGACAGACTCCCCCCCTCCCTCGCCGCCCTCGCGCCTCCTCCGCCCACAGCTCACGCCGAGCGTCACCTCGTCGCTACCTTCCATTTTCGCCGCTCTTCTCCCACACGGCACCTCGCGGCCTCGTGGCGGTATAAATAGCCCCTCTTCGCTCCTCGCCGCTCCCCAAACCCACCAAACCCTAGCCCACATAGCGGCGGCGGCGCTAGAGGTGGAACGAGAGCTTGGCGGAGGTAGCGAGGGTGCCGCTGCTTGCTCGCTCACTGGGTTTCTATCCCGTACCGCGTCGAGCGGCATCTGCGCGACGATGAGCAGCCTTGTGGAGCGCCTGCGCGTGCGGTCGGAGAGGCGGCCGCGGTACACGCTCGACGAGTCCGACGACGACCTCCCGCTGCGCGCTGGGGCCGGAAAGGGGAAGGATCGACAAAACGACGCGCCTGCCGAGCGGATCGAGCGCGAGGACGCGGTATGGCTGATCGGGGTCTCGCTTCTCTTTGCTTGCTGTTGCGAATTTTGCTGAGGCTGGGTGGTAGCTAATGCTTTTTTGGGGAATTGGGCCTATTATTGCTAGGATTTCTGCTTTGCATTGAGAGTTATGTTGCTAGATGGCTAAAACTATTGCAAAACGGGATGAAACAGTTCTGTAATTCCGTGTGGAGCAGGAGAAATTAAGGTGCCTGACTGGTGCTGGATGTCTCTAGGAATATTTGGTTAGGTTAGATGACATGGTTGCTTGATGCCTTTAGGGGTCTGAATCGTGAAACTGGGCTCTCTCCCTTTGTTTTTTTGGGGCTGATTTCAGCTATGAGATGCTACAAGTCTAGGTACTTAGTACAACGAGACTAGGTCAACATCAACAAAATATAACTTATTGAAATTTGTGCATTCTGAGGAGGACCTAAGGGTCTGTGGTTTTGAGGTTGACACATTTGGTTGGTACTATGCTACCTGAATTCGAACTCAAATGGAAGAATCAGATGTGACACCCATTTTTGTTAACGTCTTGGTGTAGCTGTGTAAATACTAAGCTGCCTATGTCATGCAGGTGAGCTAGTAGTTTTCTATATGTATAATAAGGGATCTTGGTGTTCTGTAAGCGCAAGCTTGAGCAAACTGGTGATGAAATTATCATAAGAGAGGACATGCAAATATTTGGAATTTTATTTATTATTATTATAACAGTAGGATAGCCTTATCATTTTGAATTCTGAGATATCTTGCTCAAAAACTGAACCTTGTCGTCTCTATGTAATGGAGCTCTAAATGTTTATGATGCACTATCCTGACTTCCAATCTCCTCTAGTTCATGTGATTTTGTTTTTTAATCTTGTTTCTTTTCTATCTACATAATCCTATTTAAAGATTAATCCTGTTGTTTTAGTTGGTTCATCCTTATTTTGTATGTGCAGAAAGAAGAAGCGTGCCAACGATGTGGAAAAAGTGATAATCTAGTCTCTTGTTCAACATGTACATATGCATTTCACAGAAAATGCTTGGTTCCTTGCTTAAACATCACAGCTGATAAATGGAGCTGCCCGGAATGTGTATGTCTTTGCCTCATCATACACCTCCCTTTCAGCTTATGTTTGATACTGTTGGTATAATAATCACCTTGTTTGTTATCTTCAGGTAAGTCCATTAACAGAGATGGAGAGGATTCTAGATATTGAAATACTGGACCCCCCTCGTGAAGATTCTAGTTCCACAGAGCCTCGATCAAAGAAGATGGAGCGATATCTTATCAAGTGGAAAGGATTATCATACATTCATTGCTCTTGGTAGTTACTTCCTCACTGCATGATTATATTTCTCTGTACCCTACTATTAATTATTATCTCTCTTCAAAAACCAGGGTTTCAGAAAAAGAATATTCAGAAGCTGCAAATATACACCCTCGTTTGAGGACTAGGTTGAATAACTTCAGAAGGCAAAAAGAAGCCATGATAAAAGAAGCAGAAAGATCTGGTGAGGACATTGTCGCAATTAGACCGGAGTGGACAACTGTTGACAGGATCCTTGCTATCAGGTATGCAGGGTAATTTAACAACAGACAAATTATATGCATGGTGCTTCTCTACTTTTACATTGTATAGTGGATTGGTGGTATTGAACTAAACACTAAGGGCCCGTTTGGATCCCTTCATTTTGGTGGAATTGGAATTCACTCAATAAACTAGCCTATTTGCCTTAGAATTTGACATTCCACCACTTTCCAAGGTTCACATATATGTCTACCTAAAATTCATAGGGTGGGAGAAGGAAATGGATTCCATACATCACCATACTATATTTCTACTTTGCAACTTATAACATTCTCTTCAACTCACTCTCCTACGATAGAAATGCAACACATGAGTATCTCTCTCGTATAAGCAACCATAATATACAAATATAATCCATACATAATCATATTAGCTTAATTAATATGTGTCTAAATTATGATTCTTAAAATGAATTCAATTCCAAGCATCCAAACGGGCCCTAATACGATTTTCTGTTAGATATGTAGTGACACATATTGCTATTGCGATTTTTTAATCTGGTGCTCCAGCTTTTTCTTTGGTGAATTGCTGAATTAGCATATGCATGCAGTTTTGTATTGAGTAATTTGCCATGCATATCACTATTGTCAACGCATACTCCATTTACAGGGCTCTTAATTTCCTACTGGTTTCTGTGAATCAATTAGTCATATGAAACTCATGTGATGGGATATTCCATGATCTAGAATGAAGTCTAGTACCCAATTGCTCATTATAAATCATGCCTTTCACTTCAGCTTCATATTGCTAATTTTCCATGTCATGATGGTCTCACCCATCTAGATGCCTATTTACCATCTTCCTTACATATGGATTAATTTCCATTTAGCAGAGGTCTGGCATACTGAGATCTTATTTTAATGGGCAGAAAAAGCTCGGTTAGCGAGCGGGAGTACTATGTTAAATGGAATGAACTTACATATGAGGAATGTACATGGGAAAATGAGTCTGACATCTCGGCGTTCCAACCTGAGATTGAACGCTTCAATGAGATCCAGTCCAGGCGTAAGAAATCTGGTGATAAGGGCAAAGCCACTCGGGAGCCACGACAATTCAAGGAGACCCCTACGTTTCTTTCTGGTGGTATGTGTTATGAATAAACATTATGCTGCTATTAAATACCAACTATTCCTGGATATTTAATTTTCAGCTGACTGTTATTCTTGGATATATTCTTTCCATGAATGGTGCTTTTGATGGTTTTTGAAGGCACACTACATCCCTATCAGCTTGAAGGGTTAAACTTCTTGCGCTACTCATGGTTTCATAACAAACGCGTAATCCTTGGTGATGAGATGGGTCTTGGTAAGAGATGCTTATATTGTAAGGACAAAGCTTTTTGTTCAAATGTTGTTTCAGGATTTGAGAAAATGATGACAATTGCAGGGAAGACAATACAGAGTATTGCTTTCTTGGCTTCACTGTTTGAAGACAAGTTTGGTCCACAACTGGTTGTTGCCCCCCTCTCAACCCTGCGAAATTGGGAGCGTGAATTTGCAACTTGGGCACCTCAAATGAATGTTGTATGTGGATCAAACTAATTTGAGACCCATATTGTGTGTAATTTGGACAAACTTATATCGCCTTAATACCTTTTCCTTATTGTGGACAGGTAATGTATTTTGGGGCTGCGGCCTCTCGCGAAATTATTAGGAAGCATGAGTTCTACTACCCCAAAGAGAAACTGAAGAAGCTGAAGAAAAAGAAATCATCTCCATCTAATGAAGAAAAGAAGCAGTCAAGGATAAGATTTGATGTCTTATTGACGTCTTATGAGATGATCAACATGGACTCGTCTATTCTAAAAAATATAGAATGGGAATGCTTGGTACTGTTTCGTTTCAGCATCATTTCTCTGTCCAGCTGTGTCCATACATAGCATGTTTTAAGGTTTAATTAACTTGTTTCCAATCCATGTTGTGTCAGGTTGTGGATGAGGGGCATCGGTTGAAAAACAAAGATTCCAAGTTGTTTGGTCAACTTAAAGATTATAACACCAAACATCGTGTTCTATTAACAGGGACCCCAGTCCAGGTTACTTCTTCATATACATTGTCATGCCTTAGCTATATGGAAAAGCTATACATTACCAATACGTACCTGGCAAATTGGAAGTAGTCCTACAATATTTGCTTAGAAATCCAACAGTGTCTTGTATCTTCTAGCTCTCCTTGTTGGCAATTTTTTGCTTGTTAAGTTTTTGTTTTACATGCTAATTCCGGAATCTGGGTATTTGAGTAATGTTTGTAACTATCTTCCTCATCAAAGATCAGGATACAACAATCTAAATAGTATATTTGTTGAATCCAAAATATGCTTATGTGAAATAAGAAATGGCACTTTTACACAACTGTGTATTTTGAGATGCTATTTACGAATCATGTCTGCAATTTAAGCGCATCAGCTTTGCTTGAGCGTTGATCCTATACTAGGTGACATCATTTATTTGAGGTCACATTTGTTAGTTATTCAATTCATTTGTTAATAATAATGCCATCATTATCTTCTTGAGTTTCTTTTCACTATTCTTACGTATGTTGTTGCTTGTAGTAGTGTATGTTCACCCTGAACATTTTTTTTGCAAGTGTTTTAACTTGATGTTCGTTTTCCTCTTTTTCAGAATAACCTTGATGAGCTTTTCATGCTTATGCACTTCCTTGAGGGTGAAAGTGTAAGATTTTGTGCTTCTTGGATGCTCAATTTTTTTTCTTTTAGTTCATGGCAGTATGGCACTGTGTTGTTTGTTAGTGATGGTCTCTTTTCTGTGGCTTCTGTGGCCTTTTTCTTTCTTATAAATATGTCTCAATAGTCAATAGAAAAATCCTTACTATTGAATTGCTTTGGTAGGGCCTAGGATAGGAATGGATATATTTGTAAACCACACCTTGATTACTTGTTCTGATATACTTTCATACAAGGAGCTGTTGGTATTATGTTGGTATTATGGTAATTGCTTACTTGCTGTTTATCATTTGTCCTATTATGGTAATTGCTTACTTGCTGTTTATCATTTGTCCTATTATGGTAATTGCTTACTTGCTGTTTATCATTTGTCCTAGTGATTTATAATCCTGTTGCCACTATGTTATATGAGCCTACTATGTTCTTAACTGTCAGTTGGCTCGTTAAGTACCATAAGGTACTCTTGTGAAACCCCCCATAAAATTTGAAGTACTCCCTACGTATAGGAAAATGAAGTCGTTTTGGACAAGTTTTTGGTCAAACATTGGAAATATAAATCATGAATAACTTTTAAGTTATTGAGTTTTAAAATGTAAAAGCTATATGAATAGATTTGTTTGACAAATATTTTCATAAAAGTATACATATATCATTGTCCAATAAATATTTTTTATAAAAACAAATAGTCAAAGTTATACTTTGGAGACCGTGTCATTGTCCAAAACGACTTCCTTTTTGTATATGGAGGGAGTATATGAAGAAGTATTTATGAAGTATAGTAGGCTACTTTCATACAAGAACAAAAGTTATACCATAAGGTACTTCTTAACTGTATTACTGGAGTATTTATGAAAACAATTTTTCTGCAAGTGCAAGCAAAATATGATTAAATAAGGTTTAAGATAGTGAAATACTGTATATATAACTAAACCATCGTATCGTAATTTACTGTTTCTATTAATTCTTACTAGCACAGTGGCACTATGTTAATTGGATCATGGGTTTGTTGGACCCCAACCCTTTCTGCTTGGTAAAAGAAAACATTTTGATGCATAGCATAGCCATGTATGCACAATGCATTTCAATACTTGTTTCAGTTGCGCGACATTCCCATCGCCCCAGCCCGTGTTACATTAAATGTTCTATTTGACGACCTAAACTCGTTTTCTCCTGAAATTACTTATAGAGTGATGTGACATGCTTATGTCTGCACTCTGCAGTTTGGGAGTATAACTGATCTCCAAGAGGAGTTCAAGGATATAAACCAAGACAAGCAAATTGAGAAGCTTCATGGAATGCTGAAGCCACATCTTCTTCGAAGTGAGTATCTACCTCACCTTTTCATATTTTGGCCAGGCACACGGTGCTGCTGATATCAAATTGAATAATTTGTTTAATTGGTTGTCATTGCTAAAAGAATCTAAAACTTATTGCAACCTTGTCATTCCTGTGGTACAAATAGGATTCAAGAAGGATGTTATGAAAGAACTTCCTCCAAAAAAGGAATTGATTTTACGGGTTGAATTGACAAGCAAACAGAAGGAGTACTACAAGGCAATTCTCACCAAGAACTATGAAGTGTTAGCCCGTCGTAACGGTGGACATGTAATAGCTTGTTTTGTTTCATTTAATAATTGGTTATATATATATATTACTTCACTGGATTTACAATTTTTTTATTGTTTTGTTACAGACATCTCTAATAAACGTTGTAATGGAGTTGCGCAAACTCTGTTGCCATGGATTCATGATTGACGAACCTGATTTTGAACCTGCGAATCCAGAAGAAGGTTTAAGGTGTGCACATGTTCTTGTTTATTAACTGTCTTCTATTTTGTTTCACTATGTTTATTTAGTTTATCTTTGCTGTTATTGTTATTTGTTTGGTCTATGGGGTTTCATGTTATTTTTTATCGTATATTCTCATCATAGGTTTTGTGCTTGTTCTTTTACATAATGTTCTTGCTGGTGTATGATGATCACTTGGAACTGCCAGTGTCCTTAGGAGTACATGGTATCACTAACCTTTTAAGTTCGCTTGACTGTAAAGATACCTTGACATATTGGAGTTGTCCATTGTTTCTCTCTGATCTTTTTGCTGAACATGCTCTAAAAATATGTGAAGGAAAAACATAAGCGAGGTTGTTGCCAATTATTTTGGCTGAGATTTAGCTGTAATAGATATCTTGATAATAGTCATAGTACCCTTTCTAATTTGAGTATAGTAACTTCTGTATCCACCCATTAGAATGCTTCTTTGAGTATTTTTTAAAAATTGTTCATATGCTGAACTGGATTAACTTATTTTCAATTTAGCTACCTTTCAAGCTTGAGTACATCTGCTGAGTAGTATTTTTACTCCACAATTTTTTTTATTAGGTCTTACTGCTATCTTGACTCTTTGAATTTGCAGGAGGCTTCTAGATTCATCAGGTAAGATGCAGCTGCTGGACAAGATGATGGTGAAACTGAAAGAGCAGGGTCATAGAGTTCTAATTTATTCACAGTTCCAGCACATGTTGGACTTGCTGGAGGACTATTTAAGTTACAGGGTACTTAGCCATCTTCCCATTGTGACTATGTTAGTTTTACGGGCCATATCTCATCCACTGTTCTATGAACTCATGTTTCAGAAATGGAGCTACGAACGCATTGATGGCAAGATAAGTGGTGCTGATAGGCAGATACGGATAGATCGCTTCAATGCTAAGAATTCGACTAGGTTTTGCTTTCTTCTTTCTACCAGAGCTGGTGGTCTGGGAATAAATTTGGCAACTGCAGATACTGTAATCATCTATGACAGGTAAAACAATCTCTGTGTTTAGACAAAAACAGTTAATATAATGGGTTTGATTTAACTTCTCACCTATGTATGTACAGTGATTGGAACCCGCATGCGGATTTGCAAGCTATGGCAAGAGCTCATCGCTTAGGGCAGACTAGTAAGGTATTTTACCTTTACAAAATGTTATATTGTATTGAAAAGCAGATTTTCAATAAGTTTTGTGGTGATTTTTATGTATATTTTTTTTTTCTTTTAGGTGATGATATACCGGCTTGTTAGCCGAGGTACAATTGAGGAGCGAATGATGCAGCTTACAAAGAAAAAGATTTTATTGGAGCACTTAGTTGTTGGTCGACTCACAAAAGCTAATAATGTCAATCAGGTGTGGTGACTGTTTTAATGGTGAATTTTGTAAACCATCGACTTGGGTTGATCTTTTATGGCTTAAGCTGTTTGTGAATTCATTTATGAATTAAAGGTTGAGTAGTTACATAATACCTTTTGTTACTGGGATGGCATGGAATGAATGTAGCATCTGTTATTATCATGTCCCTTTCTGTTAAAACCTTGTTGCTAGAGTTGCTGACTATTGAGTCTTATCTGTAAATTTAATTGTTTCTCTTGATGCCAATAGCAGTTTATGGTTGTATGAGATTCCTTGGGTTTGTTAGCATGAATGTGGTATATAGGTTTAGCTCTGCTGGTGTGTTATGCACTTATGATTCAGACCTGTTTTGGAGCTGTGATGTGATATGCAATGCTAGTTGTTAAGGTCCCATTTGTTTGTTTCATATTCATAATCTATGTGGATGCATTAGTTCAGATCAGGCTGGGTGATCTGGTGGGCGTTGGTACATGCATGGCTGAATAAGTGTTTGATGACCAAGGGTAAGGCATCCCACACTCTACTCTTGGCTGGCCAACTGGGTAGTGTTTGTTAGTTATCATGGAAACAAGGTTGACAACCTCTTTAAGTCTTGTCTTCAAGAACTAAACATAAATAGAATGCCATGAAGATGGAACCCAGGATCTGAGGACCTATTTCTCGTAAATTTCCTGAATCTTTGCTGGAGCTGGTAATGGGCTGGTTGCTGGTCTAATCCCAGCATTACAGTTTTGTGTATGTTTCTTTCAGACTTTCAACACTTTTTGACTTCTAGAACAGTTCAAAGTGCATGTCCTTAATGGGATGTGGCATCACACACTTCTGGTCTCTTTAGGACTTGTTCATTGATTTAATGCAGGCTAACCCAATTTTCTGTTCTGCCCCACTGGTGAACTCTTCATTGGGTTTTCAATATTCAGTACTAAATAATAAGTATGTTTCTTTGCCCGTTTTAGGAGGAGCTGGATGATATTATACGCTATGGATCGAAGGAGCTTTTTGATGACGAGAATGATGAATCTCGCCAAATTCATTACGATGAAGCTGCAATTGAGAGGTAAACACTTTCTTAGGCCCTTTTTGGATCTCTTAAGATAAGAAAAATGAGTGAGATCCAAGCATGGATTCTAGAATCCAACTATCTAAGCCAAACCTTGCATTTGGAGATTCTTACTAAGCAAAGGCCTATAGGCAGACTCACCTCCCGGCGACCCCGACCAGGCCGCCCAGGTTCCTCGGCGAATACACAATGATACACAACGAAGTTGTAAGGCTATCTGAAGAGGATTGAAATATATTTTTCTATAGCAAATACTCATCGAAAATTTGCCCCTGCTCTGAAGTTTCCCTGGGTCTGCTGGGAAGTTATTTTGGGCATTATGCCTTTCTGATGTGAAGTTGTTTAATGTATTACCAAATGTATGTAACAATTTACAAAATATACCGGAATCTGGAGATAATTTTGATCAGGTTGCAAACCTGGAAATGTTCATGACAATGGCAAGAACAACATGAGCAGCATAATCGATTTTGTTTGTTTAATTCCATTTTCTTTTGAAATTCTTTCTTTTATCCTATTACAGTAATTCGTAGTATGGATTCTGTCTTCATGCAGAGTATATGCAACACTAATCCCTTGTTTTTATGCCCCCAATTTTAGCTTCTTTGTTATGACTTAAAACTGTAGTGCTCTATGTTAGAGGAGGCAACTTTTTAATATTTCTGCACTGGCCTCACAGGTTGTTAGACCGTGATCAAGTTGATGGCGATGAATCTGTGGAAGATGAAGAAGAAGATGAATTCTTAAAAGGATTCAAGGTATTGAGGTCTTATTCCAATTATTCATTACAAGCATAATGCTTGAGGAGCTTCTTCATTTAGTTATCCTTTTGATATTTACTGTGGTTTACATTGCTTGTTCTTTTCTTGCTTATTATGTGCACATGCACTCGATAAAGTGCACATAATCTCATACTTGTGTGGCAGTGAGGTCTGACAGTCTATTGGGCCGGGATCCGCAGTATGACCCATTAGTGTTAAGAGTTAATTAGAGCTAGGGTCAAGTAAGCTAGATGTTATGGTTTTTGATCTGATCTGGATGGCCCTAACCGTAGCAGCCTGACATCAGCCAGCCGATAGGCGTCAGCCACAGACCACAAGGGCAGGGAGAGAAGGGGCTGGGATAATAGATCTATATCTTCTTGCCTGATTAGATGGATACATCTTATATGGAGATGCTTACTTGACACCAGCATGAGACTCTTATAGTCATCTCTAATTAACCCTAACACTAATAGGCGATACTGCTGAACCTGGCCCAATAAACCTAGCTGACTACTCATGACACATATTCTTCCATTTAAAACATGTTATGCTACTCATTGGGCAATGCTATTTGTGTTTCATTTATTGTTGAAAGTACTGCATAATACAACTGCATCATGACTCATTTTTTTCCACTTGCGTTCTAAGTATTTGGCATATTCTAGCAAACAAAAAGAGTTCATTTATTTAATCCAAAAGCAACCCGATTCTCAGTTCATGTATTACTCCTTGCTAGGTTGCAAACTTTGAATACATCGACGAGGCAAAGGCTCAGGCAGAAAAAGAGGAGGCGGCACGCAGAAAGGCTGCAGCTGAGGCTGAAAACTCTGAAAGATTAAACTATTGGGATGAACTATTGAAGGATCGATACGATGTACAGAAAGTTGAAGAACATACTGCTATGGGAAAAGGGAAAAGAAGCCGCAAACAGGTGTAATTTCTAACCATTACCATTGATAACCTTGTGCCCTTTTCGTACCCTTTTTTCTTAGTTTGCGATCTGCATTTGCTTCGAGGTTGGCAATAGATGCAATTTCATATTTGTTTTTTTGCAACTTACAGTATTTCACTTGTAAAATATCTTTTCAACACCATGTAGACACTGTAATTGTAATTAATTTTTAGGAAGCCATGCTTATACACCTAACCAGGATAACTGATGCGACCAAACACTGTTGAGCTTTGACAATGTGTATCAAAGCCAATAACTAATCTTTTCATGAAGATAAGCATGTGTGCTGCCTTCTCGTTGCATCCTGCGCTTTTTAAGATGGCTACTGCCTTTTGTGTGCCACCCTGGACTCCATTGGCTCGGTTACCTGGCTCATCTCTATAACTCTACTATCTCTATGCAACCAAATGTGCTAGCATTCCATACTTCCAGCACCTTCAGCATCATCATGGTTCAGAGCAAGACCCTTTTTGAGCTTCCACAATCTTTGTATAACTTGTACAAATGTCCCAATGGATACCAAAACATGTCTTAGCTGCTTTTAATTATGTCACATCATAATCCTCAGTTCTGCACAGAGATCGGAATCAACATGAGAGTTCATTTGTCTAAGCACAGCTTTTGTATTTTATTCCATTGATTGAGAGGATCCTAGAGAAAGATACAGGATGTTTCTGAGAGAAGACCCTGTGTGGTTTAGAGGCAGAGTATTGTACTGTGATGGTAGAACATAAGAAATCCCTATTATCTAATGCTCCAGTTTCTGGTATATATCGTCACTAGAGTTTGACAATTTTTGTTGATTTATTACTGTAAGACACTTTCTGAATGGAGCTGTAATAGTTTTGCATGAAAATAAGGAAGAATGTAGCCATTGTTTGTTATATCTTTCTTGTTTTGATGGCATAGTGCCAGCATTACCTCATAGCTAGTCATGGCATCTACTGCTTAGTGTACTGTAATGCGAAGGTAATTCTTTTTAAATTAGTTTTGCATGACAATAAAGCAAAGTATAGCCATTCTATATTAGATCTTTCTTGCTGTAACTACAGTATTTGTTAGTTCATTACACCCCCTCCCCCACCCCAACAATCATAGATGAGCTTAATGTACTAATATGTCTGTTTGACAATGTATTGTTTTAGATTTGATCAACTTGAACTTTAGATTGACCATATACATTTTCACTAACAGACAAGACTGATGAGCCTTGTTTTCTTTTCTGCGTTACGTGCAGATGGCTGCAGCTGATGAAGATGACATTCATGACTTAAGCTCCGAAGACGAGGATTACTCACTTGAGGATGACGTGTCAGATAATGACACAACTTTGCAAGGAAATGTTTCTGGGAAGAGGGGCCAATATTCTAAGAGAAAATCACGTAAGACAGTTATTTAAATACACTGCGCTATGGATTATTGCTACATTGTGAATATTCTGTACTTATATACTTTGCCAATACATTGTCATTAGGTAATGTTGATTCTATTCCATTGATGGAGGGTGAAGGACGGACCTTGAGAGTTCTTGGATTCAACCATGCTCAACGGGCAATGTTCCTACAGACACTCAATAGGTTAGTTATTGATATGCCTCTTGAACCTGTCTGTTCGGCGAGTAAATACCTTGAACGTATAGTTTATGTACAGATGTTGACATGCTATTACATTGCGTGATAACTGATAAAGCAGGCACACAGAAAATTCTGTTTCATTTGTAGCCTCTTGGCCATGGGTACATTTTTACCATGGAGTTTTTTTTTACTAACTGTTGGTTAGTGTTTACATTTTATTACTCGTTTCTATAGCTGTGTGCTCTGACCTGTATCTTTGTCACCAAATTGTAATTTCGGATCCAGTTCTTCAAATATTTGTTCTGGGGCCATTGCCTATTTTCTAGTTGTACTATCAGACGAACATGAAGGTGTACAGTATTCTTTTTTGTGGTCATAAATTTACCCAATGCAACATTGCAGATTCGGTTTTCAGAATTATGACTGGAAAGAGTATCTTCCCCGTCTTAAAGGAAAAAGTGTCGAGGAAATTCAGAGGTATGTGAAATGTGCTCCATGTTTTGTGACCCCAAATATTTTGAGTTTTGGACCAACTAGTGAGGAATCTGGGGGCATAGTTTCGTAACTTAGGTGGACATTATGCACAGCATTCTACATTTTATTGGTATATATACAAAGAATCCGAGTTTGTACTTGACAAAGAATTGACGAGATTGGTAACTGGATGTTCCTGACTTATGATAGTACACATATTTAGGCAAAGTCAACTGCTGGCAGTGAAGTTTACACACCAATACACTTGGTTGGGCTCATGCTTTGTTTATCATGTTGCAAATCTCTATAGCTATAGCACCCTTGTCATTTGTCAACAAGGAAACATGTGACATCATCACATATGAAGCTAAATTAAGCAGACAGTCACCAAAGCTAGACTATCTATGATGTGCTAGTAGCAAATTGAGCCAACAGTCACCAAAGGTAGACTATCTCTGAAGTGCTAATAGCAAGTGGCCATAGCTTAACCTCAGTGTTAGTAGCAAATTGAGCCAACAGTTACCAAAGCTCGCAGCTGAAGTAAGGGCCAGTTTAGCAGCACTCTGCTCCATGAGAGTTGGGCGGAGCGCTGCCAAACGCCGCTGCTCCACCCACAGTCACAAAGTTCCCGGTACGAAGGGTACGAGGAACGTGGTACGTGGTACGTGGATTGACAATTTCAAGTTCCCAGTTTGTTAGGGGGTATACTTCCTTGGAACAATTGGTTCAAGAAGTGGAACATGATCCATAAATAGTTGGGACAATATACCTGGAACGTAGCTATGGAACAAGGATCGTGATCTCAGTGCATTTGATATAGATTAGATGTCTTTGCATTCAGCTTGTTCCTCTTTGCATTCTGGATACATCAAGGTACTCCAATTCTCCAAAGTCTCTGCTGATGAAACACATATAGACTTCAGCGTATGGATTGGAAGCCCATTTACACTAGGTCTCTCTATCGGACATCAGAGAGGCTTACACAGCCAGTCGATGAACCCCGTTGCTGCCAACGCCCGGCCTCAGTAGCACGCCACCATTCGCCCAGAGCGTTGCGCCGCTGCTTCACGCCACTATCGGTCCAGCCCCGTGCCTCTCGATGATCCAGCTTGCTTCTGGACGTCGTCCCTGATAGACCTCTTTAACTCTTGTGCTTATCTATTAGGAATATGCTTAGTATCTACTTTAGAATATGCTTTACTTTAGCAACAACTTGGCAGCCAAGTTAGCTTTTGCAACAGCTTCTTGGCAGCCAAGTTTGCTGCCCTATATATGTATCCCTGCAGTTTTCATTGCCTCAAAGGCTAATAGATCAGATCAGCCCCAATTACCTGTGATAATTTCCAACAAATGGTATCAAAGCCTAGTTTCTTTCCTGGTTCTTCCCTTCCCCATCCCAATCCACAGCCATGTCCCTCCACTCCTATGCCTCTTCCTCAAGCCGTTCCACCACATCCAGCGGGAGGTGCAGGCTCGTGGCCGAGCAGGTTGACGGCGATGAGGACCTCGCCGCGCTGGAGGCGGCGGCTGCGCGGGCCACCGAGCGACTGGAGCGCGCTCGGGCCGCAGCTGGGCGCCCCGTGGAGGAGCTCGACGCAGAGAGGCGGACTGCGGAGGCCGCCGCGGCGGAAGTCGCCGCCTTGCGCCTGGAGCCGCGGCAGGAGGCGGGCGCTGGCGCGGACGGACGCGACCGGGGGCGCGCGCGCTACTGCGGGCTCTGCGGGCTCGTGTGAAGGCGGCCGTGTGGACACGGGAGGAGGTGGAGGCGTGGACGGACGCGACTTCGACGTCCGCGGCCTCCACGAGTTCGAGAGGGAGGACACGGGCGCAGAGGTGCACGCGCGTGGCAGAACCGCGGGCCAGCAGGCTGCGGATGCTGCTGCGGACCTGCGCGCGGGAGGTCGCGACCTGGGTGCGCGCGACCTTGCTCGAGCGCGCGGCTTCGACCTGCGCCAACACGCCTGGGAAGACCGTGCAGCTCGCGGCGCCAACTGGTGGCTGGAGCGCGAGGAGCAAGAGGCGCGCGACGCGCGTGCGCAAGGACTCAGACGCGACGCAGCAGCCGCTCGGGACACGCGCATCCAGCGCGCGCTCGAGGAGCAGCGCAGGCGCGAGCGGGCCGAGCAGCTGGAGGCACAGCGAGGGATGCAGGCGCGTGGTGCTCGAGCGCGGCTCACACACGACCCGTACGGACGCGAGCTGGACGCCTTCGACGACCGTGAGCTGGGGAGATGGGACGCTGGTGCACGTAGCCCTCACAGGCGACGCGCCTCCCCTTCTCCAGAGCGGCGCCGTGTTCGCCGTGGCCGGCCGGGGTCTCCTCCACTCGTCCAGACCATCAAGGACGCCGACGCCGACAGCGGTTGGCCACCAAGACCAACTTCAACGAGTGGTCGATGGTGATGAAGGTCAAGCTGCAGGCGCGCCACATGTGGGACGCGGTACGGTACGACGACGTCGACTTCACCGAGGATCGGCGGGCGATGGAGGCACTTCTCGCCGCTGTACCGGTGGAGATGAAGACCACCCTTGCGGACAAGGAGACCGCCAAGGACGCTTGGGACGCCATCACCGCGGCGCGCATCGGCAGCGACACGCGCGGCGATCCATGTTGCAGCGGCTGCGGAAGGAGTGGGGGGACATGACCTTCAAGCTCGGCGAGGACGTCGAGGACTTCGCCATCCGCCTCATCACTCTGCAGCAGCAGCTCCTGCGGTACGGTGACACCAAGTTCGATGAGGAGGAGGCTGTTGAGAAGCTTCTCCGCGTCGTCCCCGACAAGTACAAGCAGGTTGCTGTGTCGATCGAGATCCTGCTGGAGTTCACCTCGCTCACGATCGAGGAGGTGACGGGTAGCCTGAAGGCCATTGACGAGCGTTGGAAGGCTCCTTCGCATCCGACCAACGCTGGTGGCAAGCTTCTCTACACCGAGGAGCAGTGGCTCGCTCGGCAGAAGGAGCGAAGGAAGGGCGAGGCTGCACCGTCGTCGAGCACTCGCAAGCGCCGGCCGCGCAACCGGGACAAGGCTCCCTAGGCGCGCGGAGGCGCTCCTGACGGCGCCGACAGCGAGCGCAAGCCGAACCGGGACGACATCTGCAAGAACTGTGGCAAGACCGGCCATTGGGCCAGGGACTGCCGGCAGGCGAGGCGCGGCGGTCAGGCTCATGTCGCGCAGGCACAGGAGGGTGATGAACCGGCTCTGTTCTACATCCACGGGGACATTGAGCTGTGCTCCTCTCCTGCGCCGACCGCCGCCGCGCTTCACCTCGACGAGCCGTGTGCCCACGCCTTCCTCGGCTCCGCCAGCGACGAAAAGATCGACGGCTGGTACCTCGACTCCGGCGCTACCCATCACATGACCGGGTGGCGAGAGTTCTCTGACTTGGACTCCGGCGTGCGAGGCTCCGTCAAGTTCGGGGACGCCTCCGCCGTAGAGATCAAGGGAGTCGGCTCAGTCGTCTTCACCGCCAAGACTGGCGAGCACCGGCTACTCACGGGCGTGTACTACATCCCCGCGCTGAGGAACTCCATCATCATCTTGGGACAGCTGGATGAGAACGGCTCGCGCGTGGAGATCGAGCACGGGGTGCTGCGCATTTGGGACAACAGTCGGAGGCTCCTCGCCAAGGTGAACAGAGGGAGGAATCGCCTCTACGTCCTTCACGTGCAGGTGGTGCAGCCCCTTTGTCTTGCTGCCCGCCGCGACGACGACGCGTGGCGGTGGCACGAGCGCTTCGGGCACCTCAATTTTGAGGCCCTGAAGCAGCTGGGCAGCAAGGAGATAGTGCGGGGGATGCCGCACGTCGACCACGTGGAGCAGTTTTGCGACACCTGCGTTGTCACCAAGCAGTGCTGGCTGCCATTCCCTCGCCAGGCGAGCTTCCGGGCCAAGGAGAGGCTGGAGCTTGTACATGGCGACCTCTGCGGCCCCGTGACCCCTGCTACACCTGGAGGATGGCGCTACTTCCTCCTCATCGACGACGTGTCCTGCTTCATGTGGGCTATCCTGCTCGACACCAAGGGGGCAGCTGCGGACGCCATCAAGCACCATCAAGTTGCTGCGGAGAAGGAGTGCGGCCGCAAGCTTCGGGTGCTGCGCACGGACAACGGCGGCGAGTTCACGACGGCTGAGTTCGCGGCGTACTGTGCTGACGAGGGGATCCAACACCACTTCTCTGACCCGTACACCCCGCAGCAGAACGACGTTGTCGAGCGCCGCAACCAGACAGTGGTGGCCACTGCCCGCGCCCTCCTCAAGCAGAGAGGGCTGCCGGTGATCTACTGGGGAGAGGCGGTGATGACGGCTGCCCACCTCCTCAACCGCTCGCCCACCAAGGCGCTTGACGGCAAGACGCCGTACGAGGCCTGGCACGGGCGCAAGTCGACGGTCAGCCATCTTCGCGTCTTCGGGTGCCTAGCGTTCGCCAAGGAGCTCGGCCACGTCGGCAAGCTCGACGACCGGAGTGCACCTGGGGTCTTCATCGGCTACGCGGAGGGCGTCAAGGCCTATCGCATCCTCGACCCCGCGACACAGCGCGTCCGCATCTCGCGTGACGTCCTGTTCGGCGAGGGACGAGGCTGGGCATGGGACAAGGCGGTGGACGACGGCTCGACTTCGACCCTCCGAGACTTCGTCGTCGCTTGACGGCAAGACGCCGTACGAGGCCTGGCACGGGCGCAAGTCGACGGTCAGCCATCTTCGCGTCTTCGGGTGCCTAGCGTTCGCCAAGGAGCTCGGCCACGTCGGCAAGCTTGACGACCGGAGTGCACCTGGGGTCTTCATCGGCTACGCGGAGGGCGTCAAGGCCTATCGCATCCTCGACCCCGCGACACAGCGCGTCCGCATCTCGCGTGACGTCGTGTTCGACGAGGGACGAGGCTGGGCGTGGGACAAGGCGGTGGACGACGGCTCGACTTCGACCCTCCGAGACTTCGTCGTCGAGTACGTCCACTTCGAGGGAGCCGGGGGAGCTAGCAGCTCGTCTTCACCGAGTTCGCTCGCCTCGACTCCTCGCTCGCCTCCAGCTCCGGCGAGTCCTCCACCTTCGGCACCGGCCACGCCCCACGCTTCACCACCTACGGCAACGGCTACGTCCCGCTCTGCACCAGCACCGGCTCCTGGCTCTCCAGCACCGGTTCCTGCATCTCCAGCACCAGCTCCTGCATCTCCTGCACCGGCCACTCCACGCTCTCCTGCACCGGCGGCCACACCACTGGGATCGGCCACAGCAACTCCGGTCCACGACGAGCAGCGCTCGGTGGAGTTCGCCACTCCGCTGACCAACGATGAGGACCGCGTCGACGCCTACCACGACGACGAGCCTCTGCGCTACCGCACCATGGACAACCTCCTCGGCGAGTTGCCCGTCCCTGGACTGGCGCAGGACGACTTCGAGGGGGAGCTGCACTTGGCGCACGACTACAACGAGCCCCGCTCCTTCGCTGAGGCGGAGGGAGACGCGGCATGGCGTGCTGCGATGAAGCAGGAGATGGACGTTGTCGAGCGGAACCACACGTGGGAGCTGGCGGATCTTCCTGCCGGCCACCGCGCCATCACCCTGAAGTGGGTGTTCAAGGCTGGTGTTGTGATCAAGCACAAGGCATGACTCGTGGCGCGCGGGTTTGTTCAGCAGGATGGAGTCGACTTCGACGACGCCTTCGCACCCGTTGCACGCATGGAGTCCGTTCGCCTGCTACTCGCTCTGGCAGCCTAGGAGGGCTAACATGTCCACCACATGGACGTCAAGTCTGCCTTTCTCAACGGCGACTTGAAGGAGGAGGTCTACGTCCGTCAGCCGCCGGGTTTCGTAATCCCCGACAAGGAGAACAAGGTTCTTCGCCTGCGCAAGGCCCTCTACGGCTTGCGGCAGGCGCCTTGGAACGCCAAGCTGGACTCCACCCTGAAGCAAATGGGGTTCTAGCGGAGCGCTCACGAGGCTGCTGTCTACCAGCGGGGCAAGGGAGGCAACGCCCTGCTAGTGGGTGTCTACGTCGACGACTTGGTGATCACCGGCACCAAGGAGGACAAGATTGAGGCATTCAAGGCGGAGATGAAGACCGTCTTTCAGATGAGCGACTTGGGGCTCCTCTCTTTCTACCTGGGAATTGAGGTCCACCAGGACAGCTCCGACATCTCCCTTCGCCAGACCGCCTACACCAAGCGCATCATCGAGTTGGGCGGGCTCATCGACTGCAACCCAACCCACACTCCTATGGAGGAGAGGCTGAAGTTGAGCCGCGACAGCACGACGGAGGAGGTCGACGCCACGCAGTACCAGCGCATTGTGGGCAGCCTTCGCTACCTCGTCCACACGCGGCCGGACTTGGCGTTCGCCGTGGGCTACGTCAGTCGGTTCATGCAGCGACCGACGGCGGAGCATCAACAAGCCGTCAAGAGGATTCTTCGCTATGTTGCGGGTACCTCTGACTACGGCCTGCACTACCCGAGGTGCCCCGGTGCGGCGTACTTCATCGGGTACAACGACAGTGACCACGCCGGTGACATTGACACAAGCAAGAGCACCAGCGGGACGCTATTCTTCCTTGGCAAGTGTCTGATCAGCTGACAGTCGGTCAAGTAGCAGGTGGTGGCTCTGTCCAGCTGCGAGGCAGAGTACATCGCAGCCACTACCGCTTCGACTCAGGCCATCTGGCTCGCTCGGCTGCTCGGCGATCTCATTGGCAGAGATGCACCACCCGTGGAGCTGAGGATGGACAGCAAGTCCGCCTTGGCTTTGGCAAAGAACCCTGTCTTCCACGAGCGCAGTAAACACATCAGGGTGAGGTATCACTTCATCAGAGACTGCCTGGATGAGGGGAGCATCAAGGCTGGCTACATCAACACACAAGACCAGCTTGCTGATTACCTGACCAAGTCCCTTGGGCGAGTCAAGTTCCAGGAGCTCTGCGCCAAGATTGGGATGGTCCAGGTTGCTCAGAAGGCATACACACAAGACTTAGGGGGAGATTGATAGACCTCTTTAACTCTTGTGCTTATCTATTAGGAAATATGCTTAGTATCTACTTCAGAATATGCTTTACTTTAGCAACAACTTGGCATCAACTTGGCAGCCAAGTTAGCTTTTGCAACAGCTTCTTGGCAGCCAAGTTTGCTGCCCTATATATGTATCCCTGCAGTTTTCACTGCCTCAAAGGCTAATGGATCAGATCAGCCCCAATTACCTGTGATAATTTCCAACAGTCCCAGCTCATGTCCCAAGCTCCGACCCGTCATTGTACCTCATCGATCCCGAACCGCAATCCGGACCGAACGTTCCCGGGACGCGGTATGCGGCTACGACTCGCGATCCTACCGGTCCAGCCTCGTGCCTCTCGATGATCCAGCTTGCTTCTGGACGCCGTCCCAGCTCATGTCCCAGGCTCTGACCCGTGGTCGTACCTCGTCGATCCCGAACCGCAATCCGGACCGAACGTTCCCGGGACGCGGTACGCGGCTACGACTCGCGATCCCGGTGACTGGCTCCATCTCGGGGAAGTGCTCCCCCTGTGCTATAGTTGATTTACATTATGGGTGGTGATCGGAAAAAATCCGCTCCCTCTGCTGACCGCTCCTCTCTCCACTTCCTGCTCCCGTCTTCACCGTCCACACCGTTATCCACTGCACCTCTGCCTTCACAGCCCCTCTCTGGCTCGTCGACGGTGGCGTGGACCACGAGCAGATCCGTGATGAAGGCGGCAGGAGGGGGGCCAGATCTGCCGCGGTGAGGAGTGCTGCGCTTGGAGGACATCAACACTGGCGAGCTGGAGCCGAAGCTGAGGGAGAAGCGCTACCAAACACTGAACACTGAAATTAGCAGGTGGGGAGCAACCCGAGCAGGAGCCTTGGGGAGCTGGAGCTGCTGGGAGCTTCCTGACAGCGTTACCAAACAGACTGTTCGCTTGAACTTATCAGCCGTACTGTGGTTTATTCTGTGTCACACAACACTATTGAAACAACCGAAATCAGCTGATAATAAGTTCATGCGAACAGAGAAGTCAAATTCATATGAACATGGAACAGCGTCAGGTTGCTGTACATCTCTATCATTAATTTTTCCTTGTAGAGTCCATAACCACAAGAATGTTGTACATCCACTTATGCATAAGGTAGGCTTGTATAGCTATCATTTAAGTCAAGTAGGCCTCTTCTAAATGGCTTCCCACCAAACAACCAAATTTTAGGCAATCCTTTTTGTGAGATCCTGAAAGTGATTTATAGCAATAACCTCTGTGCAATTTATTGGCTTATTCTATGATATGTTCTTGCAGATATGCTGAACTTGTCATGGCACATCTTGTTGAAGAAATTAACGATTCTGACTATTTTTCAGGTAATTGAGCTTAGTAATGGCTACTATAATTTCTACCCATCCAATTCTTATCCTCCATATGCATGAATGCAGATGGCGTTCCAAAAGAAATGATGCGTGTTGATGATGTACTAGTCAGGATAGCAAACATATCCCTTATTGAGGAGAAGGTACATGTGGCTTTCAGTTATTATTGGCATCTTAACATGACTTAGAACTTAAAAGGAACTTATGAGCACCCTTATGATGTTCAATGCAAACATGATTGTGCTGTATCGTTTCTTGCGTAAAGTGCAAGTGTTGTCGAGAACTAGACTTCAGTATTTCAACTTGTGTGTTCCTTTTAAGCCAGACTGTTTTTTGTCGAAATTTGGAAGCATAGTATCTGTACAATTTCATAGATTTTTGCACCTTAAATTCCATTGATTACAATACCTTGATATAATTCTGCTATCAATGAGGTAATCTTTGTGTACTGTATTCTTTCTTACCTTTGTATTGTGGTTTCAGGTGTCTGTCACAGGACCAGGAAAAATTACAAACATCTTTCCTAATTACTTGCTCTATGAGTTCCAAGGCTTATCTGGTGGAAGAATATGGAAAGCGGAGCACGATCTACTGTTACTGAGAGGCGTACTGAAGTACGTAACGTAACTGTTGGCATGTTTTCTTTATTATTACAATAAGCTTTGCAAAATTATCCCTTCATGAAACTAGCAGTGGCTGGAACAGTTTCGTGGCAAGAGTAGCCTTAAAAAGTCAATGTTTAGACTTCACTTCTGTGTCCGCAGGCGTGTCCAATGACAGAGCTGAGGTGTTTGGGTCACCTGTCGGTTGATGGATTATTAGTTTTTTTGTATGGTAGCAGTGGCTTGCATCTTGGCCCGAGTGGACCTAGTGGGCTCAGAAGTTAGAGTTATCCTGACAGCCATTTTATAACACAGCTTGGTAGCTTCCAGTCCAGGTGGTGCCTTTCCACCCAGTGCCCTAGTGATTATTGAGACATCGAGTTAAGGAACGCTGTTTAATTAAGGCAACAAATTCAGCTTATCTTGAATGTTGAGTGAGCAAGCAGAAGTATCACATGCAAACCAGATGAGCTCCACATTTGATTTGCTGGCTAACTTAAATTATTTATTTTGATTCCTTATATTTAGAGACTTTTACAGTTGTAATCATGTTCCTAAATTATTTATTTTGATTCGATATGTTTAGAGACTTCTACAAGACTTTTACAATTGTAATCATGTGGAACGACTTAATTGAATATTGGGTTTTAAGGGGTAAACTAGGAATACTTGACCTGCACAGCGAATGCCTTTAATTGCTTTTATATACTTTCTCTGTGTTCTCCTTGTGGATAGTGCATTCTTTACCAACTATTGTTTCACACTGTAGCAACACTATGTTTAAGGTATTAACACAATGCATTTGTTTTGCCTTCATCAGGCATGGATATGCAAGGTGGCAGTATATATCAGATGACAGAGAGAATGGGCTTTTTGAGGCTGCACGACGAGAGCTGAATCTCCCTTCGGTTAATGAAATAATTGGTGCTCAGTTGAACAACGAGGCAAATGTTAGCATGTGCTCACTATGTCCTTTCCTCCAAATTTCTAAGGGACTGACCCATTGCATTTCTTATTTCCTCCATCCCTTTTCCAGGGGAATGTGGAAGGTGCACAGGAAGGCCAGGTGAACTCAACAAGCATGTCCCATTACAAGGAGATCCAGAGAAAGATAGTTGAGTTCTTGAGAAAGAGATACCATCTTCTGGAGAGAGCCTTGAATCTGGAATATGCTGTGGTACAGTACTAGACTTTTTCCCTGAACAGACATGCACTCAAAGCTCACATGGGAGTGCACAGTAGCTGTTCATGTAGTATCTTGCAGCATTTGTTAAAGTGTACCTTTTTTTCTTGCAGATAACGAAAAAAATTCCTGTTCCTGATGATATTACTGAACAAGGTGTTCCAGCAGGACATGTTTCACTTCTTCCAGATATCAGTGAACTGTTGCGGGAATTGCCCACTCTTGAACCAATTTGTAAGTGATCTCTTATTCTCTATTTATTCCTTCTCTCCATCTATGCCGGAAGTGACAGTATCATAGTTCCATAGAACATGCTTGGATAGATGCTCACCACTTTAATCATGTGGCATGCCGCATGCATGACTCTTGTCTTGCGTACTAAACCATCTCTAAAGATGTGATGTCTGTTGACATATACTCTTGAGGTCTGCTCATTGTTTGTTTTGATAACTGGGATCCTCATTTCCAGCTACCAATGAAGTGGCTCCTGAGGGCACAGCTGGTCAGTCACAAGTTCCCCATCTTTACAATAAGGTGCGGAAGCGCAATGACACAAGTTTTCATGGGTCATGAGTGAACACATCATTTGTTTTCCTCGTATAACGGGGCTGTGTATGCTCTGCAGATGTGTGGAGCGCTTGAAGAGAGTGGTGGTTCTGCGGTCAGTTCGTTCTTTGGAGACAAGTCCGCATCTTCTAGTTTGGCCAATAGCCTTCATCAGTTTGAAATTGTGTGCGAGAATGTTGTTGAGGCCCTGCGACCCCAACAAAATGGTACTGCCAGTGCCATCAAAGAGGAAGTGGTAGACGCAGCCACGAAAGCAGCTGCCGTGCCTCCGCCTCAAGATTCAGGCCATGAGGCAGCGAATGGGCAGTCTTCAACTGCCAAGGCGGACATGGACATCGATGGTTGATTCGAATGGGCGGTCTTCGACTGCCAAGCGGACATGGTCATCGATGATTGATTTGTAGGTGGCAGAGTGGTAGGAAAGGGAACTCCCGCTAATCACTATGTACTGTGGTCAGAATCTACTCTATATGTTGTAACATTAAGGAAAGCACCTCCAAGGGTGTTACTGCTAATGCGATTGGTTAACTTCTTGTCCTTGATAGTATGCATACGTCATTCGGAACTAGACACATGCTTAGGGCAGCCATTTTGTGAGGCTGTATCTATATGTGCTCGAACCTGTGATCACTGTACCGTTCATGCGTCCTGTCGTATTGTACCGTGCCTGATTAATGATTGATGGCAAGCTGCTGAGAATTTGTGACGTTGAAGAGTTGACCACATGAATTTCGTTGGAAGGCAAATCAACATCTGATGTGATTAGTGTCGTAACTTAGTCTTTGTGCAAATAGTCTATACTCCCTCCGTCCCAAAATGTTGGTTGGTTTTAGTTGGTTTTAGTTTCTGTTCCATAAGTTGACTCGATTTATAGAAAATACGTGTAATATTTAGAGCCTTTTACTTCAGTGCCATTAAAAAAGATGGCCTAATCGTCTATGTCCCTGAAAAGTTGAAACTACCGTGTATGTCCGATCTCTGAAAATTTTTCTCTTCCACGCCATTCCGTCCACTTTTAATACTAACGGTGTCAAACTAATGGATAAAAAGACCAAGTTACTCTTTGGTGGGGTTTGCATGTCAGTCACACCTTCCTCTCTCTTTCCCTTCTCTTCGGATGAAAAAAAGAGAAAAACAGAGGCCGCATGGTGCACGCCACCGCCGCCGGGCGCGGGTCTGAGCGCGGGCCGCGTGCTGCCAGCGCAGGCGCCGCCTCGGCCTTTGTGCGGGCGCGAGCGAGCGTGCCGCGGGCGCGGACGCCGCCGCAGCCGGGCACTGGCGCGGGCGCGAGCCCGGCGACCGCGCGCGTTCCTGCACGCGCCGCGCCGCTGAGCGCGAGTCCGAGCGCGGGCGGCGTGCAGCCAACACCGACGCCGCTGAGTGCGAGTCCGAGCGCGGGCGGCGTGCAGCCAACACCGACGCCGCATCCAGGCACAGGCGCCGCCGCATCCAGGCACAGGCGCTCCCGCGGGCCCTGCTGCCTGCCCACGCGCCTCGGCCGCCGCTCCGTGCCGCGCGCGCGCCGGGCACGGCTCCGCGCTGCTGCTGCTCCGCTGCTCCGCGCGCGCCCCGCGGCCGCCGCTCCGCGCCGCGCTGCCCATGCGCGTGCCTCTGCTCCGCGCCGCGCCGCTGCTGCTCTGCTGCTCCGCGCCGCGCCGCCGCTGCTCTGCTGCTCCGCGCCGCGCCTCGGCGCGTGCCTCTGCTCCGCGCCGCTACGGCTGCAGCTCAGACGACTTGGTGATCTCGTCGATGAGCTGGGTCTTCTCCTCGCGCGGGACGGTGGAGTTGTCGAAGAACTCGACGACGGTCTCGTTGGAGAAGATCTTCTCCAGCCTCTCCAGGTCGGAGACCGTTTGGTCGAGGGTGCCGTTCTCGGCGGCCACCTCCGACAGCGCAAACGCGTAGCTCTCCGCCGCGGCCTCGGCCGCAGTGCGGGGCCGGACGAGGTCCCCACGGCGGCGGGGCGGGGCCAGGCGGAGGGAGGGGAGCCCCCGCGCCGCGCGGGCGAAGGAGGCGGACTGGGGCGCCGCGGGGGTCGCGCCGGAGGCGGCGGAGGCCGCCGCGACGGCGGGACAGAGGGTGAAGGAGGCGAGGCGGAGCGCGGCCATCGCGTCGCGGAGCGTGCGGTCGGAGTGGTGGACTCGGGGGGAGTGCGGCCTCGCTCTGGTTTGGTTGGGACTTGGGAATGAGTGGTCGGTCCGGGGGAGAGGAAGAGGACAGAGGAGAAAGAAGTCAAACTGAGGGTATTTAGGACATTTACATTGACCGGACCCACATGTCAGGTGTTCCAAACGTCTGAAAACTAGCGGAGTATGAACAGAATGACGTGGAAGAGAAAAGTTTTCTGAGGTCGGACATACACGGTAGTTTCAACTTTTCAGGGACATGGACGATTAGGCCATCTTTTTGAATGACACTAAAGTAAAAGGCTCTAATATTTATATCTTTAAATAAATTTGTTAAAAAACTAGATTCAAAGATCTTTCCAATGATACTAATTATGATACTAATCGATAATAATTATTATTTATAAAATTTGCTGGTATTTGTTTCTCGGGAAGCGAAAGCGACAGACATTTTGGGACGGAGGGAATATTTAAAAGATCAAATTAGTATCAAACAACATCTGATGTGAGAGACTAAACAACACCTGATGTGATAGAGATTAGACTTTAGGTTTTGTTCGCTTGGACTTAAAGTAGCTGTGGCTGATTTGTTGTGAGAGAAAAATGTTGTTTTATAGCTGATTTGTATAGATTAAAGTTGTTAGATTAAAAAATGCTGTTAAATTAATGTCTAAACATCTGATGTGGCTGATGTGGTAGAGATTAATTGCTGGATCCCGAGGTGTCCCTTATACCAAACGGCACCTGGCTCGACAGGGCCCACCGTGGGATCCTATGAATGATTGGGGGTTTTTTTTTTAATCGGGTCGCACTCACACCGTTGGCTCTCATCCATGTGATGACATTTTAGTCACATTGGTCCCAACGGTAGTCTCCCTCGCTCGATCCACGACCACGACCCGACGCAGCTTGGAGCTTGACACAACCAGAGAGGAGGTTGCCGGACATGGAAGAAGCGGCAGACCGCAAGAGCCCGCCGTGGCGCTGCACGGTGGCCGTGCAGGCCGCGCTCTGCCTCGCGCTCTACGCGGCCTTCAGTCTCGGCGAGCCGCAGCTCATCCCGTGGGGCGGGGGCGGGGTGGACGCACTCGGGCGGGGCGCGCGCGGCGGCGGCGGCGGCGTCGCCTTCCTCAGCGTCGCTGGCGGCGCGCGGGGACCGATCGAGCAGGCGATGCTCCTGAAACAGGTGCGCGCGTTTGCACTCACCCACACCCACGCTCCGGGTCCGGGATCTCTTCTGCTCCACGCGCACCTTCCGGCCTCTGGTTCCGCTCGCGAAGTGGTGTTCTTCATTTGACTTCCTCATTCAGAAATATGACTTCCTCATGAACATGTTGAGTGCGTAACTAGGAAGAGTTCATCCATCGTCGGTTGAACCCATGGGATCCATTCAGAAATATGACTTCCTCATTCTGATAAGGATGTCCTCATGTAGTTGCGTGCGTGCTCCCCTGCTTCTGACCAGCAATGCGTTCACACAGGTACGCCTACACTACCAGACACATGCGCAGATCCAAGATTGGTACTATCACTCTATAACCATGCCATTGGACTTACCTGGGTGCATGGCTGGGTCCTGGGATCATATCACATGCGTATGTGCTTCCCGATGAGGCGCATGTGCCTCCTGATCATGCTTTCACTGCAATCAGAACTGGGCTGTCCTAAATTGCATTCTTGTATTGTGATTGTCACACCAATTTACTCCGTATTGTATTTGTTAACACCAATTTACTTAGTTCTGATTTTCCACAGCCCGTTTTGGCATATTTTGTCGCTGTACAGTGCAGAAGTCTGTCTTTTGGTGTTCCTTAGAAATGTCTGGTTGTTTGTGACACTGTCGATCGACAATCTAGCCTCTCTTTTTTTCCCCATTGGCTCAAAAGAAATGCAGTAAGGAAAAATGTATATTTTCTGCAATCATTTTCTAGTTTTGCCTTTTTTCTTAAAATGAAAATTGTTATCTGTGAAGATGGAGACCATAGCAAAGGTTTATGAAGTCAAGTTCGTGCTGGATGTTGCTCAACTGGGAGAGGATGATCCACTTTGGCAAAATGTGAGTATTTAGTGCTAACAATGTTGGGCTAATGTGTAACGTTACTTGTCTATTGCCATTGTAATTGTAACATTTAAGTGAATCAAATTCTCAGCTCTATTGTTTCTTTCTTTCTTTCTTTCTTTCCTATTTTAGTGTTCCATGTACTTCCAAGCTCTGAATATCCCCTGGTAAGCTAGTGGAGTAGTTCCTAGTGTTCATACATGTAAACTCATTTAATAGTAAAGAAAATGTAGCTCAATAGTTCGCTTACTGCCTAAGGTCTGCCCACTTCTCTGTGTACATTATAATTGCTTCTCCATAAGGTACTCCACTAAGTCATCACATGGGCGGACAGTCGGTAACTTTTTGAAGAGAGTGAAGATGCCCTACGATCAGGTTCTAGATGTTATTGGTCTGGACACATGGCCTCTGCAGGTATTACATCTCGAGCACCTTTGAGTTTATTCTAGCAGGCAATCCATCTGCTAAACAGGAGTACATCACGTTATATACGCTGGCATTTATGGATTCTTGTACATTGATTTGTAATTGTTTTTACAAGGAGCCTCTACATGACGGGAAGATAAGCACTTCTTACAGGAGACAAGCTAAATGGTTGGATCAATCACTAGCGGTCACTGACAGCAACTGGTAAGTGCTTACTAGCAGTTGTCCATGGTTTTTGTGTGCAAACTCTTTGTATTACTATTGGAGATGATAATATGTAGTCTAGACATGCATATACGAGTTTTTTTTAAGACATGCACATATGCTTAAATCATCAAGAGACTGAGTTAGCATTATAGAGTTTAGCATTGAAGAATTAAGGTATCGTGACAAACATTAAACATCCATAAGAAATAGTAAAATCACCCTTTTTGGTTGAATTTATGCATTTATGCTACTTATGGAGATTTATGCATGGTTTATTGTCTGTAACCAAAATGCTCACATTCTTTTTGTTTAAGACAGGAAAATAGTTGTTGGATATAATCCATTACTTGTTTGCAATGGGGAAGAAACACCAGAAACAAGGTTCTATGTGCCATTTCAACGCATTTTTGCAAAATATGAAGTGGTAACTTCTGTTCTCTTCATTGATTGGCTTTTTCCCCTTCAAATTAATGATTGCTATAACTTAGTTCCCTCTATACATACAGAATGCATACATAAGCATGGGTGGGTTTTGTGGTTACTTCCACCGAGACAACTCGATACTGTACATTGGGCATACCAGGAGCCCTGGTGGTGACCAAACAAGTGTAGATGGTTTTTTCTTGCACAGAGTTAGATCCCTCGAGATGGTGAGTTCATGACTCTACGAGACATTTTCCCTTCTTTATCCCAATATCAATATGAAACAATTAAATTCTCATTTGGCAAAATGTAGCAGGAATCAATGTTGATAAATGTAGAAGGCAAGTTAGTCCAGAGATCTGTTGTTCAGCAGCATGGAACGGGAGCTATGTGAACCTCACGACTTTCAGTTTCTGTTCCATTATGCCATAGCGCCGAACAAAGGCCATAGAACATTGTATTGGATTCATTCAGTTCAAAAAAGCTGCATTATATTTTTGTCACTTTGGCTGTTTCAACATGGTTGAGTTTGTAAGGAACTGTAGGTAGCCTTCACCATTTTTACAAACAAACCAGAGTTCACTATCAAATGCAGAGTGCTGCCCAAGCACGGTACGAGCAGTTAATACATTCTTTTTCTTGTAATCTGCTGTCCCTGTGCCAGTTGATCTCGCAACAGAAGTCTCAACTACAGTTGATTTGTTTCATAACTTTTGGATAATGGTTTCAAGACTGTAATTATCATTTTGATGGTTCCTAAGGCCCAAACTTCCATTTTCTTGACAAAGAATATGTGAATTCACAGCTCCAAAGGTGGCTTTGGGTATCAAGGTCTTCTTTTTCTCCGGGGCTCTGCCCCTCTGGGCCTAATTCTTTTGGTACCCTAATTATAGTTTTTTTTAATGAGAGATCTTGATATTTAACACCGAATATACTTGACACCTAATCCACGCGGCTTTCAAAACTTAAGAATTGCCTCCATTTAAGTGTTTTCCTCTCCTTCTCTCCCCCCCCCCCCCCCACTAGACAGATTAGTTTAAGCAACTACTGTGGGAATTTTCGGCAATGTCAAAGTGTGTTAACTAAATTAATTTCATCAGGACCTCCGTGCCCTATAAATTAAATGAAATAGATAGCATAGGATATTCATAAGGGATTCCAACATTTTAAACAAGTCTTAAAATGCATCTTACAAACAGTTTACTTGCAAAAAGACGAGAGCCTCTAAGCTTACCCCTGCTTGAGCCTTGACTCTTGAGCAATGGTGTCCTAGGGCAAATTAAAACCGGGCATACAACATCCAGTTGGTTGTGTCTTCCTGTAACTCTTCCGGGTATGGAAGTCTTTTTCCAACTTTCTTCTGAATCGGTTGCCCTGGAACTGTTACAGCTGGAATGACAGGCTTATTTACATTAACATTGATTAAAAAATAGCCAACGGCTGGGGGCTTCTCCAGTGCAAGTGTGCAACACCACAAGCCGCAGCTCGCCGTTGCACATGACCAGGTGAACACCACACATTGTGTAAGGGATCTGATTCCAGAGGTGAAAGGTCCTTGTTTGGTTTTGGTAATTGAGTGACAACCTAGGTGAACTAATATGTGCTTATGTGAGATACACAGGAAATTAGTTCACATATGAATGAGCAATGAAGGAGCTTATTGCATATGAGACATGACATGGGGTCATGTGGCTAAGATGGTGAAGATCAAGGCAAGACTTGGCTTGATGGACCGGTTGCGAAGGTGAAGAGCAAGTTGGAGGCTTTGAAGCCGTTGGTACCGAGTGTCGGGAGGCTTAAGCAAGACTTGACGCCGAAGGACCGAAGCAATGGTGAAGAGCAAGTGATGTCAAGATCGATGGACCATGAAGGCCATGTGATGATATGAAGTGGATCATATCATTTGAAGATAGCTTGGTGCATGTGTTGCATCAACACCGAAGGAGATGGAATGGAATGCGCAAGGCAAAGGTATATTTGTAGGGCATTTCATTTCACCGGTCATAGGTGTGTAGAGAAGTTGATGACCGGGTTTAGGATAGATGGCTGTACTATTAAGAGGAGTAAACTTGTTTGCATATCGGTCATCTAGTGCCACTTGAGCGATCTATCTTTGCGATGTTACTAAGATCGAGTGGCGTTATGAGTGAAAGAGAAAATCCTTTGAAAAATGATTGTGAAAATGCTAACACACATGCACAAGATGATGTACACTTGGTGGTGTTGGCACATTTGCAAAGGAGAAGTTGTTGGAGTTGATTTGGATCAACACAGAGAAGAAAATGAAGTTTTCTGAGTGTGGTCGGTAGTACCGCCCAGGGGGGTCGGTAGTACCGCCCAAGGGTGCTGCGTGCAACCTTCTCTGTGTTGGGGCTGATTTGGCCTGGCGGTAGTACTGCCATAACCTCGGTACTACCGCCGGCGGTGGTACCGACCAGAGGGTCGGTGGTACCGAGGCCCTAAAGGGTTTTGCAGGCTCTCTGTGTTGAGCTGAGTTTTTGGCCTACCGGTAGTACCGCCATTACCTCGGTAGTACCGCCCCCGGTGCTACCGACCCAAGGCCGGTGGTAACCAAGTTTGCAGAGCTCTCTGTGTTGAGTTGAAAATGACCTGGCGGTGGTACCACCATAACCTCGGTACTACCGACCTCGGAGGTACCGACCTTTGGGTGGTAGTTTCCGAGGGACCAAGTCCCTTTATGAGATGCTCTCTGTGTAGATCCAAAGTTGGTCTGTCGGTAGTATCGCCATAGGGCCGGTACTACCGACCGTCGGAGGTACCGACCAGGAGTCGGTTGTTCATTTTAGTCAACGCGCCGTGTGTAACGGCTAGTCCTAACACTGTCGGTACTACCGCCCAGGGGGTCGGTACTACCGACCGAAGCGCAGAAAAGGGGAAACGGCTAGTTGGCCGCTCCCCTCTATATATATAGTCGTTGGGGCCGGCTTTGGGCGGGTTGCTAGAGCACTCCAAAGCCTTGGTGGCTTGTGTGGATGTGCTTGGGAGCCCTCTTGAAAGGACCGAATCAGCCTAGAGTGGGGGTGAATAGGTGATTTTTGACTATCTGAAACTTCACAAACTATAAGATGTAGTTAGATAGCTACCGGAGAGGCCGGTTTGTTTGGGTAGGTACTACCGGGTGTGAAACACCGGTACTACCGACACAAACAAACGGCACAACCGGGATCCTAAAAGAAACTACAAATCCGATGAATGTAAGTTATGAAGATAATACAAGTTTCTGACCCACTTTCCTAAGAATGATATATGGTAAACTACTCTCACCAAACCTTGGTTGCTCCCCTTGATGTAGATCGAGCCTTCCCAACCTAAGAAAGAGATAGGGATAGGAAGAACACGAAGAACACAATAACAAGTGAAGTAGAGAAAATAGGGACAACAACAACAAGCACACGGGACACGCGATTTATCCCGAGGTTCGGCCAATCCACTAAGGAGTGCCTACTTCCTCGTTGTTGAGGTGACCACAAAGGTCGGAGTCTATTTCACCTCCTCGCCTCACTCAAGCAACCACAAAGGCTACGAGAGTATCTCTACTAGAAATCTCAGGGTAATACAAACGCTTCGGGGAGCCCTCACAAGTAAATCAATACATGCTACCACGAAGAACACCTAACCGGCTAGAGCTCAAAGAGCTCAAGAGTAAAAGACACAAAGCAAGCCGGCAAGATGGAAACCAAGTGCTCAAGTCGAAGATTGATGCTTCCCACTCTCGAATCTCACTTCCCTAGCTCAAATCTCGCAAGGGAATGAATCTAGGAGCAAAGGGGGAGAGAGAGGGGTGAGTCAATGCTTGGAGAGTGTTTGTCACGAGTTAGGTCAGCAATAAGTGTATGGAGTGAGTGGGTGACCGTGAAAAGTGAAGAGGGGAGGCATTTATACTCCCTCAGTCCCGAGGCTGGTCGGTACCACCGACCACCCCTGGCCGGTACCACCGACCAGTTCACAACGGTCGAAAGAAACCAGATCTGACCAAACAAGCAACCACCGTCCTCACGTCGGTACCACCGCGGGCGGTAGTACCGAGGTTATGGCGGTACTACCGCCAGGCCAAATTGGCCGCGAACAGAGAGCATCTCACAAAGGGACTCGGTCCCTCGGAAACTACCGCCCAAAGGTCGGTACCTCCGAGGTCGGTGGTACCGAGGTTATGGCGGTACCACCGCCAGGCCATTTTCAACTCAACACAGAGAGCTTCGCGAAACCAAGATACTACCGACCTCGGTCGGTACCACCGCGGGCGGTACTACCGAGGTTATGGTGGTACTACCGCCAGACCATTTTCAATTCTACACAGGGAGCTCTGCAAACTTGGTTACCACCGGCCTTGGGTCGGTAGCACCGGGGGCGGTACTACCGAGGTAATGGCGGTACTACCGCCAGGCCAAAATCAGCGCGGACAGAGAGCCTTGCAAACTTGGAAACTACCGGCCATGGGTCGGTACCACCGCGGGCGGTAGTACCGAGGTTATGGTGGTACTACCGCCAGGTCATTTTTTGACCAACACAGAGAGGGTGTTTGAGCGCTGCGCAGAGAAGCCGTGGTCGGTACCACCGACCACCCATGGTCGGTACCACCGACCATATGAAATTACCCTCTACGTGTTCGTGATTGTGCGGTGTCTCTCAAGCGAACTAAGGTTAGTCGATTTGAGCACTTTTCTCCACATCTAGCCAACTTACTTTGTGACCCTCTTCATAGTCCGGCTTACCTATAACTCAAGTTTAAAATTAAAATTTTAAACTACCACTTGAGCTAGGCATCTTTATGTCCAAAAGTATCCTACGTGCTTTGTTCACGAGATTTCAACGTTTCAAATCTTTCAAAGGACTAACACCTTCATACATGCTTTTATAAACTGGTTAGTCCCTAATTTGATTGTCATTAATTAGCCAAAACCCACATTGGGGGCGAATGCACTTTCACCTCTAACTCACTTGTGCTTGCTAGTGTGCGAATCTATTGTGAGTGAGCGATTCTAGTGCGTTGCTTTGAGAGATTGCATCAAGTGGCACTAGGTGTTCGTGTTGCAAGCCGGTGGTGCTTGTTACTCTTGGAGGTTGCCACCTCCTAGACGACTTGGTGATCGAGTCTCCGTCGTGAAGCCCGCGTGAAGATTGTGCGTGGCTCCGGAGAAGGATTGTGAGGGGGCATTGTGCTCGCCCCGCGGGGATCGCGAAGAGCAACTCTAGTAGAGCGTGTCATTGAGTTACCCTCACTTGTGGGTGAGTTCTTGCGGCGCTCGAGTGTCGAGCTAGGTGTGGTGCCTATTAGCCGCCGAACTACCGAAGTGTGTGGTCGACACAACGGGGACTAGCTTGGTGGCAACCAAGTGAACCTCGGGAGAAAAATCACCGTGTCAACTTCGTGTTCATCTTCTCGGTGGTTTGCAAACTCCATTCACTAGCTTGTATTTATTTGTTCATATACTTGTGCTAGTATAGTTGCTCTTGTAATTAGTTAGCTTGTGTAGCTTGCTAGTTACCTTCCTTGCTTGTGTAGCATAGAAGTTGATCCCATGAGTGACTAGTTGACTTGTAGTCTTGCTAGTCACATTGCTTAGTTTGTGTAGCTAAGTTGAGCTCTCTAATTTGACTTGTGTAGCCTTGTTATTGAGCATTGCTAGTGAGCTTAGGCTTTGTGCTTTTGCTTAGTGGCATGTGTAGGAGCTCCCCGGTTGATTGAGTACTATTTGCTTAGGTTTGTGTAACCTTGCAAGCTAGATTTGTTTAGGTGAGCCCTAGCTAGCCCGACACCTTATTTGCATTGTTTAGAATCTTTTATAAGGTGTCATAGAGTATAAGTAGAGGGGTGTAGTCTTGGCTAGACCGATAGTTTTAATTCCGCATTTGTTTCGGTTAGCCGGTGCGATTATTTTTATAAAGGACTATTCACTCCCCCCCTCTAGTCCGCCATCTCGACCCTTCAAGAGGCCTATCGGTCATTCTGTAGGACCTAAATTCAGTCAAGCCGTGTGCAAGCCCACAGACTTGAATTCAATCTGCTAAGGGGCTGTTTGTTTCCGGCGGCTAAAATTTTTACCGTGTCGTATCGGATATTACGACACTAATTTAGTCTATTAAAAATAGATTAATTATAAACCTAATTACACCGCTATCTAATGTCATAAATCTTTGTAATTTTCTCTATAATTTTGATAAAAAGTTGAGATATTTTTTACTCTTCAAGAAAGTTAGAATGATTTATAATTTGGAAAAGAGGGAGTAGATATGATTTTTTTGAATGGTGGGAGTAGGCATGATTTTTCATGAAGGCTTTACCTTAGTGTATTTTCAAAAACTTCTTAGGGCTCCTTTGGTTCACAGGGTGGGCAAAGGAATTTTGTAAGATTGAATTTACTAAGAAATGTTTTCTTTCATGGTCTTTGATTGATAGAAAAAACAAAGGAAGTGTTGCATAGTATTATTAGAGTCTTATAGCTCCATTCTATAGGAAACAAAACATGAGCTCAGACTTCATGGATTTTTTCCTGGCATAAAAGAAGGTTGACAATAGGAAAAGAGAGATTACAGAGAGTTGACAACACAATTTATAACTAAGGGGGCATTTGGATCTGAGAGCTAATAATTAGCTCATGTTTTTTATATCAATTAGAACATCTAAATATGGGCTAATTCTACACTAATAAGATCTAATGAGGGCTAATTTATGATTAGAGTCCATTAGTTTTTATTAGCCCATAATTAACTCATGTTTAATCTATTTTTATAAGATGGGCTAATTTTTAGCCCTAGGATCCAAATAGGCCCTAAAACACGATGGGTGTGAGCTAGGCTAAAGAGATGAGGTTTAACTTCATTCTTGAAAAGATGCTTCCAATTTTCCAGCGATGGAACTTTATGACTAAAAATGAGATCATTTCTCTGCTTCCGGATGCACCAGGCGTTGATCATGAATAAATCCATAAAGTAGATATCAGTAAAATTGTTGCGTTGATGTATCAACATTTGGTAGACACTCTCTCTTGCAGAAAGTATTGAGAACATGCTTGATGAAAAAGATGAAAAATGTTTGTGAACGGGGAAGAGAGAGGTTCTTATAATATGTAGAAAACTGAAATAGCTTTTCCACCCAAAAGAAAAGAAAAGTTCCTTAATACTTCTTATAAAACCTTTTTCCAATATTTTCAGAATATTTGTCAAACATTCTCCATCCGATGAACCTTTTTTTAAATATACATTTTCCATTGGAACTTTTTCCTAAACCTTTTGTATCAGAAAGGTTTGTCCAGATTATATTTGGGACATTTTACCTAGACCTTTTGATGGAAAACTTTTATTCTATTTTTTTCATCTTGTGGAAACATTTTTTGATATTTATTTATCCAAAACAATTAGATATTATGGAGTAAGTCAACGTGAACTCATTCTTTTATAGGTCAAAGCTGGTCCCTTGTTATCCACTAGTCTTATTCTTTAAATCCTCAAATAAAATTTAATATCTATATCTTTTCACTCTCCGATAGATTTTTTTTATATCGTGTGCATACTTAGAGAGCTAATCTTATTCTTTATCTTTTAGCTAGCTAGAAACCAGAATATACGATACTTGGAGATCTAATTGAAGAAGCCGTTGGGAGACTTTTTTTCTTAACATTTATTATATTCGTATTAGTACGTAAGTATATAAAAATTAAAGAAGTTATTTGAGTTGCTCTTACTATATATTCTAAATATACAAGTTTTCTTTTGAAAGATTACAAAGCAAGCTTCGAGACTAAGGGTGTGTTCAACGGCGGAGCGTGGTCTAAAATTAAGGGGGGTCGGGGGTTAATTGCAAAGGCTCAGGCTAATATGCTGGTTTGCAAGGAAACGTCACACTCCTGTACGCTTTACTGCTTGCATGTCTCTGTCCAAATCTGAAAGGAGAAGTCAATGCGAGACACGTTTTTTTTTACAAGTGCGAGACACGTTAGTGCAGCAACTGGTGAATGCGCAATGACAACTACTGGGAAATACTAGTATTAAAATGCGCGCGACGCA
This sequence comes from Coix lacryma-jobi var. lacryma-jobi, assembly GCA_009763385.1. Lineage (NCBI taxonomy): Eukaryota > Viridiplantae > Streptophyta > Magnoliopsida > Poales > Poaceae > Coix > Coix lacryma-jobi. The sequence goes on from CM019824.1 coordinate 164,397,961, forward strand.
GCTAGTATCTAGCTTGTTGGAAGATGGATGCAGAATATTGGATGCTTTTCACAAACTTTTCAGATGAAAGCCCAGTTTTGCCTCCACGAGGCTCCGCGCCCCTGGGTGTGTTTGTGGCTGCTCCACAAACTCTGTTCTACAAACTTTATCATGAAGCAGCTCTATAAAAAATCAGAGTTTATGAACATCTCTTTAGATGCTCTCACAGCCGCCCCATCTTTTCTCTCAAGCAGATTACGTGGAGCTGAACCTATTTACCTAAAAAAAACTTAAGGGCACAGTAAAAAAAAACATGGAGAAGTCTCAAAACACCTACTAACACATCCAATGCTCTACTCCAACATGTACTTGTACACCTCAAAATAGTACTAAATTTTTTTGTACATGCATATATAATAATATTCCATGCATCCACCTTCTATCCTTCAAACAAATCTGATAAGCGCTGCTCCAGCTCCTCCACGGTGCGCCCTTTCGCCACCTCTACCTCCGGATGGTCTTCCAAGTACTGGCGATACACCGGCACGACATTCTCTGCAACAGTCTTCCGGAGGATTCCCCGGATCACCGGGTTGGGCACCTTCCAGCACCTCTGCGCGCTGCAGGCGTTCTCTAACGTCGTGTGGAACGCGCTCAGCCGGTTGCTCCGGCGGCCGAGAGCAGCGCCAGGGGGCTTGGCCTTGGTGCCGCCGCCGTCCAAGCGCGACACGACGGGCTTCCACGACGCGTCCATGTAGCCTCTGATGTAGCCTTCCATGCGCTCCTCGCGGGCGCGGAGCCACCCCGGCGGCAGGAACAGCTTGAGGTCGGAGCGCACCGCGCGGCGCACGATGGCGAACGTGTTGTTGAGCATGAACACCTGCCTCAGCCCCGGAAACGCTAGCGCGGCGGACTTCTCCTCCAGCACGGCCTCCAGGCACGAGATGAGCTCCTCCACCAGGCCGCCGCCGCCGCCGCCGCCGCCTGGCGCGCGCGGCGGCTGCGGCTGCGGCGCTTCCCTGTCGCTGTCGCTGTCATCGTCGTCGTCGGCGGCGTCGGCGAGGACGAAGTAGAGGGAGACGCGGTTGCGCAGCAGGCAGCGGAAGTAGCCCATCCAGAAGCCGACGCACGGGTGCACCTCGCCACCCTGCGGCATCCGCCACGGGTAGTGCGACCTGATGAACGACGTCCTGAGGTCGCGCCGGCAGCGCCGGGCCGCGTCCACCAGCGCGGCGAGCGCGGCCTCGGCGGCGGCGGACACCGGGTGCGCGGGGCCCCAGGAGAAGAGCCGCGCGAGGACGGGGAACGCCTCCGAGACCGGGACGTACACGTCGAGCGCCGCGAGCAGCTTCGACGGGGAGCTCCCGAGCGCGGCCACGGCGCCGGCCAGCGCCAGCATCGCTCCGGCGCTGGCCGCCGCGAGCTCCCCCATAGCGGCCACCTGCGCGGCCTTGAGCCTCTGGTGGCGGAGGCGGAACACGTGCTCCATGGCGCTCAGCGCCTGCGCCCATGCCCTGACCCTCCTCCCGACCTCCCGCCGCGAGAGGAGACCACCGGCACCGTCGCGGCCTACCCCGCCCAGCGCGCCCGTGTCCAGCACCCAGGCGGCGCCGAACCCGGCGAGCCAGCGAGCCAAGGCGTCCGCGCGCGCGCCGGGCCTGGCGGGAGGGGAGAAGGCCGGGAGGAGGGCGAGCATGCGCTGCTGGTGCCTGTCGATGTCGTCGAGCGCGCAGGCCGACGACTCCGACACGGTCACCAGCTGCTGGCGGCCAGCGCGGTCGGCGTCGGCCGCGGCGCCGTGGTGCTGGAAGTGGAACACGGGTACAGTCGGGTAAGTGTCGGGGCAGAACTCGTCGGCGTTGCTGCTGCTGGAGCCGTCGCTGTCCGAGGGGCCGGAGCGCGGGGACGCCGCCGGGCTGCTGCCACCGCTGCTGCTGCTGTCGTAGCCGACGCCAGGGCCAAACCTGCCGTGCTCCATCGCGCGGGGCACTGCCGCACCGCCGCCGCAGCAGCAGCTAGCTTCTTCTTCCAGCAGCGAGGCAAGCGAAGTCTACATGTCAACGCGCGCCGCAACGGGCAGCGTCTACGTCGTCGAGATAAAAGAAGAGGTGAAACTGCGGAGTCGCGCTCGCGCTTCGTCGCCTTGGGTAGTTTTCTCGGCTGCAGCAGTGCAGCCTGCAGACCAGTTGTGTTCATGTGTTGCACAACAACGAAAGCAGTGCGCCGTGGCATTGACTGGTGCGCGCGCGAATGTCTTGCTTCTTCTGGCTCCACGCGTTTTCCACTGGATCGGATCGGAGAAGCTGGACTGAGACTGTGGAGTAAACAAAATATCCAGGCAAGCACGGAGGCAATTCACGGAAGAAACACCAACACGCGCGAGGCCGTGGACTCGGCGAGCGAGTCTTGTGCACCAACCAAGCGCCCCTTCCCTTTCGGCCGTCATCTCCGTGCCTTCGCCGGTCAACGTGATTGCTCTGTTCTGAGTTCTGACTAGTGAATATCTGCGGCTCATAGGCATAGCTACCACACCTCGCCAGACCCACCCGACCAGCCGCCGAGACGCCGGCCGAGGGCCCAAGGCCAGATGCGAGTGGGCACGGCTATCGGGCTGGCTGTTTGGCTCCCCTCAAACAGGCCTTGCACGGGACGACGTTTTTTTTTTTTTTTTTGACAACAGCACGGAACGACGTTGAGTGAGTGGGACATGATGGAGAACCAACTAGTCGACTACGGTGACGGAATCAGAACTTTTGATTAAGGGAGGCCGGACAATACAATTTCACCTCGCAAATATGATAAATATATATTTTTCAATAGATTTTCAATATTTTTACATAATATAATATTCATAAAAAACCACAAAATTATCATTTAAAATAGTGAAATTATTTTTTATGTATATAATTGAATATTTTTATATATTTTAAACATTTTTTTACTATTCATGGGGTCAGGGCCCAGCTGGCCCCCTGGTTCCGCCACTAGTCGACTAGGAATGGCAATGGGCTTCGGTACCGAACGGTTATTTGATCCATTATGAGACGGGGATAAGATCATATAATCTCTTCCCGTGGGGATCTTAACGAACAAAAATCCATTCCAATATATACAGGAGGACATTCCCTATGTATGTACCTGTCTCCATTAATCGTTAGTGACGGCTATAGATATATAATACATGCTAAATGGGCCCAGCAAATAAATATTGACCTAAACACACTTATTCTATGTAAAATGAGTTCTAACCCTAAATCCCCCTATGTACCTATTCTGTCACTCATTGAGGACCTGCTACAAATGTGTATGGGCTCAAGTAAACCTAATAAATAAATATTGGCCCAAGCTCACTCATTCCATATAAAAGAAGTCGTAACCTTAACCCACACATAACAGAACCTCCTCTCCGACCGCGAGCTTTGTGCTGGCCGTGAACTTTAGGCAATAGGAGCTGAAGAATCGTCAGGTGATCAGGTCCCGCCCACCGGCCACCGGCTACGCACTCATGGTCATCGTTGTCATTTGCAGTGCCGGGCCGGGGACGCGCGGACATGAACCTACCACCACTGCCAACCATCCTGGCTACCCGTACTCCAATCTAGCTAGTACCTGAAGGACCGAGAATGCAACTAGAAAGCGACCAGAGGGGGAGTGAATGTGAGCTTCAAATTTTCCTTACGGAAACTAGAGCCACTGTCCCGAAAATCAACCCCAAAAACAAACCCTAGAGCTTGTAAGTGTCCACGACCACTACTAGAGAACAGGCCTTTGGACGATCTATCAATTGAGCTATAGTCTCGAACAAAAATTGCGTCCGGGGCTAAAGATCTTTAATCCCGGTTGGTGTTACCAACCGGGGCTAAAGGTGAATCTTTAGCCTCGGTTGGTATTATCAACCCGGACTAAAGGTCTAGTCCGGGTTGATAATACCAACCGGGGCTAAAGGGTGAACCTTTAGCCCCGGTTGGTGTTACCAACCGGGACTAAAGGTCCTTTTAGCCCCGGTTGGTGTTACCAACCGGGGCTAAAGGTCCTTTTAGCCCCGGTTGGTGTTACCAACCGGGGCTAAAGGTCCTTCCCGAGTGGATTCAAAAGGAAAACGTCCAGAACTACATCACGTGAGTTGCGTAGCTCAGTTGGTAAGCGTGCCTGAGGCGAGATGTGCTGAGTTCGAATCTCACACAGCACATATTTATTTTTTCCTCTGTGGACCTTTAGCCCCGGTTGAATGCACCCGGGACTAAAGGCCGGGACCTTTAGTCCCGAATTCTTAGTCCCGGTTGGCATACCCGGGACTAAAAGCCCATTTTAGCCGGGACTAAAGGCCCTTTCTCTACTAGTGGACCCTAGATGTAGGGTGGATAGATGTAGGGTGGATGCTTCCAAGAAGCACAGCGGAACACTACACAACTCTAGACAGCGAACGCAAAAGACGGAAACCAAATCCGGCAACAAACGAGCAAACTGCGGACGACACTGCACTTCGACCCGAGGCTCACGGAAAGGCCTCGCCGTCTTCGAGGGTGGCCTCGGCTCGCTTGAGGGAAGCTGTTCAAGACAGGCCTCGACGTCCTCGAGGGTTATGTGACCTCGAGGCTCGAGGGTAGGCCTCGGCTCACTCGAGAGAAGCTGTTCGAGACATGCCTCGACGTCCTCGAGGGTTATGTGACCTCGAGGCTCGAGGGTAGGCCTCGGCTCGCTCGAGGGAAGCTGTTCGAGACAGGCCTTGACGTCCTCGAGGGTTATGTGACCTCGAGGCTCGAGGGTAGGCCTCGGCTCGCTCGAGGGAAGCTGTCACGGAAAGGTCTCGACGTCCTCGAGGGACGTGGGCCGGACAATCCGCGCCTGGGTGTCCAGAGAAGGCGATTTTGATCGCCCTTCTCTCAATTCCCTCTGAAACCGATCCAAATCAAAATCCAAGTTCCCCAAACTAGGAGAAGATGATCATGGGGTAGTTAGGAGACTATCCCCATGAAATCATCTGCTCAAATCGACTAAATCAACGAAAAATCAAAAAGGAAGGTGAAAGAACGAAAAAGTGATCCGAAAACGAAATCAACCCGATCTACTTGTTCGTAGGAAGATAGATGAATTCCTTTGGTGGAAATGTTCTCCTTTCAAATACGAACAAGTTGATTCAAGCGGATTTCGCAAAGATGCACCGGAGAGGGAGATCGAGTGACGGGAAAATCGTGGCAAAAAGCAATCCGCGAAGAACAGCGATGAACTTGAATCAAAACGCGAATTGACACACGATCTTGCAGCCGAAGCGCAACCACACGCTACGACAAGGAGGTTACGGCCTCCTTTCCTCAAAATCAACAGAACACAGAGTCAAGTCTCCCTGTGGATCTCAGCTTTCTACAGAAGGGGTGTGAGGGAGCAGGAAGACCTAGAAGGCCAAAAGCAAGTGGCTGAAAATGACTAACTCAGATGGGGGAGGAGGGTGTCTCCCCTGACTACTTATCCTATTCTAGACTAAGTCTATTTCCTACTCTACCCCTCTCTATTCTAATTACAGAGCGAACCAGCTAAACCCTGGGGTTATTCTGGACCAACTCAAGTGGTAGGTAGATCCGACGGCCACGCCCGCACAAGTCGTCCGCGTTGCCTCCACGCAACCTTCCGATTGCCGCCACGTGCCGCCCTCGCTCTGCACCCCCGGTTTTGTGGCCCAAACCGGGAAACCAGCCTTTTCCAGCAACCCCCGATTTTGAGGCCCAAACCGGGAAACCAGCCCACCAGCTTCTGAGTTTTGAGGCCAAACTCAGCAAACCCTCAGTGCCCAGGTTTTGAGGCCCAAACCTGGAAACCGTCCATCCGATGGTTTTTCTCTGGCTCTACCACCAAACCGACGTCGTAGAGGGGATGCACCTCCGTGCACCCCATCCACCGACACGTGTCCCCGAGTGCACGACTCAGGCAACACATGACCGCACTTCTTCACTTGTGGTCGTCGCAGGCTGCCAGCTACCACAGCAGATCCTCAGGCCTCTGGTCCCTCAGTCCAAGCCCCACGTCCGCCCTTCACCGCTCAGTACCTCGGCATGGCACGTCCGTCGCACGGCACGCCCATCCTTCACCGCACCCGGTCCGTCGGCGCAGCACGTCTCAACTTGACCTTCACCTGCCTTCGATCACTGCATCCGTGCTCGACACCTGCACAACACAAGCCAAAGAACATGCGCATCATCCCAGTTGACAATCACTCATCACTCAGAAACCCGGCATACACCCATGTATCCGCAGTACCTCTCCAAAGATTGCTTGTGACAAGCTGATGACGAGTCGAGGAACCGATCTTCACAAAGGAAAGAGGAGAAATAAAAAAGAGATGGAGAGCTGACACATGGGCCCCAGATGGCACTAAAATAAAGATGGAGATAGAGCTGCACCAAACACTTTGACGAATATCAGATCTACGGTGGAGCTGCTCCATGATAGATCCATGTGGATCTGGAATCCCAATTTATTTTTCTAGCGGTGGAGCTCTCTCAAACATGCCCCGAAGAAAGATACTTCTCTCCTTTTTATGTTTTTCATCTTTAAATTGGATATTTTGATATATCACATGTGAAATGTTATCGGGTATGCAAAGATTTGTCGAGTATCTGTCACTTGATCAGGGATGAGGACAAGCGCAAAAACCTATACTTGAGCCTATAACAGGGATATGGACGACGGACGGGGACAGAAGGGAAGATTCTGGCAGTATCCGGTTGGTATATCTAAATTGTCATTCCTAGCTAGGAACGTAGATCCTAATGGTGTGAGGCCTTCTATGTTTGCCTGCGTGTGACTTGAAGTGGCCACCAAAAAAAATCGTGTGGATACGTAGGTGGTTTGAATTATGAATTATTTCAGACACAACCTTCTCTTCTCCTTTTTCTAAAATACAGAAACCTCTAAAAATTATTTTTATAGTACCTTTTGGCTTCTCATTTTTTTGGGAAATGAATTTTATGGATAAGTGATCCTCTTTTTAGGTGCCACAGGTATATTCCTTATTTTCTTTTAAAAACATAAATTTGTTTTATTTTGTTGTTAGGTTTTCTGGTAGAGATTGTAATGATCCATATGACACAATCTGCAAGCATGCCTTTTGGAGACTCCATGGTCAAGAGTTGCAACTAGTTCAGAAAGACATACTCCTCCCAAAGTCCCAAACAGCTAAACAATTGTTTGTTCTTATAATTATTTCTTATTCTATCTCACAATGCCGACGTGTTGTGTTAAGTTAATTTGTCCCTCTTTAAATTTGTAATCGCGGGTGAAAGCCCAAGTTTGGTTTTGGATAATTGATGAAACCCATTGGACTAACCTTTGTCATTAAGTGTTTGATTAGCAAAAGGTGGTCCATGGCTCAAGTGAAGCATGATGATGGACATGTGATGCAATGATCAAGTGATTGGTCGTAAGATGGTCCATATCTTCACTAGAAGAAAAGAAGAAAGAGGAAAATAAAAGAGCTCAAGGCAAAGGTATAACCAATAGGCTCTTTTGTTTTTGGCACTCAAGACGCCATAGAGGGTGTGAGTGTATTTAGGATAGATAGCCGTACTATCAAGAGGAGAAATTCATAGTATACGGTTATCAAGTTGCCTCTAGTTGCATTTGCATATGACATAACTAAAATGAGGCGATAAATCCTTTGAAAAATGTTTTGAAAATGCTAACACACTTGCACAAGGTGGTGTACACTTGGTGGTGTTAGCACATTTGCAAAGGAGAAGTTGTTGGAGTAGTTTTGGATCAACACAGGGAAGAAAATGAAGTTTTCTGTGTATGGTCGGTGGTACCGACCAGGGTGGTCGGTGGTACCGCCCATAGATGCTGCGTGCAGCCCTCTCTGTGTTGGGGCGTTTTTGGCCTGGCGGTAGTACCGCCATAACCTCGGTACTACTGCCGGCGGTGGTACCGACCAGAGGGTCGGTGGTACCGTGGCTCTAAGGGGTTTCGCGAGGCTCTCTGTAGATTTGAAAATGGCCTGGCGGTAGTACCGCCATTACCTCGGTACTACCGCCCGCGGTGGTACCGACGCAAGGTCGGTAGTAGCTTGTTTTTCGCAGAGCTCTCTGTTCGCGGCCGATTTTGGCTTGGCGGTAGTACCGCCATTACCTCGGTACTACCGACCTCGGAGGTACCGACCAGAGAGTCGGTGCTTCGCCTTAATCAGCGGGATGTGAGTAAACGGCTAGTTTGACTAAGCCGGTAGTACCGCCTAGGAGGGGTCGGTACTACCGACCAAGCGCAGAAAGGTGGGGGTCGGGCTACCGTCCTCTCCTCTCTATATATAGGTCGTGGCCGCGTTTGGGGAGAGGTCTCTTGACTTTCTAACCTCTTGAACATCCTCTTGAGCAAGATCTAATCCCTCCCTCCGATCTCTTTGATTGTTAGTGCGAATCCAAGTGAGATCGAGTGAAACCAAGAGCTTGCTTTGTGATCTTGCATTCTAGAGGCATCTTGGTGATTGTTGCTGCGGATTTCTTTTTACTCTTGGCACTTGCCGGTGTCTAGACGGCTTGGTGGCAGCGGAGGAGGATCGGCACGAGTTGGTGATTGTTCGTGGCCATCCCAACGACTTTGTGAGGGGCTTGTACCTCCCCGGCGAAGAGCCAAAGGTAACTCCTAGTAAATTGCGCGTGTCATTGAGTTACCATTGCTTGGGGTAGGTTCTTGTGGCGCTCTTGTGGAGAGCTCGGTGTGTGATACCGATTAGCCACCGAACCACGAAGCCTTGATCGACACAACGAGGACGTAGCGTGCCGGCAAGCACGTGAACCTCGGGGATAAATCTCGTGTTCATATTGTGTCCCTTGGTGATTGGCATTCCATTGTGATATCAATTATCTTCACTTGCCCGGTTCGGTAAAATCACACTACCACTCTCTTGTATTCCTTTGTTCATACTTGTTATAGAGTAACTTGTTTCCCTTGTTAATAATAGTAGTAGCTTTGCTAGTGTAGCTAGTTTAGTTTTGCTAGCTCTCTTGTGTAGCTCACTAGTTTAGTAAAGTAGTGACTTAGTCCTTGTGTGCCCTAGAGATCATAATTAACTAGACTTGCAAATAGGTGGCTTGCATTTGACATAGAGCTAGAGCAACCGCATTTATCGCTTTGTTATTGTCTAACAAATTGCTCTAGTGCTTTGTAGAATTTTAAATTAGGCTATTCACCCCCCCTCTAGCCAATTAGGACCTTTCAGCGGGTCTCTTTTTTCTTCTCTACCTTAATGCAATCGAAAGATCGCTGGCCATTGAGGCAAAAAGTATTTCAAAAAATAGAGTTTGTATAAAAGTTTCTTCTTATTGGAAAAATGTCTTGTTACAATGCAAGCCAATTATGAGTATCAAAGGCCCTATACTGGTAGAGTTTATAAACACTACAAGACTTGCAATTTTTCTATAGATGTTGTATATTTGTTTCACTAACTATGAAACTTTAGGCAATTATTTTGTTGGGTATTGCATAGTTTGCAGTTTTAAATTTTGTTGGGAAAGAAGGAATTTATAACATAGACATTGATGGTTGCTTAGTGAAAACACCGGCGGTGCTAACACTATGGACCACTTGGAAACTCCTGAGGTGAAGTAAGTGAGAGAAAAATAAACCTCGACAATTGGTATCCATGTTTGTCAGAACTTCATGTGGCACTCTATGAAACAATCCTTTTTATGCACAAAATCATCGAAGCAGATAAGATCCTTAGTCATCTCTTAAACAACACTAGCCATCTACTTGGACCGAGTAACATATTACATGCTTTAATTTTAGCATTATTCTACAACTAAATAATATGCCAAAATCAATGTGCGAGTTCATTACCATCCACGGTATGTACGATAGAGTTTATTAATATTAGTTGCTTTTAACCATAAAGTTTGTAAACCAATATGCAAGTATGTATATTTATTATAATATACATTGCCTACGTACATAGTCAAATAACATAATGCAATGGAATGGTTTGAAAATAACAATATCTACCACTCAGAAACACCACCAAAAGAAAAAAACTATTGAGATGGCATGTATATTGTAGCTTAGGTTATTTCTGCCTCAATAACTAGCGATTATTGCGTATATATGAATTTTAGGTAGTATAGTTGTTTAATACTTTTTATTTTATACACTTATTTGCATAATGTCATTTGTATGTTTGATCGTATGTACGAAGTTTGTGAGTCAAAGTTCAAAATTGGTTGTGGGGCAATACTTAAGGTCCATCATAGTGGTTTTCTGGTTTTGTAGCAACAATTGATTATGTCTATCTCCAACAATAATAATTTTGCTATATGCACGAAAATAATTTATCATGTTTGATCATCATGTACAAACCAACTATGCAATTCAAAGTATATCTACAAGATTAAATGAAACCATACAAATTTAAGATGCATGAAATAAAGCCAAATAATGATTGGGACGGCTTAGTATCACACATCTAGCATCCTCTCTATGAAAATAAATACTTTGTAGTGCACCAGCCTAGTTCTAGATTCTCTGTAGTACTGCAAAAATTCTCTTTATGTGCCACATGTATATTCCTTGTTTTTGAAAAAGAAAAAGCTTAACGTTTGTTTTGTTTTGGTGTCAGGTATTGTGACAAAGATTGTAGTGATCTATATGGCTCAGGTTGCAACCATGCTTTTTGAAACACCATGTCTAAAAGTTGCAACCAGTTCACGGAGACACAGTCCAAGGAATATACATAGTTAGAAACTATCAAAATTGTTGGGAAATATGGAGGTTATACTACAAACATTAAATGCTCACTTAGAGAAAATAATGGTGGTGCTGAAACTGTAGACCACCTAGAAACTTCCAAGGTGAAGTGAGTGAAAATAGGAAAGAAAACTCAACAATTCGTAGTTGTGTTTGCCATAACCCCACATGGCACTCTATGGCAATTCTCTTTTTTGCATAAAATCATCGAAGTAGACAAGCTCCTTAGACATCTCTTAAATAATGTTTATGTCGACAAAAACCATCTGCTTGGATCGAGTAACACATTACATGCTTTAACTTTAGCGTTACTCTAAAGAATAAACGCTAAAAGCAACATGTGAGTTCACTTCCATCCACAATGGAGTTTATTAATATCAATTGCTTTAATCGTAGAGCAAGTACATAAATCCGCACAGACACATATATTTATTATAATGTATGTTATCTATGTACATAGTCTGATAACATAATCTATGAAAAATGATTAGAAATGAACAATATCTATCACTTCTTAGTAAAATCACCAAAGAAAAAAACTATTGAAATGACATATGTTGTAGCTTAGGTTATTTTTGCCTCAACAATTAGCAACTATTGTGTATATATGAATGTAAGGTAGTATAGTTGTATAATACTTTTTATTTTACGCACTTTTTGCATTATGACATTTGTATGTTTAATTATATATCGAGTTACTGAGTCAAAGATCAAAATTGGTTGTGGGGCAATACTTGAGGCCCACCCATGGTTTTCTTGTTTTGTAGCAACAAATTATTATGTCTAACTCCAACAATATAGTATAACCAACTATGCATCCTAGTCAAAGTATATCTACAAGAATGAATAAAACCATGCAAATTTAAGATGCATGACATAAGTCAAATGACAATTAGGCTAGCTTAGAGCCACACACCTGGCATCCTCTCTTTGGAAAAAAAAATCTATAACCTGTTGTTTTTTAAAAACAAAAAGCCCAAGGTTTGTTTTATTTTGGTGCTAGGGATTTTGATAGAGATTGTCATGATCCATAATGCTCAAGTTGCAAACAATGCCTTTTTGAAACTCTATGGTCAAGAGTTGCAACCAATTTAGGAAGACACACTTCTCCTAAACGGCTAAACTGCTTTTTTCTTACAGTTGTGGCTTGGTACCTCTTAATGCAATTGTCATGTAATTTTAGTTTAATTTATCCTTTGTTCATAATCACCAATCTCTTTTTTCTTCCTAATTTTAGTGAAATGGAAAAGACGTTGGCCATTAAATTAACCACTCAAAAAAGAGTTTGCATAAAAATTTCTTCTTTACTAAAAAGTCATATTACAATGCAAGTCAATTATGAGTGGTAGAGGCCCAATAGCAGTGGAGTTTATAAACACTACAAGACTTATCTTTTTTTTCTAACATATTTAGTATATTTTTGGGTTCACTAACTACAAAACTTTGGGTAATTCTTTTGTTAGGGATTACTAGTTAGCAATTATCAAAAAAATTTAGAAAGATGGAGGTTATACTACAGGCACGATGGTGACTAATTAAATAAAATATTGGTGGTGTAAAAGCCCTAAGTTTGGTTTTGCCTAATTGATAAAATCTATTTGGACTAATACTATGGATAAGCATGTGTGTATCTTATAAGATGGATTTAGGCCAAGCCAAATGGTGAAGCTAGCAAGGTAGCAACCATAGAGGAGATGGTGATGACTACAAACACTCAAGTGATCAAATGCTCCACATTTGGTGAATGAAGAAGAGAAGATAAGTGAAGAAAAGAGGAGGAGCATAAAGGCTCGAAGGCAAAGATATAACCTATATGGCTCTTAGCGAGTTTAATTACTTTTAGGATAGATAGTCGTACTATCAAGAGGAGATAATTCATGATTTATATGGTGTTCAAGTGCCACGGTGTTCACTAACATGTTATTGCATTAGACTTAGTGAGTGACTAATAAAACCCCTTAAAAATGCTAACACACGTGCACAAGTGTTGAAACACTTTAGTGTTAGCACACAGAAGCAAGAATAGAAGTTGTTAAGTGAAAGAAGGTGTCTTAGGGGCATCAGACGCTCCTTGTGGAGACACCGAACGCGCCCGATGGAAAACCCTAGATGCAGGTTGTGGTGCAGCAAGCATCAGATGTTGTACCAGATGCGTAGGTGACACTGTGTGCGCGTCCAATGCGGATGACGTGGCACGAGCAGAAAAGTCAGAGGAACACCAGACGCTCCACGCGTCCGATGGGGTCCTAGCAGATGTGTTTGATGTGTTCAGGAGCTCTCTGGAACCTCTCCGCATTGGCATCGGAAGCTGAGCCAAGCACGTTCGATGGGTGAGCCCGATGTTGTTCCAGAAAAGTGTGTTGGCATGGCAACGTGCGTTGAACGCGTCTGATGCGTTCAAGCATCGCGTCCGATGCTACATCACAAAGCGCGCGAAGTGAAGTAGTCGTTGAGATCGAGTAGATCACATTTGAAGGGGCTGGACACATGGACGACATCAGAGCATGTGTGGGCTCTCAGTGGACGACTCCCGATGCGTCTGGTGCGGATGGACACGTGGACGACTCCCGGTGCGTCTGGTGCCCCCGACCTGATGCGTCCGATGCCGCGCAAAAAAGTCCAATGGCTAGCCCATGTGTGGGCTACCTATTTAAGGGGAGTGGCCGGCTTGGCGATGAATCTCTTGCATATTTTGATACTCTAGCATCCTTATGAGCTTTAGAACTCCACTCCACTCATCTCTAGACTTGATTTGTTCATCCCAAGTGAGATTGAGTGATTTAGTGCTAAGATTTGAAGGTGTTCATTCTAGTGGCACTAGTTCTTTGCATCGGCTTTGAGTTTCTTGTTACTCTTGATATTTTCTAGTGCTTAGAAGGCTTGGAGGAGTTTGATGGAGTTGGCAAGAGTTGATGATTGTTCTTGGCCACAACCGATCACATTTGTGAGTGGTTATTTGGGTCTCATCCCTGTCATAGTGGCGAAAGGCACCTCTAGAGGATTGCTCATGTCATTTAGCTACCACCTTGTGGTAGATCCTTGTGGTGCTAGTGAGGAGCTTGGCGTGGTGCCAATTAGCCACTGAATCATCAAGAGTTGGTCGACACAGCGGGAACTAGCGTACCGGCAAGCTCGTGAATCTTGGGATAAATCGCGGTGTCTTTTGTGTCCTTGATATTGTGGTGATTGTCTCTTGGAATTCTTAGTGATTGGTCTTCTCTTTGTTATTTGGTGATTGACTCTACGCAAGGTGTTCACCGGTGATTGGTCTTCTACTTGACAATATGAAAACCCTAGTTTGGTTTTGGCTAATCGATGAAACCTTTTGGACTAACCCTATGCTCAAGTGTAACTAGGAGATAGGTTGGTCCATGACCAAGTAATGCAACTAGATGGATGGTGATGTCCACATGATGGTGATCAAGTGCTCCAAAGCTTGGATAAGGAAAAAGAAAAAAGCAAAATAGGCTCAAGGCAAAGGTATAACCATAGGGCCATTTTGTTTCAGTGATCAAGACACTGTGGAGAGTGTGATCACATTTAGAATTGGTAGATGTACTATTAAGAGGAGTGAAACTCGATTGTGAAATACGGTTATCAAAGTGCCACTAGATGATCTACACTTTTGCATATGCATTTAGATTCTAGTGAGTGCTAACTTCCCTTGGAAAAGTGCTTGTCAAATGCTAACTCACGCACACAAGTGGTGAAAACTTGGTGGAGTTAACACATTTGCACAAGGGATGAAGTAAAGAATGTTTCTGAATTCTCTAGGGAGCATCAGACGTTGTCCTGATAAGCATTGGACGTGTCTGCTGGCTAACCCTAGCTTTTAAACTAAGTCAGAGGAGCATCGGATGCTGCACTGGACAATCAGGGAGCACTATGCACACGTCCAATGGCTATGAGGTGGTGAAGGTAGTTCGGTTGGTGGGCATCGGATGCCAGGAGTACGATGGTTATCCATCAGACATGTCTGATGCATCCGTGAGCTCTCTGGATGCTCTCTAGACACCCATTGGACGCTCGTCCTAGTGCGTTTGATGCTTTCCTATAGCCAAGTCTGATGTTGTGCGCCAGATAGCCGTGGGATCTAACAGTGCATCGGACACCCGGACCGTCGCGTCCGATGGGCACGTCCGATGCAACATAAAGAGCCTAAGTTTGAAAATAGTCGTTGGGATTGAGCGATCGAGGTTGAAAGGGATGGACACATGGCGTTCATCCGGACGCGTCTGATGCCCTCGATCAGACGTGTCTGTTGCACGCGTAATCAACCCTTTGAAGGGGTAACGACTCTATTGTTTGAGGGGACCCTATATAAGTGATGTGGCCAGCTTGGGCTCAAACTCTTGGACTTTTTGATTGCATAAACATCCTTGTGAGCCTAGTCATCCCCCCTCTCACTCTCTTTTGTTATTATTCATTGGGAGATCCAAGTGCATTGCATGAGTGTGTTCATCTAGAGGTACTTGGTGATTGTGTTTTGCTGCAGATTCCGCTTGTTACACTTGGTGTTTGCTGACACCTAGACGGCTTGGAGCAGCGAGGATCGTTGAGCAACTATTGGTGATTGTTGTTGGCTCCGATCGGTGATTTTTAAGGGGTTTCTTGTACCTTCCTCATGGGAGATCACAAAAGATAACTCTAGTGGATGACTCGTAGCTTGTGGATCCTCATCTTGTAGTGTGGTTTGTGCGGCACCCTATTGAGGGTTTCACGTGTGATGCCAATTAGCTCGTGAACCTCCAAGTGGGTGAATCGCTACAATAAGGACGTAGCTTACCTGCAAGCAAGTGAACCTCGGGATAAATCTTGTCATCTTTGTTCGAGGATTTTATTTGGTATCCATTGTGTTGATAACTTGCCACAGTGGTATATCCACTCTATCACTTGTATTTACCTTTGTTACTTTCTTGCTAGTAATAATTGTATCTTCTTGTGCTTAGTTAAATAACTTATCTTGTTTAGTAGTAATTGTTCTTGCTCATTTGATCACTTAGTTGTAATTTAGCAACATAGACTTTGTGTGATATAGAGATCATAACTAACTAGAATTGTGAATAGGTGGCTTGTATTTTTGTAGAGCTAGTGCAAAACTCACTTCGCCATTTAGTTGTTTAACAAGTTTGCTTAAGTGTTGTTGTAAAAATTTTATAGGTTATTCACCCCTTCTAGCTAGCCATTCAAGACCTTTCACAATCCCAAAAGGCTTGGTGAAACACCTCACTCCCTAGCTCACTTACTTATAACATTTACATTTGAGTTGAGCTAGTTACATCGTGTATCTTAATTGTGCCATACATCTTGTGCTTTTTTACCTTGAGTGGCTAGTTTGCTTAATTGCTCTCTAGTAATTTGTTTCACATACATATATAGCTTGTGTAGCTTTTGTCTCTAGATTAATTGTTGTCTTCTCCCTTTTAGCTCAAGTTAAATTTTGTGGCATCGAATTATTAGGATAGAATTGTGTGGATAGGTGGCTTACACAACTAGTAGGCTAGTGCCAAAAGCTTTGCCATTTGTGTTGCTAATCATTTTGCCTAAGTGATTTTGTAGATTTTTAATTAGGCTATTCATCCCTCCTCTAATTAGTTTGGACCTTTCATGGTGCTAACACTATAGACCACCTAGAAACTCCCGAGGTGAAGTGTGTGAAAAGAGAAAAAAAACCTTAGCAGTTGGTAGTCATGCTTGTCAGAACCCCACGTGGCACTCTATGGAACAATTCTCTTTATGCACAAAATCAAGCGGACAAGCAATAATGTGTATGTCGACAAGAACCATGTGCTTCAACCGAGTAACGCATTACGTGCTTTAACTTTAGTGTTACTCTACAACTAAAGAACACACCATAGCGTGCGAGTTCACTTCCATCTGTAGTAGAGTTTATTAATATCAGTTTCTTTTAACCGTAAAACCATACACAAATCTGCACGTACGTTGGCTATGTTATAGTCAGATAACATAATCTATGCAAGAATTTGAAAAAAAATAATATCTACCACTTGTCAATAGTACGACCAAAAGAAAAACTATTGAGATGTCATGTATGCTATAAGTTTGGTTACTTCCACCATGAGTATTAGCGACTATTGTGTATATAAGAATATAAGATAGTATAGTTGTCTATTTTTTCATGTTACATAGTTTTACATCATGCCATTTGTACGTTTGGCCATACATACAAAGTTGGTGAGTCAAAGTTCAAAATTGGTTGTGATGAAATAATTAGGACCACTCATAGTGTTTTTTTTAGTTTTGTAGCTGCAGTTTAGCATGTATATCTCCAACAATAATATCTAACCAACTATACATTTCAGTCAAAGTATATCTATAAGTACATCTCAGCTATATAGTTGACATGTCATTTTAAGTTAATTCGTTCTCTGTTCAAATTTGCAATCAACACTCCTTTTTTCTTAATCTTAATGAAATGGAAAAGCGTTGGCCATTAAGTCATTAACCATTCCAAAAAAGTGTAAGCATAAAAATTTCTTATTTACTAAAAATATCATGTTACAATGCAAGCCAGTTATGAGTGGTAGAGGCCCTATAGTAGAATAGAGTTTATAAACAATTAAACACTAAGACTTTTGAATTTTTCCAACATGTTTAGTATTTTTGGTTCACTAACTATAAACCTTTGGGTAATTATTTTGTTGGAGGTTATACAACATACATTATTGATGACCACTTAGAATGGTGGTGCTAACACCATAGACCACCTAAAAACTCCCAAGTGGAGTGAGGAAAAGAGAAGAAAAAACATAGATAATTGGTAGCCACGTTTGTCAGAACCCCACGTGCCACTCAATGGAACAATACTCTTTACACACAAAATCGTCAAAATAGACAAGCTCGTTAGACATCTCTTAATAAATAATGTGTATGTCAACAATAACCATCTGCTCGGACCGAGTAACGCATTACATGCTTTAACTTTAGTGTTACTATACTAAAGAACACACGTCAAAACCAACATGTGAGTTCACTTCCATCAACAACGGAGTTTATTAATATTTGTTGCTTTTAACTGTAACGCAGATACACCAATCCGCACGTACATAGTCAGATAACATAATTCGTGCAATAATTTGAAAATAACAATATCTACAACTTGTCAATTGTACCTCCAAAAAGAAAACTATTGAGATGTCATGTATGTTGTAAGTTTTGTTATTTCCGTGCCGATTATTAGTGACTATTATGTATATATGCATATAAGATATTATAGTTGTCTATTTTTTTTATCTTAAACATTTTTTAGATCATACCATTTGTATGTTTGGTCATATATACAAAGTTGGTAAGTCAAAGTTTAAAATTGACTGTGGGGCCACTACTTAGGCCCACCCATAGTGGTTTTCTGGTTTTGTAGCCGCAGTTTAGTATGTATATCTCTAACAATAATATCTAACCAGCTGCTATACCTCTCAGTCAAACTATATCTATAAGAATCAATAAGATTGTGCAAATTTAAGAAGTAAACAACTAAGCCAAATGAATCCCGAGTAAAAAAAAGATCTAGGGGGCCGCGCGCGGTATAGTTTCACACTCCTCACAACGTGATGTATGGTTGACGAGCTGCGAGCACGCACGTCCGAGGCCTCGGTCCACGGCCCGTGCTGAAACACACCACGCGTCCACACACGTGACAAATTTCTCAACGGGAAGAAAAGAAATCCTTTTGATTTTTTTGATTTGTTTAATTTAACTTTGCCAATATTGAGGCCGTGACGTAGAGACCATATCATTTTTGCTGCCGTTACACAAGCTAGGGAGCAAAACCGCGCTCAAGGATCGCTCAAAACCAGAGCAGCGTCGAGCAAAACCACTGGCGGAGGGAATTCTACCTCGTGCTGGTTTCCACGCCGAGCTTGGAGCGTCTATAAAAAGGCGGCGGCGACACAAAAACACTCGTCAACTCATAGTCAAAGGTAAACGATCGAGTCTGCCTTGCATTGTCGACGAAAAAAAAAGGCAACAAGTCAACCAAAGTCATGGCGACTGAAGAAGAAACGCCTAGAGAAGCAAGAAAATGTCTTCTCCAGTACTTGTGTATGCTTTTGCCCCTGGTAAGAACTGCTGCTAGTCACAGTCTCACAGACGCCAAGTGCTTTCCCCCGGCCATGGCTCTTTTGTTGCATTGGTAGTTGCATCTAGCTTCCTATTGCGTTTGTTTTACCATGACTAACCATAAAAAGGTTCTAAAATTATTTTGTTTATTACTAAAAAATATATGAATCTAGTACAAATAATTGGTGAGTTAAAATGAGCATTTTTATAAATACGCTTTTGATTTGTGTGTTTTGGTGGTGGGGGTACGGTGGGGGAAGGAGGATCCAAGGGATTCATCACCGTGTGGGGCTAGGGTTTTAGCCCTCTGCCCACACCCACCCATACACTGCCATCGAAGTATGAAGCTCTTGCTAAGTCCTATAGATTTGTAGTCATTGAAGTATATAGGAGAGGTTAAATATAGAAAATAAGGAGAATAAGCATCACCTATCATATGTTTCTAGATCCATATGATGATGGTGGGTGTGGAGGGGGGATATGTATTAGCGGAAACTTTTTAGAATCTGGTTATGTTTTTATTTACTCCTATCAATATACGGATCGTTTTGATGTAGATTTTTTTTTTTAAAAAAAGGAGAGAGAATGAATCTGCCTCCACATTCACAACTTAGTTGCCCTTGAGAGTATTCTTTCCCAGGATAAACGAGATCAAGCTTCGTTTATCAGTTATTAGAAGAAGTATTGCTATCTATAGCAACTAGTTGGGGGTATAATGGAAGAAGCAGTCCCCTCAACTAGACCGTTTAACGTTGCCCTTGTGAATATTTAGAACCAACTTTTATTATTACATAGATGCAATGAACATGGCAGCTGGTCATTTCTTGCAAATAAGGAAGGAAAACCATAAAATATAAAATGAACCGGGGGTGAAGTTTTCATATAGTTCTTTTTTTTAAAAAAAAAAGGACAACAAAAAAAATTCGCCGCAGTTTTTATTAGATCGACAAGAGTGAAATTTTCACATATAGAACGCTAAAACGTGTGCATTTTACTGGCATGGCAATCTTCCTCGCTCGCTTTCACATGCATGTGCATGCAGGCGGTCGTCGGCGTCGTCACGGTACTCAGCCTTGTGGTGCTTTTGCTCTCCTTGAGGCAAACGACGAGAGCTATGGATGAAGCCAGCGTAGAGACCATGGGTCTGGCGCTCCGGCACGTCGCCGGCAACATGATGCAGCCGCTCCTGGAGGCAAACCGCTCCGCCGCCGCCATCGCCGACGCCGTGCGGGACCCCGCGAGCAGCGACGATTCATCGCCAGCTTCCATCTCTCAAGTAGTGCATGCTAGCTTTATTTTTTTATTTCTATTTCCGTTGCCGCCATTACTGCACTCCAGATATCTGTCATTTTTGTCTTATATATACGCGAATCTCAAAGCTGACACGTGGTCGCTTGCTTACGTGGACGTACGTGGCACAGGTGCGGCCCAAGATGTTCATGGCCTTCGCCACGCAGCCGCTGCTGGCGCAGGTGTCGTACGCCGGCGCCGACGGCCACGCGTTCGCCTTCTACCGCACGGAGGAGCGCGGCGAGGCGCGGGCGCTGTTCACGGACTCGCAGAAGAGGTGGTGCACCAGGCGGTGGACCCGGCGACCGGCCGCCTGGTCGGGAGCGCCGCCGCCACAGACGACGGGGTTTCCCTGCCGAACACTACGACGACGACGCGGGCGGCCCTCGTCGCGGGAGGAACGCCGCCGCCTCGCCGCCCGCGTCGTCGCTCGGGGAAGGGTGGGCGCGCCCGGGCGCCCGGATGCTCTTCTTCTCCGCGCCCGTCGGCGGCGGCGGCGGCGTGGTCTCGGCCGCGGTCTCCGTCCGCGACGTCTTCGAGGCCGCCGCTGCCCACGTCGGCGTCCAGAACGGCCTGGACGTGTACTACGCGGTCGGCGACGACAAGGACGACGACGACTTTGCGTCGTCGTCGTCATCGACCGCCAGCTACGAGCCTCTGATGCTTGGCTACCAGTACCGCACCGCCGACGACACGGCGGAGGACGCGCTCACGTTCTCCAAGCTGACGTGCGCCGCCTCCGCCATTGACGCCGCTGCGCCGCCCGAGCTCGGCCAGCTCGTCTCCGGGGGGCCCAAGTACAACCGGTACAGAGCCGGGTGCGCCGTGCTGGACGTCTCCGGAGTACAAGTGGTACGTACAGTACGTGTGTGCAAAACAGAAAGAGTAGTATGACTACACGTATGTGTCTGCTATTTTTGGCAATTAATGACGTGGCATGTAGTATATCATACATCGCGCAATCCTTCCGAGAGATCATCAGATATTACTTGATCCTTAATAGCATCGATCGAGTATTTTCCTTTCCTAAATGCTGATACGATCATACGATACGCATGCATTCCATGTTAATAATGTATATTTTCCTTTATTCACACACACCAAAAAAAAAAACCCTGGGCTTTTGGGCCAACGGCCGGGTGGTGTCACGACGTGCCGCTTGCGTGCCGCTTGTCTTGTTCCTGATCTAACACATGCATGCATGCTGCTTCCCTGAGTCCTGACACGCCGTCGTCGTCGTCGCAGGCACTCCGGCTAGTACTCCGTCCCCCGGTCGAGGGCCACATGCTCCAGGTGCTGTGCATCCCCGTGATCGTCTCCGCGTGCGCCCTGCTGGTGGTGGCCGCGGTGTCCTTCGCCGTCGCGGCGCGTGCGCGGCGGGCGGCGGCGCGGGAGATGGCGCTGAACGCCGACCTGGTCCGGCAGAAGGAGGCGCTGCGGCAGGCGGAGCGCAAGAGCATGAACAAGAGCAACGCCTTCGCCAGCGCCAGCCACGACATCCGGTCCGCGCTGGCCGCCATCGCCGGCCTCGTCGACATGTCCCGGCCGGAGGCGCAGTCGCTCCCCGGCGTCGTGGAAAACCTCGACCAGATGGGCGTCTGCACCAACAAGCTCTTCGGTTAGTCTGGACCCTGCACGACTAATCTAGAGTTAATTAATAATATGATTTGCAGCAAGCTTTGTTCTGTTCGATCATCATCGTATAGCTAGGAAAGCAGGAATAATATTGGTGGGTGCAACTAATATGATGTTTTTTTGTCAATGTTATATATGGTCTACTTAATCCACCAGTTAATACTAGCAAAAATGTAGAGTTTGTGATCTCCTACTGTATTTTCTCAGCTACAATAGGAAGGATTAATGCTGCCAATATAGGTTAGAAATTAAAACGCTCAACTAGGAAAGGTGCCAGGCTGCCAGCTACATATATAACGGAGTTCGTACGTGTTTCATCAGCAATCAGACTACAGATTATCTGTCAAACAGGGCTAGTTGCCGTATATTAACTTGATATACGTAAACGTTGTATATATACTATGATCGTAGCAATTTTACTTCAAGAGATATATTTTATTTGTAGAAAACCATATCAATGCGAACCTAGTAGATTATGTTCATGGATATATATGATGGATTTGTTTTTCTGCATGCAGATATACTGAACTCGATCCTAGACACAAGCAAGGTGGAGTCGGGGAAGATGCAGCTGGAGGAAGCCGAGTTCAGCATGGCCGACGTCGTGCAGGAGTCGATGGACATGGCCAACGTGACGGGCGTCCGGCGAGGCGTCGAGGTGGTCTGGGACCCCTGCGACTTCTCGGTGCTGCGATGCGCGGCCGTCCTCGGCGACAGCAAGCGCCTCAAGCAGATCCTGGACAACCTGCTCGGCAACGCCCTCAAGTTCACCGACGACGGCCACGTCGTCCTCCGGGGCTGGGCGACCCGGCCGATCGCCAGGAGCGGCGGCAGCGCTCCGTCAAGGTTTGCGCACCCAACAAGGCGCGGCGGCGGCGGCGGCGGTGGATCCTTGGCACGCTTGTTCAGAGGAGCAAGGGAGGATCCTGATGGCCAGGATCATGTCCAGAGTGACCCCAGTTTGGTTGAGTTTTACTTCGAAGTGGTCGACACCGGCATTGGGATCCCCAAGGAGAAGAGGATGTCTGTCTTTGAGAACTATGTTCAGGTGACCAATGGCCAAGGCGGCACAGGCTTGGGCCTCGGAATCGTGCAGTCCTTTGTAAGTTACAGTACTACTCAATCAGTTCAAAAATAAATATATATATATATATATATATATATATATATATATATATATTCATGTTCATTTTTTTTCTTTATAAATAAATAAAGTTTTGGTCTTGGTTGATTTATTTATTATAATGTTCATCTTCATGATCACAGGTACGTTTGATGGGAGGAGAGATTAGCATCAAGGACAAAGAGCCCGGGGAAAGAGGGACATGCTTCGCGTTCAACGTGCTGCTGAAGATGAGCGAGGTGCAAGAAGTGCAACAGCCTCAAGACATAGAAGAAGGGCCGTCGGTTCCATCAGGCACACCGAACTTCATAGCCTCAGCGTTTCAAGAAGCCAGCAGCTTCAAGGGCGTGCACTGCGTTCTCTACGTCCATGGGTCTGAAACCAGGAGGATCCTGCAGACATGGATGGAGAGCATTGGAGTCAAAGTCTGGCTGGTCCGGCAAGCCGAGCTCATCGGCTCCACGCTGGAGAAGGCGCAGAGCAATAGCATGGCCACCGCTGCCGCCAACTGCGGCGGCGGCGGCGGCGACCGGTGCTTCAGCAGCTCCAAGGAGATGGTGAGCCAGTTGAGGAACAGCGCTGGTCCCAGGAGAGCCAGCCTGCTTGGGGGGACTCCTTCTGGTATCCTTGTTGTCATCGACGTGTCCGGTGGTGGATTGGAAGAAATTTGCCAGGAGATGGCCAAACTCGCCAGGATCATCAAGCATGAGGCCCCGTGCAAAGTCGTGCTGCTGGAGGACATCAAGACCCCTTCCAGTGATCTGAGGAGGCTCAAGGAGCAGGGCTGCGATCTCGTCCTGCGAAAGCCGGTGCACGGGTCTCGCCTGTTCACTCTCCTCATGACCCTGAGAGACCTCCAGGTTTCAGATGCACAAGCACAGCCCTCTCAAGTTGGCCCTGACATTGCTGGGAGCAGCAGCCAGCAGCAAGGTTTTGCAGATGCCGCTGCTGCTGTTCCTTGTGTGCAGCTGCAGGAAGCTGCTGCATCAACTGAAGCTTCTGAAGATGATAAGCCGCTAGCTGGGATGCAGGTCTTGCTGGCTGAAGACACTCTAGTGCTGCAAACAATCCAAAGGAAGATCCTGAACCAGCTTGGAGCAACTGTCACAGTAGCTGAAGATGGAGCCGTGGCTGTGACCTTGCTCAAAGAAGCTCTTGAGCAGGCCAATGTGTCAGAAGAGGATATATTGCCCTTGCCCTACCATGTCATCTTCATGGATTGCCAGGTTTGTTCAGCCAAAACTTGTTAACTCTGCATGTGCACACACACACACACACAAAGCTCCATCTGATGATTGCCTGACATTGCTAATGTTAATTTCTTCTTTGATTTTAGATGCCCAATATGGATGGCTATGAAGCCACAAAACTCATCCGCGAGGAAGAACAGCGCTACGGAATTCACACTCCGATCATCGCATTGACCGCGCATAACACGGAGGAGGATCTCCAAAAGGCCATCGATGCCGGGATGGATCTGCACCTGACAAAGCCAATATTACGGAACAAGATAGTGGAAGCTGTTCGCAGTGTCTTCAAACGTGCAAATTGAAAGAACGCATCTCTGCATCGCCTGGAGAACTCAAGAAATCAGCGGTTTTGTTGACTAGGATGGCGAGGATCAGAGCTCACAGCATTCCATCATCTGGTCATTGCCCGCAGTTGTAGTGTCGTAGTACCCTACTAGGCCTAGGGTTCATCAGCAACATGTATCTTTTAGCAGCTAAACAATGGTGTCTCAGCCAGGTGCATCTGGATTTTACTTCTCATCTGTATTTGCTTCTTTTTTAGTTTCTGTCGCAACCAACTCAGGTGCATCTAGATTTTACTTCTCATCTAGAAAGTTTTTTTTTTTCCATTCTTCTGCAAAGTCAATGAAATCAAATCAGAGGTTATAATGTCATCTGCACAATGGTGCTAGCTGGTGCCTGAGTCTGTTGTAATTGAAGTTCTCTTCCTTATTTTCTTTATTTCTTTCTTTGTTTCTCGAATCCCTGTTGTAACTTGCTTGCGGGCCTGTTCTTTTACTTTAATTAAAATTCTCTGTAGGATCTAAGGCCCCAGTTTCTAAAAAAAAAAAGGGTGCTGTCTTAGGGCTCCAACTTTTGCGCAAATGTCGCATGGAAACAAAATTTGGTAAATTTTAAGATGATGATATGAATTCGGAGCATTATACTTGCTCCTTTTTACCTAACCATAATCACTTCCATTTCCCTTTCGAAAAGGAGAAAGTGCAGATTACATCCTTAGCTACTTGTATTCCTAGTATTTCTAGTGAGCACAGTACCAGTACCAGGCATAGTAACACATCAGGCAGCATAACTGGCTAATGCTCCAAAATAGTGTACTTTACAATCTCCACCCATCGACCCATCCTAGAGAGGACCAATCTGCACGAGGGATTATTAAGAAGTCTCATATGCAAGCACCAAGTGGAAAGAAGTCGCACCCCAAGTCGTTATCTGTGAATGAGAGATCATCCTTCTCCTGCATTAGAATAAAAACAAGGCTTCAACAAATCGCATTTGAAGGATCATACATGTTCTGTGGGGTCATTTGGCTCTACAATTTTTCTTTTACAAGAGTGTAACATTTCATCAAGTACTTTCAGTTGGTCAAAATCTCAGAAAGGTATGCCTGAAGTTAGGGAAGGTTTTGTAACTTGCAAAATTAAGAGTGAAGACTACAGAAAAAGCATTGAACCTACTAGTAATAGTTAAAATATTCATGTAGAAAAGCTGTAGGATTTTCTAAAACAAATAGAAAAAACAATGACATGTAAGTGTCCATACCGCTTTGATCATGGAATTGAGAAGGCCATCAAAATTGCAGCTACTAGAGCTAAAATTACCATGGAGCTTTGGAATCCCCAAATCATAAATATTCCTCTGCTTCAGTTTATCTTCTGATGCCATGGTATTAGGCTTTATTTGTGGGATAAGATATGGCACATTTGGATTTGTCTGTTCAGTCATACAGTCTCCAAAATTATGGTTGAAACTTCCAGTGCTCAATCCTTGATGTAGATGGTCCTGTTTAACTTCATTCATGTCATGTCTAGAGTTGCCTGCAACTCCAAACTGCAAGTAGTTTGGATGTCTCCCAGTATCAGCAGCGAGCAGCACTGTACTGCAAGAACTAGCACCACCCTTGGTATCGATGGATGCTGTAAGGCTACCAGAAGGACAAACAGGCATGTTTACCGAAAAATTTGTTCCACCAGTGCTATCAAATGGATCATGCAACTGTAACTTGTCAGCAGTAAATCCATCATTTATTGGAAGAGCACCCTGCTGGGATATACTAGGGTCCTGCAAATTAGCCGAAACTCCAACAGTCCTTTCAACCAGTTCTGAACTCACAGATGACATTGTTATTGGTGCCTGGCCACTGACTTTGGTTTGTGCGCTCTCCAAAAGTTCTTGTGGTGGCAATTGACTGCTTGTAACTCTCTGGAGCGCACCAGACAGAGTGTTAGCCAGTGCACTCCCAGAAAAGACAGCAGAGAAATCATTAGTTTCTTGCTGGATCCACTTCTGTTGGAGTTGGGGCAGCCCAAGAGATGTGGCCGAGCCTTGTCCCAAATTTGCTTGTTGGTTTTCTTGTAAACTGGAAAGTTGAAATTTGTTTGCATCACCAGCACAGTGACTTATCATGCCATTGTTGGTAGCAGTTTGAACTGTCATGGTAGGAACAAGTTCCGGGACCCCGAATGTTGTGACACTAGTTCTACCTAGCAAGCCGTGTGGGCTGAAGGATGATAGGGCAGAACAGGGGGCAAAAAGTTGATAACTCTGAAGGCCTTCAAAGGCTCCCATGTGAAGAAATGCGGGGTCTCTACCTCCAAAAGCGGCAACAATACTAGCTTGTTGTGATGCTACAGCACTTAACCGTTTGAGATAGAGCCTGTATTTCTGCATATCACACAACACTGACTGATTAGGCATTAGCATAAGCAAATGAGGTAAACTTTTACTTCGTACTATGTTACAACCAACATCTAAAAATCTGCAGTAGTGCGTTTAAAACCTTAATCTACTCATCCTGATGCTCGAAAGCAGAGTAAGCAATATACTTTTGCATGAAATGTCTCCATATTTAGGGTTTATAGAGGCATTAAATAACTTTGATTTTCATTTTATGTAGATTGTTCCAAACCAACTCAACACATGCCTTCCTGACACAGAAACATCAAAACTGAAATAATCTGTCGTGATATTTTAGCACCAGCCATAACACAAAACAAAGCTATGCCAAGCAAAACTTGGTTTTAACGATAGTTAACTGAGCATTTTATTAACAACAAAAATCTGACGGTTTGATCCATTACGCTGGACCCACTTCCCATTAAGGTTTCGGTTCATATGCATCACAGGCTCAAAAATAGACAGATGAGGAAGTAAAGCAGTAACAACAATTAACGATAGTTTGTTTAAAAAAAAACAATTAACGATAGGAGTACATGCAATACCTGTAGATGGCTCGCGACATTTTCCCTGGTGAGTTTCTCCACATTCATAAGCTCAAGAATTCTTTTCGGTACAGCTTCTTCAACAACAGCAAAATAAAGGACAAAGCATAAATGAGTTGCTGCAATATGTAAGGACAGTAACATAAAGAAAAAAGGGAGGGTTGACAGTTCTTACTATCAATTCCAAGGTGGTTGACAGCCGCAACAAATTTCCGATGCAGTTCAACTGACCAAACAACCCTTGGCTTCTTAGCAGCCGAGGGTTCATCACCTTCTTGGAAATCATTCTCCTCGCCGTCATCTTCCTCGTCGCTGTGCATTTCCTTCCTCTTCTTGCTGATCCTCCCACTCTGATCAGACGCCCCAGCAGTGATCTGATTGTGGCCGTGGCATGAATCCGCGCCAGGCAACTTGTTGAAATCTTTGTAGATGTCGAGATCGCTACGCTCGCGCTTACTGAACTTCCTCCTAACAACATGCTGCCATATGTTCCTAAGCTCTTCGATACGGACAGGTTTTAGGAGATAGTCACAGGCGCCATGAGTTATCCCCTTCATCACGGATTTCGTCTCACCGTTCACTGACAACACTGCACAGAACGAATGTACACGATTAGCATCCACATTTTTTTACATATGTGGAAACAGCATTGCTCAGCAAGCCCCCTCACTTTGAAAGAGCGGTTGGCTAGAATAGGAAGAACGAACAGAATACTGATGATTTGGAGCTTACTGATGACAGGTAGGTCCATCTCAAGCCCTACAAGCTCGAGGAGCTTGAACCCGTCCATGTCGGGCATGTGCACGTCACTGATAACCAGATCAAACATGTCCCTGTTCTCCCTTAGCAGCTTCAGCGCGGTGATGGCCTGGTTGGTCGTTGTTACTGTCAACGAAGCACAGGGCAGCACTCTTATTATCAGTCAGTTTATCATAACAGTTTAATCAGCAAGATAACAATGAGTTGTTGCATTAGCAGCATTTCACAGCGACGACAAACATGTCAGAGCGTGGAAGGAAAAATTTACTGCTCCGCATGTGGCAAGTGTTGTTGCAGCCGCAGAGAACATTTAAGTGATGGTTAGTACAAAGTGGCTGGTGGTAAGTGAAAGCCTAATTAGCGGAGAAGATAATAATAATAATAGAACAGTAATAATAGCGCAATGGGGAAGGATGGATGGGATGAAGCAAGTGAAGTGCCCACCATGGTACTGGCAGCGCCGCAGCAGGGTCTCGAGAACCCTGAGGCAGACGGGGTCGTCGTCGACGGCGAGGACACGCATGCCGACGGGGAACTGGTCCCGCTCCCTCCCCGTGATCGCCCCCTTCTCCTCCATCCTCGCAGCAGCGCCCAGAAGCATCCGGTTTCGCGGGCAGAGTCAGAGCAGCAAAACCAACCCGATCAAGAAGGAAGCTCAGACTCAGAGCAGGCAGGAAACCAATCGGCTCAAATAAAGTCCCAGGCGAGGAACCTGAGGCGGCCTTGTTGGGCGAAATTGGAGCGAATCCTGAGAAGCTGACGCGCGCCAGGCAAGAAGAACAAGGAAGAGAGAGAGAGAGAGAGAGGTTGGGGAGCTCGGCCGCTAGCAGCACCTGATTCCGAGGTGCGGCTCCCAGTCCCAGCGGGAGAGAAAGCGAATACGCTGAGCAAGCAGAGACGACGCGGGGGGAGGGGGAGGGTGATGATGCACGGTGCAGAGAGCAGAAAAGCGAAAGCCGACCGGGGAAAGCCGGCAGCAGCTAGTGGCGAAACAACACCTGAGACTGGGAAAGAAAAGAAAAGGCGCGGTGTGATTTGTCGACGAGGCGGCGGGGGGAGGGGGGGGGGGACAGCGGCGGACGGGACGGGACGGAGCGGAGGCCGATCAGGATTGGGAACGAACCCGAGCCCCGCGCGACTCCATGACTGACTGATTGCTTTGTTGGCTTGTTGCGGAGCTAGCGCCGGGGCAGGCAGGAGCAGGAGCAGGAGCAGGAGCAGGAGGTGGGAAAGCAAAAGGGAGGAAGAGCGACGACGGGCCGGGGGAGAGCCCAAAAGACAGCGACACCGAAAGCAGGATGATGGATGGATGATGGGGTGGGGGAGGCGAGGCGACAGCGACCGTCCAGTCCAGACCAGGTGGTGTCCAGGAACGCACGCAACGGCAACGGCAACGGCAACGGCAACGCAACGCGAGCTGCCCAGGCCGCGGGAACAGCAGTGGCTGGCTGTGGCGGCCCAAGCGCGGCGGCAATCGGGCAGCGGTGGCGGTGACGGTGACGGTGGCGGTGGCGGCTGGCTCGTGGGTGGGAGAGGGAGGGGTGCCGCGGCCGGAGGTGGCAGGGCGAGCGAGCGATTGGAGATGATGGGGATGGCTGGATGGGGGGGGGGGGGGACGTGTGGGCGGCTGATTTATAGAGGTCAGACCTCAGAGTAGCGGCGTACGGGGATGGGGTGGCACAGCAGCGGCGAGAGGCAGCGGGGAGGGAGATGCAGGGAGGTGGTGGGGCCCGCGCTCCACAAGCTTCCAGTGGCAGTTGGTGGTGTTTGGCTCTTCTTGTGCTTTTGTCACGGGGGCAGGAAGAGTGAAGGCTGATGTAATGCAAAGGCAAGGAAAGATGTCGTGTCTGCTTAGAAAACACTATAATTAAGTGTAGCCGCGATGGGTAGCTCTAAAAATTATTGTCATATTCTAATACAAGAAAGAAAAGTATAGTGGGCTCTGATTAAGAGCTAAACACATGTACACATTTTAAAATTACGTGGGAATGTCTAGTGAGCCTAATCACACTATGTGCTATTGCTAAGAGTTAAAAATTATGTGGGAATGTCTAGTGAGCCTAATCACACTATGTGCTATTGCTAAGAGTTGGTATTATTGAAGAGGTTGGCTTACCATTGCGGCTGCCCTACAAGCCTTTCCTCTTTTGAACCTCATCATTAACGTTAAGGCTATGCCATCCTAAGGTGCTACTAAATGGAAGGATCTTATCAACGTCCATGAATACGAAATCATAGATCAAACTGACGAATTGGCAACCTTCGATGCTATCATAGTATCCGCTAAGTTCACGGGCTGGAGATAAGCGGACTCAAACCGCTGACATCCGCCACAGGGTAAACCACCGCCTCTCAGGCCTCCCCGACGGGTTCTACCATAGAGGACAACGATAGGCAATAATAACCCCCCCCCCCCCCCCCCCCCCCCGAACACAGTTACACTTTCATCGTACTATGCTCTCCAAAGAGCAATCTTCTCAAAATCCCAAAACAGGAAGTGAAATCAAACCAAAAATAAGTTTAAACGAACTAGTCAGGCCTAATAAAAACAGATTTCTAAAAGTATTAGCCGTCCGTGTACTCTGTGATCGAGATCCTTGTATCGCATTTTGAACTAATAATGAAAGAAACATAACTAAAATAATCATCAGAGCTTATAAGTACGTTTTGGTTAAGCTCATCTGATGGAGGTGAGCGATTCGAGCGAGAACGAATTGAAGAAACGGCCGGTACTCCGTACAGCGCTAGCTTGGCGAGTGTGCCCTGTTCAGTGGACACAGCGTGAGTGTCAAGTGCCACCACCACACAATTACTACCCCCAAAAAGCAAAAGCCTGATGGGGCTGATGCTGATGCATGGGCGATCAGATAAAGCCGATCGAGACGTACGAGCGTAATTACGCCACGTCGTCCTCGCGTCGACCGATCGAGATCGTTCATCGCCCGATGGGCGGGCGATGTGCGTGCCTGCTGCTCAGTGTGACTGAGGGATTATTATTATTATTATGGCTATATATGAATGTCCCGGCCGGCCGGCAGCAACCCAGCCAGCCGTTGCGTGCTGTGCAGGGGCGGTGATCATGCGTCGTCGATTATATCGGTATCTTGGGCACAGCCTTACGCCGATATGGCCAAATCCGTGGAGTTACGTCCGCGATCATGCATGCATTTGTGTGCGTGCTTATTGGGCAGCTGCCGGATCCAAGGACACGTACGTACTCCGTGTGTGTACCCCTACCCCCCCCCACCCCCACCCCCACCCCCACCCCAAAAAAAAAAACTAGCTACAGTAGCTATCTCTCTAGCTTTCTTCGATCGATTTCGAGGTGGGGAAAAAAAAAGTTGACGCGGTGGCATGACGGACGTGACGTCATGCATGGCCTTGTTTAGATACCTCCGACTTTTAACTTTTTTCACTCTCTCTATCAAATCACCATCACATGAAGTATTAAATGTTGGTAAAAAAAGTAACTAATTATACTTTTAGTATGTACATGTCGAGATGAATCTTTTAAGTCTAGTTGGGCCATATTTGGACAAAATTTGTCAAATAACAACGAAAGTGCTACAGTTGACAAAAAAAAAAAAAAATGAAACTCCCCTCGTCTAAACAACGCTGCTAGCTACTAGATGAGATGCGGCGCGCGCGCACGTACGGCCGGCTAGCTACTAGTGCATGCATGCGATCGGATGTGTGTGCTACTATGTACTACTTACGACATACGAGTAATTTGAATCGATTCAGTGCGTATCAATGAATGTATGTCCTGAGAGATCGAGCGATACCCAAAACCGCGTGCGAATCTAGTCTAATTTGGACGGCACGCGCGGCGCATATGCATGGTTGCGCTCGGATAAATTTATTGGGACAAAAGAATTTCACATGGTTTTAAATTCTAATCTACTACTAGGCAACAAATATTTATAAATAATATGATTTATATGTGATGTGTCAAGATTTATATATATATAGAGAGTGTGTGTGTGTCCATGGCAGGTGCCTGTGCCATGGAGTGTGATGTGTCAAGAATATGACTAATATGACTAATATGTGACTCATATATTCAACCTCTTGATCATCTCCTCCTCGTGTCCCACTCGTGTCTTCTCGCCATCGCCTATCTCGCCGGTGCATGTCTCCCCAGCGCTACCCACCGCTCCACCCCACTGCACTGGGGTTTCATCAGGGTGTGGTTGTGAAGCTCTGACGATACCCTAGCGCGTCCGCGGTGGTCGCCTTCTTCCCCTCCCTATCTTCCTCCGCCACAATCTCTAACTCCGACCGTGGACGCCCTCACCTCGACCTGGCACGGCTACCTCCGCCGTAGCCAAGAGACCCTAAGCCGCACTCACAGCATGTGCCACCTCACAACTCTATCCTACGCCCGCTTCCTATATATGCCTAGCTGGTCCGCTGCTTCCCTCGGGTCCCTTTCTAGGGCCACAGAGTAAAAGACCCCACTAACATCGACGTGTTTAGCTCGCTTGAAGTGCGTTGAGATTTTAGTTGACTAATAAACAATAGTAGAAGTGATTATATAAGTACAAGTAGTGAGGAAAATTGTGTAGGTAATTCATTGAATACACCAATGAATGTCCGGGATGTGTTCAAGCTAACCAATTGATCCTGGTATATATAACTTGATTGACGAGTCAAAAATGAACATCATCGATCTCTCGGTGCAAAATAAAAGGGCTGTCAACTTTTATTGGTTGTGGATGAAATGATGATGTATGGGTACGAGCATTTGCATTATTTAGGGGGTTCCAGAGCTAATATTAGCCCATGTTTTTTTAATACCAATTAAAACTCTTAAATGGTGGGCTAATTTGGACTAATAAGAGCTAATGAGGACTAATTTGTATTTAGAATCTATTAACTTTTATTAGCCTAATTAGCTCGTGTTTAAACTATTTTAATGGTTAAGTTTTAGCTATGGGATCTTCCCAATAACAAAAAATGTGGGCAACAGTCCTTTGCATTACATCATCAAAGCACATATACTACAGGACGGAAACTTTTTTCTTTGCTAATTAAAAGACTCGTAGTCGTAGTATACACAATCTATGTACTCCGAGTACTTGTACTATAGTCTGGCCAGTTAGCCAGACACACACATATGAGAACTGCTCCAGTACTCCTTCCTCTAAAAAATGGCACAGATCTCAAAGCAGTTTATTGATCTAATTAAACATTTTTGTTTTCCTTTTGGGGCGGGCACGCTTGGGCCCAGCCCAGCCCAGCCCAAATCGTCCCGCTCCATTACTTCATTGAAGGAGACGGCGACGGCACTTCACAAGCCGCGGCGGCAACCGATGGCCGAGCCAACGGCAGCACCTCCTCCCTTTCCTCCCCCTATCTCGTTTCGTTGTGTGCTAGCAACAGCAAGGATGTCGATCCAACGGTGGTGTTGCCTCGTTGGAGGCGCAAGGCGTTCATGGCGCAACCATCGCACATGGCAGTGGCAGTCCTCGATCGTACAACAATCGTCGATCGGGAAGAGCTGCCGGATCTCCTCCTATCTAATAATCAAATGGCACTCCTGTCAAGGAGGGGGATGGAGGCTCCTTGACTAGCTGCCATCGCATCACCAAAATCACCGGCGCAGGTCCATATCTTTACGCCGCATGAGCAGGGACTGCGCAGGGCCTATCTCATCACTGGATTAAAGTTCATAAGTTCATATATACAGCACCCGACCCATGGATATTCAAAGTCGGCAGAATCTAAAGTGGCCATGCGCCCATGCTCGCGTCCCCATATGCATCTATCTATCAATATACGAATATACGGCCTTGTTTAGTTTCCCCCCAATTTTACAAAATTGGCAAGATTTTTCATCATATCAATCTTTAAATATACGGAAATGCTTGTTAACGAGCGCGCATGCTCGCGACGCTCAGCACGCATACCTCGTCCGCCGCTCGATGCTTGCTGCTGCTTTCCTTGGCCGTCGATTCGTCCGCACTGACGCCCGCTTTCTTCCTCGCCGCGTCCGCGCCCGCCCTGCTGCCCTTCTTCCCCACCTCCGGTGTCGCCTAGTGTTCCGGCCCCAACTCCGACGGCCTTAGAAGGGGCCGGCCGGGGGGAGGAAGGTAGGCCCGATGGTGGGGATGGCCGGTGGGCGGCGTTTAGGGGCCCTGGCAGCAACGGCGGCGGTCGGGCCAGGGGGGAGGGCGGCGCGCCATGGCCATGGCGGCGGCGGGGGAGGGAGGGGAGGGGGCAGGGAAAGAAGGTGGCGCCGCCGGTGATATAGGGTTTCGCCGGTGGTTCGTAGCCGCGGAGCTCCGACGAAACCCTAGCTCGCCGGCGGCGGGGCGGCGGGAGGTGGTGGAGGCGGGGGATTCACCGGAGCCAAGGACGACGTCGCTCGATCCGATGCCGGAGAGGAATCAGCGAGAGGAGCTCGGAGGTGGGGAAGAAGAGACCAAGGAGCCGCTCGGAGGTGGGGAAGAAGAGGTGAGGCGGCGTCCGAAGGAGTGTGCAGGCGGTAGCGTTTCCGCGTGCGCGTGCGCGCGATAGCAGAGTCCTTAAATATATACAAGAAAAATTAAATGTGTACTTTTAATATGTACATGTCGAGACGAATTTTTGGAGTCTACGTAGTCCATATTTGAACAAAGTTTATCAAATAACAACGAAAACGCTACACTGCAAAATTTTGCAACTAAACAGGGACTACATGGACCTATAAAAACATCGTCTCTTCAACGTACACATCATTATTAACTGATGATGCCGTCGCCTTAATAGTCCGTCCACAAGGATCCGGCGAGTCCCCATGCATGTCGTGTCGCCCGTCGCGGCGGCAGCCCTCTCTGTGCGCCTGGTCCCGGGCCCCGCGCGCCGGCTGGCCGGCCGCCGCCGGTCTAAAAGCTTCCGCCGAGTTAATGGCGCCATCATCGACGAGACGACGAGTAAATGGTGCGATCTGCTCCCCCATTATGGCGGGATCGAACTGGTGATCGTCGATGGCAGCTTTGACGAACCTCCGTCGTCGACCTGCCTCCGCCTGCCTGCCTGCCAGGCGGCCGGCTGCCGCGCGTTGGCTCGCCGGCCGCGCGCCGCCGTTGGCTCGCCGTCGTCGCCGCCGCTATCATGATGACGTGGGGGCCTGGCGCCTGGAGTTTACGCCGCCTATACTCCAGTGGAGTACTACTGTACGCTACCGCGCCACTAAAGCAGTTAATTACTACTGCATTAATGGCAGATCGGAGGTGCAACAATGATGGCCCGCCATGGATTTCTTCTCCCCGCCCGCGCGCGCGCGCACTACTCGCCCGGCCGGCCCCTACCCGGCCTAGCTCATCATTTATGAAAAGAATCTCAGGGGACATTAACGGACGATACGCGCGTGATCCGACGACGTGTGGGGATGGCCCAGATGAGGATCGATCGCGAGTAGGCGTAGTAGGGCTGTAGGGGTGCTGCAAATCGCATTCTTTGCATGCAAAGTGACCTTTAAAGTAGGACCCCCACCCCCTCAATGTTTTTAATTAAGCACCTGATGATTGACCTTCTCCAAGCTA
The DNA here is from genome assembly GCA_009763385.1 of Coix lacryma-jobi var. lacryma-jobi. Taxonomy (NCBI): domain Eukaryota; kingdom Viridiplantae; phylum Streptophyta; class Magnoliopsida; order Poales; family Poaceae; genus Coix; species Coix lacryma-jobi. The sequence continues at coordinate 164,433,551 of CM019824.1, forward strand.
GCTACTAGCTTAGGGCATAGGGGCACATAAGTACAAAGATTCAAATTTGTTTGTTCCACTAAAACTTTGTAGGCTAAAACTCTGTAGGAAATTTAACTGAAGCAGTATGATCCTGCTCGATTGAACTTATTAGTCCGGCTTATTAGTTACTCCGTATGTTACAATGTTTAGTAGGAGTATCTAGTGTTTAACTAGCTTATGGTAATCTAACATGAGTCTGTACATTAAATCAAGGAGTTCATATAAAAACAACACCATACCTTCCTTCGTCCTGTAATATAATATATAGTGTTCAAGCATTCAAAATTTGTAACTACCGGTAAATCCACTAGGGGGTGATTTTGGATGATTTTTTTTTTGGGATAATTTATAATTGATGGAAATGTCTTCCTCCTTTGTTGTACTCCCTCCATACTCATATTAGGGTGTGTTTAGTTGGAAGAATTTTGGGTGTAAAGTTCCTGTAGCACTTTCGTTGTTATTTGACAAACTTTGTCTAAATATGGACCAACTATAGACTCAAAAGATTCGTCTCGACATTTACAAACAAACTGTCCAATAGTTATTTTTTACCTACATTTAATACTCCATACATGCGTCTAAAGATTCGATGTGATGGGGAATATTGTAAATATTTGAGATCTAAACATGCCCTTAGTTGTCGTTTTAGACAAGATTTGAGTTAAACATTGGAATATAAATCATCAATAACTATTAAGTTCCTAAGTTGTAAATATGAAAATTATATGAATGGATTTGTCTGAAAAATACTTTTATAAAAATATACATATATCATTTTCAAAATCCAAATAGTTTTTGAATCACATTTGAAATTTGAAAAAGGGGACACTTTTGGGATTTTAATAAATTAAAAATTACTTTTGATTTTATTTGAAAGTTGAAAATCTGTAAACATGCAAGTTGTTCCTTTGTCAAAACCTATAACTTTGCTATTATACACTTTTTCTGAAACTCATTAGTTTTTGAAATAGTTTTGAAAACTAAAAAGGGGACAAAAAACTGGAGTTTGAATGAATTTGAAATTACTTCAACTTTGTACAGAAACTTGAAAATTTGTAAATACCAAAGTTGTTTCTCTTGATCAGATCTACAACTTTGCCTTTGGACCAACCCCAATTTTTAATCGTTTTTAAATTAATTAAAGAGGGGTAAAAACCAGGGTTTGAAAATCAGGGTTTTTCAAAAGAAGTTTCAATTCTATTTCTGATTTTGAACTTTGATCAACACAACAAACATCAAGACATTCAACTTGAACAAGAATTACACAAAGCTAGGCACAGAGGTGAAATTACCATTTTGCCCTTATAGGAAGGTTAGGGCTTTTAGGGTTTTTGAAAAAGGGGATTGCTACACACAAAGGGAACAAATGCAACAAGCATTAAGGCAAACATAATGCATGACAAGGATGATTATGACTAAAGATGATGACATGTCAGGTTAATTACAGATTAAACACCAGAGGTGTTACACAAGTCGAGCGCGCCAACGGCATGATACTCCATGGGTTGAAGCCGAGGCTGTTCAAGACCCTAAAAAATTTCGGAAAGGGGTGGGCGGAGCTCCCCTCGGTGCTGTGGGGCCTCAGGACTACGCCGAGTCGAGCCACCGGGTTCACTCCGTTCTTCCTAACCTACGGCGCCGAGGCTGTCTTGCCTACGAACCTCGAGTACGGCTCCCCTCGACTTCGAGCCTACAACGAGCAACCAACGACGAGAGGCTCGCCAACGCCAAGGACCAGCTCGAGGAGGCCCGAGACGTGGCGCTCATCAACTCCGCGCGCTACCAGCAAACACTTCGACGCTACCACGACAAGCACGTGCGCAAGAGGGACCTGGCGGTGGGGGACCTCGTGCTTCGATGGCTGCAAGACAATCGAGGGCGCCACAAGCTCACTCCTCCGTGGTAAGGCCCATACACCGTGGCTAAGGTGCTCAAGCCAGGAACATACAAGCTCTACGACGATCAAGGCAGAATCCTGGCGAACGCGTGGAACATATCTCAGCTACGTCGCTTCTACCCTTAAGGGCCTCGAGGCCTTGTTCATTTTGTTGCTTTGTACAAACACGCCCAAAATGAATGAACAAACTCGTGCGTTGTCTTTCATTATGCTTAGCAACTTAAGGTAGCCTCGACCCTGCCTTGCTCAAGGTCGAGCCTCCCTCGGGGTGACAGGAGGGAACCCCCTCCCCAGACTCCGGAAAAAGCGCGTTTTCTTTTCAAAAATTCGACCCTCATCTCGACTCGTGCCTCGAGTGAACTAGCGACGTCTAAATCCCAAATACCTCGAACCTCTAAGGGTCGGGAGGCGTCGACGTAGACGGCCACCTACGCCCCCGGGCTACGGTACCCTACCTACGCCTCCCCTCGAGGGGCTCACGACGTATCGAAGGAACACAGACTAAACTAGCAGAAACTCGAGCTTGCAACAAAGAGAAGTGGTCAAACGCATTTGAGAAGAAAACAACTCCTTTAAACAAACAAGTCATATATACATACGGGTGTCGACGGACCCTCATTCATGTCATAAAATTCTTACAGGGGCCTCGACGCCCAAATTTGGCACGCAGGCCCTAATCTTCGTCGGTATGGTACTCCCCCGAGGTCTTCCACGGCGGGCTCGGCCTCGACACCCGAGCTAGAGGGAGGAGGGTCCTCGACACCGCTGCTGGCGTCAGGAGGCAGCACGTCCTCCTCGAAGATCTTCACGAGCGACGTCCCGGCCTCTCCATCTTCTCCAAGATTTTGTCGACGTGGCGGTTGTTCCACTCCTCGTCCTTCCCCTCGATCTCGATGAAGCCATTGGCGACAACGTGGACCGGGAAGCGGAAGCCGGAGCGGACGACCGCGAGCGTCTGCTTGACGCCATGGTGGAGAGCTTGCCGGACACGGTCCCGCGCCGCTACGTCGAGGAAGCACAAGGCGTCGACCAAGGCGTCGCCTCGGGCCACCGCACCTTCTGCTGCAGCCACCGGAGAAACACCCCACATGGAGCCGAGCCGGTCGAGGGAAGTGCGAGCCCGCTCCGCCACCATCGTCTCGTCTTGGAGTTGGTCCAAGAGAGCCTGGTTCGTCCCGCGGAGCTCCTCGACCGTCTTCTCGACCCCTGCGCAACGAACGAGGAAGAGTGAGACTGCGACGTAACAAAAAACTTCGAGGCCCAAGCAAGGACAAGGTGTAAGCCTCACCATCGCAATGTTGCCCCATTTCGGCGAGGTCGCTGGTAAGGCCCTCAGCGCGCTGCTCGAGCCTGCGCTTCTCGGCCAGCATGAGGAGCTTCTCGGACCTAAGCTCCTCAATCAGCTTGCCCGCCTCCACGAGGGCCAGATCCTTTCGGATCACCTCCTGCGCGCGCGCGCCCCTCGGCAGCTCGGGCGGTGGCGACACCGCTCTCAGCGTCTTCGGCCTCCTTCTTCGCCACCTCCGCTGCGGACTGAGCGGCGACGACATCGCGTTGAGCATCCTCGGCCTCCTTTCTCGCCGCCTCCGCTGCGGTTTGGGCGGTGGCGGCCTCGCCACGGGCGTCAGCGGCCTCCTGCTTCGCCGCCTCAGCTTCAGCCCGGGCGGAGGTGGCCTCGCTTCGGGCGTCCGCGGCCTCCTTCCTCGACGCCTCGAGAGCGGCGGCGGCCTCCTCCTTGGATCGAGCGACCTCACCTCGAGCCGCCCGGACTTCCGCCTCCGCCTCGTTGAGCCGACTCGCCATTTGGGCGTTCCGGCTCAGCTCAGCGCGGAGATCTTGAAGCTCCGCCTCAGCCCTCGCGAGGGCAGCCAACACCTGGGCGGACCGGCCCGCCTCCTCGGAGCAGGACCGCTCCGCCTCCGCCATGAGCTCGGTCACCTCCCGGAAGATGGACCGCATCTCGCTGGACCGGTTGCTCGACGGAGACCATGGCAAGGGACGGGCTCGGCGCGTCGGAAACATACTGGTCGGTCAGCTCGTCGGTCGCGATGTCCAGATCCTCCTCCACCCCGAGCTACCCCAGCCGCGGCCCGCCGCCCGACGGCACGGGCCCCGACTCTTCCCTGGCCAGGTCCTCCGGCGTCTTGTCAGCGCTAGCCGCGCCTCGGGCGCCTCCACCATCGTCGAGCCCGCGGCGAGGAGCGGCCCCTGCTCCAGCTCGTTCAGGAGGTCCTCCACCGTCGGCTCCTTCTCCGCCAACGCCTCTCCCCCCTTTCCCTCCTCCGCAGCCCGGCTCGTGTCGGTCGGGGCCTCGAGGGCGCAGTCTCCTCGGCCCCAGACACCGGCGGGGCCGTGCTCGCCCCAGGCGCTTCCCCCGGAACAGCCGTCGTGGTGGGGGGAGGGTGGCGCTCCCAGCTGGCGCCATCGCGGGAGGAGGAGGAGGGGGAGGAGGCAGCGCCTCAGTGGATGTGGTAATGGCGGGCTCGATGCCGTAAGCTGCGGCCCCTGCAATACGAGATGACCGTGATATCAGAACCGGGAAGGATGCCTCGACCCCTGTGGTCGATGGCGACGGCCTCACCAAAATTCGCGACGATCATCTGGCCTCCTCGAGCCATGGCAGCTCGAGCCTTTCTCCAGCCAAGCGGCTTCTCTAGCGGAGGAAGGTGCCATACCTCGAGGTGCTTGTGCCTCGACGGAGCTTGAGGTCTTGGCCCGCTTGGACGCAGCGAGGTCCACCTCCTGGTAGGAGCGCTTCCCCCTGAGAAACCAGAGATGGCATGCATCATCAAAAGTAAAGAGGTAAAGCCTCACTACCGACGAGATCCAAGAAAATTACTCACCCAAAGCGGCGGCTGGGCTTCTTCCCGGAATCGCCGGACCCACTCGGGGGCTTCGAGCCCACCCCACGGCTCGAGCCCTACGCCTAGGCCGTCTCCGCAGGGCTGGGATGGAGGGAGGGCTCCCGACGCCTCCTGTGGCTCGACCTCGAGGGAGAGCCCTCCTTCCGCCCCACATCGCGGGAGGGCGACCGTACCTCCCTCGTGCTGTCGTCGTGGCGCCTGCCCCGGCGCGGGCTCCGGGACCTGCTCCGGCGCTCGCGCTGGCGGTCGCGCCCTCCCACGTCCGCTTCTGTGTCCCGGTGGCGGTACGGCGATGGACTCCGGGGACGCTCACGCCCCTGGTCACGAGACGCCCGGGGGTCCCTCCCCGACGCTCGTGATGGTGCGGGCTCGACGCCTCCTCCTGACGCCCGCTCCTCCGCGGGCTCGACCCCGACCTCGATGGCTCGCGGCGGTCGGACCCGGAGCCCCTCTCGATGTGGTCACTGCCCCTCGAGGCTCGGCCCTTCTCGAGACCTCCCGCTGGGCTAACGCGGGGGGCGGCCTCCGTTGGTGCTGTGGCGGAGGCGCTCCGGGTTCGGGGCTTCCTCACGACTGGGGGCACGTCCGGCGCGGAGCTCGACGGACCTCGGGCCCCCGACGAGGCAGGGATCGGCGCCGCCTGTAACACCCCTGGTGTTAAGCATTAATTAAAATTCTAATTAAGTTGTTTAGTATGCATAATCATCTGGCATCATGACATAAAAGCATTTCATGTTTTAAGTATAATTGTGATGCTTTACATGCTTTAATACAAGTGTTGCGTGATCTTGTGTGATGCTTTCATACAGTGATGTGGGTAGGTGTTACATGAAATGATAAGTGTGAGTAAAACTTTTGTTTTAATAGTTCTTTTTATTCCCTTTTCAACAAGTCAAACAGTAAGTCAAATTTCAAAGTGATTTCAAAGGCAAAGTTATATCTCTTGTTGAGAGGCACAACTTTGGTATTCAAAGTTTTCAAAGTTTCTGTACAAAATTTTGAATAAATTTGGAATCTTTCAAACCCTGAATTTTACCCCAAACAAGATTTAAAAAAAAATAAAAAGAAGTAGACTTTGGTCCTTTAATCAAAGTTGCAGAGAGGATTAAAAGAAACAACTTTTATTAAGACAGATTTTCAAGTTACTAAAGAAAATCTGGAGTAATTTGGAAAACAACTTTGTTTTGGTTTCAAATTAAAAGTTAATTTCCAAACCCTAGTTTTATCCCCTTTTGTGTACTTCAAAAATTAAGCATAATTTTGATATGGGATCCAAAGTGAAGTTGTAGATCTTTTCATAAGGAACAACTTTTATATCGGTAAATTTGAAGTTGTTTTATAAATTCAAAAGTAATTTTGAATCCAATTTTGAGGTCATTTCAAATTCAAAATATGATTTCAAAATCTAAGCAGATTTTGGATGTGCTCCTTAAATGAAAGTTGTAGATCCTAATTTTTGGAGCAACTTTCATGTTTGGAGTTTTTCATGTTATACTATGTTTTTGGGAGAATTAGAGCAAAGAAGATCGTTTTTGCCTCTGTGCTACAGTAATCGGAGGGGGGAAAACAGGGCACGGCTGGTGCCCTGCACCGCCACACCGCCGCCGCTTCGGCCGGCCATGCGCCGCGCGTCCGCCCGCGTGGTATTCGCAAAGTTGGAAGTGGCTTCCTCGAGCTTGCACCGTGACCATCTTGAGTTGTTGTCGTGAGCACCCTTCTCTTCTCTTCTTCCTCCCGCTCTCCATCTCCTCTGCCTTCTTCTTCTTCTTCTTCTTTGAGCAGAGCCCGTCGAGGCCATCCGCCGCCGTTGCTTTGCCCCAACCCGCTCCACCTCGCCCGCAACCTCGCCTCGCCTTTGCGTTCCTCTAGAGCTAGATTGTGCAAGCTCTGGCCGTCGGTAGCCATCGCACCATCCCCTTCTTCCTCGCGGCCGGTAAAGGCGCCGCCGCGTCCGCCTTGCCTTGGCCAACCATCTCCCGAGCATTCCAACTCCTCCTAGCCTCTGTCCGAGCTTCGCCTTGTCTCGCTGGTAGAGATCGGCCCGCCACTGAGGTCTCTACCGCATCAGAGCATCTAGACCACCGCAGCCGAGCCAGTTCAAACCGCCGTCGTCGCCATGACCGTCGAGCCACTAGCTCCGAGTGGCTCCTGACCTGGCTATGGTGCGCAGAGGGATCAAGGAGAGTCCCTGGTGCTATTAGGCCTAACCCCGAGGTCGCTATCACCTCATCCTCGCCGAACCGCCGCCGCCGCGGTCCGCCATGGCCGCGAGCTCCGCCTCGCCGTGGCCAGGCACCTGCAGTGCACCTTTCACCTCCCGTTGAGTGTGTTGGCTTCGTTTCGATTCGAGGGTTGTGGTCGGCCTATTGTTTTGGTTGCTACCGCCACCGTCGCGTCGGAACGCTGCCGCAGTGCCAGTTCGCGCCGCCATAGCCGCCGCTACCATGGTCGACCCTCTCTTGTGCAGATACCACCTCAACCAGTGTGAGCATCGGAACCCCCTTAGCTTCCTGAGTACCCTAGCGTCCACAGCCGAACTCTTCTGCTGTGGCATCGCTGTTCCGCCTCGCGCCGCCGCACAGACACCGCCAAGCCGCCATGGCCGGCGCTGGGCCGTCCCCGAGCCCAAACCTGCTAACCCAACCCTCTAAAGCGATGTGAGGGGTCGTGGCAAGTCCGCCGGTGCAAGTCCTATCGCCGGGAAGGGTCACCGCCGGCGATGCCGGTCGGTCAGAGCCGGCCATCGCCATGGTCAAGGCCGAGCCTTGGCTCTGGTCGGGATTGTTGACCGGGCCCGCGAGCTAGAGAGAGAGGGTAAGAAAGGGTGAGTAAGAAATGGCTTTTGGTCTTTAATCTTTTCCAGAAAATGCTTTTTGTGCTGATTGTTTGATTAATGCATAACTAATTCATAGGTGCTCCAAAATTTATGAAATTTGTTTTGCAACCTTTACTTGCTATAACTAATCATCCCTAAAAGTTTGAGCTCAATTTGGCAAACTTTAATTAAACCCTATTTTCTATAATTACTTATTAATTAATAGAGCTTGTTTAAAACTTAGTTAATTAAGGTGTTTGGTGGGCGATTAGGGTTAACCTTGGTTACCCTAATGACCCTTTACTTAATGGTTTGCATTTCATGATAGTAGTTTGCCTTGTTTGATTAAGTTATAGATCAAGTTATACACATGTTATTGCATGCATGCGATAGTATGGATCGAGTAATGCACTTAATATCACATGCATGTGATGATATGGACTTGATCCAGGAGTGAAGACCATGGGACATCCCCACCCCGTTGCCCCATGGCTTGATTGATGTTTTGATAAACTCATAGTCAATTTAGTTAACCCACCTAATGTTGTTTGGTGATAATCGCGGATTAGGTTAGAAATCTTCGTCGGAGGGTTGCAAGTTGGTTTTGTTGGCTTGCAACTTTACCGTGAAGGAAAGTTGTACTCGACTTTGAAAGTCCTTGTTTGGTTTTGGATAATTGATGTCACCTAGAGTACTAACCTTGTCATGAAGTGTTTATGAGCTAGGTTGGTACATTCCAAGTACGGGAGCCAATGATGATCATGGTATTGGTGGTGATGACCAAAAATAGATCAAGTGCTCCACATTTGGGAGAAGAAGAAGAAAAAACAAAATCCTATGGAGATCAAGGCAAAGGTATAAATAGGAATTTGTTTTGGCACTCAAGACACCATAGAGGGTGTGAGTGCATTTAGGATAGATAGCCGTAATATTAAGAGGGGAATATCTCGGTGATCACGGTTGTCAAGTGCCACTAGGTGAATTCATACATGCATATGCATTAGGACCTAGTGTGCTAACTCGAATCCTTTGAATATGTTTGTGAAAATGCTAACACACATGCACATGATGTTGTACACTTGTTGGTGTTAGCACATTTGCAAAGGAGAAGTTGTTGGAGTTGGTTTGGATCAACACAGAGAAGAAAATGGAGTTTTCTGTGTATGGTCGGTGGTACCGACCAGGGTGGTCGGTGGTACCGCCCATAGGTGCTGAGTGCAACCTTCTCTGTAATGGGGCGTTTTTGGCCTGGCGGTGGTACGCTATTACCTCGGTACTACCGCCGGCGGTGGTACCGACCGGATGGTCGGTGGTACCGTGGCCCTGAGGAGTTTCGCGAGGCTCTCTGTAGTTTTTGAAAATGGCTTGCCGGTAGTACCGCCATTACCTCGGTACTACCGCCACGGTGGTACCGGACCAAGGTCGGTAGTGCTGGTTTTTTCGCAAGCTCTCTGTTCGCGGCGATTTTTGGCCGGCGGTAGTACCGCCATTATCTCGGTACTACCGACCTCGGAGTTACGACCAGAGTTCGGTGGCCTCGCCTAAAGGTCGCGGGACGTTGTTAAACGGCTGTTGACTCTGTCGGTACTACCGCCCGGAGGTTCTGTACTACCGACCAAGCGCAGAAAGGTAGGGTTCGGGCCGTCGCCCTCCCTCCCTATAAATTTGGAACGTGGCCGCCTTTGGTGTTTTTTTCTTGACTCTCTGACTTCTTGAACTCTTCTTGAGCAGACTCATCCCTCCCTCTGAAAGGACCTAAGGTGTCGCCTAGAGGGGGGGTGAATAGGCTTTTCTGAAAATTTACAACTTATAATGCGGAAGCAATTAGTATGCGAGTTTCCAATTACTTGGAAACTCCCAATCGGAGTATAAACAACCCCTCAAGAGACAAACACAAAGTATATGACGAGAAATTAATCACCTAGAAGGCAATACCCTGCACCACAAAGATTAGCTCAAGGATTAAACAAATTGGGCACAGTCAGTAAATACCGGACATGTCCGGTATCAATACCGGACAAGTCCGGTATGCACGGTTGTGCGGGACTGCTCCTTTTCTTCTCCAATTTCTCACACAACCTGCAATCACTATGTATGATGTATATATAAAACTGATTGCTTGCAAAACAACTAGCACAACGAAGAATAACAAATAGCCGAAAGTAAAGCACAAAGGAATGACACGGTATTTGTTTCACCGAAGTTCGGCACCCCCTCGGGTCCTACTCTCCGTTGAGCCGGCTGCGAGCTACCACAAAGGTGGGCTCTAGAGGACACCACGGGTCACTCTAGCCGCGGTCTATTTCACCCGCTATGCTCCTTCCACTAGTTGATCTCTTTTGAGGAGAGATCGAACCTTCACAAACTTTCCGAGGCACTCCACAAATCTCTTGGGTGCTCAACGGCGACGCCTAACCGTCTAGGACCGTAGAGTCCAAGAGTAACGAATGCGCACAACAAGATCGACGATTTGCACAAGTGCTCAAGAGATGGCTTGCTCTCTAATTTTGAATCTCTCTCAACCCACAAATGGATTTGGCAATTAGAGGACAATCACTCACTAAGAGAGGGTTGGAAAGTGTTTTGAAAGGCTTAGAATGAGTGTGGGAACCAGTAGAATCAGCAGCCTCCAAAGGTGGAGGTTTGGGGTATTTATAAGCCCACATTCGAAACTAGCCGTTTTCTAGCCGTTGGCTGAGTCAGCTCATACCGGACATGTCCGGTATGCATACCGGACATGTCCGGTATGACTTTACTGCGTGAGGAACACACTGAACAGACCAACTTTCAAACTTCCCAACAGATCTCGGTAGTACCGACCACAAGGTCGGTAGTACCGCTAGTTGTAAAGGGGGTTTTCACAACCTCTCTGGAAGTAGCCAATTTTGACCTACCGGTCGTACCGCTATAACCCCGGTGGTACCTCTCGGTGGTACCGACCCAAGCGTCGGTAGAACCGCCTATCACAAAGATACTGTTAGCCACAAATCCGCAAATACCGGACATGTCCGGTATGCATACCGGACATGTCCGGTATGACTTGACTGCGCGAGAAGCACTCTTAACCAACCATCTTTCAACCCCGAATAGGATCTCGGTAGTACCGACCACCAGGTCGGTGGTACCGACAGTTAGAGGGGGTTTTGCAACCTCTCTGTGTTGGGCCAAATTTGGCCTACCGGTAGTACCGCATTACTCCGGTAGTACCGACGCAAGAGTCGGTTGAACCCAAGCACAGCTGCGAGACAGAACTCCGCTAATACCGGACATGTCCGGTATGCATACCGGACATGTCCGGTATGGACTCCACAAGAGCGCCCGAGGCCGAGGCCTGGCGCAGAGGCTCGGGCGAGACGGAGCTTGAGCGCCGAGGCCGAGGCCTGGCTCGGGCGAGACGGAGCTTGAGCGCGCCGAGGCCGAGGCTGGCCGGGCGGGACGAGCTTGAGCGCCGAGGCCGGGCCTGGCGCAAAGGCTCGGCGAGACGGAGCTTGAGCGCCGAGGCCGAGGCCTGGCGCAAGGGCTCGGGCGAGACGGAGCTTGAGCGCCGAGGCCGAGGCCTGGCGCAAAGGCTCGGGCGAGACGGATGGCCGCACTGCTGTGGGCTCATACCGGACATGTCCGGTATGCATACCGGACATGTCCGGTATGGACAGACAGTGCACACTCAGCTGAAAGTTAGCTCTAGCTCTCTCATGTCTCACTTAGGTTGGTTTGAGCACTTATGAAGAATCATCTACTCTATGTTGCATCCCTCTTAATAGTACGGCTTTCCTATTTACTCAAGATAAATTGAAATACGAATTTTAAACCTCTTGAGTTGATCTCCATTTGAACCCAAGCCGCTTCTCTTCATTTTCTATTTGGAAGGAATGCTTGTCATGTTTAGAAGTAGATATCCCTCAGCAAAGCCATCTTGAGCATGTGACTTGACTCCATGCAAGTGATATAATGAATTCCAAATGTGCCAAGTCACTCCAATCAATATTGTTGCTAGGAATGTCGATTCTCCACTAGATGCGATCTTCAAGCTTGATTGATCCTTCGACTAAATGCAAGTACTTTCTTCTTCACTCTAGCTAGGTTCTTCGGCCGCCAAGCCGTCGCTTGCCCTTCACCCTTGCTTAGTACCTCAAAGACTCTTTCCTTGCTATCTTCACCATTTCAAGCCATTCAACCATGCTTCATTTTGAATCCTTTCTTAGCAAACATAAATGCACTATGATTATCCCACAATACGATAACCCTTTATATCAATATCATTGTTTGTTTTGTGCTTGTGACATGATCTTCATACAACAATCCATCATTTTGGCTTTGCATTACATTTCAAGTACATAGTGAGATAATCATTTCCCTGTGTCACACTTAGCAAACATATTAGATCTTTAATCAACATTGTCATCAAATCATCCAAAATCACACTTAAGTGCAACATGCACTTTCAAACTCCCCCTTTTTGGTGATTGATGACAACCTTGATTAAATTTTACCAAAGGATAAACAATTAAGCTTATGGGTTCAATGATTTATGAAGAGCTCCCCTTAATATGTGCAATATGAATTGAATTCATAAGGACCTCAAAATGTCAATTTGCACATACTAAGGTGAGTTGGAAACTCCCCCTAAATCATTGCATCCGAGAAATGCAAGTGTGTGAGCAATATAGATCATGATGCATATGACAAGATATATCACACAAGTCAATAAATGAAAAACAATACACCAAGACATATGCAACACACTAGTAAGTAAAGATCTTATGAAGAATAAATTACTACTCATATCACACACATAGCACTCACACAAAGATTTCTCAAGTCCACAACCACTAAGATAGATTATATTACAATAAGGATCATGTCTCATCACAAAGATATCTCTGATATCGGATACACTAAAGAACTCATACATGACTCATGATATTACAATAAAGCTCAAACTCTGAGAACTAAACCACCTGCAGTACAAAACTCCAGATACAAGATACATAACTGATAACATGAAGTCTGGAAGCTCTAATCAACTATCTCTCCCCTTTGTCATCCATCTCCAAAAAGGTAAAGGTGTCGCTCAAGGATGACACCAGGAGGGCCGCAGGCGAAACTGTCACTCGTCGTCGTCCCCAGGCTGCCGAGAGCTCTGTCCTGGGTCAGGGTAGCCGTAGGTACCACCAAGGAAGCTGTCCCACACGTCTGAAGCAAACTCCTCAGCTGAGCTAGGACGAAGTAGGGGGTCTGTGGAGAACCTGGGAGCTGAAGGAGAGTGTCGTGGGGCTGCTGCTCAGCCTCTACTCCCTGCCTCTGACTCTGCTGCTCTGACTCTGCTCCCTGTCTCTGACGCACTGAAAGGTCGTCAAACTCCCTCTCATACCTCTGCTGCTGCTGCTCAAACGTCTCAGGCTGCTCAGTCTCGTCATCTGACGGTGGGGATCTCGGGGGCTGAAACCTGTAGTGCTCGTGAAGCATCTTCAGCGTCCTCGAGTCCTCTCTCCTAGCCTGCCTCTCACGGTGCTGCTGAGCCTTGATCACATTGACATCCTTGCACACGCCGAGAATACTGCTAAGAACCTTGCGCAAGAGAGAGCGCTGCCTGCCACGTCCCTGAGAGGTGGAGTGTGAACGAGTGTGTGGCTGTGGCGAGCCTGCCACGGCTGCTCCTCCTGCTGCTCCTGCAACTGGGTCCTCTGGCTGTGGCTCTGCTGCTGCTGGAACTGCCCCTGGTCCAGGTGGAGGTATAGGAGACTCAAGAAGATCTGCCTGGAACCTCAAGGGCCTGTGTGAGTGGTCATAGGTGAAAGTGGCACCAATCTGCTGCTCAATCATATGCTGAATGTATGGTGCAAATCCACATCCCTTGAGTGGCCTCTCACCCACTCTCTTGATCTCATACCAGATAAAATCAAAGACACTGAAAGGCTGTGCTCCTGGTGCTAACCTGTGCAGGAGGTTCCTCGTGTAATCTGCAAGTGTCCCTCTGTCTCCTGACTTGCAATCAATAGTGGCCCTGAGCATCCTGTTGAGATAGCCATAGGTAGGGTGAATGCCTCTCACCTTCCCTACAACTGCCCCAGCAGGTAGAGGTGGTGGGTACATGTACCCAAGCTGCTCTGGAGGAAGCACAACCTCATCGTGAATACAAGCTCTCTGAAGATCCTCCTCGTCAAAGCCAAGATACCCTGCAAACTCCCTGTAAGACACGGAGTACCAGACACCCTCAGTCATCCAGTTCATGCGCTTCTCATCAATCTCGTCAGACTCCTCAACATATAGGGTGGCATAGAACTGGGCTATCACCTCATCACACCAATCATGCTGAAACTCCAGAATGCGGTAGAGGCCTGTCTGCTGGCAAATAGCAATAGCATGCTCAACTGAAGGACGGTGATGATCTCTAGCATGCTGCCAATCAACGTACTGAGCTCTAATGATCACAGGGTTTCTGGTCAGAAGCACCTTCTCATAATAGTCAATGTGAACAAGGTGTGAAACCTGTAATCATAGATGTTCCTCTCCTGTCCCCTGGGGTCTCTCCTCCGCTCTCTCCTGGCCTTCTGTGTACCACCGGACTCCCGATAGTCCACACGAGCCACCCAAGCAGGAATCAGGGCAGCAGGGCGTATCGCAAGAGCCCCAAAGTGTAAACCCTCCTGCTGCTGCTGAGGTGCATCTTCTTCCTCTTCCTCTTCTTCTTCTTCTTCTTCTTCAATTTCTTCTTCCACTTCTTCCTCTTCCTCTTCTTCCTCTATGTCATCATGAGCTGCAAACTGATAAGGAGCTCTAGAGGCACCTCCCCTTGGAGGTCTAGTAGTGCCACGACCACTACCACTCCCACTGCCACTGCTGCCTCCTATTGACAAGCCGGAGTGAGAATCTTGCCTCCTCTTCTTATGCCTTTCCCTAGCTGGATCATGTCTCGTCTTGGTTCGAGGCTCGACTCTGTCACTCATAGCTGCTGCCCTGTGACCAAACAATCCACAAAGATGTCTCAGAAGCATATTTATAGGATTTGTCAAAACTAGTTGAATTAATAGAGATACGATTAAATGCCTCATGGATTGCAAGCACCTAGACCAAACTTGATCACTAGGTTTACAACACACTTATAGACATCCAATACAATCCCTAACATCAACTATGGAGGGCCTGAACGAGAAAAACAGAAAGTTTTCTGTTCTGCTGGGAAAAACCGGACATGTCCGGTCTCATACCGGACATGTCCGGTATGGACGTTCACAGCACCCCCTTCCTAGGGTTCCTCGGTTCACCACCAATTCAAACCCAATCCATCTCAAACTTGATACATTGCTTCTAGACCATGAATCCAACATCTTGACCGAAGGAATTTGAGAATGATTTAGCGATGAATAGATCGGACAAGTCCGGGATTTGAAATACCTTGGGATGAGAGGGAACGAGGGAAAACTTCAAATCCAACACCGGCACTTGCTTTTGATGGAATCCTTCTCCAAATCCTTCTCCCTCTCTCACTTTTCTATGGAGGGAGCACTAGGTCGCCGTGGGTGGAGACGGTCGGCTCCTTGCTTGGCCGGTTTGGGAAGAACAGAAGTGAGGGAGAGAAAGAGAGCCCGAAGGGGTACGCTGTCCTTATGTCCCCCCGCATACCGGACATGTCCGGTATGGATACCGGACAAGTCCGGTATTGGCGGGTTTCTCCAGAGCTTCTCTGCTTATACCGGACATGTCCGGTATGGATACCGGACAAGTCCGGTATTAGCAGATTATGTCCAACAGCTCCAGATTTGCTTCTTTTTCATCCAAAACCCCTTTCTTTCCTCGAACATGTAATCCATCATATTTTATTCTCTTCTCTTCATATGATTTCACAAAGAGTACTTGTGTCCAAATCTCAAGTTTTCTTTTCTCTATGTTTAATCCAAGGTTTTCAACACACTAAATTATAGAGAAACCTTATGTCCATGAATCGTTTTGACAAGAGGATTATCAAGGAATATAATTTACTTTAGAGATATAGGACTTGAGAGAGGTCCATGCCACTTGTAATTAGCCAATCAAACAATCAAGGGGAACAATAATTACAAGTGTCATGGATAGGTCACAAAGACCAAGTGTCAAATATTTTCCCAAAACACACTTCCTACTCATGCTAGTAAGGAATTTGGAAATATCTATCCTATCACACATAAGTGCACACGCTAGCATATTATAGGCCTATTATGCACTTTCAATGCACATATTAAAAACATACCTTTGCCTTGTGCCCACAAGTTCCACCTAGCATAATCATGACATGGTGATGATTTTGTTGACCTTTCTTGCAAATAGTCATGTCTTCATCAAGAAGTCAACTTGATCAAGATGAACTACAACAACATATGCTAGATAACCTTATTAGCTCATAAAGGCACAAAATTTGAAATTGAGCTCCCCTCAATTAGTGCTTCAAGTATTTGAATTCCTTTCCAAGCACTTTCATTCCATTAGGAATGTGAGAGTCAAAGTTCAACTTTGGCCAACACAATGTAATTTTCCATATGTGATAAGAGAGTAAATTCTAAGCACAAATCACTTGAGACACAACGACATGTGAGATCTAAGTTAAGACAATAAGCATAGCACAAGTAGAAATAACTCAAATCTCATGTAGGCAAGGATAGGTAGCAAGTTTAGGCACTCTATGTCATGGTGAAGATAAAGCAAAGATAAGATAAACAATAGATTACCACGGGTCAACCACATAAGCAAGTATGATGAAATAGGTTGATAGGTTGAGTTAGAATTTCAAATTGTCTTGCTCAACCACCCCGAAAGCACATTCTAGCATTATGAATCCTATATGCACTTACATAGCATGTATGTAACCACATACCTTGGCCTTGAGCTCGCATATGTTCCACTAAGAGTAACCATGACATAATCATCTTCGTGTTGACTTGACTTGTCAGGTGATCATGCCTTTGTCAAGTGATCTCCTTTTCATTTAAAGAACTATCACATCACTTTAGAGGAAATTGTTAGATCACAATGGTTCAGGTAGAAACTAAACTTCCCCTTTAATAGGCTCAAGTCATTTGAATTACTTGTGAAAGCACTTTGGTTTTCTTTTAAGAAAAGGGAATGTTTTTCTACCTTGACCAAGACACATAGATTTGCCAAATCCTGAATTAAGTTCAAGTACTACTTACAAAACCTCAGTATAGATAATGTGCAGTTTTAGTTAGAGCAAAAGACTAGTCCACAAAGATCTAGCATTCTTCTAAAACCAGAAATCTCATCCTTTCTCTGCCCATACCGGACATGTCCGGTATGGATACCGGACAAGTCCGGTATGAAGTGACTTTGTCCAAATCTGCATATGGAGTCACTGGTCTTAACAGAGTGAGTAACTCATACCGGACATGTCTGGTACGATACCGGACAAGTCCGGTATTTGCAAATCAGAACCGTAAACAGCCACTTCTGAGATTTCCTTTTGGCTCTAGTTCATTTCACTTCCCTGCACTTCATCAAAGATAATGCTCTACTAGAGAGCCATTAGAGCATCGAATGACAAATGTCGTAAGGTTAAATTAAATTCATTTGATTACTAAGTTTTAGGCACTTATCAACAATGGTGGAGATGAGTAAAAAGGAATCGATCATCACACAGTGTTCGGGTCAACCATATAGGGTAATATTGACAACATAGGTTGATAGTTTGAGTTGAGATGTCATTTTGCTTGCTCAAACACCCCGAAGCCTTCATCTCACCATTGGAACCTACATCAACATCCTAAGCACATTTTGGTACCCAACTTTTGTTGGGTCCTTGAAAGTTAGTCAACAAGTGCTTAGGCACCCAAGTGGCCTTAGAGCTAGTATGAGGTGAACACATCACCTTACTAGTGCTAAGTCCCTTTGTGACCTTCCTAAGCACCTTATCATTTCAAATGTGTTCGGCTTAGGAAACATACCATTTGGGCAATCATAGCTTAGATGCCCCTTTCTCCTACAAGCATAGCAAATACGCCCATTGTTTGCTCTTCTCTTGTCTTGCTTGTTGGGACATGCATCAACCATGTGTCCCGGCTCATTGCATGCATAGCATCTTCTTATTGCAACTTGAGCCATCTTCCTTGCCTCTTGGTATGTGGGGCAACTCTTGGTGAGGTGACCCACTTGTTGCATTTGAGGCAAGACTTGGTGCATCATTCTTCATTTGCTTGGACAATTTTGGTTGATGCCTTTTGTTCGGCCGCTTCACATTTGTCGGCCCAAGTCTTGTGTGGACACTTAGCCCACTCATGTCCATACAATCCGCAACCATAGCATAATCTCTTCTTTTGTTTCTTGCCCTTGGTTGCTTTCTCATGACTTGAGGAGTGACTAGATTGTTGGATTTTGGAGGAAGCAAGGTTTGAAACCCTTCTCAAGCTTCTTCACCATGATATCACGGTTATCTTGAGAAGGTTGTGCTTTCTCCTCATCCTTCAATCTAATCACATCCTTCTTTAGATTCCCACTTCTTCGATGAGCCTAGCATTTTCTTTAAGCGTTTGCTCAATCGAAGATTGGCTTGCTTGAGAAGCACACTCATTAGCACAAATAACATTTAATTGAGATGGTGCACTAGTGAGTGTAGTAGTGTGAGGTTGAGAGGATTTTACCATAGCAATAACAACACCTCATGTGCAATCTCAAGCATTGCATTTGATTCCACTAGCTTCTCATGTGAGCACTTGAGATAAGTGAAGTCCTCTTGTAGGAACTTGTGCTCAATGAGAGATCACTCATTTTTGCCTTAAGCATGTAGTTCTCCTTCTCTAGCCTTTCCACTTAGATAGAGAGTTAGTAGCTAAGGCATGCTCAATTGACAATTTTTCATACCTTTCTTCTAATGCCTTTAGCTCTTCTAATTTGGAGATGAGGAACTCTTCTTGATTTTGAAGGGATTGCTCTTGTTCATCCCACCTCCTTTTCTAGCTCATCATTTTCTTCAGCAAGTTGACGAACAAGAGCTTGTCTTCATACTTGAGATAATCAAGCGATTCATCATCTTCATCATCCTCATCGCTCTCTACTTGATTATCTCTTGATGCCTTCTCCTTGATCTCACCAAAGAATCTTCTCTTGATCTTTCTTGTTGCTTCTTCTTGTTCTTCTTGGCCATGAGACACAAGTGATGAGTATCATGAGCTACTGAGTTGACTCATCACTTGGTCGCCACCGAGCATGAAAGTCGTTGTTGTCTGCTGCTAGCTCCCTGTCTGCTGGGCTGATACCGGACATGTCCGGTACCCATACCGGACATGTCCGGTATGGACAGACAGGGTCCAGAGCAGCAGCAGCTGGCAGCCCTCGATCAGGCTCGTCTTCCTTGAGGCTTCTTGAGGCTTCCTCACATGATGATGACTCAATGGACTTCATTTCCATTGAATCACAATCATATGCTTCATCACATTTGGACTTCCCATACAAGTGGGCAAGTCTAGTCCAAATGACATGAGCACTCTCCGGCGGAGATTCTCCGTTGTAGATAGCCTCCTTAAGAACCTCTGCACTCAATGAGTTCAACTGATCAAACACGCATGAGCATTGAGTTGCACACATATCTCTTCCTCTTTTGTCAAGTTCTTATAGTTGCTCCAATCAACTATAGAAAGAGATATGCTTGCATCCACATATGCTCAATAATGGGGCTAATAGCCCGAAATGCATTGAGTACATAAGATGACCAAGATAGAAAGTTTGAACCATCATTTTGGAGAAGCACCACGTTTGTCTCCAGGCGAATCCATCGGTTCTCACAAGCGGTGAAGCTCAAACGTGAGTCCAAGCTCCGATACCAATTGAAAGGACCTAAGGTGTCGCCTAGAGGGGGGGGGTGAATAGGCTTTTCTGAAAATTTACAACTTATAATGCGGAAGCAATTAGTATGCGAGTTTCCAATTACTTGGAAACTCCCAATCGGAGTATAAACCACCCCTCAAGAGACAAACACAAAGTATATGACGAGAAATTATCACCTAGAAGGCAATACCCTGCACCACAAAGATTAGCTCAGGATTAAACAAATTGGGCACAATCAGTAAATACCGGACATGTCCGGTATCAATACCGGACAAGTCCGGTATGCACGGGTGTGCGGGACTGCTCCTTTTCTTCTCCAATTTCTCACACAACCTGCAATCACTATGTATGATGTATATATAAAACTGATTGCTTGCAAAACAACTAGCACAACGAAGAATAACAAATAGCCGAATGTAAAGCACAAAGGAATGACACGGTATTTTTTTCACCGAAGTTCGGCACCCCCTCGGTCCTACTCTCCGTTGAGCCGGCTGCGAGCTACCACAAAGGTGGGCTCTAGAGGACACCACGGGTCACTCTAGCCGCGGTCTATTTCACCCGCTATGCTCCTTCCACTAGTTGATCTCTTTTGAGGAGAGATCGAACCTTCACAAACTTTCCGAGGCACTCCACAAATCTCTTGGGTGCTCAACGGCGACGCCTAACCGTCTAGGACCGTAGAGTCCAAGAGTAACGAATGCGCACAACAAGATCGACGATTTGCACACAGTGCTCAAGAGATGGCTTGCTCTCTAATTTTGAATCTCTCTCAACCCACAAATGGATTTGGCAATTAGAGGACAATCACTCACTAAGAGAGGGTTGGAAAGTGTTTTGAAAGGCTTAGAATGAGTGTGGGAACCAGTAGAATCAGCAGCCTCCAAAGGTGGAGGTTTGGGGGTATTTATAAGCCCACATTCGAAACTAGCCGTTTTCTAGCCGTTGGCTGAGTCAGCTCATACCGACATGTCCGGTATGCATACCGGACATGTCCGGTATGACTTTACTGCGTGAGGAACACACTGAACAGACCAACTTTCAAACTTCCCAACAGATCTCGGTAGTACCGACCACAAGGTCGGTAGTACCGCTAGTTGTAAAGGGGGTTTTTCACAACCTCTCTGGAAGTAGCCAATTTGACCTACCGGTCGTACCGCTATAACCCCGGTGGTACCTCTCGGTGGTACCGACCCAAGCGTCGGTAGAACCGCCTATCACAAAGATACTGTTAGCCACAAATCAGCAAATACCGGACATGTCCGGTATGCATACCGGACATGTCCGGTATGACTTGACTGCGCGAGAAGCACTCTTAACCAACCATCTTTCAAACCCCGAATAGGATCTCGGTAGTACCGACCACCAGGTCGGTGGTACCGACAGTTAAGAGGGGGGTTTTGCAACTCTCTGTGTTGGGCCAAATTTGGTCTACCGTAGTACCGCCATTACTCCGGTAGTACCGACCAAGAGTCGGTTGAACTGCCCAAGCACAAGCTGCGAGACAGAACTCCGCTAATACCGGACATGTCCGGTATGCATACCGGACATGTCCGGTATGGACTCCACCAGAGCGCCCGAGGCCGAGGCCTGCGCAGAGGCTCGGGCGAGTCGGAGGTTGAGCGCCGAGGCCGAGGCCTGGCTCGGGCGAGACGGAACTTGAGCGCCCGAGGCCGAGGCTGGCTCGCGGGACGGAGCTTGAGCGCCGAGGCCGAGGCCTGGCGCAAAGGCTCGGGCGAGACGGCTTGAGCGCCGAGGCCGAGGCCTGGCGCAAGGGCTCGGGCGAGACGGAGCTTGAGCGCCGAGGCCGAGGCCTGGCGCAAAGGCTCGGGCGAGACGGATGGCCGCACTTGCTGTGGGCTCATACCGGACATGTCCGGTATGCATACCGGACATGTCCGGTATGGACAGACAGTGCAACACTCAGCTGAAAGATAGCTCTAGCTCTCTCATGTCTCACTTAGGTTGGTTTGAGCACTTATGAAGAATCATCTACTCTATGTTGCATCCTCTCATCCCTCTTAATAGTACGGCTTTCCTATTTACTCAAGATAAATTGAAATACGAATTTTAAACCTCTTGAGTTGATCTCCATTTGAACCCAAGCCGCTTCTCTTCATTTTCTATATTGGAAGGAATGCTTGTCATGTTTAGAAGTAGATATCCCTCAAGCAAAGCCATCTTGAGCATGTGACTTGACTCCATTCAAGTGATATAATGGAATTCCAAATGTGCCAAGTCACTCCAATCAATATTGTTGCTAGAAATGTCGATTCTCCACTAGATGCGATCTTCAAGCTTGATTGATCCTTCGACTAAATGCAGTACTTTCTTCTTCACTCTAGCTAGGTTTCTTCGGCCGCCAAGCCGTCGCTTGCCCTTCCCCTTGCTTAGTACCTCAAAGACTCTTTCCTTGCTATCTTCACCATTTCAAGCCATTCAACATGCTTCATTTTGAATCCTTTCTTAGCAAACATAATGCACTATGATTATCCCACACATACGATAACCCTTTATATCAATCTCATTGTTGTTTTGTGCTTGTGACATGATCTTCATACAACAATCCATCATTTTGGCTTTGCATTACATTTCAAGTACATAGTGAGATAATCATTTCCCTGTGTCACACT
Source organism: Coix lacryma-jobi var. lacryma-jobi (assembly GCA_009763385.1). Taxonomy (NCBI): domain Eukaryota; kingdom Viridiplantae; phylum Streptophyta; class Magnoliopsida; order Poales; family Poaceae; genus Coix; species Coix lacryma-jobi. Next base: position 164,455,589 of record CM019824.1, read on the forward strand.
TAGCAAACATATTAGATCTTTAATCAACATTGTCATCAAATCATCCAAAATCACACTTAAGTGCAACATGCACTTTCACCCTCCGATCTCTTTGCTTGTTAGTGCGAATCCAAGTGAGATCGAGAGATCCAAGTGCATTTCTTGTGAGTTTGCATCTAGTGGCACTTGGCGATTGTGATTGCTGCGGATATTCTTTTACTCTTGGTGGTTGCCGCCACCTAGACGGTTTGGAGCAGCGGAGGATTAGGCACGAGTGGTGATTGTTCGTGGCCATCTCCCGGTGATTTGTAAGGGGTTTCTTGTACCTTCCCCGGCGGAGCGCCAAAGGTAACTCTAGTGGATTGCTCGTAGCTTGTGGATCCCCATCTTGTGTTGGTTGTGCGGCACCCTATTGAGGTTAGGCGTGTGATGCCTATTAGCGCGTGAACCTCCAAGTGGGTGTATCGCTACAACGGGGACGTAGCTTGCCGGCAAGCAAGTGAACCTCGGAGGAAAAAATAATTGTGTCAACTTGTCTCCGTGGTATTCTTTGATATTCATTTATTAATCTCTTGCCGGATCGGTATACACACTTCTATCTCTTGTACTTACATTTGTTACTTTCTTGCAAGTTAATGTTACACCTTGTTGTTAGTTACATTCTCTTATCTTGTGTAGTGATATACATTATTGCTTATTTAGTTGTTGAATAGTTCCTTTGATATTGTGTGACTTAGAGTTTGTGGTTATATAGAATCGTGAATAGGTGGCTTGCATCTGTGTAGAGCTAGCGCAAACTTCGCTTCGCCATTTAGTTGTCTAACTAGTTTGTTTAAGTGTTGTTGTAGAATTTTTTTATAGGCTATTCACCCCCCCTCTAGCCATTTAGGACCTTTCAATTGGTATCGGAGCAAGGTCACCGTTTATTTGAGGCTTAACAACCTTCGGTGTCAAAATGGCTCATATCAACAACACCAAAGGCCACCCCAAAATTTGATGGCACAAACTATGGCTATTGGAAGGCAAAAATGACCACTCATTTAAAGTCAATCAATAGAAAGATATGGCAAGTTGTGGATGTCAAGATTGAGATAGTTTGATCCGGAGCATCTCACCAATGCCGAAGAAGAGAGATGCAGAACAATGACATTGCTCTCAGTGCTATTCATGATGCCGTTGATGAGAGGGTATTTGAGCAAATCAAAAATTTGGAGATGGCATATGATGCTTGGAAGAAATTGGAAGAATCATTTGAGGGCACTCAAGCAGTGAAAGGAGCAAAGCATACATTCTCAAAGAAAAGTTTGCTAGCTTCAAGATGAATGAAGATGAAAGTGTTCCAGAGATGTTCCATAGGCTTCAAGTGCTTGTCAATGATCTCAAAGCACTTGGAGAAGAGGTGAAGGACAAAGACTTCTCTCATAAATTCTTGAGATGTCTTCCCAAGAGATTTGGCATGTTAGTCACGTTGCTTGTAAGAAGCGGTTTGGACACTATGACACCAAACCAAGTTCTTGGAGATGTAATGACCGATGACACCTATAGAGATGAGAATGATCAAGAAGTGAAGAAGGATGAGAAGAAGAAGAGTGTGGCATTCAAAGCCACAACATCATCATCGAAGAACAAGGGCAAAGCAAAGAAAGAAGATTCTAGCGAAGATAACTGCTCAAATGACAGTGATGACGATGATGAAGAGATGGCTCTATTTGTCAAAAGGTTTGGCAAATTCATGAAGAAGAAGGGCTACCGGGCAAGGAGGAAGAAAACTTCATACAAGAACAAGGATGAACCAAGGAGGCTTCAAGTGCGGTAGCAAGGACCATCTTGTTGCTCAATGTCCGTACAACAGTGAGAATGATGATAATGACAACAAGAAGGACAAGAAGAGGAGAAGAAAGAAAAGAAGAATTACACAAAGAAGAAGAAGGGGCAATCATATATGGTCACTTGGGATAGTGATGCATCCACAAGTGATAGTGATGAAGATAGTGATAATGAAGATCGCAAGACAAGCAAGAAGAAGGCACTTGCAAGTATTGCTATCAACAACAAGCCTTCAATCTTCGATACTCCATCATGCTTCATGCTTCATGGCTAAGGCCACAAAGGTACTATCTGATGATGATGAGAGTGATAGTGATGATAGTGATGATGATGAACCCACTAAAGATGAATTAATTGAAATGCTTGATGATGCTAGAGAACATTTTGATAAAAAGAGAAAGGAGTGCAAAGAATTGCAAAAGAGACTAAAAGCTCTTGAGCAATCCTTTGAGGAGCTCAATGCTACTCATGAGAGGCTAGTGGAAGCCCATGAGGAGCTTGGCAATGCTCACACTAAGCTTAAGGAAGCTCACTCCTCACTTGTTGATCAAGCTAAAACTGAAAAAGTGGTTAAAACATGTGACATAGGCATAGCTTGTGATATAATCATTGAATCTTTCTATAAGCCTATTGTTATTGCTGCTACTAACCCTTCATGTAGCTCATCATCTACCACTACTACTTCATCTATGGATGATGGCTTCACTTGTGATGCCTCACTCATGGTTGAAAATGAGACATTGAAGAAGGAGGTAAATGAGCTCACTCACGCCTTAGGTAAAGCCTATGGTGGTGAGGCCCGCTTGCTTAAGTGCTTGGGTAGCCAACGTTTTTCTCTCAACAAAGAGGGATTGGGCTATACCCCCAAGAATGGCAAGGCGGCTTTTGCTACTCACAAGACTAGTTTTGTGAAGAGCAATGGTCGGTTTTGCACTAGATGCAAGCAAAGTGGGCATGTAGAGCAATATTGCAAGAACAAGAACAAGAACGCTAATGTATCCTCTATTAAATTTGATTCTTGTTATTTGCTTACCAAGGGTGTTAATGGCATAAAAGCTAAATTCATTGGTACACCAATTGTGGGCTCAAAGAAGAAAGCTATTTGGGTACCAAAGAGTTTGGTCACTAATCTTGGAGGACCCAAAAAGGTTTGGGTACCTAAAAAGGATTGATTTGTTCTTGTAGGTCAACTATAAAGCCGGAGGGAGGCATTGGGTGCTTGATAGTGGGTGCACTCAACATATGACCGGGGATTCAAGAATGTTCAATTCAAGTGGCAATCATGGTTTTTATTCTATCACTTTTGGTGACAATGGCAAAGGCAAGGTTAAAGGGCTTGGTAAGATTGCAATATCAAATGACATGAGCATTTCCAATGTGTTGCTAGTTGAGAGCTTGAACTTCAATTTACTGTCAGTCGCTCAGTTGTGTGATCTTGGTTTCAAATGCATTTTTGGAGTTGATGATGTAGAAATCATAAGTGTAGATGGTTCTAATTTGATATTCAAAGGATTTAGATATGAGAACCTATACTTGGTTGATTTCAATGCTAGTGAAACCCAGCTGTCAACATGCTTGTTCACTAAATCTGGTTTGGGTTGGTTATGGCATAGAAGGCTTGGTCATGTTGGAATGAAACAGTTAAACAAAATAGTGAAGCATGATTTAGTTAGAGGCTTGAAAGATGTCACTTTTGAGAAGGATAAACTTTGTAGCTCTTGTCAAGCTGGCAAACAAGTTGGTAACTCCCATCCTAAGAAAAGCATAATGAGTACTAGCAAAGCATTTGAGTTATTGCACATGGATTTATTTGGACCAACAACATACACTAGCATCGGTGGAAGTAAATATGGCTTTGTGATAGTGGATGATTACACTAGATACACATGGGTCTTCTTTCTTAGTGATAAAAGTGAAACTTTTGATATCTTTAAAACTTTTGTCAAGAAATGTCAGAACGAGTTTGAAACAACAATCAAGAAAGTTAGAAGTGACAATGGGAGTGAATTTAAGAATACAAGAATTGATGAGTTGTGTGATGACTTTGGCATGAGACATCAATTCTCACCCAAGTATACTCCTCAATCAAATGGGATTGTTGAAAGGAAGAACAGAACTTTGATTGATATGGCAAGATCTATGCTCAGTGAATACAATGTCAGTCATTCCTTTTGGGCCGAAGCTATCAATACGGCTTGCTATTGTAGCAACCGTCTCTATTGCCATGGCATGCTAGAGAAGACACCATATGAGCTATTAAATGGAAGAAAGCCAAATATCGCATACTTTAGAGTTTTTGGTTGCAAATGTTATATATTGAAGAAAGGTGCAAGATTGAGCAAATTTGAGAAGAAATGTGATGAAGGATTCTTACTTGGATATTCAACAACAAGCAAAGCATATAGAGTTTGGAACTTGGCTAGTGGTATTATGGAAGAAGTGCATGATGTTGAATTTGATGAAACTAAGGGCTCTCAAGAAGGAAATGAAAATCTTAATGATGTGAGAGGCACTCAATTGTCAAATGCAATGAAGAATATGGATATTGGTGATATTAGGCCAAGACAAGTGGATGATAATGAAGATGACCAAATGTTCTCCTCAAATGTGCAAGTTGATGCAAATCAGGCTAGTGGTTCTCATGATCAATCAAGTGCTAGTGAAGATCAACAAGCTAGTTCATCTCAACCAAGCAATCAAGTGCAAATCCTCCAACCAACCAATATTGCAAGAGATCATCCCATAGATCAAATTGTTGGGGATATTAGAAGTGGTGTGCAAACAAGATCAAGATTGGCATCATTTTGTGAGCATTTTTCTTTTGTGTCATCATTTGAGCCAACCAAAATAGAAGATGCATTGATGGATGTTGATTGGGTAAACGCTATGCATGAAGAGCTAAACAACTTCACCCGCAACCAAGTTTGGGAACTTGTTGAGAGACCAAAGAATTACAATGTAATTGGAACCAAATGGGTATTTCGAAATAAGCAAGATCAAGATGGGATAGTAGTAAGAAACAAAGCAAGATTGGTAGCTCAAGGTTACACTCAAGTTGAAGGTCTTGATTTTGGAGAAACATATGCACCGGTTGCAAGAATGGAAGCAATTAGAATTCTATTGGCTTATGCATGTGCTCATAATATCAAGTTATATCAAATGGATGTCAAAAGTGCATTTCTCAATGGGTATATCAATGAGTTAGTATTTGTAGAACAACCTCCCGGTTTTGAAGATGACAAGAAGCCCAACCATGTTTACAAGCTCAAAAAGGCGTTGTATGGTTTGAAGCAAGCACCAAGAGCATGGTACGAGAGGTTGAGAGATTTCCTACTCTCTAAAGGGTTCAAGATGGGCAAGGTTGATACTACTCTCTTCACCAAGAAGATTGGCAAAGACTTGTTTGTGTTGCAAATATATGTTGATGATATTATCTTTGGGTCCACCAACCAAGAGTTCTGTGAAGAGTTTGGGAATATGATGGCAAATGAGTTTGAGATGTCTATGATTGGAGAGCTTAGTTACTTCCTTGGTCTTCAAATCAAGCAAATGAAGAATGGCACTTTTGTGAGTCAAGGCAAGTACATCAAAGATATGCTCAAGAAGTTTGGTCTAAATGATGCAAAAGCTATTAGTACACCTATGGGAACAAATGGACATTTAGATAGTGATGCTAGTGGCAACATGGTGGATCAAAAGTTGTATCGGTCTATGATTGGAAGCTTACTCTATGTGACCGCTTCTAGGCCGGACGTCATGTTTAGTGTATGCATGTGTGCAAGATTTCAAGCTTCACCAAGAGAGAGTCACTTGAAGGCAACTAAAAGAATATTGAGATATTTGAAGCATACACAAAATGTTGGATTGTGGTATCCCAAGGGGTCAAACTTTGAGTTGATTGGATATTCGGACTCCGACTATGCAGGATGCAAAGTTGATAGAAAAAGCACATCGGGCACATGTCAATTACTTGGAAGATCACTTGTATCATGGTCATCGAAAAAGCAAAACAGTGTTGCACTTTCAACCGCCGAAGCAGAATACATATCCGCAGGAAGTTGTTGTGCTCAATTACTTTGGATGAAAGCAACTTTGGATGACTTTGGAGTTAAATTCAAACAAGTACCATTACTATGTGACAATGAGAGTGCAGTGAAGCTCACCAACAATCCAGTACAACATTCAAGAACAAAGCACATTGACATTCGTCATCACTTCATAAGAGACCATCAACAAAAGGGTGATATTTCAATTGAGAATGTTGGTACCGATGATCAACTTGCCGATATATTCACCAAGCCACTTGATGAAAAGAGATTTTGCAAGCTAAGGAATGAATTGAATATACTTGATTTCTCGAATATGAGTTGATGCACCCTCCATTATATGACATGCCTCTCCTTCGACAAAGCAAAGGTAAAATTGTTTGGCATGACATTCATTCTTGCTAAGGATATGTTTAGTGCATTTAGTCATTCCTTGCATCTTATAGGCTCATTCATGAAAATAAAATACTTTGGATGTACATATGGTACCACTATTGCTTCTATGTTTGATATGATCTAGTGGTAGCATATGACATGTTTATGGGCTTGTGAACCTAGTGTTTGATCTTGAAAACAAGCATTCAAGGGTTTAACCGACGTGAGTAAGATAACCATTGAAAGATGTGTGAAGAAGCTTACTCTAGAGCAAACCGTGTTAAATATCTTATGTTTGTTTGCTAGGCTGAACCATACTACAAACTTGATCACCCTATTGATTACCTTAACTCCTACTAAAATTGGTGTGCCTTTTATGGTACTTAATGACAAAGGGGGAGAAATGATTAAGAGAGATGTATATAACAAAGGGAGGATCAATTAAAATTTGAGCACATAAGTCGGGGGAGCAAGCTTATGAACTGATTGTTGCATTTGAATGTGCATATTCATATGAGTGATTGCATTGTAAACAATTTAAATTCAAATATACATGCTTGTGTGATGTATGCTAGAAATAAATTTTGAATGATGTTTTGTGAACTAGCATGCATAAGTGGTAGCTAGATGTAATCCGTTTTTGCAAAGCGGTACTAGAACCTTTTATATAATGTTGATCTCGTAAGGTATCTAGTGTTTTTGTAAGTCTAGCTAATCAAGATGCTAAGGATGGAATACATTGGCAACTCCGATTGGTATCACGCTTCAAAGGTCCATTCTTTATACCTTAGCATCATTTGATAGTATTACTCTCCCACATTTTATATCTATGCATATGTGCCGAACTTGAACCAAACACTATAGCACATATGTAGGGGGAGCTAATACTAACAAAGTGGTGACTCAAATTTTCAAACATATATCTTTGTGAAAGGTTGTCATCAATTACCAAAAAGGGGGAGATTGAAAGTCCTTGTTTGGTTTTGGATAATTGATGTCACCTAGAGTACTAACCTTGTCATGAAGTGTTTATGAGCTAGGTTGGTACATTCCAAGTACGGGAGCCAAATGATGATCATGGTATTGGTGGTGATGACCAAAAGATAGATCAAGTGCTCCACATTTGGGAGAAGAAGAAGAGAAAAACAAAATCCTATGGAGATCAAGGCAAAGGTATAAATAGGAATTTTGTTTTGGCACTCAAGACACCATAGAGGGTGTGAGTGCATTTAGGATAGATAGCCGTACTATTAAGAGGGGAATATCTCGGTGATCACGGTTGTCAAGTGCCACTAGGTGAATTCATACATGCATATGCATTAGGACCTAGTGTGCTAACTCGAATCCTTTGAATATGTTTGTGAAAATGCTAACACACATGCACATGATGTTGTACACTTGTTGGTGTTAGCACATTTGCAAAGGAGAAGTTGTTGGAGTTGGTTTGGATCAACACAGAGAAGAAAATGGAGTTTTCTGTGTATGGTCGGTGGTACCGACCAGGGTGGTCGGTGGTACCGCCCATAGGTGCTGAGTGCAACCTTCTCTGTAATGGGGCGTTTTTGGCCTGGCGGTGGTACCGCTATTACCTCGGTACTACCGCCGGCGGTGGTACCGACCGGATGGTCGGTGGTACCGTGGCCCTGAGGAGTTTCGCGAGGCTCTCTGTAGTTTTTGAAAATGGCTTGCCGGTAGTACCGCCATTACCTCGGTACTACCGCCCACGGTGGTACCGACGCAAGGTCGGTAGTGGCTGGTTTTTCGCAGAGCTCTCTGTTCGCGGCGATTTTTGGCCTGGCGGTAGTACCGCCATTATCTCGGTACTACCGACCTCGGAGGTACCGACCAGAGTCGGTGCCTCGCCTAAATCAGCGGGACGTGTGTTAAACGGCTAGTTTGACTCTGTCGGTACTACCGCCCAGGAGGGGTCGGTACTACCGACCAAGCGCAGAAAGGTAGGGTTCGGGCCGTCGCCCTCCCTTCCCTATAAATTGGACGTGGCCGCCTTTGGGGTTTTTTTCTTGACTCTCTGACTTCTTGAACCTCTTCTTGAGCAAGATCTAATCCCTCCCTCCGATCTCTTTGCTTGTTAGTGCGAATCCAAGTGAGATCGAGAGATCCAAGTGCATTTGCTTGTGAGTTTGCATCTAGTGGCACTTGGCGATTGTGATTGCTGCGGATATTCTTATTACTCTTGGTGGTTGCCGCCACCTAGACGGTTTGGAGCAGCGGAGGAGATTAGGCACGAGTGGTGATTGTTCGTGGCCATCTCCCGGTGATTTGTAAGGGGTTTCTTGTACCTTCCCCGGCGGAGCGCCAAAGGTAACTCTAGTGGATTGCTCGTAGCTTGTGGATCCCCATCTTGTGTTGGTTGTGCGGCACCCTATTGAGGGTTAGGCGTGTGATGCCTATTAGCGCGTGAACCTCCAAGTGGGTGTATCGCTACAACGGGGACGTAGCTTGCCGGCAAGCAAGTGAACCTCGGAGGAAAAATTATTGTGTCAACTTGTCTCCGTGGTATTCTTTTATATTCATTTATTAATCTTTTGCCGGATCGGTATACACACTTCTATCTCTTGTACTTACATTTGTTACTTTCTTGCAAGTTAATGTTACACCTTGTTGTTAGTTACATTCTCTTATCTTGTGTAGTGATATACATTATTGCTTATTTAGTTGTTGAATAGTTCCTTTGATATTGTGTGACTTAGAGTTTGTGGTTATATAGAATCGTGAATAGGTGGCTTGCATCTGTGTAGAGCTAGCGCAAACTTCGCTTCGCCATTTAGTTGTCTAACTAGTTTGTTTAAGTGTTGTTGTAGAATTTTTTTATAGGCTATTCACCCCCCTCTAGCCATTTAGGACCTTTCAGACTTTCCTTAAGCTTGTTTAATCTTGTGTTATACAATTAATTGTCCTGCACCATAGCATGCATCCCATAGCATCATGCTAAGCATACATCATTTATCTACGTGTAGTATCCGAGAGTGTTGGAGTCGTGTTGATCAAGCTTTAATGATCACCCTTGTCAAACAAGCCTCGGAAGGAGATTCTTGTTGGACAAGCTTCGTCGAGAAGACTTAACTTCTAGATGAAGGAACTAACCTTTGTGGATCATTCTTGGATCTTATCTTCCCTGCAACGAAGGCAAGCCCCGGTTCATTTAACCCTTTCCTTGGATTTACAATTACATTTACTTTCGATAACCTGATGCATAAAATGTTTATCAAATAAATGCTTTAAACCTGTTGATGCATGACCAACCTTGTTATCGATATATCATTCCTTGATACCGCTTTATGCCACTGATAGAAATGCTTAGCCTTGCTTTATAAAGCTTTGATAAATGTTTTGATACTTATCGTTTTGGAATGATAACGAGAAAGAATGATGGTTAAGACCAGACGGGCACATACATCGAACCTCGGGTTGGTGTAGGGTGACCCGGATGTGTCGGATTAGGGTAACCGTTGTTGGCCTGCTAGATTGAGAAACTGTGAAGTACCGATCATATACTACGGTAAGCCCTGCCTTGGTGGTTCTTAAATGAGAACGGCTAATCGCGCACTGGGAGTGGAGAGATGGCGGGAGTACTAGCTACCCTCGTGGGTCGAAGTCCCGGATTGGAGGTGTACGAGTACTCTCGGGTGGCGCGGACCCGGTCTTGTTTGGAGGATCCGAGGTTGGGGTTGATATATGTGTGATCACGGGTCTACATATATCGTATGATCATGGAAAACTCCCAGATCTGGTTGAATCGGTTCGAATCGTCGTGCTCCTCGGTTAAGGAGACTCAATCTTTCGACCTGCACGGTAGAATAAAAATGGAACTGGTTTAAGAAAGAATGAAGATGATCTTTCATGAATAGTCACCTTTAATTCTTGCTATATACTTAAATGTATAAGTAAAATTTGGGTCTAGGTTTACTTAGTAAGCTTTTATGCAAATGAAAAATTCTATTGAGCCTACCCAAACCAGCATGAACCTGAAGTCTTTTCTGTTGACGGGTAAGTCTTGCTGAGTATCGACCGTACTCAGGGTTTGTTAACCCCTGTTGCAGGTTTCTAATAGGTGATGTTGATCATGATCATGTCAGTGGGCTTGACGTGATCTGGTTGTTCTTCTTCTCCAACTTAGGTACTCCGCCTAAGTGTGGTTCCGTAATACTATTCTACTTCCGCAATACCAGTTACGTTTATGTAAAAAGTAACTTATTCATGGTTTAGTAAAGTTATTTATCTTTCTTCCGCACTCCGATGGTATTTTGTATCAACTGTTGTAATGTTGTAATTATTCCAACCTTCATGATGATGGTCCTGTGGTTCGTGGATAATTCGGGGTTCTCTCGGGGACACCCGACAGATCTTTCCTGTAATGTGGTACATGTGCACAGTCATTAGAGCTCGGGGAGACGGTGACGTGTGCGGGTGGGCCACATTGCCGGGCGGTTCTGCCACACCGCCTTCCGCGGCTGCGTCCTGCGCGGTCCCTTCGCCGGGGGGACCTCCAGTATACCCTCCTGCACAGAGGAGCGGTCAGCCCTGTCATCGACGACCCCCGCGCGCCTCAAGCGCGCATCCATCCCCTCGTCGTCGCTCTCCTCCTCATCATCGCTCTCCTCCTCCGAGCTTGAGGAGCTCAGCTCGGGGGACCCGTCTCCAGGCTGATGGTTGCGACGAGCCTTTGCCAGCCTCTGCTCCCGAGCCGAGCGACGCAAGTTTTTGTTTTTCTCTTTCTTCTTCCTGGCATCCTTGCTCTCCTTGTCTTTCTGAGCAGAGAGGCGCCTCACCTGGGTGTCCGCGGCGTCCTCCCTCATCGGGGGCCTCGACGCGCGACAAGTAAACGCCCCCTGCAAAAAGAAGAAGCGTGACGAGACAAACCACAAGAAGAATGCACAAGGTTCGGAGAAAGAGAAAGGGGGAGGAGGCTCGGGACAGCTTAGCTCGAGGGGAGCTTACCAGGTCGAGACACCCCTCGTCGGGAGCCATGGCGACCAGCTCGGTGTACTCAGGGATGAACGACCCTTGGATCGTGATTGACGCCCGGGAGACGCCCTCGTTTCGAGACAGCCTCTCCTCGGCCATCCTTGATCGATTTAGCGCCTCGAGCTAGGCCTTCGGCCCCATCTCGTGCATAAGAAGGGGGCGGTCCGCCAGCAGGAGAACTCTTCGCTGGTGGAACGCCCAGATGACCGCTTGCACGGTCAACTTCCTCTCGTCCACCAGCGTCATCATCATCTTCATCAACGGTACAAGGTGGCGTTGCCTGTCCGCCGCGACGCCCCCGGTCCACTTCTCCGAGCGTTGAGTGAGGACCCTGCCGGTGTACTGCGGAAGGAGACCACCTTCATTCCGCAGATAGAACCAGTGGTCGTCCCACCCGGCCTGGTTGGTGGAAAGCTTGTACCGCAGGTATTCGCGGGGGACATTGGCTGACGAGGTCCCAGCCCTCGCAGTGATGGCGAGGGAGCCCATGCGCACGAGCCCCCTCCCGCTAGGCTTTAGGGCCTTGATGAAGAGCTCGCCCCGGAAGAGATGGACGAACATCTCCCAGTGTGGCTCCATCTTCAGGTACCCCTCGCACACCGCGGCGAATATGGCGGCGTGCGAGATTGAATTGGGGGAGAAGTGTTGAAGCTCCACCTCGTAGTGATGGGTCAGCGCCCGCATGAAGCGGCTCGGCGGAACACCGAGCCCCATGCGGTGGTAGCGCGTGAAGCTCACCACGTACCCCTCCGGCGGGTGCGGCTCCCGGTGCTCCGCCGACGGGATAACCCACCACGCGGGTCCCTCCTCCGGGTTGGGGCGCAGAAGCCCCTGGGCCACCAATGAGTCCATCTCGCACTGCGTCACCTTCGTCGGGCTCCAGTCTTCGGCCGGCAGCACTTGTGTCTGAGCGGCCATGGCGGTGGCGCGGCGCGGACACGAGCAGCGGATGGGCAGCCGGAAAATCCCCAATCGACTAGCTCGAAGGAGAGGGCGCGTGAAGGCTACGGCGGCGGTGAAGGCAAAGGCAAAGTAAAGGGTTCCTTTTCCCCTCTTTTGATATTTATAAGGGGAAACCCCAACGGGCGGGGTCTCCCACGACGTAAAAAGGTAACCGCATGCATTTAATGCGCCCACCTAACCACGTCTCGAGCCGGGTGACAGGTACACGCGGCGACATCCCATTCGCTCAACTACCGGGGCCCTCCGCGGCCGCCGCTCCAACTTCACGCCCGCTACCCTGGCGCCACGATCTCCACTCCCTGACGGTTTCCGCCTAAAAAGGCGTGCCCAACGGGCGGATGGTTTCCAAGCGACGGAGGCTTCTTCAGGAAGGTAAAAACGGGCCCCGGCCCTAAGTCTCGAAGCAGCGAAGGCTGGCCCTCGAAGAGGGTTCGACAGCCGGCTTCGAGCACCCGAGTCAGGGACACCAAGGGGCGCCACTCGCAGCATCGCTCGAGGGCCAAGCCCTCGAGGCCCCTCACGTGTATCCAAGGCGGGGCGCGCGACGTGCAGTGAGATCCCCTCGGAGGGAGGCATCGAGCCACCGGGTCATATCGAATGGACCCGGCACTCCTGCAGACTGAGCACCCATGCTTTATGAGATCGCCTCCGGGCTACAGTCGACCCCTATCGAACGGGGCATGAGGTCTCACTTGGATTCCCCGTTACCAGCTCACCGGGAACCTCAATACTCGCCCGCTCGTGGTAGTACGAGGCATCCCCCCTCGTATCCGATCGAAAGGACTCGCGGGATGACAAGCCAGGGCAACCGGCGTGCCGGACAACTCGAAGAGCCGGTCGGCCGGTTCAGCCTGGCACCCCTCGACGAAAGAGGGTCTAAAAAACTCGGGGGCTCGACGCCCCCGAACCTAAAAAAACGCAACTAAAACCCGCAAAAAGCCCACGAGGGAGTTCTAACCACTCCCCCGTGGCCTCGGGGGCTACACCCGCGGGTGTCGCTCGCACGACACCCACGAAATCAAAACGACCAAACCCTCGAGACCAGTTAGCTAACCCTCGAGATCCCAGTCGGGAGCCCCTGCTCGAGTGCAAGCACTCGAACAAGGGCTCGGGGGCTACTGTCGGGGGTCCACAAAAGGGGGACCCCCAATCAACGCAAACACACGGGTTAAAACCCAGAACACCAATTAATAGCAAACCCACAACACCGGCCCACCATGGGAAGGCCTAGGCCCGCCAAATGCCTCCCAAACCACCTCGTGGAAGCCTGCCTCTCGAGCCCTGGCTCAAGGGGATCGAGCCCGCCACCGCCATACACCACCCCTCGAGACCCGGCACAGGGCCCTCGAGCCTCGCTGGCCCGGCGGCCTACCCCTCGAGGGCACATCACGCCTCTCGAACAGCACCAAGCACTGGATGCCAGCCCCATACCGCGCATTTAATACATCCACCTACTCCAGTCACGTCCTCTGCAGCCCGACGTGTACCACAGTAACCAGGGCAAAGTCAAGTCTCGTTTTCACCACAAGCATGGGCAAAAAGGCACCAACACAGCACCGTTCGACCATACCTTGCACTGTGGCACGTCCCGGTCACATCTCGAGACTCGGATTTCCGCTGTACGACCAGGCTCCCCGGAACTCGCCCATACCTGCGGGGACTCGAGCCCCCCGCAGGCGCCACCTCGAGGCCGGCTCCGCGCCCCTCGAGCCCTAACTACTTTCACGCTATTGGAAGACAGGTACCTCAAGACCCGGAGGGACCCCGCCGTGTCCTGTACGTGCCGGAATGGGTGCTGTACGGCTTTTACATCGTCACACCACCACGTTCGCGCCCGGAATGGAGGCCACGCCCCAAGGACGCCTCAACAGCAACGCCCACATCGGCTCCAGTGGCCCCGACAAGACAGGGTTCCTACCCTTCTCCGTATTGGGCACCGTACGCCCTGACACCTGTAATACCCTTGTGTAACTCTGGTCTCCCCTTGCTCTATAAAAGGGGACACCAGGGCCCTCATTCCACGGTTACACAACTCCAAAAGACAACACACGAGTCCACACACACACTCGAGTCCGGACTCCGGTCCACGCTCATTGAGCTTGTATTCGCCCCTGTACAAGCACTTAGGTGCAAGTAATACAAGAGCCTCCTCCCCCGCTGGACGTAGGGCCTTCTTCGCCCGAACCAGGATAAATCCTTGTGTCATCTTGCATCACCATCCAGGAAGAGAGCACGCGATCATATTACTCGTTGGTGTCGTACCCCCGGGTTCGAAACACCGACACATACACATAAGGTAAAGGGAGTATATATATACCCAGATTGTCCTCTCCAGCTGACAATAGAAAGAGGTAGCAATGTATCCAGCAATTCCTGAAGTGACTGCATAGATGACAACCAATGTAGTAAATAGAGCACCACGCTTGTAAGGGTAGAATACTCCAACAAATGCAAGAAGGAATATAAGGCTATCCGCACTCTTTGTACTCTAAATCCGTTCTCTAAAAGGAATATTCTGTCCTGGTCATTTCTCTATACTACTTTCTTTCGCACTCATCCATCCTCTATATCTCATACTCTATACTAACTCCCAACAGTAGCCCCGCTTGTCATCTTCTATAAATTTTATCTAAATATATCCATAAATATATCCATGTGAGATCTTGTTTTGAAGGATTTATTAAAACGAATTTAATGATGTAATCAGAATTTAATTTAGCTTTTTAATTTGTAAGTTATAACATTTTTCATTGGTTTAAAAAAAATAGGGCCTGCCACTGCATGCGGTGCATGCTGCTGCTGCCGCCTGTGCTCTGTCGCTGCTGCGCGTGGTCCTGGCCTTTAGCGCACGTCCGGTAGAGCGTTAAAGATAGCGTCTTCCTCTCGTTTACAGGCCCAGGCCCGATAGAGTACCCGGTGCAGAAGATTTTTCCGGTATCGTGGCCTGCAGGATGCATTTAGCGCTCCCGGTGCAGTTCGTCTAAAGGTTGTGCTGCAGAGGTGCCACAGAAAAGATGGTTAGACACCTTGTCAAAACAACAATGAGCTGGAGGAATAATTTCAGCCCTGCAAATATTATAGACAGAGAAAATAGCCACAATAACTTACAGGGCAATTAGTTGAGTTCCTGTGCCAAGAGCAGCGAAAAATATGACTTATTCTTTGGGAAGCGGAAGACATCACCATGGATATACTTCCATCCAGACTCTTCCTGGTCATCAGCTGCTTCCTCATCATGAGTATACCTTCAAGTGAAAATGTACAGCCTAAACTCCTAAAGTAAACATACAGACGTATATGCAACTGATTTTAAATAAACATACAGATGTATATGCAACTGAATTATATCATGCTATCCAGTCCAAAATATATAGAGATGAAATATTATTTGGTTGGATGTGCTATCCATTAAGTTAGCAGAATATGAAATACATATCAAAAAATACTGCTATCCATTGCAACGATTGAACAAAAATGAGACGCGGCTGGCGGCCAGGCCGGCAACGCCCTGGCACGGGCGGCCGCTAGGCTCGCGGCGCCCTGGCCGGCGCGGTCGGCCGCTAGGCTCGCGGCGCCCTGGCCGGCGCGGTCGGCCGCCAGGCCCGCGACGCCTTGGCTAGCGCGGCTGGCGGCGACGCCCGCGACACTCTGCCTCGCACGACCGGCGGCCAGCGCTGCGACGAGCCGGAACACTTGGTTCTGCCGCGGTCGTGGTGGATCTGGTGCCGGCGCAGGTGGATCCGCCGGCCGGGCGTCGTTGGAGCTGGCTTCCTCCATCATCGGTGGCTAGGGTTTCAACGCCTGAAAAGAGCAGAGCAAGCGACCGCGGCTTTCGGACGGGTACGGGAAAGAAGAGTTCACCGCCCTCTCCAAGAGCCGAAGGGTATTTTTGTCTTTTCACGTGTGTAGATGTGCTGGATCACGGCACGAATTGACGGGTGTAGATGTGCTGGATCACGGCACGAATTGACGGAAGTGGACGGAAGAGCCAACAAACTAATCGAAATTCGTTTTTGGGCCAAGAAACTAAGTTCGACAGAAATAAGGCCAATAAACTAATACACACTTTTTTTAGGGCCAAGGAAATAATTCTCTTTTTTGATACGGAGGGAGTACTACATAGAATGATTAATGAGTGGGTTTTTTTTTTTCTACTCCTATACTATCATCACTCGTCGATCGGCAGCTTTGATTTGATTACTACGTACGGTCCCCACTTGTTCCTGGAGGCGCGCAACTGTGGAAGCCCCCCACCAATGGGCCACACCATCCATGCAGGGTCGTGCTAATTGAGGCCGCCGCGCGCGGTCGCTGCTCCAGATCAGAACGGGAAAACCTTGCTACACCCAAATGGGTCGTGCTAATTGAAGCCGACGCGAGAACTGACGCTGCACGCACACGGAACTGTACGTATATCACTGTTCGGGGGGATTCGATCGGCCGGCCGATAGACGGATCCGTCGATATCATGTCTATCGATCTGCGTCTCAAAAAAAAAAATGTCTATCGATCTGCTGCTGTGTGTCAACGCGGCCACCGTGAATATACTCCCTCTGTAAAACAAAAAATAATAATTCTAACACAGTAACATACTGTTTTTATTATCTTAACTTTAACTAATTATAGATTAAAAAGTATCAATATTTATGATACCACAAATAGATATATTTTCATAATAAATTAATTTAAACATTTATTAGAAACACTTAGTCAAATATAAACTATTTTACGTTGTAATTTTATTTTTTATTTTTTTTAGGAGAAGGTAGTACGTAATAAGAGTGGTCTATGCGCGTGCGCCCGTCGCGTCGTCGATAGATCGTCGTCAGTGTAACGACGATGTTTTGCGTAATTGCGTTTTGATTATGGAGACGGCTCGCGCATGCATGTACGTGTATATACGGAGTATACGTGTGTTTAGCTAGGGCGGCCGGGAATTACGTACTGCAGGAGTACTGTATACTCTGTTGTCTAGTGTTAGGGCGTGTTTGTTTTCTGTTTTCGAGGCTAAAATTTATTTCTGACGTTACGATACTAATTTAATCTATTAAAAAGTAATTATAACTAAAACTAATTACACAGTTAAACTGTACTGACAACACTAAATAGTTAAATCACGAGCTAATTAAGTTTAATAGATTTCTCTTGTAAATTAGCCTCCGACTAGTAAATTATTTTATAATTAGTTTATTTTTAATAGATTAAATTAGGATCGTAATATCCGATGTGATAGGAGTAAAATTTTAGACTGCGAGAAACCGGACACATCCGGCGCGACGATATTTATATTATATATACACGCACCAATGATAATTATTGTGTCTATATTTTTTTATATATGTGGTGCAGCTATATAGCGTGTGTTATTGCGGCTGGTGTACAGTATATCGTACGTACTCCTACTACCCACGTGCATGCGAAGGATCTCTGCATGCGAACGACTGCATGCATATATAGATGTACTGTACGTACTCCGATCGATCTCGGATTCTCGGGATGATAATGCATGCATGGGTGAGCGATTAATAAGATCAGTATATGCTATATATATATAATATATCTCGTACCCACCTCCGTGTCTATATATATTCTGACCATCAAGATGAGTGATCGTCTGATCGATGAGAGACTATGATTATTAACTATACGTACTTTTGTACTCTCGCGTAGCCAATAAATCGTGCCTGCAAGCTACTAGTATACTAGTATATAATATATTATATGGATTTTATGGAGCATATACACACATGTATGTATGGATTATTAATTAGTGTCATATATCGTCTCACGCTTACACTACTATACACTTGCTGTGGACTAGATCGATATCTCACTACTTGCTAGCAGACACACACGGTTCGCTACCGACCGATACGATGGTGCGTGATCCGCCCCCCCGGCCCGCGCCGATCCGTACGTCGCTGGTACCGCGGCCGTGTTTCTCTCGTGCCGTCGTGCGCGCGCGTGCAGTGCATGTGCGTGCGTGGATTCTCTGGTCCCGGTGCTGCGCTCGACGGATCCGTGCGCGGGGGGCTCACGTACACGTACATACATACGGCGTACCGAGTGCACGACCCCCAACGGTGTAGTATCTACATGACAGTATACTACTAGAGAACAGGCCTTTGGACGATTTGCAAAATCAGCTTTAGTCACGGAAAAATTTGCGCCCGGGACTAGAAAGGTCTTTAGTTCCCCAGCCCAACGGCTCAATTGTCAGAGGGGCCTTTAGTCCCGGTTGGTGTTACCAACCGGGGCTAAAGACCGGCCTTTAGCCCCGGTTGGTAACACTAAAGGTTTTGCCCCGGTTGGTGTATCCAGCCGGGGCTAAATGTAGGCATCTTTAGCCCCGGTTGGTAACACCAACCGGGACTAAAAGGTTTTGTCCCGGTTGGTGTACCCAGTCGGGGCTAAATGCCAACATTTAGCCCCGGCTGGGAATAATGACCGGGGCTAAATGTCTCTCCCTATATTTGAACTGTTCTTCCACCTCCAGCCGTGCTCGAGCTCCTGTCTTCATTTTTTCTTCATTCAGTCACTTGCTTGCTTGTTTGGTCTCTTCTCCGGTGATTTTTGTTTGTTAACACATCTCCGGCGATTGATTTATTTCATCACATCTACACCGCCATCGACTCCTTGAAAGGTTACTAGCTTAAGTTTTTTATTTTTTAGCTATTTTGAGTTCATTGACTTGATAGTTCAAATTATTACTCTAAAAACAAAATATGACCGTTTAATTAGTTTATTTTAATCTTTTAGAGAAATAGAGATCATTTAAATCATTTGTTGACAAAAATAGAAATATATAACAATTTAGTTTACAAAATGTGACCGGTTTAATTAGTTTTTTTTTTAGAAATAGAGATGAGTTAAATCATTTGTTTACAGAAATTAGAAATATATAATACTTTAGTTTACAAAATGTGACCGGTTTAATTAGTTTATTTTATTATTTTGGAGAAATAGAGATCAGTTAAATTATTTGTTTACAGAAATTAGAAATATATAATACTTTAGTTTACAAAATGCAGAAGGATGCCTGCTTGGTATGTTGTTTTCGAAGTCACCAAGCCAGGTATTTTCACCAGCTGGGCCGAGTGCAGTCAGTATGTCCTCAAAGTTAAGGGAGCTGTGCATAAAAAGTACAAGTCTTTTGATGAAGCTTCTGCAGCTCTAGAGGCTTTCAACTCAAGAATCAACTCAATTCCTACTGCACCTACCCCTATGTAACACCTCTGGTGTTTAAGATGTAATTAACCTGACATGTCATCATCATTAGTCATTAATCATTCTTGCCTTGCATTTATGTTTGCTTAGTACTTGTGTAGCAATCTCTTTTCAAAAACCCTAAAGCCCAAATCTTCCTATAAGGGCAAAAATGGTAATTTCACCTCTGTGCCTAGCTTTGTGTAATTCTTGTTCAGTTGGATGTCTTGAAGTTTTGTTGTGTTGGCCAAAGTTCAAAAATCAAAATCAGATTTCAAATCCCTTTGCAAAACCCTGATTTCCAAACCCTGGATTTTATCCCTCTTTTTGTAATTCAAAAATTATTCAAAATTTGAGGTTGGTCCAAAAAGCAAAGTTGTAGATCTGGCCAAGAGAAACAACTTTGGTATTTACAAATTTTCAAGTTTCTGTACAAAGTTTGAAGTAAATCCAAATTCATTCAAATTCCAGTTTTTGTCCCCTTTTCAGTTTTCAAAATTTATTTAAAAACTATTGAGTTTCAGAAAAAGGGTATATTAGCAAAGTTGTAGGTTTTGATAAAAGGAACAACTTTCATATTTGCAGATTTCCAACTTTCAATGTAAAATCAAAAGTAATTTTGAATTTATTCAAATCACAAAAGTGTTCCCTTTTCTGTTTTCAAATGTGGTCCAAAAACTATTTGGATTTTGAAAATATTCTTTTTGACAAAGTTGTAGATCTCCTTTTTTTGCACAACTTTGGTATTTTGAGTTTTTGCTGCTCAGTTCAAGTTTTGGGAGTAATTTGCAAAATACAGAGACCAGCCAAAAGTCAAACCCTAGACCTAGCCCTGTTCATCTTCAACCTAGAGCTAGGGGGGCCCGGCCATGGCGCCTCGCCGGCACTGCGCACGTCGCGTGCCTGGCAGCCGCACGCGCGCCTCCAACCTGCCGCCGCTGACCCCGTGATCATTCTGCCCCCGCACGCGCGAGCGCTGACCTCCGCGCCCGTCCCCCACTGTTCCCTGCACAGCGCCGCCGCGTGGCCGTCACCGGCAAGCCTTCGCCCAGGCCCTGGGTGCACGCCCGTCCTCCCGCCGGCTTGCAATCGAGTGCGCACGCTTCGGCCGAGCTCATCCACACCATCCCGTGCTCTCTACCGTCCCCGACCGTGCCTATAAAAGGGACCGCCGGAGTCCGAGCTCCTCACTCATCTCCGCCGCCGTCGCCAGCCCACTCCGAAGCTCCCGCCGCTCAACCACCTAGCCCAAAAGCTCCGCCTTGAGCTCGCGAAGCTTCCCAGCCCCTCAATTTTACCTCCCCCGCCTCCAATCGCCCGGCGTAACCCCATCTTCCCAAACTCCGACGAAACACCGGTGAACACGGGTTCGTCAAATACTACCTCTCCGGCCACGATCATCTTCCCCTGACCCCTGTGTCAGCTTCCTTGGCTCCGCGCGACTCTAACCAGGCCCTTGCGGTCTCGTGTGTTGCGCAGGATCGCCGAATCGCCGGAGTGCCGCCGCGGCCGTCTCCTTCCTCGAGCCTCACCCTCGAGCCTCACCCTCGAGCACGTGTCGAGCCTCACCCTCGAGCCTCACCCTCGAGAACGTGTCGAGCCTCACCCTCGAGCCTCACCCTCGAGCACGTGTCGAGCCTCACCCTCGAGCCACACCCTCGAGCACGCCTGCGAACCGCGCTCCCTCGAAGCAGCCGAGCCCTGCCTCCGAACCGTGGTAAGCACTCGAAGCCCTAGTCTCTGCTTCCACTCCGCTTCGCCCGAGCCTACCGGCCAGGCCTCGGACAGACGCTTGTCTCCGCTTCGCCCGAGCCTACCGGCCAGGCCTCGGACGGACGCTTGTCTCCGCTTCGCCCGAGCCTCCCGGCCAGGCCTCGGACGAAACGCTTGTTTCCGTCTCGCCCGAGCCCTGCTGTCCGCCTCGCCGCGATTCGCCCGAGCCCCTGCAAGGAAGGAGCACAACACTCTTTTCTTTTTCCTTTTTGAAAGAGTGTGAATAGTGTGTTGTTTTCTCTTTTTTGTGTGAATTAATTTAATGTTCCTTAAATCCTGATAAAATTATGGTATGCTCCATGCACTGTGTAGTATTTTAGAAAAATATGAAACTTGACTTTTCTGCAAGAATTTGAAAATGTAAAATCCCTCTTTTAATTAATAAATGGATGGTTTTGGATTTTTAGAAAATTATTTATAACTCCAAAAATCATGAGATAAATTTTTGTGAGCTTCCTATGCCATGTTTAGTCTCTGGTGAAATTTTGAAGTCTTTTGGAATAAGTTGATTTTTGAGCATTTATCTTTAATTGTTAAATAGTGCCTTTTGTTAATTAATGTCTGGAATTATTTGAGCACCTTAATGACCTCCAAAATTATGAAATTTGTTTTGCCATCTATCTACACCATAATGAACTTATGTGATTAATTCGGTAATTTTTGGAGCAACTTCATAAAATGACCTTTTTAAATAATTAAGGAAAATAGAAAAAAAAATGATTAGGGTTCATGTTGTATGCCCTGTTTTGCATTGTTCATGCTAGCATACTCATGTGCATGCATCATTGCATTCGTATAGTCACCGAAGAAGGAGTCAAGATCAAGGCAGCCGCCGACGAACCTGTCCCTGAGGCTACCCCGAGTTCCGACAACTGCCCTGCCGCCTTCGAGCCTGCCCTCTTTGCTCTTCAAGGCAAGCCCCGGTGCATTTAACCCTTTCCTTGAATTTATAAAATGATTTCCTTAAATGCTTTTGAGTTAAATTATTGCATTAGGTTTATAGGAGTTGTGTGCTATCCTAATTGATGCACTATCCACCTTGACCACTGATACACCTGATACCTGCTGTTCAAAAGTATTTGAAAAATGCTTAGCAATGCTTATTGAATTAGACTTTGCAATAAAATGCCAATTTCAAAAGTGTGATCACTTAAGGAATGTTTATGGGATTTTGGTCTTACTCCCCGGCTGTTGGCTAGGTATCTGATCCGTACCTAGTCAATAGCGAGGAGAGGTTGTCCGAGCGTACGGTGCCGTCATGTTGTAGTCCGGGACTCAACAGTTGACACCGACCGGGACAGGGTTGAAAAACTGACAGGACTATTACGCTTGGGTGAGATATGACCAAGGTATAGTTCTGGCTGGAAAATTAGGGACCATCCGTATGGGGGCCTGCTGGTCAAGACTTGTAACTATTCACATACTTCGGAAAGCTCTGGCTCCGAGAAATCCTTGATTGGGACCGACAACCGCGCACTGGGAGTGGAGAGATGGCGGAAGTAGCATGTACCCACGTGGTCGTCGTACCTGGATAGGAGTGGTGTACTGTACTTCCGGGTGGCGTAGGACCGGGTCCAATCTTGGAGGAATCGTGGTAGACGAGTTGGCATATGCAAGCTTGGGTGCTACATATGCAGTGTGGATAGGGATCCTCAGCTGAGTATTATTTATCCGGATTAACGTTGCTCCTCGGTTATGGAGACTTGGTCACTGACTGTCAACGGAGAGTGGTTCTCAACTAGGAATGTTTTGAAATGTAAAATGAATCAGGAATGATGAAGAATTGAGGAATGCTGAATCTTTCAAAAATAAAATAAGGTTTACAAAATGCTTTTTCTGCAAAATACTTGATCTTGCTTAAGCCTTACCTTGACTACCCTAAGCCTCTCATTCCTGAGTCTTCTCCCTTTTCTTTAGTCGGGTAAGTCTTGTTGAGTACCCCAGTACTCAGGGTTTGTTACCCATGCTGCAGGTATGACAGAGTCCCCGATGTGTCTTGCACCCTGCTGCGTGGCCATCGTCCAGGAAGAGGCCGATGAGGCCGAAGAATAGTTGTACACCCTCGGGCTGGGTGATTATAAGTATCTTTGTTGTTCTCCACTACGTTGCCTATGTCTATTTCTATTATCAGAACTTGGTTTGTAATAACTGCACCTTAATTTCTATTTGGAACCCGATTTTGTAAAACTAATGTTATTTAAGTCTTCTGCTCATTATTCCGATGTTATTTGTAAAAGTATGCAATGATGTAACCGAATTGTGAGATGATCCTACGGACATTGGGCACTGATGTAGCCCGGTGGCGAACAGGTCTTAATCACATGGAACATGGGTTCGGCTGTCAGAGGTTGACAGGGACACGTGGGCCATGGGATTAGGGTCGTTCCGTCACAGAGTGGTATCAGAGCATCTCACTTTAACGTTGCAGTGTTCGTTTTTGCGAAAACTTCAAAAGACCTTTTGAGTCCAAACAAACTAAACTTGACTATTTTGAGTCCAAATTGCTTCTCTCATCTTGTCTCTCATATGGCAACACTAGCTAGTGGAACAACATGTTTTAAGCCCTATGTACCTTATTTATTGCATTGCTTTGTTCCGTAGGAACGATTCATGCATCATGTCATAATCACTTAAGTTAACTTCCTCTCTAAGTTCGTTGGGGTAGTATGCCTTTACCTATTCTTGCTAGCCTTTCTCATCCATCTTCTCTTATCCAGACATGGCCCGTATCAAGCTGACTGCCCCCAAGTCGACTGGACCGCATGGTGTGCCACGCCACCAGCTGGCACCACGCGCTGGGGAGGAGACTGGAGAATCTTCCAACGGTCGTCGCTTTCCCCGCCGCACCCGCAAGAATCTGAAGGAGGAAACCAAGGATCTGAAGGCTGAGCTGAAGAACTTGGAGCATGACTTCTACCACTCACGCCTGGAGTTTTATGAGGCACGAGCTTCCCTGGAGCAGGCCAACCGGAATACGGTTCGCGCTATCGAGCAGCGCAATGATGCTTGGACCCGCGAGGACGTTACCAGAGCCCAGCTCCACGGACTGCAACAGTACACAGCTCAGATTGAACAGTTCAATGATATGCTTCATGAGGAAGTGCATCAGCTGTATGATCAACTCCACCCCTTGGTACCCCCGGTTATGGAAGACCCTGAGGACGGAGTAGTGGAAGAACCCGATGTGGAACAAGAGCCAGACGTGGACGAAGAAATTGAACCTGCTGAGGACGTCCACGCTGAAGACGAGGACGAGGAGGAGGAGCCTGAGCTCATCCTCGAAGAAGACGACGACGAAGACATGATCATCATCGACGACGACTAGACTCGTAGTGTCTGTA
This sequence comes from Coix lacryma-jobi var. lacryma-jobi, assembly GCA_009763385.1. Lineage (NCBI taxonomy): Eukaryota > Viridiplantae > Streptophyta > Magnoliopsida > Poales > Poaceae > Coix > Coix lacryma-jobi. Next base: position 164,480,085 of record CM019824.1, read on the forward strand.
CCATCTGCTTACCTAAAACCTTAGTCTAGGTTTGGGGGCGTTAGTCTGTCTGTTGCCAAGTCTGCATGTATCTTTCTTTTCGCATCTTTTCCCTTTATCGGTCTGTATCATCTGTCAGTCACCTTATCAAGTCATCAGTCTTTTGTATCAGAAGAAGCTATCAGTCTGTTGTTTTCAGAACCCTATCTATGAATGCTAAGTTCCAAGTTGCTTAACAGATGCCTGTGAACACTCGCACTGGAGCTGGAGGTTCTGATGATGCCAACCTCCCAAACCCTCCACCTGTCCCAGCTACCCTAGCAGATGCCATTGCAGCCTTGGCCGCCGCTGCCAACCTAATGGCTCAAAACCAAGGACAGCAGAACTTTCACCGTGGTCGCCACAACATCAACCAAGAGATCACCTATGTGGAATTCACCGAAACTCGTCCACCGGTCTTCACCAAGGCCGATGAACCCCTCGAAGCTGATGATTGGCTCCGCACCATGGAGCAGAAGTTTGGTCTTATCAACTGCACCGATATCCAGAAGCCACGGTTCGCTTCCCAGCAGCTTCGTGGTCCGGCAAGTGCTTGGTACACCAACCTGTTGGCTGCCCAGCCAGAAGGTCATCGGTTGACTTGGGAGGAGTTCCGCACTGCTTTCCGTGCTCATCACATCCCTTCCGGATTAATGAAAATGAAGCTTGATCAGTTCCTGGCTCTCCAACAGAAAGACTCCACAGTCATGCAATATGTGGGTCAATTCAATCATCTCAGCCAGTATGCCTTAGAGTATGTCAACACAGATGAGAAGAAGAGGGATTGTTTCCTCAGAGGACTGCACCCAAAGATCCGCAGGAGCTTGTCCAATAACCTGACTGGGTCTTATCACGATGTTGTTGACCGGGCTGTTGCTTTTGAAGAAAGCAATCGCCAGTACCAGGAAGAGAAGAAGAAGAAGAAAGCAGGGTCAGGCAGCTTCTCTGGCGGTCACAAACGCCAGAGAATCATCTATCACCCCAGCCACCACCACAATCGTCTACCTTACCCCAACCAGCAAGTGGTCGTCCGTACCGCGGCCACCACTCATAATGCCAACCAGCAGAGTGCCACACAGCCGAACGCCCCAGGTGTTCGTATCACCACTCCACAAACAGCCTACAACCATCCCTGCTACAACTGCGGCCAGCTTGGTCACTGGTCTCGTGAGTGCCCAAAGCCCAAGAGGTATGCTCAGAAGAATCCCCGAGGATCTCAGCAGCAGCAGCACCGTGCCCAGCAGCAACAGGCCCAGAAAGGCAGGATTGTCAAGAAACACGGGCAAGTCTACTACACCGCTGTCAGCGATATACCAGAAGGGGAGCCCGTCATGATCGGTAGGTTTCCTGTTGCCAATCACCCTGCAGTTGTGTTGTTTGATTCTGGTGCATCGCATTCCTTCATCAGTCGTACTTTTGTCATCAAGCATGAAATATCAATTGAGGATTTAAAAGAAAGTTTCTGCATATTTTCGCCTGGAGGGCGTATAAGTACTAAGGAAGTGGTTCGCAGTATACCAGTAATGTTGGGGGAACATGTATTTCCCACCACCATGATAGTGCTTCATGCTCAGGAGATAGATGTCATCCTAGGCATGAATTGGATGTGTCAGTATAAAGCCATGATCGACATCTTGAATAGAGTTGTGAGAGTGGATATTCCTAACAGTACCGCCAAACTCCTTCTCCAACTTCCAATGCCTCAAAAACCAGCAGCCACTCAAATAAATACCGCCTATGTTCTGGAAACCCGGGACATCCCCGTGGTTTGTGAATTCCCTGATGTTTTTCCTGAGGATTTGCCTGGTCTGCCTCCTGACCGTGACGTTGAGTTTGCCATAGAGCTAAAGCCCGGGACTGCTCCTATATCCCGCAGAGCTTATCGAATGCCTCCCAGAGAGTTGGCAGAACTAAAAATCCAATTACAAGATTTGTTGGACAAGGGTTTCATTCGCCCAAGCTCGTCTCCTTGGGGCTGTCCTGCAATCTTTGTAAAGAAGAAAGACAAGACTTTCAGAATGTGCATTGATTATCGCCCACTCAATGAGGTCACCATCAAAAATAAATATCCCTTGCCTCGGATTGATCTCCTCTTTGACCAGTTAGCTGGAGCCAAAGTATTCTCCAAGATCGATCTCAGATCCGGCTACCACCAAATAAAGATTCGTCCTGAAGATATTCCTAAAACAGCTTTCACCACCAGATACGGCCTATATGAGTACTTGGTCATGTCCTTCGGTTTGACCAATGCCCCTGCTCATTTCATGTACCTCATGAACTCTGTGTTCATGCCAGAGCTTGATAAATTCGTGGTCGTGTTCATTGACGACATCCTTGTCTACTCAAAAACCCCTGAAGATCATGTCGAACATCTTCGTATCGTTCTATCCCGTCTCAGAGAACATCAGCTGTTTGCCAAGTTCAGTAAATGTGAGTTCTGGTTAGATCAGATACAGTTTCTTGGTCATGTCCTTTCCGCTGAAGGTGTGTCAGTTGACCCTGGTAAAGTGGCAGACATTCTGGATTGGAAGCCACCTACCACTGTTCATCAAGTCCGCAGTTTTATGGGAATGGCAGGATATTATCGTCGATTCATCCCAGATTTCTCAAGAATCTCCAAGCCTATCACTGAGTTAGTAAAGAATTCTGTGAAGTTTGTCTGGTCACCAGCCTGTGAGCAAGCCTTTCAAACTCTGAAGAAACTATTAACTACATCACCAGTGCTAGCCCAGCCGAACATCGAGAAGCCCTTTGATGTCTACTGTGATGCAAATGGTACTGGTTTGGGCTGTGTTTTGATGCAAGAAGGTCGAGTGATCGCTTATGCCTCCCGACAGCTTAAGCGACATGAAGAGAATTACCCAACTCATGATCTCGAGTTAGCAGCAGTAGTGCATGCCTTGAAGATCTGGCGTCATTATTTGTTGGGCAGTACCTGTAATGTGTACACTGATCACAAAAGCCTGAAGTATATCTTCACTCAAGAGGAACTGAATATGAGGCAGAGAAGATGGCTTGAGTTAATTAAGGACTATGATCTTGAAGTGCATTACCATCCGGGTAAGGCGAATGTGGTTGCCGATGCGCTCAGTCGCAAGTCATATTGCAACTGTCTGATGATGAAACCCTATGATTCTTCTTTGTGTTATGAGCTGGAAAAGTTGAATATTGAAATGATTCCACAAGGAACTCTGAATAATATCAGAATAGAAACCCCTATCAGAGAGCAGATCATCGCTACACAGAAAGATAACCTTGGAATCAAGCACATCATCGAAAAGGTCCAATCCGGAAAGGCTGATTGTTTCAGGATCGATGATGCAGGAGTAGTATGGTTTAAGAATCGGTTAGTAGTTCCTAAAGTGCCTGAGTTAAGAAAGTTAATCCTTGATGAAGCACACTTGACTAGATTCTCCATCCACCCCGGCAGCAACAAAATGTACCAGGATTTGAAGCAGCAATTCTGGTGGACAAAGATGAAGATTGAGATCGCCCGATATGTCGCTCAGTGCGATACCTGCCAGAAAGTCAAAGTCGTGCACATGAAGCCCGGAGGGGAATTGCAACCTTTATCTGTACCTGCTTGGAAATGGGACGATATCAGTATGGATTTTATCAATGGTCTACCCAAGACATCAAGAGGTTTTGATTCCATATGGGTGATCGTGGATCGCCTCACTAAGCAAGCTCACTTCCTGCCAGTAAAGACCAGTTACACCGTCCCCACTTATGCCACTTTGTACAAGAACCACATAGTGAAACTCCATGGCATACCCAAGAGCAATATCTCTGATCGTGGTACCCAGTTTGTCGCCAAGTTTTGGAAAGCGTTCCATACCTCACTTGGAACCAAGCTCTTGCATAGTACGGCATATCATCCTCAAACAGATGGACAAACTGAGCGAGTCAACCAAGTGTTAGAGGATATGTTGAGAGCATGTGTGCTCACCTTCGCAGATACTTGGGATGACTGTTTGCCCTTGGCAGAGTTCTCATATAATAACAGTTACCAAGAGAGCATCAAAATGGCACCCTTTGAAGCACTGTACGGCCGCCGTTGTCGTACACCTCTCAGTTGGTCTGAACCCGGAGAAAGGGAATTCTTTGGAGTTGACCTAGTAAAAGATATGGAAGAGAACGTCAAGCAAATACAAGAGAACATGAAGATTGCACAGTCTCGACAGAAAAGTTATGCTGACAGGAGGCGTCGACCTCTGCAGTTCGAGATCGGGGATTATGTGTACCTGAAGGTCTCACCCACCAAAGGAGTCACTCGTTTTGGAGTTAAAGGGAAGTTAGCACCTCGCTATATTGGTCCCTTTGAAATTCTGGATCGTTGTGGCAAGGTCGCTTACAAGCTAAGTTTGCCCGATCATCTTTCAGCAGTTCATAATGTGTTTCATGTCTCCCAACTCAAGAAGTGTCTCCGAGTGCCCGAACATGTGGTAGATGTTGAAGGTGTTGAGTTAGAACCTGATCTGTCATATTCTGAGTATCCAGTTCGTGTGTTGGATTACAAGGACCGTGTTACCCGGAGGACTACCACGAGATGGTACAAGATCCAGTGGAACCAACACTCTGAAGAAGAAGCCACTTGGGAATCTGAAGACTTCTTAGCAAAGAACTATCCCGACTTTCTCGATACTCTGTAGATGTAAGGTTTTGCCTTTTCCTTCTTAAGACGTGGAATCTCGGGGCGAGATTTCTTTTAGGGGGGAAGGCTGTAACACCTCTGGTGTTTAAGATGTAATTAACCTGACATGTCATCATCATTAGTCATTAATCATTCTTGCCTTGCATTTATGTTTGCTTAGTACTTGTGTGGCAATCTCTTTTCAAAAACCCTAAAGCCCAAATCTTCCTATAAGGGCAAAAATGGTAATTTCACCTCTGTGCCTAGCTTTGTGTAATTCTTGTTCAGTTGGATGTCTTGAAGTTTTGTTGTGTTGGCCAAAGTTCAAATATCAAAATCAGATTTCAAATCCATTTGCAAAACCCTGATTTCCAAACCCTGGATTTTATCCCTCTTTTTGTAATTCAAAAATTATTCAAAATTTGAGGTTGGTCCAAAAAGCAAAGTTGTAGATCTGGCCAAGAGAAACAACTTTGGTATTTACAAATTTTCAAGTTTCTGTACAAAGTTTGAAGTAAATCCAAATTCATTCAAATTCCAGTTTTTGTCCCCTTTTCAGTTTTCAAAATTTATTTAAAAACTATTGAGTTTCAGAAAAAGGGTATATTAGCAAAGTTGTAGGTTTTGATAAAAGGAACAACTTTCATATTTGCAGATTTCCAACTTTCAATGTAAAATCAAAAGTAATTTTGAATTTATTCAAATCACAAAAGTGTTCCCTTTTCTGTTTTCAAATGTGGTCCAAAAACTATTTGGATTTTGAAAATATTCTTTTTGACAAAGTTGTAGATCTCCTTTTTTTGCACAACTTTGGTATTTTGAGTTTTTGCTGCTCAGTTCAAGTTTTGGGAGTAATTTGCAAAATACAGAGACCAGCCAAAAGTCAAACCCTAGACCTAGCCCTGTTCATCTTCAACCTAGAGCTAGGGGGGCCCGGCCATGGCGCCTCGCCGGCACTGCGCACGTCGCGTGCCTGGCAGCCGCACGCGCGCCTCCAACCTGCCGCCGCTGACCCCGTGATCATTCTGCCCCCGCACGCGCGAGCGCTGACCTCCGCGCCCGTCCCCCACTGTTCCCTGCACAGCGCCGCCGCGTGGCCGTCACCGGCAAGCCTTCGCCCAGGCCCTGGGTGCACGCCCGTCCTCCCGCCGGCTTGCAATCGAGTGCGCACGCTTCGGCCGAGCTCATCCACACCATCCCGTGCTCTCTACCGTCCCCGACCGTGCCTATAAAAGGGACCGCCGGAGTCCGAGCTCCTCACTCATCTCCGCCGCCGTCGCCAGCCCACTCCGAAGCTCCCGCCGCTCAACCACCTAGCCCAAAAGCTCCGCCTTGAGCTCGCGAAGCTTCCCAGCCCCTCAATTTTACCTCCCCCGCCTCCAATCGCCCGGCGTAACCCCATCTTCCCAAACTCCGACGAAACACCGGTGAACACGGGTTCGTCAAATACTACCTCTCCGGCCACGATCATCTTCCCCTGACCCCTGTGTCAGCTTCCTTGGCTCCGCGCGACTCTAACCAGGCCCTTGCGGTCTCGTGTGTTGCGCAGGATCGCCGAATCGCCGGAGTGCCGCCGCGGCCGTCTCCTTCCTCGAGCCTCACCCTCGAGCCTCACCCTCGAGCACGTGTCGAGCCTCACCCTCGAGCCTCACCCTCGAGAACGTGTCGAGCCTCACCCTCGAGCCTCACCCTCGAGCACGTGTCGAGCCTCACCCTCGAGCCACACCCTCGAGCACGCCTGCGAACCGCGCTCCCTCGAAGCAGCCGAGCCCTGCCTCCGAACCGTGGTAAGCACTCGAAGCCCCAGTCTCTGCTTCCACTCCGCTTCGCCCGAGCCTACCGGCCAGGCCTCGGACAGACGCTTGTCTCCGCTTCGCCCGAGCCTACCGGCCAGGCCTCGGACGGACGCTTGTCTCCGCTTCGCCCGAGCCTCCCGGCCAGGCCTCGGACGAAACGCTTGTTTCCGTCTCGCCCGAGCCCTGCTGTCCGCCTCGCCGCGATTCGCCCGAGCCCCTGCAAGGAAGGAGCACAACACTCTTTTCTTTTTCCTTTTTGAAAGAGTGTGAATAGTGTGTTGTTTTCTCTTTTTTGTGTGAATTAATTTAATGTTCCTTAAATCCTGATAAAATTATGGTATGCTCCATGCACTGTGTAGTATTTTAGAAAAATATGAAACTTGACTTTTCTGCAAGAATTTGAAAATGTAAAATCCCTCTTTTAATTAATAAATGGATGGTTTTGGATTTTTAGAAAATTATTTATAACTCCAAAAATCATGAGATAAATTTTTGTGAGCTTCCTATGCCATGTTTAGTCTCTGGTGAAATTTTGAAGTCTTTTGGAATAAGTTGATTTTTGAGCATTTATCTTTAATTGTTAAATAGTGCCTTTTGTTAATTAATGTCTGGAATTATTTGAGCACCTTAATGACCTCCAAAATTATGAAATTTGTTTTGCCATCTATCTACACCATAATGAACTTATGTGATTAATTCGGTAATTTTTGGAGCAACTTCATAAAATGACCTTTTTAAATAATTAAGGAAAATAGAAAAAAAAAATGATTAGGGTTCATGTTGTATGCCCTGTTTTGCATTGTTCATGCTAGCATACTCATGTGCATGCATCATTGCATTCGTATAGTCACCGAAGAAGGAGTCAAGATCGAGGCAGCCGCCGACGAACCTGTCCCTGAGGCTACCCCGAGTTCCGACAACTGCCCTGCCGCCTTCGAGCCTGCCCTCTTTGCTCTTCAAGGCAAGCCCCGGTGCATTTAACCCTTTCCTTGAATTTATAAAATGATTTCCTTAAATGCTTTTGAGTTAAATTATTGCATTAGGTTTATAGGAGTTGTGTGCTATCCTAATTGATGCACTATCCACCTTGACCACTGATACACCTGATACCTGCTGTTCAAAAGTATTTGAAAAATGCTTAGCAATGCTTATTGAATTAGACTTTGCAATAAAATGCCAATTTCAAAAGTGTGATCACTTAAGGAATGTTTATGGGATTTTGGTCTTACTCCCCGGCTGTTGGCTAGGTATCTGATCCGTACCTAGTCAATAGCGAGGAGAGGTTGTCCGAGCGTACGGTGCCGTCATGTTGTAGTCCGGGACTCAATAGTTGACACCGACCGGGACAGGGTTGAAAAACTGACAGGACTATTACGCTTGGGTGAGATATGACCAAGGTATAGTTCTGGCTGGAAAATTAGGGACCATCCGTATGGGGGCCTGCTGGTCAAGACTTGTAACTATTCACATACTTCGGAAAGCTCTGGCTCCGAGAAATCCTTGATTGGGACCGACAACCGCGCACTGGGAGTGGAGAGATGGCGGAAGTAGCATGTACCCACGTGGTCGTCGTACCTGGATAGGAGTGGTGTACTGTACTTCCGGGTGGCGTAGGACCGGGTCCAATCTTGGAGGAATCGTGGTAGACGAGTTGGCATATGCAAGCTTGGGTGCTACATATGCAGTGTGGATAGGGATCCTCAGCTGAGTATTATTTATCCGGATTAACGTTGCTCCTCGGTTATGGAGACTTGGTCACTGACTGTCAACGGAGAGTGGTTCTCAACTAGGAATGTTTTGAAATGTAAAATGAATCAGGAATGATGAAGAATTGAGGAATGCTGAATCTTTCAAAAATAAAATAAGGTTTACAAAATGCTTTTTCTGCAAAATACTTGATCTTGCTTAAGCCTTACCTTGACTACCCTAAGCCTCTCATTCCTGAGTCTTCTCCCTTTTCTTTAGTCGGGTAAGTCTTGTTGAGTACCCCAGTACTCAGGGTTTGTTACCCATGCTGCAGGTATGACAGAGTCCCCGATGTGTCTTGCACCCTGCTGCGTGGCCATCGTCCAGGAAGAGGCCGATGAGGCCGAAGAATAGTTGTACACCCTCGGGCTGGGTGATTATAAGTATCTTTGTTGTTCTCCACTACGTTGCCTATGTCTATTTCTATTATCAGAACTTGGTTTGTAATAACTGCACCTTAATTTCTATTTGGAACCCGATTTTGTAAAACTAATGTTATTTAAGTCTTCCGCTCATTATTCCGATGTTATTTGTAAAAGTATGCAATGTTGTAACCGAATTGTGAGATGATCCTGCGGACATTGGGCACTGATGTAGCCCGGTGGCGAACAGGTCTTAATCACATGGAACATGGGTTCGGCTGTCAGAGGTTGACAGGGACACGTGGGCCATGGGATTAGGGTCGTTCCGTCACACCCTACCTTACCTTCCTATCAGGTTGGAGTGGCAGGCAGTCCATCTTGTTGGACTGTGATGTGGGAAAAATGTGCAGGTGTTGTTAGTTGCTTTGGTTGTGGCCAAGTGGATTAGGCTGCACTGTTATCTTGATGTAATAATTAATTAGACAAGTTCAACTGCTACTACTTTTATGCCACCAGTGATTCTTACTAAATTTCATGCCAGTCATTTTATAATTTCATTTGTTTATAAGAATGAGAGATATAATTATGTGATATGTCATATAATGCAGACGATGACACGTCACTGGATGTACAATGCCGATCGTCGCTCAAAAGAGTTCATTGATGGCGTGCATTATTTTTTAAGAGTGGCCGAGGCAAACAAGCGGAATGGTTCTATGTGCTGCCCATGTGCCCTTTGTAATAATTCGAAGGAATATTCTAGCTCAAGGAGTCTTCACTCACACTTGTTCAAGTCGGGTTTCATGCCAAACTATAGTTATTGGACGAAGCATGGAGAAACTGGGGTTATGATGGAAGAAGGTGAAGACGAACAATTGGACCCTGACGATGACATTATTGCTCAATACGGTGACTTTGGTGATACTGCAATGGGGGAAGGTGAAGAAGAGGCAAGTGCAGAAGACACACTCGCTGAAGATGATGCTCTTGGTGATGTCATTCGTGATGCACAAAGAGATTGCGAAAGTGAAAAGGAGAAGGCTAAGTTTGACTGTATGCTAGAGGATCACAGGAAATTACTATATCCGTCTGCTGCAGATGGACAAAAAAAGTTGGGTACAACACTTGAGTTGCTACAATGGAAGGCACAAAATGGTGTATCTGACAAGGCATTTGGACAATTATTGAAGATTATAAAACAAAAGATGCTTCTGAAGCCTAACGAATTACCCGGCACTACGTACGAAGCAAAACAAGTCGTCTGTCCTTTGGGTTTAGAAATCCAGAAGATACATGCATGCCCTAATGACTGCATCCTGTATATAAATGGCAGAGGGCATATGTATATGGTCAAAGTCTATACAACCCAGCGGCCCTGAGGGATCTTGGTACACAAATGCACTTGCTAAATCAGTGGTACCTTACGGTGTGTGGCAGAAAAGCTGATGACTATATTTGCGTCAGAATTAGAGACCATGATTACTTTCGTGGTGATGACGTCATATATGTTCAGTTTAATGAGTTACATCAGCTCTGCCACATGGACGCTCTTGACAAATCTCTCGTCAGCTGCTTTTGCCTGTAAGTGATTGTTTCTTTTAATAATCTCACTTTAGCTTATGTATATGTATAAGTAATTATCCTCACACTAGCAAGCGTTTGTAAACATATGCAGAAACATGATGAGACAACTAAGGCGTAAAAATGACAAGGACATTGGTTTTATCGATCCATATATCGTATTCAAGCACCCAGGTACTCTCTTGGATGCATGGAAAACTCAAACAGAGAGGAATTTGCGGAGGTTCTTCGTAAACCAAAGGGACAAAAGATATATACTATTCCCCTACAACTTTAGGTGAGTTTTGTTATCATATGCACATTTTATTATAGGTTGACATAAAGATATATGTGTTGACTATATAAATATAAATGCAGTTTTCACTGGATACTAATTGTGATCGATCTCCACGAGAGTCGTTTGCTAATCTATGACTTTCTGAGAAAACCACAAGAAGATTACCAAGATATGATAGATATTATCCGAGGGTAAATGTGATCTTTAAATATTGATTCCTGCCCTTTAACTCTGCAATAGTTAAGTACTGATCCAATTATATATGTTGTGCAGGGTTTGGGCTTGGTTTGTTCAGAAACACCGTCCGGATCTGAAAGCGCAACTTCCTGATCCTCTACTACTAAATGTAAGTTGTACTACCTCCCTGTCTCTTTACCTTAATTAGCATCACTCAGCAGACGCACGCTTATCCGAGAGTAATCTTTTTATATCTTGTACAGTGGGTTCTACGGCAGTCACCGGGAAACAAGTTACGTGCGTACTATGTTTGTGAGTTCCTGACGGTGTATGAAAAAAGAACTCCTCTACAGAGTCAGCAAGTACGTAACATGTAAATAAATTTATTTCATTTTTTGTTGCTTTTACATAAATATTATGTATGTTAATACTTTCTTTTTCTTTTAATCCAAATTGAAGGAGACATGGTTGAAGAACCAGGTGATGGATAAGGTCCGCCTCAAAGCAATTCAAGAGACCATCGCGGGCTTCCTTAATGACCATGTCCTTAAGTCTGGCACCGAGTATTGGTTTAATAAAGACGAACCAATGAAGCCAAACCAAGATGAACACTTGTATGACCTCTAAGTCAGGACAATATTTGTGTTGTAAATATCAAGTTAAGGATGCATGATGGATAATGTTGTATATTTTATGTACATATGTATAGATAGTTCTATAATATATATGTATATAGTTTCATATTTCATTTGTGTGTAATTGTAAATTTTATGTGTTTATATATATATTTATTAGCAGCGAAGAATACGTATTTGAAACCGGCCTAATGGAATATATTAGCAGCGAAGAATACGTATTAGAAAACCTAATGTAATTGTAAAACCAAAAACAATAACCAATTGAAAAGAAAAGAAAAAGAAAAAAGAAAAAAGCAGCGGCCTCTTTAGCCCCGGTTGGTAATACCAACCGGGACTAAAGAAGCCAGCCACCGTGACTCGGCTGGAGACCTCTTTAGTCCCCGTTGGTATTACCAACCGGGGCTAAAGGCCCCCCTTTAACCTCGGGGCGGGGAACCGGGGCTAAAGGTCGGACCTTTAGTCCCGATTTCTTAGCCCCGGCTCCATGCCCGGGGTAAAGGCCTGGCCAGTAGTGGTACGTACTCCCCACGATATATTATTGCCTGTGTGTATTAACGTACTACTACACCTCTGCCACGATTGAGAGGTGTCAGCGTGGCGGTAGTACACCGCCAATATAAATGCCATCCATCTGTGCCCGTGTGTACAGTTCCAATAATAATCAGGCCTGACGGCTGACACCAATGACCCGTCGAGCATTTTATTTCTTTTTCAGTATGTGTCTCTAAATAACTAAGTTTAACTTCAGTTGTAAAAAAATCATGTGACATTTGCATCTTCAAATAAAACTGTTAAAAAACTAGATTCAAAGATGTTTCTAATGATACTAATTATATATCATAAATATTAATATTCTTTAATCTATATTTAATCAAAATCATTTCTCGGAAAACGAAAACAATAGTTATACGTATATTTGGTCAGAAGCTAATATAAAGTTTAGTTTGTATCGATGTTATGACACTAATTTAGTCTATTAAATAAAACTAATTACACTATCGTACAATAATTAATAAGGCAAATATTAAGTCAAATTAATCTATTAATTAAAAAATATTTACTAGCACAATTGTCACATCATGGACTAATTAGGTTTAACAGATTCGTTTCGCAAATTAGCCTCCAACTCATCAAGTTTTATAATTAATTTTTTTTAATAAACTAAATTAGAAGATGACAGAGACTAAATTTTAGTCGCCAAAATGTTAAGACACCTCCGGAGTTAGTACTCTCTCCATCCCTTTTTAATTATCATCCGGAAAGCGTGTCTGTGAGGGAAACGCGAATTTCTAGAGACAGTTATCTAGGGAGAGAGTACTCCGTACACAACAACGCGTCGAGTCCTTGTTTAGTTGCTCCTCAATTTTGCAAAATTGGCAAGATTTCCCATCACATCAATCTTTAAATATATACATGAAAAATTAAATGTAGGTAAAAAAATAACTAATTGTACTTTTAGTATGTACATGTCGAGACGAATCTTTGGAGTCTACGTAGTCCATATTTGGATAAAGTTTATCAAATAACAACGAAAACGCTACAGAGAAAATTTTGCAAAATTTTTCTATCTAAAAAAAACTCTGTCTGTACGTTCTCCCTCTCAAATGATGAGCGCACAGGCACAGTGCAGATTGCCGGTTGGTACGCATGCATGATGGTAGCTGCTGCTGCTGGGGCCTGGGGCCCGCATCTGCATGCAGCAGAGTATCGTCGTATTGTACTCGCGTACGTAGCTAGCGTGTACAGTACGTAGCGCGCGATGTACTTGAGGATCTCGCGCGTATATATAAATCCTCGATGTGATCTTCTCTATATGACTATATATCTATATCTATATACGCCTCCACAGTACGTGGCACTTGTGTACTTGGCTCTTCCGAATTTTCTTGGCGTACTCGATCGGTAGAGTACGTTCTGCACTACACAGTGCGTGCGTACGTGAAAGAGGTAACGTTAACGCGTCGTTGTCTTCCCTATACCCTATATATGCATATGCATATGCTCCCATATATCCATACAAACAACGACAAGAACAATAGAACATGTATGCATGGTGCATGCGCATAAAGGCGACGCGTCTCTCTCTCACACACAGAGAGAGAAAGTACGTACTAGAACCGCATTGCTGTCGATCGGCGTGAGTGCAGACGCCGCCCTTTCTTTGTCAATTAATACAAATAAAATAACTAAAGATGTGCATCACGTACGTACAGCTCGTCCAAAACTCACACAGAGAGTACACGCCGTATATTTATATTTAGTGGAAGAGAAGAAAAAAGGGATTTGTTATATTTCATAGTACGTCTGAAATATAATATCTTTTCAGGCGGCGACTACAACCTTAATTTAGATCTTCATCCAATGGTCCAAATCTATCACAAGAAACAAATAATAATTTTTTTTTTCTATGGAATGATAAAAACAAAACTGTTTAGACGTTTGAAATATAGGCAATGTGAAGAAAAAATACTGCTTACTCCTAGCTAGGGAGAAGGCTGACACTGAACAAAGTACATTATAACCGCATCACTTCCCTCACTCCGATCCTATGCATATTCGTCCCTAACCTCTAGCTCTTGTTTCGTCTCCTTGTTAAGATTCTCCTGCGCCTGAAAATGTATATATGGCGCGCAGATGCATTAAACCCAAAGGCTACCATCATTATCATCAGCATCATGTATAAGCCCAGGGCTACCTGCTTTCTCCAGCATCATCGCCGCTTTTTCATAACGCCCGGCCGGCCCAGGGATATACGGAGTACATTCCAACTTTTCCAAGATCAACGTGCGCGCGATCGACAATATCCATATCTATCTATCTATATATGCACGGCCACGGCATGGCATGATGCATGGTCTATCTCAGCTCGTGATGATGGTCTATCTCGTGCTTTATTTACAGACCCGGCCGGCCGACGATCGATATCGTCTCATATCTTCGTACCCGGCCACGCTGCTAACTGTGTGAGAGATTTGCATGGTTAATGAACTGTCATCGATATATATCCTGTTACTAATTTGGGGTCCTTTATTTTCAAAGTGTCGCCGTACGTGTGTGATTCGAATTGATTGGAACGCATGCACGCAGCTGTGCAACGGCCGGCCGGCAAAGCTTTTGTAGTACGTACGGACGGACGGACGTAGGAGCATCTCCAATAGTTTGGAAAAAATGACTTGTTATCCTTGTTTTATTAGAAAAAGAAGAAAAAACGTTCTCCAACAGATTGGTATATGACTTGCTAAAATTTTCCAAGTTGGAATCGGAGGCCATCTACTTGCTATATTTACCAAGTCAGCTTCACTTGCTATCCGGCGTTTCTATATGTTATTTTTACCAAGTTGGAATACTTTTCTATGTTATTTTTACCAAACTATTGGAGATACATGAAACATTTACTTGTCAAAAGTTTTAGCAAGTTGCTAAATGACAACTTTTTCCAAGTCAATTTTTTCAAACAATTGAAGATGCTCTAAGATTATATTACTACGCCCGCAAGGTGCCAGCAGGAGGTGGAATGAAAGGTGTGCACCATGGAAATTGAAAACTGGCTGGAGAGGGAGGGAGCGAGAGGGCCTATTACGATCGAAGAGACAGAGGGAAAATGATGCATCTCATGTTGTGATTCCTTAATTAGATTGGATAGCATATTGGTCCACATTACATATACGCATAATGGATAAGGTAGAAAGAACTAGTTTTTGCTTGTTTGGATGATGATTTTCATAAAAAGTCTTAGGGTTTAGCCATAATGCTAACGCGTTGGAGTATTTTCCTGTGCATAAATTGAGGTGACAGCAAAGAGGATCGAGTTTACACTTAAGGTTCGCCATATATATAGGCTTTTTCCATGGGTTCTATACCCGTTAGCAACTCGAAGGATATGGCACTCTCGCCACTATACCTAGCTGCAAAATGTGTTAGCCATCTGCCTGGTGGGATCCATACTAGAACCATTCGAGTTAACAGGCGGACCTAATGGTCCAACTCTTCAGTCGAAGTGTTAGTAGTTGGAAGATACCACCCCGAAGGTTATTGGCACATTGCAGTCGTACTGTCTTACGGCTACACACATATCGAATAGACCCATTAGGTTAAGGTACTCGAAAAGACGAAAATATACATAAACACTAGGTTAAGTAGAGAAAAATAAACACTAGGTTAAGTAGAGAAAAAGACAAGTCAGAGTACGT
Organism: Coix lacryma-jobi var. lacryma-jobi; assembly: GCA_009763385.1. Lineage (NCBI taxonomy): Eukaryota > Viridiplantae > Streptophyta > Magnoliopsida > Poales > Poaceae > Coix > Coix lacryma-jobi. The sequence goes on from CM019824.1 coordinate 164,495,503, forward strand.
ACACTTTGAGATGGTTGAATACTTGTCTATGTGTTGCTTGAGTGAGTTTTGGATTGTCTCATTGCTTAGATTTATGTAAAAGTCTAGTCAATCGTTGAGGGCAGGTGTGTGAACCCCACATTTCAAGATTCTTGTAACCGGGGCTAAAGGTTCTAGGCGAAAAAATAAATGTGTGTTGTGTGAGCTCTCGCTTCACACACGCTTACCAACTGAGCTACACAACCCACGTGATATAGTTCTGGATGTTTTCCTTTTGAATCCACTCGGGAAGGACCTTTAGCCCCGGTTGGTAACACCAACCGGGGCTGTTACCAACCGGGGCTAAAGGTACCAACCGGGACTAAAGGTCCAGAACCTTTAGTCCGGGTTGGTAATAACAACCGGGGCTAAAGATTCACCGGGACTAAAGGTCTTTAGCCCCGGACACAATTTTTGGCCGAGACTATAGCTCAATTGATAGATCGTCCAAAGGTCTGTTCTATAGTAGTGAACCAACGAGTCTAGATTGTACTGGACATGTACGACATTGAATAGACCAAATGAACAAAAAAAAAAATGCACGCTGTTTTAAGATTTGATTAGAGGGGTAGAATGCACGTTTTTTTAAAGAGCGAACCCATGCATTTTCAGCCTGGCTGCACGCTGCACCCTGTACGCAGAAGCTGAAGGCAAAGAGGCCAGCAATCAAGATCAATCATCTCTTCGCAAGAAGTTCGTGTATGGCTGATTGGCTGTATGCATTCATTCATGGCAGCGGAGCGGAGACGTACCATGCTTGCATTTCTTGATGATTTATATTTCCAATGTTTGACTAACTAATATAGGTATGGAGGGAGTATCACAAAAGTACCATGCGATCGATTGGATACGTACTGGTCGCTCTCTGCCTGTCTCGCTCTCTCTCGTTCTCAGCATTTAGGTCTTGGTTAGTTGTAGTTCGAAAAGTTTTTTGATGTCACATTAAATGTTCTGATACTAATTTAGTCTATTGAAAATAGACTAATAAGAAAACAAATTATATATTTCGTCTGCAAACTATCAGACGAAATTTTTAAGACTAATTAATCTGTTATTAGTATATTACGGTAGCACAATATTATCAAATTATGGACTAATTAGACTTTGAAAAGTCATCCCCGTGAAGTTATTGCAACCTGTATACAGTATTAGTTATTTCTAGTCTACATTTAATACTTCATACATGTGTCAAACATTCAATGTGATGAGTGAAAAAAATTTAGACGGAAACTAAACAAGCTCTTACTATAACTGTAGTAGGTTGGAGTAGGAGCTCGAGCACACACTTACTCGCTGCGTCCCATAATATTTGTACATCTAAGAGGACGATACATAAATTAATGTAGATACCAAATGATAATATTGCCCCTATAAAAGGATTTGACAGGTTGAACAGCAGTGGCTTGCAGCGGTTTGGAACTTGCGGTGGAGAAGTAGAAATCCTGAACAAGTGCATGGGAGTTTAGGACTTTTTTTTTATTTTGTGGTCTCACACTGATAGTATACTAATGAGTGGGTTCCACAAAAGCCTGACACTCTATTCTAGGGCTTTGTTTAGATTGCATTAAACTTCCAATTTTTTCACTCTCTATCAGATCACATCAATGTTTGGACGCATGCATGAAGCATTAAATGTTAATAACTAATTGCACAGATTAGTTGTACTTCCTCTGTCTCTGAAAGAATCAATTCCTAGAATCTGTGTCAGTCAAACTTTTTAAACTTTGACTAACTTTATAGAAAAAAAATAATAATTATAATGTAAATTAGACACATTATGAAAATATATTTTATGGTATATCTAATGATATAAATTTGATACTATCAATCTTATAGTTTTTTTCTAAAAATTTGGTCAAAGTTTAAAAAGTTTGACTCAAGACAACTCTAGAAATCTATTTATTCAGGGACAGATAGAGTAAATCACGAGACGAATCTTTTGAGGCTAGTTAGCACATGATTAAACAATATTTGTCAGATACAAACGAAAGTGCTACGGTAGCAAAGTTGAAAATTTTCAGCATCTAAACAAGGCCTAGCTGCCAGTTGTGCAAATACTAAAAATAGCTTGAACTCAAAAGTCTGGGACAGAGGGAGTACGCATTTACGTGCCTCACTGAAGTATATATAGCTTGAACTCACCGCCGGCCGGCGAGGAGCCGTGGCGACGCTCGCGCGCGGGGCATGCAGATGCAGTGCAGGAGAGCGGGTCAAAACGAGATAGAGGATCTCCAGTTCATTTACTCCGGATTTTCCCCGGAGTGAAAGCCTGCTTTGCTGCCTCCTCACCCGCAGACCCCCCACTTCCGCAGTAACGGCGGCAATAACTGCGGATCCTGCCGAATTTGGCGCCCCCCGTACTGACGCGTGCGGGCTGCCGTGGAGAGAGAGAGAGAGGCGTGGTGGACACACCCACGCACGGCCACCGAGTTGCCAGTAGCTAGTGCAGCACCTGGCAAGGCCTGGCCGCTGGCTCGCTCTGGCTGCACGCAACACACCGAGCTCGGCGCCCCCGGCCGGCGGCCTACGCCCATCCGCGCGCCCGACTCCCTGGCCCCCCACGCCGGCCCAGACGAGAGCCTCCTCCGTCTGGGCGCGCTGGGGCCGAGCGCCAGCGCTACGCGACGCCTGAAGCGCATGTCCCCCCTCCGTTTCCGAGGAGGGGACGGAGGGAATTGATGGTGCCGCTGGCCGGCGGCTGGCGCTCTGCGCTGCCGATGGACAAGGGCAAGGGCGAGAGGCGCTCGCGGCGGAGGAATTTGCCGGCACGGGCACGGCTGGTTGGCGCATGCTCCGAGACTCGAGATTTTTTTGTAGCACCTGCCCCCTGCAGCTGCAGGGCAGATTCCGATCTTTATGGTTTCGCTTGTACGTACAAAGTATACGTACCTCGCTCTCTTGCTGTACCAGCCTACCAGTCCACATCTATGCTGTACGCCTCTAGATTCTACCAGGCGCGGTAGTAGCACCGGTCAGGTACCGATGCGTCCATATGCGTTTTGCGATGAGTACCATGAGATGAGATCCATCTCTTGGCACTGTACTCTGTACCGGTGGCGCCGACGATTTTGGTAGGAGCTGAAACCCTACCGATCCGGCCAAGTGCAATTGGCATGTACCAATGTGGAGGCCGACGCCTACCAAGGGCGATGCAGGAACCGCTCTAGTGCCGGCACGTACAGTACCGTCTGCACTACATGGACCGGAGTCCGGCAAGATTGGTGAGATCTTCCACTGTTCTGCCGAATCCGATGGGCGCAGCGCTTGCTGTTCTGCCGGTTCCATTCCAGCTAGATAGGGTGCAGCAGCATACCATAATAACTCTCCCGCTCCCAGGCTCCCAGCAACGACGAATTCGAATTCAGCTCGGCAGCTGTCAGAAAAGAAAAACTATACACTGTACTAAATAGTTCCAGATAAGTTACAAAAAAAAAAGCAACTGTATGTATATACTACAAAATGGTACTGGTATTTATTGCAATTCACGACGCCATGTAGTAGCGAAAAAAATTTACCATTGTTTTCGTTCCAGAGTTTGGTCACAAATACAAAATGATCGGACAGACTGGCCAGCGATCTCAACCACTTAATACTCCAATTTGCTCTTCCACGATGTATCTCTGGATTCTGGAAAGAATGTTTGTACAGTTGGTTTCTTTGGCTGTAAAGGAACTCTGGATGACAATCATGTATATAGTATAAAGATTTTTTTCCCATAATGTGAATCCATGCCACTTCAAAATGGAAAGGTCCCTGTTAGCCGGATATGCTCAAGGGTGCGCTTCAGGCCGTACTGAAGAACGGCCCGGTTCCCGGCTCTGAAACCATCTCCGTAGGCCATGGAAGTATCTGTCTCGATCTGATGCTTGAAGAAGTCCCCAAGCTTGTGCTCGAACTGAGACCGCCCTCCCTTTTTCGATGACGTGGATGATGAAGATCCTGAGGATGATGATGCACCGCTGCTGCCTGATCCGGCCATGATCTCTGACTCGATCCACAGGTGAGCAAGAACTTGGCAAATGCCCTCTTCTACGTCTGGACTCAGTGTCCGGTATCCTGTGATGACATGTTCAATGTTCATTAGCAGAAATGTCTGTGTAACAGTTTCAAGTAGATAGGATATGTAGGGAAATGGTTATGACTACTGCCAAATTAATGCAAGATTTTCTTCACCGAGAAATTAGCATAGATTGCATTGTTATTTCTAGTTAACAATTATCCATGACACCAAAACTGGGTCCCAACAATTTACATGGCAGCCTGACCAGTTCACTAGCACTGGCTAATAAAAACTTGTTCAGTCTTGAAAATAACTTAATGCCCTTACTAGCCTAGAACTAAAACATTAGTTTAGTTGCTATGTGTCAGATCTAAATAGGTCTCCCTGGTTTTGGTCCGAGGAGAAACACAAGAACTTAGGTATCACCTTTAAGTCGCAACATGCATGCATCATCTCATGAGCTAAAATTGAACCTGTCAAACAATCTGCAAGAACAAAAAAACCATAAAAGTCCATACAAACAAATTTGAGCATTCATAATGATTCAACAATGCAGAAGCAAATAAAACAACAAAGTATCTCCATATCATACAGAAGATGTTATGTTGATGGACAAGAGTAAGTTAGTTCCCGTGAACTCTACAGTAAGTTCATAGTCCAGACATCTCCAATTTCATGCAGCTTTTTTTTGGGCACACAGAAGGAAAATATTCTGAAGGAACTGAAAGAAAACCACTTTGCTGAACTAGCTGTCCCCTTTTCTTGAACTCTGACATCTAACTGCACATTTGCACCCTATGGTTGCCTACTTTGATTGCAAAAAAGTGGCAAAACCAGGGGCAACTTTGCATTGACTTAACCCAAAGCAGGGACAATGGCAAATAGTCAAAATAAAGAGCGCAAAAGTGCACGTAGAGATTAAAACTGGGCAGCAGTCCTTATTGTTTCAGTCAGGAGGTGCTGATTGTAACATTGTACAAAACAAAAGGTTGATGTTTCACCTTGGGAGACCATACAGAATGAGAATTGCAGTTACTTCACATCGCCGTGTCAGCCTATATGGCTCTGTTATCATTCCATAATTTTGTTTCCAGCCATTCTAGGTCTCCTCAGTATCTGAAAACATCATTGTCTCATTCAGAATCCAGCCAAACAACAAAATTGGAACAGAACATGAATTAAATGAGGAAAGAATAACCTAATTGGTGTTTGGAAAAACTCTCACCGTGCTAACAGTCTGTTCTTCTGATAAGCACAGCCCTCTTGTTTCTGGAAGATGGTGGTGACCCTGGTATCCAAAATAAACAAAATGGTTACAGGCTTACAGCTAACAGTATAGTGGGGTAGAAAAGAATTTTTTTGGTTTTGAGCATAGTTAACATACAGCCTTCTCTCCTTCCATGGCTTCATTCAAAGCTTGTCTCTCGACCAGAAGCAGAGGAACCTGCTGTTCCACTTTCATATTCAGTCCTTCGTAAAATTCCTGAATTTCAAGATACAAAGGCTGGCACTCGTTTGTATCCATCACTGCGGAATCAAGGCACTCCAGGCAGAGCTTACGACCATCATCCAGTAATACATATCTTGATTCCCTGGGCTGGTAAGTAAACGAACCATGTTGGAATGAATTGATCCAAGTTTCATTTCACACAAAGTGGCTCTCTTGTAACCACCTCCATTCTCTTTAAACCATGCCTACAAGACCAAATTAAGAAAGAAAAACGTGCTAACTGGACATACCTCCATTCTTTCACAACTACAGCACCTCGGAGTACCATCCACTTCATGTGAAGGACAGTATTTTTGCAGCCAGAAAGGATGTGCCCTATATTCAATAAGGCCATTCATATTTGTAGGAATCTGAAAAGAAGAAACCATAAGATGGCGCATATAAAAACAGAAAAAGAAGTCAACACAATCAACTTTCTACTTACTGCGAACATAATCAATCAGCTAACTAACATGTGTAAGTAACTACAACCTTCCAAGCCTTGGTAGTTGCCAAATTTTACAACAAAATCGTGCAAGATATTAGCAAGAGTAAACATGTCAATCATAGAAAATGTAGAGAAAGCACATTCTCCAGGATATTGGAGGCGGATTTTCTTAGCACAAACAGACATGTAAAATGTACAGCAAAAACAACTTATAGCATAAACAGATCAGTCAAGGTAAATGAAGTGATTCTTACAAATTGCTTGCAGACATCACATTTTGGGTGAAACTGCTCCTTGTAGCAAGTTTTATGGTATGGATGATTCCCGGACATGGAGAACTGCAGCATGGCTTTAAGGTCAGTACATTGAAAGAAACTGCTAAAAAGTTAGCAAAAAAGTTACCTCATAGTCATATATTGGTTGACTACAGGCATGGCAACGAAAACATTCCGGATGCCAAACAGCTCCCATGCAACTGAGAAAACGCCCGTGACCAATCTCTCTGTGACATCCTGCGCATGCTCTGCAGAAAAGTACACTTTATATTAAGAATAGTAGGAAGAGAAAAATAAAAGACATAATGATATCTTCCATGCCAATCATCCTAGTGTGTTTTTGAGCATTACAGCGCCTTTCTTATTACAGTCGAGGTGAAAAATCATACACCATTTCTTGTTCTTTTGACAGCATTTGAAAATTCACATATCTACAATTTCTTATTCGTTTGACAGCATTGGAAAATTTCACATGTCCAAGGCACTTCTGTTTAAGGCAAACACATCACTGAGGACATGCTTCATCCTTTTACATATAATAAGGTAACTAATCACCACAAGCCCCATCCACTTTAAAAGATTTTTCTTTCATTTTACATCTGAGCTCTAAATTTCACCAAAGTCTAACAGTTTTCCGAAAGACTGGAAGAAAAGATAAGGAAACCGAACCTGGCATAATAACGTGCACGCTACACAAATCAGATAAACATTTCAGCTGTATACCTAAAGCTGAGCGGGATTTATTTTTCTAGATAATCATGCCATCATATTCGTTTTTTCTCTGTTCCTTCCAATGAAGAAATTGTAGCTCAGTTGGTGGGAGGTGTGGGGTGTACAGTTTGATTCCTTTTCAGCTTTAATTTCTACAGATATTTTTTAACAAAAAATTATCTACTCCTAGGCAGATTCATTAATATGAAATGACTGCATCCGTTGAAAAATCTGCTGAACTGGCGGAGCCTTGTTTGGACCATAGAGGGCTATGCCCCCCGTGCCATTATCCCGTTGTGATTAGCAGTGTTTGTGAAGCCATTAAACAGAATGTGGTATTCAGGGAATGAACCACGTAAATCAATATTCAGGCGCTTTGGTAGAAGGACAAAATAAGATTTTCTATTTTTTTGCAGTATAGTATGCAGCCAGTATGGTCCATGACTTCATTTAGTGTACTTCCTTTCTGGTAAACTAAAATACCAGTTCCGTTATATGCTTATTTGCTATTTCATAACCATCAACTCAAATTGCATATATCCACACAAAAGCCAGAATAGTAAAGTAACCAAACTGAAATGAACCTGAATCCGGATGAGAACATAAATGGTAATGGGTGATATGCATTTCCACCATTGACACTGCCATTTTCGCGAGGTGGCTGATATGCATTGCCACCATTGCCAGTTTCGCGAGGCAGATGGTATGTAGTGCCACCATTGGCACTGCCATTTCTGCAAGGGGGTGATTCAACATTCAAACTTTCCTGGATAGCTCTTGCAAGTTGCTCATCCTCATCCAAATGCATATCCTTTTCTAGAAGTAAAAACAAATTAAACCAGAAAGTGTCACACATTATGTCATACGCCCTTACACATTAACTGCATGAATTCATAAGAAAACTAGCAGCACTAGATACATGGAGTAAATTGAATAACAATAGCCTTAGAGAAAATTTTGGGCACAATACATTACAACGTAACACACTAATGCTCAATTCAGAGATGCACTTTTCTTACTTGGTTTCGGTTGTAGTCCATAAGAATATTCAGTGAGCAATTGTTACATTTAGCCACAGAAATTGGAGAAAACATTCTCGAATCAATCTTTAAAAGTAAGAATATTGATTGAAGCCACAACAAACAATTAACTGTACAATAATTCCTTGTTTTATTGGATGGATCTTTTTGTGACCTGATGTTTCCATTTACCCAAGAAATCCATAGAAATCTAGAACAAACTATTTCCATTTAAAGATGGAAAAAGGAAATTACTTTCTTGATCAAAATTAGACAATATCAGAAATAATGAACAGAAATAAGTTAACTATCCTAAAGCAAAGATTTCCGATGAGCGTACTATCGTCATATGCAGTGGACTGGCTTCAAAGTTTTTTTTTAAGTACCAGTTAATATGAGAGATAGGTGCTTCTCTAAAACACTAAGTACCTTGACAATGTCACATCATAGGTAAACATAAGTGACAACCATTCTCTAAAACATTAAGAACCTGGATGAATGTCACAGCATAAATTAAAAAGAAAGCATACCAACCTATTGTCTTTGCCTTCCTTTGCTCCTCTTCCAATAGAGAGAGAGCTATAGCATGGTCAATATCCTCATTGTTAAACTCTGAAAGGATGTCCTACATTGCATGACAATATTTGATCAGTGAGATAGTCAATTTATTACTTAAAAGCTTATAACAACGGCATATGGTATTTTTGAAGTAATTGGTGGCTTGGAGCCATCTAAAACCTTATTAGAAGCTTATAGTTGTCCAGAAATTGGCTCATGTATAACCATATTGAATGAAGCATCAACGTTGCCGCAACACCACAAACAATAACAAAAATGATGTTTCATGTCACCAATCTCAAACCATTGCGAACATTATTACCCATATAAGGGAATTCTAATGGACAAGACATAGTGGTATATTTTACAGGTCAGAGTAAAAATGCTGTCCTTTCAAGTCACTAGGGTACAAAATTCTATCATACATCAGAGCTTTCACTTTTCTCAATAACAAGAACAGGACAAGTTTTCTTGGAGCTCATGCAAACTGCATCTCCTTTGCCTAAGCTAGATAAATAGAATGACCTCCTTTTATCCTGAATGTGAGGAAGTCCACTCCAGTACACGACATTGTTCAAAAACATAAAATGGTAACAGTAGCGGATTGCATAAGGTTCTTACAGTCACAACAGGAGAGCTAGAGGGTTCATTCCATGCTGTATCTTCTGCAGGCCTGCTGTGATACTGCCCTTCCGAGACATTGTGGGTTGAGCCTCTAAAAAACTTGGTCAGCCAACCCATATTGCTCAAACTGGCAATAGAACAATAGCTGTTATCTGCCATTAAACTGAAATGTTAGGACACGCAAAACGAATGGTGAAATCAGAATGGGTACAATGGAATCCCACCAATTTTTATTGGGAAACAAACTGCACAAGCACTTGGGTGCCAAGCTCAATTGTGTAAGTATCAGCCGATTATTTATCGTCCAAATAGAGAACCTACTCGAACCATGGATGATTGGATTAGATTAGTACGGAACCACACCGCAGAGAACTGAACCCCAAGCGAGAAAACCGAAGGATTCGATTGATAACTCCAATCACTACTGTATAGGCTCTACAACTACAATCTATCCAAGCATGCTGGGCCTGCTGCTTACCAGGAGACGAAACCGATCCAAGTCCGGATGGATCTCCGCTTCACGGCGCCTGTAGAGACGGGGCGGGAGGCGGCGGGCGAGGCCTCTCCTAGAAGAGGGGCCTGGCTGACCTGCCCTGTAGCTGCTGTACCCAGGCGCCGGCGGCGATGATCCGCGCAACAAATTGCCAAGAAGAAACGAGCCGGCGAAAGAATCCGAGGAGAAATCGGGAGAGCGGAGGAAGTGGAAAGCAGGCGAGTTGGGGGGCGAGAGCGACCGAGCGCGAGCGGGCAGGTTGCGATCCTAACACGAAAATGGCCCTCTTTTTTTTGGTTCGGGGGGTTCAGGCTGGCCTCGCTTGCCTTTTCAGGTGATCTCGGCGAGGAGAGGAGGCGCGGCGGCCGACGCGTGGTCGGCGCGGGCGAGCCGATTGGCCGGCAAAGCCCGCTCGGGGTCGGGGTCGCGGCGTCAGGTGCCCACGCAGAGAAGCGGGTAGCGGGGGTGGGGCTGGGTACCGGGCCACGAAACCGAGGAAGGGGGGGGAGAGGGTGGACGCGGACACGCGACACAGGTCGTCCAAAACGGCTGCCCGGATAGCTGCCAGAAAAGTCTCTGGGATTCTCTTCACGTTTTTTGGGCGTTTGAACTTGTCAGTTTGTCACACTGACGCGCTCTCCTTTGAACGGAGAAACCTCTCTCTTCAGAAGATCTCTCCTACGGTCATCCGGTCAATCTACTAAATCTATATCTATCCATACTTAATTAATCTCTTAATTAAAAAGATCTCTCATGCGGTCAATGTACTAAATCTATATCTATCTATACCTAATTAATCTCTTAAAGAACAAAGTTATTCTTTCATTCATTTTTTTTGTCTTCACGATGCTACAGAGCAAAGCGATTCTTTCATCCGTCTGCTCTCATCCTCTGCATCCATGTCCCAGACTCGCGACATGTTAGATGAAAAAGGAGTCCAATTCCATGACATATTAACGACCATGCAACAAATTACACTTCGATAAACAAAGACACATTTTGCTAGTAATAAAGTAGAAGCCGTACCAGAACATCACAGACGAAAACAAGAACATTAGGTTATAGGCTCTATAATAAAGTGATGCTTTCGGTTGGCATACATGCCAGTTTGTAACACTCGCTAAACAACTTTAGCATCGCCCCAGCACATTTACAGCATTCACAACGATTACATTTTCGTCTCATAACATCACATATGCTCTCCAGGATGCTTATACAAGACGATTTCCTCCTCGACCTCAGTCCTGGCGCCACTCACCAGCACCCAGACCTCAGATATCTTCTCCACACGCCCTTCAGAGAGATCCGCAATGGTGAACGCGCGCAATGTTGGAGCTATGGATCCTGATCCTTCGGGCTGATTTTGCTCGTACCTAGGAATTGTTTGGGCAGATTTCACTCTAGGCACAACTGCTCCATTCAGATATATGGTGTGGTTGGCTCCAAAGGCAATCATCTTCCTCAAGCCTCTCCCGTAGGCTAGGCTCTTGTGCATGTGCCCGAAAACAACTAGTGGGATGGAAACTCTGGCTTCCCTTTGCATATCGGAGATGGCTCGCTCAAGATCTGACATAGTTTTTGTTCAAGCATGCCATGTTGACACATATGAAGTAACTGTGTAAAGGAGAGGCAAAGTAACTAGAGGGAAAGTATTGCCATGAACACCAGACCTGGATCGCCATGGTCACCGCCACCAGGTACCCAATCCCGCCCACAGATATCGTCCATTCTTGAACCTAGACCTGCATAATCACAGCATTGTATAGGCATGTTATGACTTCAAACATTTTATTCATACATTTCATGAACTATCTATGAAATTTGCTCAATCAAATGTTCATTCAGAGACCTGTTGGTCCATTATGTGCAAGCAATACGACAGAATGTCCCTCCGGTGCACCTGCAGCAGCAGCATATATCTTCTTTGCACTTCCAGACATATCATTGACACCATAACTACAAGGTATTGTGACAATAGTAAGTGGTCAATGGTGATCGATGAAGATGGATAAAAACGACAGGAAAAGAAGGAACAAGAATATTGTGTGACATAAAGTGAGGCTATATTTTCTGGAGAGTAGTTATGCAATAATGAAGAAGACAGTGGCATACATTGCCAATGCAATAAAACCAGGCATAGATCTAAATTTTCCAAGAGCTACCGTGACTGACTACAGCAAATAATAGCCGATTAGCTAGCACTGCAAATTTCCAAGGTGAAGAGCAGTTCAGTGATAAATGATAAATTTTGCGGATGCGTTGTGTTAATCATAGTTAGTGATGTATGGCCAACACTCTCACGGTGTAACTAGTCAGCACAGCACGCCAAAGAAGTGGTTGGCTGAGCCAGCCTGAGTTCAAGTCACGGCACCATCTTCTTAAGATGAAAATCAGGGGGGGTGTCTCTCCCCCTGGTTGAGTTGTTTTTTTAGTTAGTGATGTATGAATGTGAATCAAAAAAGCTAGCTCCACAATCAAAATCAAGCGGGCAGCCAAAAAGTGTGCATCCTCCAGTCATAGGTGGTGTCCTTCTAAAGATAAGATATGCCTTCCGTCCTTAAAAACATCAAGCTATAGTACACTGCTGGACAAGAGCCAACTTAAATCACCATTCCCAGCTTCCTATCACCTAAGGTGATTCCAGTTGTAATTTTACTGCTTACAAAAAGAACCTGATAAGTAACCAGCCAAGTGATATGATACAACTAGGATCTCAACAATACAAAACATTCAATTGAGGCACCAATTCCTATTTCTTGTGAAATCCTGATCCAGACTGGTTTTGGTTCCCCGACAGACCCAGTGAATGCTCTGGAATCTAGATCTGAAACTTGATGGAAACTTTTAGAAGTAATTCAAGAAACAGTCGCTTTCCTTATTCTTGAAGGTTAGCCACCCCCACCACTCCATCAGTTCAGTTACTGATATTTATTCAGATAACTATATCAGCAATCGAATGCAAGAGATCTGTATGACTATGCTTTAGAATCCTGCAGCTGAGAGACACACACATGAATATGGGAGCAATAGCATGCATGAAATGCAGTTGGTGAGAAAATAACTCCGATAGTTTATTTCTTCTGGGTGGTCAATCGTAAATCCATGATTCCAAGGATATTACAAAATCTCAAAATAATTTCAAGGAAATGACAAAATAAATATCAAAGCACCAAACAGAAAAGTTAACAAGCATATGTATCTATTAGTTATCATCACTCTTACCAACCATTTTGACAGAAATTTTGGTCTAAATAGCCTATCACCACCACAGGAAAATGGCCGTCCACCAACAATGCTCAGCTTAATCGATGGGAAGTCCAAACATTTGTATCCAACATGCTGCTCACCAAGGCTGATATTAATAAGAAAAAGAAAACGAAATATAAGTGCTATTGATCATTTTCCAGCTTAGCAAGTATATTAATCTAGTGAAGAGTGAATACAGTTAACCCCTGGATCATTCTAAATAGCCATAACCTGCTTGAGAACCATCGAGTAGTTAGGCCAAGAATCGGATTTTAACTTAGTCATAGAAAGCTAGTAGCCTCGTACAATTATACTCAATTAAATTCCAATTGGATTCAGTATTATTCCAATTTTATTCTTCAAAAGAGGAAAAAAATTACTAAACAATAAAGCTGAAACTCTTAAAGTGGCGGTGATCAAATGATAGATAGCTGAAGAGCATAACAGCAATTATGCAATCTACAAGGTGCAACATCTACAACAAGACTTCCTTCCTAAAAAACCCTGCTATCCTAGCAACATATTGCAATAAACAACTAAACACATAGCTTATTGCATAAAGCAGGAATATCTTACCTTGCGAGCTGAAGCCGAACACGATCAACCTTCCTGAATGGCAACCAAGTACATGATGACATAAAAAGAAATTGAATTACTTTAGTCTTTCTCCTTTCAAGATGAAAGCATGACTCTTACTTCTCTGAGAATTGATGCGTGTGCCAGCAATCATGATTGCCAAGAATTGCCGCCTTTGGTAACTGAAGATCTGAAATGCTTTTGACAAGTTCAACATTCTCATTTCCATAATCGCCTGCCATATATGGAGTTAGGGAAAACAAAAGATGGCAAACATCAAGAATTCATTTCACAGAGTAATTGAGTAAAACATGAAGTAAAGGAAATAGCTGGAAAGCAGCATACCTGTAAAAAGCACTAAATCTGGCTGCATTTTACAGAGAGAGCAAATTAGAGTTTCAGAGAAAGAGAATATTCCTACAGTGATTTTTATACAAATATTTTCTGTTTGGTTCCGATGTAAATGTACGAGTAAGCATTGCAAATGCATGGAAAGCATATGGAATAGGACATATTTAGACAATAGCACATTGTAGAACTATAGAACTAGAGAGAAGAGAGAAGCTACATATGAAGTGTACACAGCCTAATAAGATATCCAATGGACAAGTTTATCAGAAAGCTGAAAGGTCAATATGCAATACCTGAAGAAATTGGAGCGCCTTTGAATCTTCCTCAAGGGCCCATTCATTGTGCTGCAAGGCTCAACACATAAAAGCCAATAAATTAGTACAGCACACGATTAGAGATCTCATCAATATGAATTTTAAGCCCAGAAGAATAAATGGTACAGGAGTTATTATGTTACTACTAAATTAATGGTCTGACACTGAATCCGACCAAGCCACAAAAGTAAGTCATTCACTCCTACTCCTAAATCATATCCATGAGGAATCCAAGTGACTAGTAGCTTTCCACAGTGTTTGATCAGCAGAACATGGAATCAAAGGATCTGCTTGAGACTCTATGCTTGGCTATGCTCAAATTTGGGGGAAACACGACCCATCTAATTGTCTACCCGAAGGTTCAAGGGCCAAAGGAAATCACCTCCCCATTTCAAACACTCTAAACTGAAACTCTAGAAATCAAATACCGCCTGAATCCCGCGCCTATCCCCGAACCCTACCGACGCACGCATCATCCAGTCACCCCAAAACTGCAACAATAAGTCAATGTGCACTGTGCAGAACCCCAGTCCCCAGTTCTCAAAGTCCTCTCTCGCCTCCTTGCTTCTAATCCCTTGAACCTGGAACCCAACATGGGATAACAAAGGGCTACACCCGTACCAAACCCATATGTCTGCCGTCCCCTCCCTCCTAACGAAGAGAGCGCATGGTTGTTAAGAGAGATGGAGCCTGGAGGGTACCACATCGCCGACGACTGCGATTCGGACGCGGTGGCGGCCTGCGCTGGCAGCAGAGTCCATGACCCTGCGGCTGGGACGGGACGGAGGGGATGATGGGCGAGGAGGAGGGTTTGCGGAGGCGCGCGCGGCTACAGCTGCTCCGGCCGCCGACCACGAGGAAGGAGAGCAAGACCGCAAGACCATTTTCTTTTTCAGTTTTAAGATTTCCCGAACTACTCTTTGTTCTTTTTTTCCCCACCTCCAGATGGGCCGGGCCGCGTTTGGTGGCTCGTGCACTCATGCCCGCGCGCGCGGGTGTCACCGTGTGGGATTGTTTTTCGAGCTAAAGAGGGATAAACAGTTGCATGCCCTCTGCCCTAAATTATAAGTCGTTTTGGCTTATTTGGTACATGAAAAGATTTATAATTTAAAATAGAGAGTAAAGAGTAATGTATTGGTTAAAGCAAAATGAAAGTGTCTATTTTCTTGTTCGGTCTATGAATGGACAATAAAGGTGAGATTAGCCATTTGACAAGTAAAACTCAAAGTAGAGCTTGCCCGCATGACATGGACAATGATAGAGCTCACCTGCCTTTGTCCACGCTCAAGTGAAAGAACGCTTGTCCCGAGTAGGATGACTCTATCCTAAAAAAAAGATAAGAGCGAGAGTCATGGAACGGAATCTAGTAAGCATATGTCCCAGTGGAACGTCTTTAACTTTGTCTATCCCAGAACGAAACACTATTTATGTAATATCGCACCTGAGATTTCTTTGTCCCTCAGACCTTAGTGAATTTTTTTATTAATAACCCAATTAAATAAAAAATTTCATAAACAACACTGTCTTTTTTTTACAAAACTAACCTTTTGCCGCGCCGTCCCCAATGGCGCGGCAAAGCGTTAGCCGCGCCATGCATGGCGGCGCGCAAAAGCGCCACCGTGGCAGCGTCCGGCCACGCAGGCCCGCGTGGGCCCGCTCGTCAGCTAGCCGCGCCAGGCGGGATGGCGCGGCTAGTGCGTTTGCCGCGCCAGGCGGCCTGGCGCGGTCAACGGCTTTGCCGCGCCAGGCGGGGTGGCGCGGCAAAACCCATCTAGATCTGGCCCGCTGGCCAACAGCAGCCTCCTCTTCATTCCTCTCTCTCTCCCAAACCAATTCAATCCAATCCATTCCATTTCATCCCTCCTCTCTTCATCTCCCTCAATCGAACTTGTTCTCTCTGCACTAGAGGTATTTTGATCCATATTGCTGTTCCTTATCCATATTTGCAATGTAGGATTAAATCATATTTCGGTAAGTTAGGGTTTGTGGACAATATTTATTTGAAAATGTCGTGACGTTAGTTGTTAATTAATGATAGATTTATTCATGTATTAGACTTTTTTATCTGTTTTGCTTAATATTTTATTCAATTTGTATACATTTTTTTGTGTAATATTTGTTACGTCATTATGTAGATTTATAATTAATCATGAATGTATGTGTAGCGTTGACATATTTTTATTGTTAGGATGCCGCGGCGTGGCAAAGCTAGTAAGTCAAGGTAAGATCGGTACATTGTTGATTTATTTGTCTGTTTTAATGAAGTAATTTTGTGTTATGTTCATTTGTTATTGCGTTGATGATTGTAGGCAGCCTCTCACGGGCAATGCCTATGCCCGTTTGCCATTGCCTAGCGGTGTTCCGGTGTCCATGTGCTACTGCGGCGATGATTGTAAGGTCGCAATATCTGATGAGGAGCACACATACGGTCAGAGGTATTGGATGTGTGAGAATTATGCCTTTGACCCTACACCTAAACAGATCCGTATTGGACTAATGGTGAGAAGCTGATGGCTTGTTCTATACATGAATGACAAATCATTTATATTTTATTACCTAATTGACTTAGTCGTATTTTGCAGGAGCCTCCACCACTATGTGACTTCGAGCAGTGGATCGACACTGAGATGAAGCCGGAGGACAAGGAGCACGTAGAGAGGATGAAAAAGTGGGCTGCGGAGGACAAGGAGCGTTTGGAGAAGAGACGCAAAGAAGAGGCAGCACAAAAGCAGCATGAGGAAGAGGCAAGAATGAGGGATGCAGCTAAGCGTAGGGGGGAGAGGGAGAAGAGGCTTGAGCGTGTGCGTCGTGCCAAGGCTGCCATGGAGCAGGATCCGGATGCTGTGAGGAAGAGAAAATGGTCTCGTTGCACTCAGTAGTGTGGTAGGTTCAGTAGTCATTATTGAGTAATGAACATTGTTGTCATTTGGTGGACTTGTTAGTGTATTGTACTGTTGGTTTGTACTTCCGTGTACCGTTTATTTTGGATCCTCGATTATGTAGTCTTGAACTGCACTTTGTTCGGCTTTATTATATGTTGTTGTATTGTTTGCGGTAGTTCATGTGTCATTGATTTTTTGTGGATAAAGTACGAGAAATAGAATAGAGCAAACCATTACACGAACAACAAACTAGTACATGGCATGTGAGGACCTTTTACCGTAACTTGGTTAAAAGGTCCTAGACTAATCCTAACATGCCTTAGGTAATTGATTGGCACAACACAACACGCACATAGTGGTCTAAGTAGTCTAGAAGCCGTCCCACATAGCAAACTGAGTAGACCATTCTCCGTAATAGCCTCCCATTACGGGTGGTGGTGGTGGTGGCGGTGGTGGGGCGGCGGTGGAGGCCTCTTGTTCTTGTGATGCGGGCAGTTGCAATATGGATCAAGGCATATTGCTTCATCTGAACCGTCTGCATCGTTGTCGTCATCATCATAGTCCTTGAGCATGCTTTTAACTTCTCTTTCAAGATCGTCGATACGACGCTGCAGATAATAGATGTATTCCTGATGCGGCCATATTGGAGGAGGATCCACCCATCTGGTGAAGCCGCAGTTTTCTTCGGAAATAGAAGACTGACATTCATAAAATGACTAAGTATTAGCAAACATGAGAGGCATAGCAACAACAATTAAATAAAGTTACCCATGCTCGCGGGCATTTGAAGAAACGTCGGCCTGCCTCCAGGTCGTCGTGGAGCATCTGCACCAAACAGTCCTCACCATGGCGGCATTTTGGCCAGTCCTCTAAACGGTTATCGTATCCCCTAAGAGGACGGTCCCGGCTGAAATCCTTTTTGCTCTCAACGGGAAAGTCATATAGTGCCTCTAAGAAGAAATCAGGACCAAGAGATCCCTCCCACACAATGGGAGGTCCCTTCCTCCCACCCTTTCCTCTCCGCCCTTGGACGAACCTCCAGACATCTCTACTACGAACCTCGCAAGCTCTGCTGAAGTTGTTGAATATGCAAGGCGCTGATGGTTTATATAGGCGGAGCCCTGGTTTTGAACTTGTGAATTATCTCAGCTGCATTGTGAGTGTGTAGTTATTGCAACTGAAAAGGCTATTCGCTGAAAAATCTAATCACTGAAAAGCCTATACACTGAAAAGTCTATGGGAATCAAAACTGCAGAGCACTTATGAGGACAAGACACGACACTAAAAAAGCTATGCATCAAGATGCTAGCTTTTGCCGCGCCAACCCTGGGGGCGCGGCTGACGCTTTTGCCGCGCCAGGCGGCATGGCGCGGCAAATGCATTTGTCGCGCCACCCCGCCTGGCGCGGCAAAAGCGTCAGTCGCGCCCCCAGGGTTGGCGCGGCAAAGCCTCAAGGAGTTTTGCAGCAGGCAAAGCCCCAAGGTTTCCCGCCGACCGATCGAGTTCCCGATCGATCTTTGTTCTAATGTGTTGTCTCTGTTTGATCGAATGTGTTTCCCGTTTTTCCTGTTTTTCCGCAAACGCAATAACAAGGAACCAAACATTGACACAATTTGAATAAACGAAAACGTAATAGCGGTCATAAAAAAACAAAGTGGCTCAGGCTCCACGAAGTACATAATAGGGTTCTCAAACAAGTTATCTAACAAATACATCACCTATCCCTATAGTCTAACACTAAGCCTAGCTAGGTGTGTACGGCTGACGAGGCCGCCTCCGACGCTTCGGCGCGACAGCTGCGAGGTCCATGTTCGGCGTGAACGTGACGTCCGTGCGGTCTCGTGCGCGTGGCTGCCGCGTGGTGACCCCTGCGTCTGACTAGGTCCCTGCAACATTCAAAATAAATGTTAGCAAACAACTTAAATATATCTGACGAACTTAAATGTATAGCGGTCAACTTATGTACCTGCACATCCTCCTGAGTAGGTAGTGGAGCTCCACCTAGCTGTGAGTACCCCAGCTCCTGTGTTGCGCCCTGCTCTGGCCAAGGCTGCCAGCCAGGGCCGGTGTAGTAGCCACTAGGGTAGTCGTAAGCACCAGGTACCTGCCACGCCGTGTCGTCCAGGCCACCTCTGGAGGAGGACCCTCCAGCGTAGTGCGAGCTATGGCCGAGGGCCATGTAGCCTGCACTAGCCGTGTAGGGTGGTGTCATGCGCTCGACGTACTGCTCCTCGTCCTCCTCCCTCCCCCTCCTCCTCGGCTTCTCCTCTGCAGTGGGGCCCTTTCCCCCGCGTGGATCCGCAGAGTGCCTCCCCCCCGGGCGTCGGACGACGCTGCTGCTGCTGGGACAGTGTCATACACCAAAGGGCTCGAAGGCTGGGGAAGGATAGGTGGGGCCCACACGCTGTGTCCATGCCACCCAAGCTTCTGACAAGCAGCCTTCTGCAGCCCTTCCTGATTTTCTGCAAATAAGAAATAATAATAATATATATAATTTGTACAGTTTATGACTTCTTAAGATTACAAGTGCGGTTCGAATGTGTTATGATACCTGCAGAAAGCCTGTACCGGGCCGTGGTCCCCATAGAGCTGGTGTGGTGTAATAAGCTGCGCTGCCTCGTCGGAGTACCGAGACAGCTGCGACGCCTGCCGACACAAGACCAGGGGGTAAGTGCACCAAGTACAGAAACACAAACAATAGTTGAGGGCATGATATATTACCACGTAGCTGTGTAGAGGGGCTCTGTCAGGCTGAGTCGATGCCCTAGTGGTAGCATCGTACGGGTCCTCGTCGTCGTCCGCTCGTCCTCAGCGGTGGCCTCGTAGTACGGTGGCTTAATGTGCAACCTGGTGCTCCGGTGCAGCCACTAGGTACTAGTCGAAGACGCCCTGGTCCGTACGGCTCGCCGTCGTCAACGTCCTGCTGGTACCTGTTTGTCCAACTCATGACATGATCGACGTGCTCCGCGCGCCAATCAACAGGATTCTTCCGTCTGCTTTGGCGCTTCACCCTGCATTGCAAAGAACCCATCTGTTAGAGCATAAGATAGAATTTACTAGAGTAATTGAACAACACTGTGAATGATACTTACTTGTGCAACCTCTGATCCGTGCTAATCAGAGGTGGAGGAAACTCCTGTCGTAGGCCGAACTGACGCATCACCCTGATGGGCAAGTGCATCTCGACCACGTAAAAGCAGATAAGAGGGACGGTGCAACGCCAATCTACATGGTCCAGCTCCGTGGCGGGGTTGAACACGTTGTCGTACAGGTCCCAGGGGTCCCAACTGACCTGTTGTAATGAACAAACATAGTTAGTCATGTTCCTTTTTCAATATAAAAAATTGAACTCATTCCGGAATTACCTGGTGCTGTGTCAGGACGTCCAGCAAGTCCGTGTACAGGTGGTAGCGGCGCTGGGGTTGCCTCTAACTGCCTCTGTCGTGGACCAGACAAACAGAGCAGTGGGCCGGGTGTCCACGTGCCTCCACACCTGCATTCTAATTTGAATCAGTTAAATAAGTGTAAATTTGTAAAAGCACACGCACGCAAGAGGTATGTACTTACGGCATCCTCTCGTACATGGGGACGACCCACAGGCAGCCGCTGCCAGGCCCAAACCTGGAGCAGGGGCAGACACCCTCCCAAGCTAGAGGAGGCCTGCCTCCGCCGGCACCCCTCACACAGCTGTCTGTACAGCCATGCTAGAACAGCGCTCCCCTAGCTGTAGCCGGCGATGTTCTCCCACGGCTGTGCGAGGATGGGGACGAACATCCAGCTGATGGTGTTCCCCGATGAGTCGGGAAACAGGAAGGCCCCAATAAAGTGCCACAGCCACACTCTGGCATACCTCTCGACTACCTGTGGGTCAGCGTTGAGGAGGCAATACGAAAAGTGCTGGGTGATCCACGACGAAGGCACCCCAGTAGTCTTCCTGATTGTTTACAAAAAGTAAAAGTTGGAAATGATAGAGCAATCGATGCAACTAATTAGAAAAAAAATTAGCTTACTTGTTCCTCTTAGCGTCAGCGTCGTCGGGGGCCTACGGCACAGAACTAGTGGACGGTGTCCATCCACGTGTCGGTGTCAAGATCCCCGTCACGGGGAGGCCGCCCAGGCGTAGACCCAAAATCTTGGCCCATCCTGTAACGTCACGGTCATCTCCCCACAGGCTAGGTGGAAGTGTGCGTCCTGGGACGCCACCTGTCCGCAGCAGCGCGGTGAGGAGTGCGGGGTCGAGCTGCAACAGCACGAATCTTGGCACGCGGCTAGCACCAAGAAGCCCGCGCGCCGTAGGAGGGTGCGTAGCGCTCTTCCCACCGGTGCCATAGGTGGGTGCGCGGCCCCTCAGCAACGACACCTCTCCGGAGGTTCGTAGTCGGTGACGTGCGCCCCCCGGTGCTCGCCGTCGTAGAACTGCTCAGGAGAGGGTACGCCGGAGGTTCCGTGAAAAAAGGACCGAATCAGCCTAGAGGGGGGTGAATAGGTGATTTTGACTATCTGAAACTTCACAAACTATAAGATGTAGTTAGATAGCAACCGGAGAGGCCGGTTTGTTTGGGTAGGTACTACCGGGTGTGAAACACCGGTACTACCAACACAAACAAACGGCACAACCGGGATCCTAAAAGAAACTACAAATCCGATGAATGTAAGCTATGAAGATAATACAAGTTTCTAGCCAACTTTCCTAAGAATGATTTATGGTAAATCTACTCTCACCAAACCTTGGTTGCTCCCCTTGATGTAGATCGAGCCTTCCCAACCTAAGAAAGAGATAGGGATAGGAAGAACACGAAGAACACAATAACAAGTGAAGTAGAGAAAATAGGGACAACAACAACAAGCACACGGGACACGCGATTTATCCCGAGGTTCGGCCAATCCACTAAGGAGTGCCTACTTCCTCGTTGTTGAGGTGACCACAAAGGTCGGAGTCTATTTCACCTCCTCGCCTCACTCAAGCAACCACAAAGGCTACGAGAGTATCTCTACTAGAAATCTCAGGGTAATACAAACGCTTCGGGGAGCCCTCACAAGTAAATCAATACGGGCTACCACGAAGAACACCTAACCGGCTAGAGCTCAAAGAGCTCAAGAGTAAAAGACACAAAACAAGCCGGCAAGATGGAAACCAAGTGCTCAAGTCGAAGATTGATGCTTCCCACTCTCGAATCTCACTTCCCTAGCTCAAATCTCGCAAGGGAATGAATCTAGGAGCAAAGGGGAGAGAGAGGGGGTGAGTCAATGCTTGGAGAGTGTTTGTCTCGAGTTAGGTCAGCAATAAGTGTATGGAGTGAGTGGGTGACCGTGAAAAGTGAAGAGGAGAGGCATTTATACTCCCTCAGTCCCGAGGCTGGTCGGTACCACCGACCACCCCTGGCCGGTACCACCGACCAGTTCACAACGGTCGAAAGAAACCAGATCTGACCAAACAAGCAACCACCGTCCTAACGTCGGTACTTAGTACCGAGGTTATGGCGGTACTACCGCCAGGCCAAATTGGCCGCGAACAGAGAGCATCTCACAAAGGGACTCGGTCCCTCGGAAACTACCGCCCAAAGGTCGGTACCTCCGAGGTCGGTGGTACCGAGGTTATGGCGGTACCACCGCCAGGCCATTTTCAACTCAACACAGAGAGCTTCGCGAAACAAGATACTACCGACCTCGGTCGGTACCACCGCTGGCGGTACTACCGAGGTTATGGCGGTACTACCGCCAGGCCATTTTCAATTCTACACAGGGAGCTCTGCAAACTTGGTTACCACCACCGGCCTTGGGTCGGTAGCACCGGGGCGGTACTACCGAGGTAATGGCGGTACTACCGCCAGGCCAAAAACAGCGCGACAGAGAGCCTTGCAAACTTGGAAACTACCGGCCATGGGTCGGTAGCACCGCGGGCGGTACTACCGAGGTAATGGCGGTACCACCGCTAGGTCAAAAACAACTCTACCAGAGAGGGTTGCAAAACCAGGTTACTACCGACCTTGCGTCGGTACCACCGCGCGGTAGTACCGAGGTTATGGCGGTACTACCGCCAGGTCATTTTTGACCAACACAGAGAGGGTGTTTGAGCGCTGCGCAGAGAAGCCGTGGTCGGTACCACCGACCACCCATGGTCGGTACCACCGACCATATGAAATTACCCTCTACGTGTTCGTGATTGTGCGGTGTCTCTCAAGAGCGAACTAAGGTAGTCGATTTGAGCACTTTTCTCCACATCTAGCCAACTTACTTTGTGACCCTCTTATAGTCCGGCTTACCTATAACTCAAGTTAAAATTGAAATTTTAAACTACACTTGAGATAGGCATCTTTATGTCCAAAATATCCTACGTGCTTTGTTCACGAGATTTCAACGTTTCAAATTCTTCAAATGGACTAAACACCTGCATACATGCTTAATAAAAACTGGTTAGTCCATAATTGGATTGTCATTAATTAGCCAAAAACCCACATTGGGGGCGAATGCACTTTCAAACTCCCTTTTTGGTAATTGATGACAACCAACTTAGGCTTACAATTAGGGATAGAAAGAATTGAAGCTTTTGAATTCCAAAATTTAGTTGAAGCTCCCCTTAGTGTATGCTTTGGATATAATTTCAAAACTTGATTAGAAAAGAAGGTTGCATACACAAGAACAAGAGCTCCCCCTAAATTTTGCAATCCGTGGGGTGCCTAAGTGTGTGACAAATCAAATATATCAATTTGTGATGCATAAACGGTATGACATGGTGATTCACATAACAATGTAATAAGAAAAGCGAATGGCTATTGAAGAAAGAAAAGAACTCAAATCACATAGCCATATCGAAAACAACAATCACCATGACAAGAGCATCAATAACGAGGATGAACCAAACATGAATATAACAATAAGCATAAAAGTTTTACATCCTCAGCATATCACAAATAAAATGTAGCATACCACACTTAGTCTCAAAGATTACCCTTTCTCACAGCTATTACAACAGATAAGCCTAACACTCCCTTTGGCATCAAGTACCAAAGCGGGTAGGCCAAGATAAGCAAAGAATCAATAATCTGCTGGAAGATCCATCATGATAAGAGCCCCCGAGGAGAGAGAGGAATAGGCACCTCTCCAACGTCACCACCAGGGAAGGATGAAGGAGCAGAAGAATCAGGTGGTGGTGTAGAGTCGCGAGGACCACCACTCCCAGCTGGATCGGCGTCGGGGCCAGCAAGCCCATGTACGAGCCACCACCCCACCTTGATACGACGTGGACCCGCCAGCAAAGGACAGTGCCCATACCATAGTCAGGGAAGAAGGAAGAGGCTGGTACGAGGTGGTGGCGGAGGATAGAACTGATGGGGCGGATACAACATGGAGCTGTAAAAACCCGCCTCACCACCACCTGGAAACTGGGGCTGCTGCTGGGCCTGCTGCTGGGGGAGACCACTCACCCTCATCATCATCCTCATCATCAATCATCATCACACCGTCATCACCACCGCTCCGGGCCTGAGCATCGTACTCAGCAAACGGATCTGGATGGGGTCGGACCGGAGAGCGCGGAGGAAGACCGAGATGCTGACGCACTCCTGCTGATGTCGCTCGTCGCGATCGGCCCGATAGCACATCCACTAAAGATCTTGCCAAGGGCGGAGCGAAGACCGCCACTCCTACGCCTCTCACGACGGCGGAGGAGGAGCGGTAGCATGGGGAACATCTCTACCACCCGGCAGCCTCGCCAGGCGCGCTGCATCTGCTGGGACCTCACCACCTCATCAACTTTTTCTTTGTCCTTGGAAGGAGCCGAGGTGAACTTGCGAACACTGTACTCCTTCATGGTGCGATCATACTCGAAGGTGGCGCCAACCACATGCTCAATGATATGCATAAGATATGGAGCATATGGCAAGGCCTTGTGAGGATCATTGTAAACATCGGAGATTTCTGCCAAGAAAGTGAGAGATGCTAAACCGTCCATCTGGCAGAGCAAAGCGGACTAGGACCTTGGCAGCATCATCTCTCAAAGTTATCTTGATCTCCAATTTTGGGATCCAGAGTCAGGCGCATGATGTTGTTGAGGACGTAGTAAGCGGGCTTCAGGCCAGGGACCTTGAAGGTCGCCACTGCACCATCCAAATAGACACCTGAGCTCTGCAACTGCTCTAAGTACATACCCCCTCCATACATCTCTGAAAGACGAGGGCATCTCTGTCCACATGATCGAAGCCCAACAACCGAGCAAATGTGACGAAGGCACATCTGTGGGACCCCTTGGGTCATCCAATGCAGCACGCGAGCTTCCTTATCAATGAACAAAGTGGCCCAAAACTGACAGAGAATCTCCTGGTTGAAGCTGCGCTCGCCAGAGATCAGCCAAAACTCTCCACTCCTCTAACCTCTGCACCAGGGCCTGAATGTCCTCAGATCTTTGTCAGAGGAGAGGAGAACAGTCTCTTATGAGCAAAAAGAGGAGGATGTCCTTAGCACAGAAACCCTTCCAGCACACTGTCACATAGAAATCTTGCTGGAACCTGGACCAGAACCTCCTATCCACAGAAGCATCTCTAACAAACAGATAGGGGTTCTCCTCACGCTGCCTCCTCATCAAGCTACCCTGCTTTCTATCGGAGTAATTCATGGGATTTCCAAGAAGAGCGGGAGGGACGGCGGACATGACAGCTTCGGCTTCAGGGTGCATGTCAAAAGCCCGGTTGATTAGCATCAACCCTGAAGTCCGAGGGGATGCCGGTCCAACTGAGGATCGATGGAGCGACCCTCACGATCGAGACCAGCTGAAGGCACTCCTCCACAATGACGCTGTGCAGGCGTCCAGCCGGACCAGCGACAGGGGGCGGAGAAGGAGAGGAGGCGGAGGAGGCGAAGGAGCAGCATGCCCACCACGGACATGACCGCCCGCTCCCCTTGCGCTATCCACGCTGCGACGGCCCGTGTGGCCCGCAGAGAGTCCACGGACCTGACGAGAGGAGTCATCCATACTCCCAGACCGAACACGGCGCCGGGACGGACGCGGCGGCGCTCCCACTGGACCACCTTGCTCCAAGGCGGCATACTCCTCATCATCATCACTAGGGGAACGAGCATAGAGGGCCTCGGCTCATCTAGACAAAGATAGCAAAGACCAACATGAGACAAAGATGATGGAAAGATTACTTCAACGGATGTAGCAAATAAGACGATCGAAATCGGGAAGGAGAACGGCTCGCTGCGCGCAGCGGGGTACTACCGACCCCTGGGGGCGGTACTACCGACCGCACAGCAGCGTGCGGTTTCCTTCAATCCAATCTACCAAATCGCTATGAACTTGCGAACCATACATCCTAGCATCTTCATACTAGATAGAACAATCCTACAAAGGAATCGACCTAGAACAAAGTACATTGAGAGATCGGGCATGAACACCCTAGTACCTTGCTACTCGTGAAGAGGTCGAAATCCAATGAAGGAGGAAACTTCGGCTTCAAGAACACCACCACGACGATCTCCAACCTTCAAAGCACCTTTCCACCGAAGGGATTTGGATTTGAGTGGAGGAGGAGGAGATCGAGGAGGAGGAGGATGCGGCGGCTTGCACGGGCTCGAGCAGGTGGGGCGGCGCTGGAGGCAGGCAGGGGCGGTCAAAAGAAGTTGACTAGGGTTAGAAAAGATTCACCGCCCCTTTTTATACTCGGGTCAAACCCGGTCGGTGGTACCGCCCATAGGGCCGGTACTACCGACGTCGGTACTACCGCCCTATGGCGGTAACCGACAGTACAAAAACAGAGAGGACAGAGAGGGATTTCAAGAGAGCCTTGTGTGGTATACTACACATACTTCAAAACATGTCCAGATTTCATATAACCAATACATAGCCATGGACATAAGTGAAGTATGCAAAATAGATTTTGAAATCACACACAATATTTTGTCAAACCATTTATCTAGGTCTCTAGGTGAAAAACAAATATGTGCAAGACATCAAGCCACGTTACGAGAATCAATGATATTTAGTTCACTCCTCAAAGCACAAAATCTTGACTCATCTAAAGGCTTTGTGAAGATATCGGCTAGTTGTTTTTCGGTGCTCACATGGCGTATTGCGATATCTCCTTTGGCTTCATGGTCTCTCAAGAAATGGTGTCGGATGTCTATGTGTTTTGTGCGAGAGTGGTTTACGGGATTGTTTGCTAGTTTGATAGCACTCTCATTGTCACACAAAAGTGGAATTTTGGTTTCCTCACATCCGAAGTCCTTTAGTGTTTGCTTCATCCAAAGTAGTTGAGCACAGCAAGCGCCGGCCGCCACATACTCGGCTTCGGCGGTGGATAGGGCAACACTATTTTGTTTCTTAGAACTCCATGACACCAAAGACCTCCCAATAAATTGGCAAGTCCCGGTAGTGCTCTTTCGGTCTACCTTGCAACCGGCATAGTCCGAATCGGAATAGCCAAGTAGATCGAAAGTGGAGCCCTTGGGATACCACAAGCCAAGATTCGGAGTGTGCACTAAGTATCGAAAAATTCTCTTAACGGCCATAATATGACATTCTTTCGGATTAGCTTGAAACCTTGCACACATGCACACACTAAGCATAATATCGGGCCTAGATGCACAAAGGTAAAGTAATGAACCGATCATAGAGCGATATACCTTTTGGTCCACTGACTTACCATCCACATTTAGATCAAGATGTCCATTGGTAGGCATAGGGGTCTTGATGGGTTTGGCCTTGTCCATCTCAAACTTCTTTAGCATGTCTCTTGTATACTTGGTTTGACTGATGAACGTGCCATCCTTGAGTTGCTTGATTTGGAATCCAAGAAAGTACTTCAACTCACCCATCATGGACATCTCGAACCTTTTGGTCATGATCCTACTAAATTCCTCACAAAAGACAACATTAGTACTACCAAATATTATGTCATCGACATATATTTGGCACACAAAGATATCATTATCAACTTTGCGAGTAATAAAGTAGCATCGGCCCTTCTATCTCAAAACCCTTTTTGAGTAGGAAGTCCTTAAGACAATCATACCAAGCTCTAGGGGCTTGTTTAAGCCCATAGAGCGCCTTGTCGAGCTTGTAGACGTGGTTGGGAAACTTTGGGTCCTCAAAACCCGGTGGTTGCTCCACATAGACCAATTCGGAGAGGGGGCCGTTGAGGAATGCACTTTTCACATCCATTTGGTATAGCTTGAAATCATGGTGAGTAGCAAAGGCAAGTAATATACGAATTGACTCGAGCCTAGCTACAGGTGCATAGGTTTCCCCAAAATCCAAACCTTCGATTTGAGTGAAACCTTGAGCCACCAACCGTGCTTTGTTCCTTGTCACCACGCCATGCTCGTCTTGCTTGTTGCGGAAGACCCATTTGGTTCCTATCACATTTTGCTTGGGCCTTTCCACCAAGGACCAGACTTCATTCCTGGTGAAGTTGTTCAGCTCTTCTTGCATAGCCATCACCCAGTCCGGATCGTCAAGTGCTTCTTCCACCCTAAGAGGTTCCAAAGAGAGACAAACAAGTAATGTTCACAAAAATTTGCTAAACGAGAGCGTGTCGTTACCCCACGCCGTATGCTCCCCAATATGTTGTCAACGGGATGATCCCGTTGAACTGTATGATGAACTCTTGGGATGTGGCACAAGTGATCTTCGTTGGATGGGTCCATCTTCATCATCTTCATCATATGCATTGATGTCCCCATTCTTGTCGGACTTCATGTTGAGCTTGTGTTTGATCATCAACTTGATGTATCACTTGAACATCACCCACACTACCACCATTCGGAGTTGCGGAAGCTTCATCATGCGCATTTGGATGCACATGATGGATATGAGAATCTTGTGGAGTGTGTGATGGTTCATCTTCATCATCTTGTATTTCAACGGGCCTCACATCACCGGTTGCAAGCTTCTTGATAGCTTCGGATGGAGGCTCGTCATTACCTACAAGCTCATCATTGACTTGCTCTTTTGAGAGCCGTCGGATTCATCAAAAGTCACGTCTACCGTTAACTCAATAGTGCCGGTGGCATTATTGAATACACGGTAGCCATGTTCGTTAGTACCATAACCAAGTAGAAAGCCTTCGTGTACCTTAGGTGCAAACTTTGAACTTTTGGCCCTCTTGTTAAGTATGAAACACTTGCAGCCAAAACTCGAAAGTAATGCACCTTGGTTTGTTACCGGTTAGAAGCTCATATGGCGTCTTCCCTCTTAGCTTGTGAAGGTAGAGGCGGTTGATTGCATGACACGCCGTGTTCATTGCCTCCGCCCAAAAGCCATCGGGAAGTCTTGTACTCATCCAACATAGATCCTTGCGGCTTCAACAAGAGTTCTATTCTTCCTTTCCACAACCCCATTTTGCCTGTGGGGTATATGGAACGGAGAACTCATGCTTGATCCCTTCTTCATCAAGATACTCTTCTATGTTGGGTGTTTCTAAACTCGTCCCCGTTGTCGCTTCTCACTTTCTTGATCTTGATGTCGAACTCATTTTGTGCTCTTCTAGCAAACTTCTTGAAGATGCCTTGCGTTTCGCTTTTATCTGCTAAAAAGAACACCCAAGTGAAACGAGAATAGTCGTCAACAATAACAAAACCGTATTTGTTACCCGCCGATGCTTTGGTAAGCAACGGTTCCGATAAGGTCCATATGCAATAGCTCCAATGGTCTTGTGTCCGACACATGTTTCTTGATTGGATGCTTTGCTCCAACTTACTTTCCAGCTTGCACGCACTGCAAATCCTATCTTTCTCAAAAGAAACATTGGTTAGTCCAAGGATGTGCCCTTCTCTTTGAAGTTGGGCCAAGTTCCCTCATCCCAACATGAGCTAGTCGGCGATGCCAAAGCCAACCCATGCTAGATTTTGCCATTAGACATGTTGTAGGTTCTACCTTACTAGTTGAGAAGTCAACTAAGTATAGTTTTCCCTTCAACACGCCTTTAAATGCAATAGAGGAATCCCTTCTTCTAGAGACGGTCACACCCTTATCCGTAAAGAGACAATCGTAACCCATTTCCAAAGTTGAGAACGGATAACAAGTTGTAACTCAACGAATGCACAATAATACATTAGATATGGAATTGTCAGTTGGATAGCAATTTTTACCCAAACCAAGCACTTCTCCTTTACCATTGTCTCCAAACACAATATTATTGCATGAGTCGTTGCTTGGTTGAAAGGAGGAGAACATATCTTTTGCCCCGTCTATGATTGGTGCATCCACTATCCAACACCCAACTCGACCCACCGGAGGCATATTCCTACAAACAAGTTTATGTTCTAGATTTAGGTACCCAACGAGATTGGGTCCTTGGGGTTAGTCCACATAAGCTTTGGCACCCAAACATTTCTCATAATTTCTCCTTCTTGAGGGCACCAACATACTTGACTACTATCTTACCATCCTCCCCCAAACAACACAAGTAATCACATTATAGCTTCTTGATATGGGCTTTTGTTGCTTGGGGCCTCCACTTGCTTCTCCTTGTTGATCTTACCATTAGCAAGTGGAGCCTTTGGATTGGCAACCTTGTTGCCTTGTTCATTAGGTCAAGAGAGGAACCCCTTTGTTAAAGTTTAACAAAAGGTACCCATTGACCATCTTTCTACCGTTGGCCTTACCACCATACCTATTGTACCCAATTCCATCCTTGATGGATGGGTGCCTTGCGGTCTTGAGGATATCTTTTGGTTTGTTGCACCTTACACTTGCAACCATTCCTCAAGATCATGTTCAACCTATGAATTTCTTTGTCTTTCTTCTCTAGCTCAACAAGGTTAGTTTGCACAAGCATTTATATCATGTTTATAGCATCTTTGCAACCATTACTAGTTGAGGCATTAGAGTTGTCGGAGTCCTTAGAGTAGTTGAGAGGTACTACTCCAAAGAGTGTTTTGTAGCTTAGTTCAAGAGTTTGATACTTATTTTGAGAGCTTGTGAGGCTCTCTTGAACCATGCTAACCTCATTCTTTAGGCTTGCAATTGAGTCATTGCTCATGGAACACTCCTTAGCCACTTCTTGTTGGAGTCATTTGCTAAGATAGTTCCACGGTCAATTTCTCAACCTTCAACTTCTCCTCGGCAAGAGAGGCTTCCAATGCACGGTTCTTTTCTCTCTCTTGAGGATCAATCCACCTTGCATTGCAAGACTCTCATCCGACTCTCTAATTTAGTGAGCAATTTTATGATTTTAGCTCCACCTTTCTTTCCAAACTTTCTAATTATGCTAAGCTCAAATTCATCCAATTCATCATCACTATATTCATTTGCTAGAAAAGTAAAAGGAGAGTTAGGTGTACCTTCTCATTCTTAGCCATGAAGCAAGAATGAGTGAAGTCATCCTCGTCGTCGGAGAGGTTCTCGAACAAGCGTGACGAAGTTGTCGATGTAGCCATGTTGGAGAAGAGGCTTGGAGAAGAGGTCTTGTGTATGGCGATGTTGGCCGCTCCCTTCTCCTTATCCTTGCTCTTGCTCTTCTCTTCATCACTTGAGTCATCTTCCGAGAACCACTCCTCACCAAGATGAGCTTCACCACCTCTCTTCTTCTATGCTTCTTGTCATCACTCTTGCTATACTTGTTCTTGTTCTTCTTTTGTGGACAATCGGCAATGAAATGATCATCCGCTCCACACTCATAGCAATTCCTCTTCTTTGACTTCTTGAAGTAACCACCTTTGCCCTTCTTGTGCATCTTCTTTCTCATGAATCTTCTAAAGTTCTTCACAAAAAGGGCCAACTCATCATCGGAGTCTTCACTTCCTTCGCTTGAAGAGTCATCTCGGGCCTTGCTTCCTTCTTCTTGATTAGCCTTGAGTGCTACCACCTTCTTGTGACTTGCCTCTTGATCTTCTATATCTTCATCATCCAAGACTTCATGATGCTTATCTTGGCAAGCATCTCATGAGGTCCCATGCTCTCATAGTTAGGTCTCTCCATGATGATTGATGCAAGGTTCTTGTTCCTCTTTCTATATGCTCTTAATAGCTTTCTTCCAGCTGAGTAGTCATCCCACTTTGTGTCTCCGAGAGCTCTAATCTGATTGACCAATGTCATGAATCTATCAAACATTTGTTGAGTGGTCTCACTTTTCTTGATTGCAAAGTTCTCAATCTTTCCATGAAGAAGCTCTATGTTACACTTCCTCACACTCGCATCACCCTCATATGATATTCTGAGGGTATCCCAAATCTTTTGGGCATTCTCCATTCCATGTACCTTGTTGCTTTCTTCAGGCTTAAGGCATGATAGAATTAGTGATGCGGCTTGAACATTTTGTTGAAACTCAAACACATCATTGTCGGTGAACTCTTGACCTTCAACATGACTTGGTCCATTGTCAACAATCTCCCAAACTCTTGCGGCAAGAAGGTGTAGCTTCATCTGTGTGCCCAATCATTGTAGTTGATTCCATCAAAGGCGGGTGGTTTGCCTAGATTGACGCTAGGCAATTGCATGACCTTGCCCATATGGCTATAGTCATATGGCACTCTAGTGAACTCGGTGTCTTTCTTGCCTTTCTCTTCATCTTCCTTCTTCTTGTCATCCTTGGGCGGCTGATTTCCACTGCTTCCGGATGCTTCGGCTTTGCTTTCCAAAGCTCGCCTCAAACTCTCCATCTCATCTTTCATCCTCTTCATCTCATCTTCATGCTTCTTTGCTTGATCTTGAATTACCTGAGCAGTAACCTGCTTGACAATCTCATCAAGCTGTTCTTGACTTATGGTAGACATGATTCTCCCTTACGCGGTGAAGCGCTAACACAAGGGTTAGGCTCCAATACCAATTGAAAGGACCGAATCAGCCTAGAGGGGGTGAATAGGTGATTTTTGACTATCTGAAACTTCACAAACTATAAGATGTAGTTAGATAGCAACCGGAGAGGCCGGTTTGTTTGGGTAGGTACTACCGGGTGTGAAACACCGGTACTACCAACACAAACAAACGGCACAACCGGGATCCTAAAAGAAACTACAAATCCGATGAACGTAAGCTATGAAGATAAAACAAGTTTCTAGCCAACTTTCCTAAGAAAAATTTATGGTAAAACTACTCTCACCAAACCTTGGTTGCTCCCCTTGATGTAGATCGAGCCTTCCCAACCTAAGAACGAGATAGGGATAGGAAGAACACGAAGAAACAATAACAAGAGAAGTAGAGAAAATAGGGACAACAACAACAAGCACACGGGACACAAGATTTATCCCGAGGTTCGGCCAATCCACTAAGGAGTGCCTACTTCCTCGTTGTTGAGGTGACCACAAAGGTCGGAGTCTATTTCACCTCCTCGCCTCACTCAAGCAACCACAAAGGCTACGAGAGTATCTCTACTAGAAATCTCAGGGTAATACAAACGCTTCGGGGAGCCCTCACAAGTAAATCAATACGGAGCTACCACGAAGAACACCTACCGGCTAGAGCTCAAAGAGCTCAGAGTAAAAGACACAAAACAAGCCGGCAAGATGGAAACCAAGTGCTCAAGTCGAAGATTGATGCTTCCCCTCTCGAATCTCACTTCCCTAGCTCAAAATCTCGCAAGGGAATGAATCTAGGAGCAAAGGGGGAGAGAGAGGGGTGAGTCAATGCTTGGAGAGTGTTTGTCTTGAGTTAGGTCAGCAATAAGTGTATGGAGTGAGTGAGTTTTTGTGAAAAGTGGAGAGGAGAGGCATTTATACTCCCTCAGTCCCGAGGCTGGTCGGTACCACCGACCACCCCTGGCCGGTACCACCGACCAGTTCACAACGGTCGAAAGAAACCAGATCTGACCAAACAAGCAACCACCGTCCTAACGTCGGTACTACTGAGGTTATGGCGGTACTACCGCCAGGCCAAATTGGCCGCGAACAGAGAGCATCTCACAAAGAGACTCGGTCCCTCGGAAACTACCGCCCAAAGGTCGGTACCTCCGAGGTCGGTGGTACCGAGGTTATGGCGGTACCACCGCCAGGCCATTTTCAACTCAACACAGAGAGCTTTGTGAAACCAAGATACTACCGACCTCGGTCGGTACCACCGCTGGCGGTACTACCGAGGTTATGACGGTACTACCGCCAGACCATTTTCAATTCTACACAGGGAGCTCTGCAAACTTGGTTACCACCGGCCTTGCATCGGTAGCACCGGGGCGGTACTACCGAGGTAATGGCGGTACTACCGCCAGGCCAAAAACAGCGCGGACAGAGAGCCTTGCAAACTTGGAAACTACCGGCCATGGGTCGGTAGCACCGCGGGCGGTACTACCGAGGTAATGGCGGTACCACCGCTAGGTCAAAAAAAACTCTATCCAGAGAGGGTTGCAAAACCAGGTTACTACCGACCTTGCGTCGGTACCACCGCGGGCGGTAGTACCGAGGTTATGGCGGTACTACCGCCAGGTCATTTTTGACCAACACAGAGAGGGTGTTAGAGCGCTGCGCAGAGAAGCCGTGGTTGGTACTACCGACCATATGAAATTACCCTCTACGTGTTCGTGATTGTGCGGTGTCTCTCAAGCGAACTAAGGTTAGTCGATTTGAGCACTTTTCTTCACATATAGCCAACTTACTTTGTGACCCTCTTCATAGTCCGGCTTACCTATAACTCAAGTTTAAAATTGAAATTTTAAACTACCACTTGAGCTCGGCATCTTTATGTCCAAAAGTATCCTACGTGCTTTGTTCACAAGATTTCAACGTTTCAATCTTTCAAAGGACTAACACCTGCATACATGCTTATATAAACTGGTTAGTCCCTAATTGGATTGTCATTAATTAGCCAAAACCCACATTGGGGGCGAATGCACTTTCAGTTCGCCATCCTGTTTAAACAAAACACGGTAACAGGTTAGTACAACATCAAAAATAATAAAGCATTAAAACAAATGAAAGCCATATGTACAATAATAGCAAAAGCATTCAAATAATTAATATAAGTGAAGATAAAAAAATAAAGCATTAAAAGAAATGAAGACATATGTACACCTGTTGTGTTTGTCTACGATGGAAGGCTGCATTATGCCCTGGCATGTGGCAAACAGAGCATAGGTTCGTGCTCGGTGTCTGGTCGAAGTCCCCCCCGCCATACCTATCCATATTGTCCATGTCACCCTTTAGTCTCTTCTTCCTCCTCCTACCCTTACCTAACTTCAGCAGCTCAGGATCAGGCATGAAGTCTCTACCCAAGTATGGAGGCCATTGAGTGGGATCAAGGTAAGGCTCGAAGCTGCTCTGCCATATTGCGACGGTGTTGCTCCGGCGATAGTACTCAGACATATATGGTAGGGCCTTGTAGTTATATCCGCGCGCTCTACAGGACGCAATCATGTGAGAGCAAGGGGCATGCATTATCTGCGGCACGTTACAACTGCATTCCACTCTTTCAAGATCGATCCGATAGTTGCGACCACCATAACGTTCCCCGCCCATGGTAGTTCCACCCTTTGCTCGAACATTATAGATTTGTCTGGTTGGTCCATAAGCCTCACAAGTTAGCTGCGTTGCCCAGATCTCATTTTCCTGAATGTGCTCCTTTCCCGCCTTTCCAAATTCACCATCTGTTTGTAGGTTGTCTTGAGCAATGGACCACCTTTTCACGAAGTACTCGTTGTCTTGTGAAACGAGTACTCAACGATTCCAGAAACGGGCAAGGCTCTAACACCGGTGAATACCTTGTTGAAAGACTCCGATGAGTTGTGGTCATTATGCCGAACCGGAAACCGCCCTCATCGTAAGCAAGCGCCCACTTCTCCTTGTGTTCC
Organism: Coix lacryma-jobi var. lacryma-jobi; assembly: GCA_009763385.1. Classification (NCBI taxonomy): domain Eukaryota; kingdom Viridiplantae; phylum Streptophyta; class Magnoliopsida; order Poales; family Poaceae; genus Coix; species Coix lacryma-jobi. The sequence goes on from CM019824.1 coordinate 164,531,220, forward strand.
ATCTGTCTCTCGATCCAGGCCCTGGCAGCACTGTTTAACATTTTGTCCAACTGTTCCATTGTTTCCTTGAATTTGTGCTCAGTTTTAACACAACATAGCTCTTTCACCTTGGCACAAACCTCCTTTTTTCTCTGCCGACGCCAGAAATTGGCGGCAAAGTGACGCATGCACCATCTGTGCACTAGAGGAGGACAACCCTCTATCTCCTCCTCTGCGGCACGAAGCAACCCAACATGACGGTCCGAAATCAAACATATTGTCCGAGAAGGCCCTAACACTTGCATCCGTAGCAGGGCCATGAACCAAGACCAAGACTCAACGTTCTCCCCCTCAGCCAAGGCGAAAGCAATTGGAACTATCTGGTCCTCGGGATCAACAGCCGCCGCCATCATCAACACACCCTTGTACGCTCCGGTCAAGAAAGTACCGTCCACAAGTATGACTGGACGACATAACTGATACGCATGCTCTGTTTGTGCAAAAGACCAAAATACACGCTGAAGCACATGTGTAACCTTGCCGGTGTTGCGGTCCATATACTGCCCATTGGTGTGTGGAAACCATTTGGCCAGGGTTATAGTATGCCATTGCACACAAATCCGTGGAATCCTGTTGTACGCTTCATCCCAACCACCCCAACGAATTGCAAGGGCGATCTGCTTCGCACGCCACGCCTTTCCATAAGTCACCTTATAGCCTGTGAATCCAAATATGGAGATAAGCAATTGTGAAACAGATACATCGGCGTCATCATCAACAAATGCCAAAATGCGCCGTGCAAGGTATCTTGCCGTCAATTGAGGATGTTTTTCTTGTCCCTTATTTGTAAAACAGGTATGCGGTTGTACTACTTTACTGATCCTCCACTTGTCATTAGTTCTCTTGCGAGCATTCAGCCTCCACGGACAACCAAGACTCAAACACTTGACGTGGTACCTCAAACTAATATCAGAATGGCTGACCGTGTACGGTCGATGATGATGCACAGCATAGTTCTCAAGGAAAAGCTTCAGCTCAGTCATAGTGTTGAAAATCATACCCTTCTGAAGAATCCAATCTGTATGGTTATGCAGTGTTTGCTTGCACAGATTCAATCCAGTATCACAAACTGCCTGGTCCACCATACTGACATCCCTATAACTTGGAACGCCTCTAAACTGCATGTTAACCGACCTCAATTGTTGCAGCTCTGTCTCAGTCAAAGGATCGGGCGCAACATAATACCTCGCTTCGCTCAAACGCCGCCACACATCAAAATGTGTATGATCCTCTGGTATATCAGTGACTAGTCTCCCTGGAGGATGCATATTCTGAGGAACAGGTTGTGGCATAGCACGAACCGGTTGTGGAATACCACGAACGGGTCAGGCATAGCAGAAATATAACTGTCCTCTTCTTCGTCATAATCTGAATCATCATCAGAATCATAGTTTTCATCAAACAATTGTGCCTCCTGGTCCTCCTGCTCCTGTCGCTCTAGGTCGGCCACATCAAAATCATTGTTTATTTGACCGACGTCAGCGTGGACATTTTCAGTTGGATACACCGTCTCCTGCGTGGGGTGACCATCAGCGTCCATAGTCATCAAAGCTGCATCGTCATCATCCCCTACCTCCTGTGCTTCACCTTCGTTGCCATCATTGGACGCCTCTGCCTGCTTCCTCCAACCATCCTCTACCACGATCTCAGCCATGGTCGAATTGGATGCCATAACGATCGTCTGGTATTTTGCCCAGTCAGCCTGGTTGCGCAAGGGCATCAACGCATAGTTCGCCCTAATCTTGCCACTGTCAAATCTCCCTTTCAACGAGAAATCACCATCAAACTTCTTCTTCAGACGCAACATAAGCTCCGTAAAAGGAGGACGCTCATCAAATACTTCGAGTTCTTGTTCCATGTTATCATCAAACAACCCATCTCGTTTACTAACTGTGCCTCCATAAAACAATCTGAATATAGTGTCCATCTACAAAGTCAATAGTGGAACTAAGGTCAAGTGATGGTCTTCTCAAAAGTAAAGAATGGTGTAACTACTTACTAAGTTGCCTTCACTAACCTAACTAACATATTAACCTAACCTAACCTAACCTAACTAAGTAACTAACTAAATATCCTAACTAACTAACAAACTAACAAACTAACTAACCTAACCTAAGCTAACCTAACCTAACCTAACCTAACGAAATAACTAACTAACTAACTAACTAACCTAAACTAAACTAAACTAACCAAAACTAACCAAGTCAATAGTTTAACTAACTAACTTACTAACTAACTAACTAAACTAACCTAAACTAATAAACCTAAACTAAAAATGAAAACAAAAAAGGAATAAAGTTTACCTTCCGGTCGTGGAGGATGGTGGAGAGGGTGGTGAAGGGTGGCGCCGGTCCGGTGGCGGCCGGCCGACCACCGCCTGGCCTAGCAGAGCCCCTCTGCGGGCGGGGCGCTCCGGGGCGGCCCTGCCTCATCCGGGGCGGCGCGGGGCGGGGCGGGTACAGGGCCGGGTCGGGGCGGCGCGGGCACAGGGCCGGCGGCGAGGCGGAGCGGCGGCGCGGCGGCGGTGCGGGCGAGGAAACAGAGGAGGAGGAGGAAGGCGGGCGCGGCGGCCAGATCTAGATGGGCTTTGCCGCGCCACCCCGCCTGGCGCGGCAAAGCCGTTGACCGCGCCAGGCCGCCTGGCGCGGCAAATGCACTAGCCGCGCCATCCCGCCTGGCGCGGCTAGCTGATGAGCGGGGCCCATGCGGGTTTATAAAATTTTTTATTTAATTGGGTTATTAATAAAAAAAAATCACCTTAGTAGGACTCTGCCTCCTTCCAAAATCTCTAATGGAGTTGAAGCCATTTTGTATAACATTTGACAAAAACGGCTTCAGTGGCAGTTTTGTAATAATTTATTTTAAGCTTATGAGAAGAAGCCACAATTTTGTGAGTCTAGCTCCTATATAAAAAATGGCTCCACTCTAGGTTTATAGTAAAAAGCCTTTTTTAGATGGACGTTTGGCAGAGAGTTCTTTGTAGGAGTCGCAAGAAGCCATAGCTTTGCCAAACAAAGCCCAAAAATCAATTTTGCTCACTAATTTCACCATAAATAATTTTTTTAAAAATAAATTTCTAGGGTACTCCTTTAGAAGCTCTAAAAAACAACTATACTTGATCCTCAAGAGCTTTCTTGATCTGTTTGGAAGTTAAGAACAAAACTGGAAAACATGTAGAATGAAGCAATACCAAACAAACAAAAACTAATTAAATGTTGCAATTTGCAATAGGAAATTACATCAAGATAACTCTCTTAGTCTCGTATGAAATGTCAAGTCTATTGATTGACTGAAGATGCATGGTTGATGCATGAATTAGCATCCACCATTTCACAGGGGTGGATCTACGAGGGGGGTTGTGTGGGCTCCAGCCCCCCTACAACTGCTATATCAATGAAAAAATAGGAAGCATGAGGGAGAAAAAAATAAGTGGAGAAAAGAAGGAAAAATGAAAAAATAGAGGAAGAACAAGAGACACCCCCCGCTTCGATCCTATTCTGCATCCGCCAATGTCGGTTCATGCTTCACTTAAGATGCATTGCACTTGAGCGAGCTATCTATAGGACAATACGTCGAATGCACGCTCTCCTAATGGGTGGAGTTTACGATGATTTTCAAGCATTTTTTATAAGAATACGCCCTCTTGCACCTATGGAGGGTGTATCTTTATAAAAAATCAAGATTTATATTAGGTCCATATGCATGTATTAGCTTGCTTCATAATACTATCATTCATGCTCACAAAAAACACACAAAACAACGACACGAGAACTAAAGCCACAAGATTATAGCTCACACAATCGCTTTATTCAGCCATCCATAAAAAAATAGCATCTTTATAGTTCGACATAATATGCATATGCTACAAATTACATGTTAAATGAGCTAGTCGACATGATATGTATATGACATAGGTGACATATTATTCTCAAATAGCAGTATCCACGGGTAAAAATAGATACCTACATGCGGGACCTAATATACACGTGGGTGATTTTTCATGCTCATGCTTACATCCATCGAATACAGAACTCGCGATTAAGATTGTCATCCCTAACCGGGAGGGATAGGTCGTAATCGGTCGCTGATCACCTATTGATGTATGACAGTGTGGTATGGTTCTTTGGTATAAAAAAGGTCGATACAAATCCTAAAGCGCGTACCAAGTGGTGGACAGGAACACTCTTTGTTATAAGAGAGAATTCCATATAAGTCACTATAAAAGATCATAGTTCCTTGTACGCCACTGGAAAATTTTAGTGGTCTTCAACACCACTGCTTCAAAAATTTCATGCCCCTCCATGCCACTGCCGTTAGATTAGACTCTAACGGTGTCAAATTGCATGTGTAAAAAGTCAAAATACCCTTATGCCTGAATATATCATTTATTTTTTTGAGCATCTTAACGACTTCAAATGAAAAAACTCAAAACTAGAAAGTTGTAGATCTCGTCAAGATATATAACTTTCATAAAAAAATCATTTTCATTTAATTTCACAAAAATATATTTTTCTAAGACATATTTTTATATGATTAATATGTTTAAAAAATTTTACGAAAATAAATGAAAATAATTTTTATATGAAAATTGTAGATCTCAATGAGATCTAACACTTTCTAGTTTTGAGTTTTTTCATTGAAGTCGGTAAGATGCTAAAAAATAAATGATATATTTAGACATAAGGGTATTTTGACTTTTCACACATGCAGTTTGACACCATTAGAGTCCAATCTAACGGCAGTGGCATGGAGGACATAAAAAATTTGAAGTAGTGGTGCTGAAGACCACCAAACTTTTCTAGTGGCGTACAAGGAATTGCAATCTTTTATAATGGCTCACAGGGAATTCTCTCTTGTTATAATGACAAGAAGAATAGCACATATATTGTTAGCTCTAGAATTCCATAGAGAGACTAAGTCTTAACAATAACCCCTTTGATAGTTCGAAATTCTTTAATCGCAGTAGTGTCACACATGACAACCATAAACTTCGGCAGTAAGAGGCATCATATATCGAATCATACCATTTATATTCAACCACCACGAACTAACCTTATGCATTGTGTAAGACCACTCTCATCTGGAGGAGGACATCTGCGAGCTCTCTTCACTTAATTCTTTTGATTATATGCCAAGGAGCTAGAATGGATAAGATCAGTTGTTGTTTCCCATCACCACTTGTATGCTTGAGTTTTAAAAAATCATGTTTTCCCATGTTTTGATTTGTTTCTTGTTGTCCATAATGCCCACATGCCACATAAAATAGTACCACACCCATAATCCCCACATGCAAGATAGTACCATTTATCCTAAAAACATAATGCACTAAGAAGGCCATGGTTCTAGATAGTTGGGTGTCGAAGTGATAATTTAATGCCATACATATTTTTAAAATAATTTCATAAAACATTGGCCAAAGTGCATTGAGTTAAAGCATGGTAAGTTGTATTCTCATCGGCTGCACAATCTGGACAAAAACTTGGATGTGTATATATGTTTTCTGACCAGTTTTGCGTGGTCATGAACAAAAAGATTGAGAATACACCACAAAAAAACTTGAACTCTGGGGAGGGGGAGGGGGCACGCCACCAAAAAGTTTAACTTCCGGGAAGGGGTTGTATTTTAAGTTTCCAAAGAACTTGCAAAGTGGATTTGTTTTCATATTAACTAAACTGCAAGCATTGTTATTTTTAAAATGACTACATTCTTGAGCTAGAAAATCAATAATCAATAGGTTGACCTTACAATATGCATACGGTTCTTTTCTACACTCAAGACCTAGGTATCTTCGTCAAGTCTTCCAATGTGCTTGCCACGGATCTCAATGGTCGGCGAGATGTCGAAGAGAAAAGTGGCGTGTAACTCTGACATGATAAAAAGGCTAGGAGGCAAAGTTTTTTGAAGGTTTACTAGATTGTACTCTCTTCCTTTCAAATTATAATTTATTCTAAAAATTTTAGAGAGCCAAAGTATATCATGTTTAACCAAAATTATAGAAATAAATATAAAGATGTATGATATCAAATAGGTACATTGTAAAAATATAACTAATAAAGAATATAATGATACTTAGTTGGTATCATAAATGTTATTATCTTGTTATATAAATTTAGTTAAATTTAAAAAACTCCGACTCTCCAAAATTCTTGAAATAACTTATAATTTGGGATGAAGGAAGTAGTTGTTGTGCTCTTTTTCCCCTTACAAGAGTCGGGTAACATCTCAATACAAGAATGTACTTTCAGGATATGCTGAGATCAACATACATATGTTGCACTAGCCTAAATATATTGTGCTTAAGTTTGTATTTTTTTAGTATCTTATTATCGGTACCATATATTTTTAGAATGCGAGTTAGGATCATATTAATATCTTATTATCTAATGAAACTGTCAAAATGGCTTAGAAGAGAAGTCACGTGTCTGATGTTCTAGTAGAGATGAAAAGGCTAGCAAGAGTATAGAGAGCATTAAATACGAATATATTTTTTTCGCGGGGTTAAATAGGTTAGATATATGGGTCATACCAAAAGCATGATCTATTATGATAGATTGCTTGTTTAATCCTCTTGCTAAACTCAAGGCGCAGGAGTACAGAGCGAGATGACATCTGTATCCTCTAGAGTCTGGACATTGGCCACGCAACAGTTCCGCGAGGCACGCGAGTAGGTGACCGTTGAACCGTATGGCCCACGTGACAGAGAGATGAGAAGGTTTCCTTCTGTTTCTCGCCGGAAGAAGACAAAAGTCCAGCCGGACACCGCAGCTCGCCTCTCGCCTCGGCCTCGGGCCCTCGGCGGTGAAACGGAGTCACGCAATTTTCTAACGGCGGCAGTAACTCACACGCTACAATCATTCTGACGACTCGCTGACACCGGGCCCGAGAACTAGCTGAACAGAAAGCGTGAGCTTTGTAATTATTTCTGTACGCAAAAACGCTCTACCCTTCACAGATGAGTATTGTTGGGCACAGGTGTCAGTGCTACAGAGCAAGGCGTGTAACTGAACTGTAGAGTGACAAAAGGCGCGATGCGTTTCAACGGCCCGCCTCGACGCTCGGTTCACCGTCCAGGCAGAGCAACCGCCTCACCAAGCTGCGGAGCTCAGCGATCAACCGGCCCGACGGCTGTGATCTCCTCCGCACCCTGCTTTCCCCCAAAAGAAGCTCATCTGAGCCGTTGGATCAAAGTATAAATAACGACAGGCACGCAAGACCAATCCCCTCTATTTCCTCACCCGTCTCCCCTCCTCCTCCGTTTGTTTCCCCGAGAAGGCGAGTCGAGGCGGAGCGGGAAGGCGGCGAATCGTTCGCGGTCGCGGCCTCGCGATTGGGGTTTGTCGCTGTTCTCTCTCTCTCTATCCGTTCGAACCCCCCTAATCTCTGGCGCTAACCCTAGCCCAATGCAGCAGGAGGATCGCCCTGGAGAGCGTGCGCGGGGTGGTGGTGGTGGCGGAGCGGCGGCGAAGATGACGGCGCCGCGCGGTGGCGGGGGCGAGCCGCCTCCGCCGCCGTCTTCTTCGGCTGCGGCGGGGAACGATCCAGTGACGCCGACGTCCGCGCTCGTGTCGGGGCTCAACCGCCGCGGGTCGAGGAGTGCGGGCATGGCCACCTTCTCGATGGAAGTCTTCGACAACGAAGTCGTCCCGTCCACGCTCAACAGCATCGCGCCCATCCTGCGCGTCGCGGCCGAGATCGAGCACGAGCGCCCCCGGGTCGCCTACCTCTGTATGTGCACTCCTGCTCTCGGGAATTATTGTGGCGCACTCGTGTCGTGTGCAGTTTTGACGCGTTTGGTCTGAATTTTGCGACGAAATGAATTAATCGAGCGCTCCTGATGAACTTTTAGCCTGGTTGTCTGCTTCGATTTTTTTTTTGGTTCGTGCGTTTCTACAAGTTCTGATAATTTTTGGGCCACATGCACGCCTTGATTCGTGATTTCGAGGATGTGTTGCTATCGTTGTGATCATCCGAGTTTGTTCAGACAAAGAGTTGCTGTTGCTGTTGTTTCTGTACGAGCTTTTCTGGTTTTGCCACGTCTCCCTGCTTCAGAGAGGAAATTTCGGAGTATGTTCACACCCGCACGTATCAATTGTATGTGGCCATCCGTATGCATCAATTGTTCGTTTCGGAGGCAATTTTGTCTTTCAGAGCACAGATTAGATGTACTATATGATTGCCCTGCCCATACTTTATGGGTCTGTATAGACCAGTTTGCAGTCATATTGGCATGAATAGTATCTCGTTACTGGAATTTGAGACTTGGATAGAATAGGCGCGTATATTTAGTTTTTGTTTAAATAGACCGTACTATATGATGTCCGGATCGGTTTGGCGGCTGGAATAGTATCTCGTTACTGGAATCGAGACTTGGATAATATAGGCTTGTGCTACTTCCTGCAAAATAAATGCAAGTTGTTAGCCTTTTGATGTTTTCATCTTGATATATACGTTGCGAAATTAGGTCGGTTCTATGCCTTCGAGAAGGCGCACCGGCTGGACCAAAACTCCATCGGCCGTGGCGTTAGGCAGTTCAAGACAGCTCTGCTCCAACGTCTTGAAAAGGTGGGACACACCCTTGCTCCATATTGTCTTGCATGCTATAGTGTGCGTTGTGTTCTCCTTTGGTTTTATTCATTTCAGTTCGTCTATTATAGTTGCTTGTTGTTTTTAGCTTGCCAGTAACCTTATTTGGCTTGCATGGTTTGTGCACTCTGCTGTCAAATTCGTCACAGTTGGATAATAATTCTGAAAACATTGCTTGGTGTATTAGTATATCATTAATATATGTGCCTGTGAGCCTAAAAAATGAAGGTACATTATGTTGGAAAATAAGCCGTATAGATAACCAGTAGCTTGCCTTTTGATTTTTACTAGCTAGAATGGAAAAATTCCTCAAACCAAATACTCTATTAGTTTTGTTACATCTTTCACAACTTGCTCTTGAACTATTGAGAATGTATTTTTTTTCACTCTTTTGCAACAACATAGGATAATAGCCCCAGTCTTGCTAAGCGCGTGAAGAAAAGCGATGCTCGTGAGATTGAGAGTTTTTACCAACAGTACTACGAGAACTATGTTCGTGCACTTGACAAAGGGGAACAAGCTGACAGGTAATTACCAAGTTTCCAACCAGAGCTCTCCAATGTATGTATAAATGTAATCCTACCCATGCGTACCATGTCCCATGTCAATGTCGCTTGCAGGGCTCAACTTGGGAAGGCCTACCAGACCGCTGGAGTCCTCTTCGAGGTACTCTGTGCCGTCAATAAAAATGAGAAAGTCGAGGAGCTCAATCCTGAGGTTCGGGTTTGCCATCTATTCTAATTCTACTGCAATGTATGATGTATCTAATGAGTTTCTCTAATATTCCCCTGCACAGATTATTCGCTTGCACAAGGATGTGCAAGAGAAGAAAGACATCTACACACCATTCAATATCCTCCCCCTTGATGCCGCCAGTGCATCCCAGTCCATCATGCAGCTGGAGGAGGTATGTACGTTCCATAACTGTGGAATGCATTTCCTCTTAAAGAATAATGCCACTGTACTGATTTAATGAAATTGTGCAATATTAACAGATCAAAGCAGCAGTTGCAGCCCTGCGGAACATACGGGGCTTGACCTGGCCTTCAACATTCGAGCCACAGAGGCAGAAGGGTGGTGACCTTGATTTGTTGGATTGGTTGAGGGCTATGTTTGGCTTTCAGGTCTTCTGGTTCTATTTCAGTTTGCTTGCTCTCTTTATTATGGGAATTTTGGTCCTGTGCTACTGTAGATAGAATATGGATTATTTTGGTCATATTACTAGTAAAGCATGCTTACATCTGTATCTAACATCCCCTCAAAAAAATTGTATCTAACATTAGTTTTCTTCTTATGCGCAGCGAGATAGTGTGCGGAATCAAAGAGAGCATTTGATTCTCCTCCTTGCTAATGTCCACATTAGGCTTGAGCCAAAGCCCGATCCACTCAGCAAGGTTTGCTCTTTCGCATAATTCATTTTGGTGGCTTGACCATAAGAATGTGAATTTTTTGATATATTATGCAACTATTCTTCTGTTGTCAAACTTGTAAGTCTCCTGAAGTAAATTGTGTTTGCTAGAAACGTGCCATCAGATTAACTAAGTGTTGAAAAGCTAGATATAAAATGTGTGATGATTATTTACTAGTTGCATTCTATCATATTCAGTCCTGATCATATGGTGAAGACTATAACTATAGTTCAGTCCAAACACACACAGACACATTACACAACAGATTGGGTATTAGATTGCATGCATGTGCCTCAAGTGTATTACCCCTTTGTTTTTCATGCCTCTCAGTTAACTGGAATTTTTCTTTATCCTTCAAACAGCTTGACGACCGAGCTGTTGATGTGGTGATGACTAAGCTATTCAACAATTACAGGAAGTGGTGCAAATTTTTGTCACGGAAGCATAGTTTAAGGTGTAATATTCCTTACAATTGTTATCTGAGAAAAAAATACTCTTACTGTAAATGGTACTGATGATCTTGTGACTGCAGATTTCCTCAAGGCGCACAACCACAGGAAATTCAGCAGCGGAAGATTCTATACCTAGGTCTTTATCTTCTTATATGGGGTGAAGCGGCAAATATCAGATTTATGCCGGAGTGTCTTTGCTACATCTTCCATAATGTATGATGCACTTTTTTATTTATCATATTTCGTGGCAAAACTCGGTGCAATAAAGTTTATTTATACACTGTGACATGCCATCTTCGATTTGCTCAGATGGCATATGAGTTGCATGGTCTGCTAGCTGGAAACGTTAGTATTGTGACTGGGGAGAATATCAGGCCATCTTATGGTGGGGATGAGGAGGCATTCTTGAAGAAAGTGGTTACGCCTTTCTATAGAGTCATCAGAAAGGTACTTTGACAAATCATCACATAGAAAAATGCACAATTAGTTTTGTTAAATACGGATAATTGTGATTATTTGCAGGAGGCAGGCAAATCACAACATGGGAAGACGCCACATTCTGCGTGGTCTAACTATGATGATCTAAATGAGTACTTCTGGTCTGTTCACTGCTTTCTTTTCTTAGTACATATCTACTTTTTCATGTTGTGTTTTTTAAATAAACAGTAGTGTAGACCCCTACTGGTTAAAATGTATTAATAATATAATTAAAAAGGAGTGTGTAAGCAACAGAGTTCATGAAAATAAAGGACACAAAGGATATTAAAAAGATCACAATTGGCGCTCTAGCCATTCTTTTATAAAAAGGAAATATTTCTCTTTTGCTCTATGGATAATCAGTCCTTCGCATTGTGTGTAACAAGTCCTACTCCGTTTCACTCAGGACATCCGATTGCTTCTCACTTGGGTGGCCTATGCGGGATGATGGTGACTTTTTCAAATCTGTGCATGATTCAAGGCCTGTAACCACGGTACAAATTTGATATCCATATTTGTTCTGCCAATATCTCTTGCCAAGAAATTTGATTGGGAATTGCTTTTTGACAAACGTTATTTATAGGCTGGAAGCTCACCACAAAAGGATTCCACGAAAAGTACGGGGAAGACAAATTTTGTTGAGACTAGAACATTTTGGCACATCTTCCGAAGTTTTGACCGAATGTGGACTTTCTACATATTGGCTCTACAGGTACTATACTGAAATTGAATATGGATGTTCTTTTATCTTGACTTCAGTTTGACACCTGCTAATCTTTTTTTTTGAAAACAACACCTGCTAATCTTCTAGTGACTTATTGAACAGGCAATGCTCATCTTTGCCTGGAATAATTATTCGGTGACCCAAATCCTTCGGAAAGACCTTTTGTATTCTCTATCTAGTGTATTCGTCACCGCTGCATTGCTACAGTTCCTCCAAAGTATGTTCCCCTTTAACATGCTTTTTTTCCCTCTCGAAAGCACAGGAGAGTTGTGTGTCATTTCATTGATTTTTTTAGATAATGGATATCATATCCGGCTTCATCTATCCTGGGATAGAATCACGCCACTTATTACAAAATCCAGGCCGCAGCCCCACCAAGCGACAAAGCAAAGTTTAAACAAGACACGAAGGTGCCAACATGACTCACTAAAAGGAAGAAAATTGACTACGCTAGACCGATAAAACTTGATGAATGCCATCCATTGGAACTAAAAAATTACAGAGCTGCTACTTCCAGAATCTGCCCTACTGAGAGAAGTTGCATCCTCATATCTTCACACCGCTGCAACTTTGCCCACTGGCGCAGCCAGTGAGTTCCCTAAATAGAACCTGCAAAAAGGATTTCGGTCTACAACTGTCAAAAATCACCTCGTTTATTGTCAGCCAAATTGCCCAACAAAGTGCAGATGCTGTTGTTAATAACAACAAGTTTTGTTTTTTATTACCCCCTTTTGACCACAGGATAAACAAATCATCTAATGACTGTGGTGGTGAAATCCCAAACAATAAGTACACAACCCGCCACAAGAACTTAGCATAAACACAATCCAAAAAAAGATGTTTACTGGTTTCTAAAGAGTGACAAAAGCAACAAGACGTGTCCCCATTCCAGTTTAGATAGAAAAAAGAAAGATCCCATTACAAGCCGATTCCACGACTGGGGTTAGTATTTTTGCATGGACCACCCGTTAAACAATCTTCTTTAACATGCTTTTGCTGACCGAAATTATTCTTAAATATGTACATATCAACATGATAGGCAGCAAGTTTTTTTTTGAACTATATATCTTTATGGAAGCCAAAGCCATAATTGTTGCCTTATGTTCTTTAATTCACTCTTTGTACTTTAACCTTCTGTGAAGTGATTGACAAAGTGGGTTTTAGGGTGGCACTATTTGAATTTGTCTTCATTGTTAACACGGTGTCAGATGAACTTCTCAGTTAATAGATCCTGAACAAATAATGGAATTCAAATGCGGACTAATGACTCATATCTAATTATTGCTAGAAGGAATCTTAGAACATCTGATAATATCTGTTAGCCTTACCACTTACAACTTTTCAATTGGCGAATTCTTTTAAAAAAATCGCTCGTCCAATCTTCTGCTGATACCTTCTACTGATCCCAAAAATTTTCCAATCTCATCAGTTCAGCTCATCTATCTTGAGAGCTATATGTTGCATGCAGCAGTCATGTTCTGTCCATGCTCTTGAACTTGGAGCTTATGTGTCCTCAGATATTTTAACACAATATTACACTTTCTTCCTTCTCATTTGAAACACAGAGCTCCTGCCGTTACGTTAAAAAATGTTTCTAGTTCAAAGTATGACTGACCTTTTTCTATAATAATTGATGGCAGGCATTTTGGACTTAATTCTAAACTTTCCTGGCAGTCATAGATCCAAGTTCGTTGACATCATGAGAAGTATTCTGAAGATGATAGTTAGTGCCGTGTGGGCTGTGGTTCTTCCATTTTTCTACATTAGCACAGCATCTAAAGTGAACTTATTACCACTCAAAAATTTAGATAAATATCTCCGTTATGTCAAAGGGGTGCCACCTCTATATATCCTGGCAGTGGCAGTGTACCTAATACCTAATATCCTTAGTGCAGCACTCTTCCTGTTTCCAATGTTCCGAAGGTGGATAGAAAATTCAGATTGGCATATTGTTAGACTGCTTTTGTGGTGGTCTCAGGTATTCAATTCAATCCAGTCTCTTTATTTTTGTTATATATATATATATATATATATATATATTCAAAAATTACTTGTGCAACATGTTTGTAAAAAGCTCTTCCCAAAGTTTCTGCTGTGTGACAACAAATTTTTACTCGGCAAAGTCTTAAAGCTATTATTTTGACAGGATTCAATTGACTTTGCAAGAATGCATTTTGGTCACTGACTTATTCATGCTCTTGTTCATAGATTTCCTAGATCTGTAATTTTGTCAATCTTGCAAAAATGCATTTGATCATTTCTTTGATTATTCGAATGACAGTCAGGTTGACAAGAGCATCATGAATTATTGTCAATTTGGATTGTTATGTAAACTATATGCCAATCTTGTGTTATCTGTCAGGCATCCTAGTGTTTGTGGTTGGACTTGGACAAGAGTTAGCTCATAAAAAAGTCCCATAAAAAAATTCAAAGGACTACGAGTGCAAAGGAAGAAATTATATCATCTTTTGACTTTTGTCTGATTAAGTGTGGCTTTGGTAATTGTACAGTTCTTCAAAGCATACTGCAATTCTCTTCTCTAACAATATTTCTTCAGCCAAGCATTACCTATTGCATTTGTTAGAGCTATATAATTAATAAAGCAGGTCATATTATGTGGTACTCCAGCAAATGTAGATGTCTAATCAACAGTATCTGAAAATGTTCGCAGAAATACTTCCACAGTCAAGTCGGTCAAAACATTTCGTACACTTAACTATTTCCATAGCATGCACCCAAGCAATGTTTCGGAGATTTCTTTATAAAGTCTGTTTCGGAGATTTCTCCTTGGTTTTGCTGCATAAAAATAATTCCATGCACCATTTCTTGTTCCATACACTAGTTATATCATCCTAATTGCACAAAAAAATTGCAGAAACGAATTTATGTTGGCCGTGGAATGCATGAAAGCCAAGTTTCACTTTTTAAGTAAGTTAATATACTCTTTGTTTATTTTCAATATTTATTTATTATTACTAGTCTTCTCTCTTGGGATGCTTATTCTCCTCTGTTCAATTCAAAGGTATACATTTTTTTGGATTTTGCTGCTGTGCTCCAAATTTTCGTTCAGCTACTTTGTTCAAGTAAGTCCTATACTTACATGTTTTGCAATGATTCTTTTATGTGCTGGATCTAAAACCCATCTTAATTTGCAGATTAAACCTCTGATAAAACCAACAAAGGACGTAATGGGTGTTCATAACATTCGTTATGAGTGGCATGAATTTTTTCCAAATGGTAATTGATTATTTCCTTCATTCATTCTTTATTGTTTGGTGGGGTCTTCATTGAGGGAATCCTTTCCTTTATATAATATAAAACTATTACCTTTGCAGCATCCTATAATATTGGTGCCATCATGTCGCTCTGGGCTCCTGTTATACTGGTATATACTTACCCAATATATGTCGTGATATCATAGCCTTTGATTTACTTACATGACTTGTATATATTATCTTGCTAGTAATATTTGTCTTATTCTTCTTCTTTGATTTGAAACATGAACTATAACTCTAATATTCATTTTGTTGCCTTTAATTGTTGCAGGTTTATTTAATGGATACACAGATTTGGTATGCCATCTTCTCTACAATATTTGGTGGCATGACTGGAGCACTTGGGCGACTTGGGGAGGTAATAATGAACCTAAATTAGGGTGCGTTTGGTTGGTGACCAGAACTTGCCACGCCACAGATTCGTCGTGCCACAGTTTTTCTGGCAGCCATTTGGTTCACTGCCACAGCTATGGCACGCCACACTTTCTTAGCACCATGTCCCACACGTCATAGACTCATTTTCGTGCCAAAGTTTGCCAGAAGTGTGGCTTCGATTTTGTTCGCCACACTTTCTGTGGCAGCCACAGTTTGCCGAAGGTCAGGCGTGGCAAGTTCCGGTCACCAACCAAACGGACCCTTAGTCTATGTTACTTGTCGTGCATTAAAATGTGTAGAGAGTTTGATTACCAAATGATTCTTTTTCGCAATGACTTCTGTATTAAGTGGGTAATTGAATAAATTAAAATCACAAGGAGTTGCATAAACCAATGAGCTTTAACTTTACAAATGAAATAATTTGTATACAATATAACAAAGTTTTATGCAAAACAGGTTCTGTATGGAAAAATCTTATTGAAAATGTCCTAACATTTGAAATGCTTCTGCAGCCTTAAAATTCAATTGAATTTCACAAGGCATTTTTATGTTTTTAAGGATATGTTTTCCGGCTTACTGTTCTCTTTATTTCTTTTGTGATCAGTTTCCAATGTTTTTGTTGTTTTATTTAAGGACATATACTCTATTCATATTATATTAATAAAGGTCAGCACAGAGACTTATTCTGATGGCTTGTTGCACGCACAATCTGATTCACTCCTTTGACTGTTGACACATTTCTATTAATGTTATCATTTTATTTTTTAAAAAAGTTATTGGCCTTCTGTAATAGTTAGACATGTGTATACCATTTAACAGTTGAATAATACCAATCTACTTTCTAAATGAGGTGTTAATTTATCTGCATTAGATACGAACATTGGGAATGCTGAGATCACGATTCCATTCTTTGCCTGGAGCCTTCAACACGTATTTGGTGCCTTCAGATAAAAGCAGAAACAGGCGCTTTTCACTCTCAAAGCGCTTTGCTGAGGTTTCAAATGACTGAAATTTTTTGCACGATTCCCCTAATAAAGTAAGGTAACTTATTATTATAAGTTATTGAACATACAGGTTTCTCCCAACAAGAGAACTGAAGCCGCCAAGTTTGCTCAATTGTGGAATGAAGTAATATGCAGTTTCCGGGAAGAAGATCTTATAAGTGATGGGTGAGGCACTTACCTCATGTTTAGTAAGAACATATTATTGTTGCAGTGCAGCTGAGAACCTTTTGATGCATAGGGAGATGGACTTGTTAGTGGTTCCTTATTCGTCAGACCCCAGCCTCAAATTGATGCAGTGGCCGCTGTTCTTGCTTGCTAGCAAGGTTTGGCAAAATAGATTTGTAACTTGTTTGCATATTTTTAATAATATATATGATGTCAATTTATTCTGTTTGATGCAGATACCTATAGCTTTAGACATGGCAGCACAATTTAGACCTAGAGATTCAGATCTTTGGAAACGTATATGTGCTGATGAGTACATGAAATGTGCTGTACTGGAATGTTATGAGTCATTCAAACTTGTTCTTAATTTATTGGTGGTTGGAGAAAATGAAAAAAGGTATCTTCCAATATTTTCCACTCTTTTCATGCTGTTTGTTTTAACGAATTCTTTCATATTTATTCACGACAAAAGGAGTTAACACTGTCACTCGAAATTTTTCTGTAAAACTGCAACTTGCTTCCACTGTAGTGCTCTAGGAAATAAGCACTTCCATATGAGACTAAGAAATAAGATGGTGCTAGGCACCTTTTCCTTCAACAATGTCACTATATGTATTTGTTAGCCTTTATTTCTAGTGATACTACTATGCTCATTTAGACATGCCATAAAAACCATTTGCATTAGGAGAATGGATTAGCGGCACAAAGGTTAAGATCGAACACAAGCTAAGTTCTACAAGAGAACAATCAGGAAAAAAAACTTAAGAAATGGTAAATGTGAAGTCAGCTAAGTAAATGTGGTAGAAAACTTTGAAATCTTTGTCTGCAAAACCATGCCTGTCACAAGCATCAGTTCCAAAGGTGCTTATCTAGAGGCACTTTATAATAAATTAATTTACATGTTCCCTGTTGGAGTATAAGTGAATTGTCCGCTTTTCCCCATCAGCTTAAGTTTTTGGGTTGAACTGGTTGGTGCATGCAACTTAATATCGTATCGGAGCCAGAGGTCTCGAGTTCGAATCCTGGTAGGCACAATTAAATAAAATAATTGTTGTCCGCTCCTATTCCATGTCTGAGGCCTGAGGGAGCCTCCACGTGAATTGTCCGCCTTTCCCCATCAGCTTAAGCTTTTGGGTTGAACTGGTTGTTCCATTGTAGGAGATAAATTTCCCTAGAAGCTTTCTTTTGGCTCTCGGGCACTCTGTGTCTCTTGTGTTCTGGCAAGCTGGGGGGCCTGTCATGTGTGCCCCTTTGTCACTCCTGTAATTCACTCTTTTTTGCTTTTCTTAATTGAAAGGCAGAGCTTCTACCATTGCGTTAAAAAACAAGCCTCCAGTCATATAACCAGTATCTTGGACTGATATTTTCAACCTTAGTAATGATTCCAGAATCAATATCAGAATATGAGCTTTACATTACTCTATGTAATTAGGCATGTGTGACTGTGTGAGCCACTGAGCCAAGGTTACAAATCCTATACTAAGAATGTAGAATCCAACATTTGATAATTTGCATATGGATGCACATATTCATATTTCAATATTCAGGAAGTAACTATTCCAAAATGAACCAGGGAGAAGGACAGACAGGCACCATTATAGATGTATATAATATAATAAAGGAATGATTCTAGTTATTAAGCTTTAGCTGTTTTCAAATGCATAAACTAAATAGTACTTAAGGCACATGTGTTTGGCTTCTTGAACTGCATGGCTGTTTGTGCACTTATGTTTTTGAACTCCATTTTCAGTTGCTGATCCTCTTTTGGAATGTTTGTTCATTAACATCAACAGGATTATCGGTATTATAATCAAAGAAATAGAAGCTAATATTGGAAAGAATACGTTCCTTGCCAACTTTAGAATGAGCGCACTCCCAATTCTTTGCAAGAAATTTGTAGAGCTTGTATCTACCTTGGTAATGCAATTTTACTACTTTACTCAATGTTCTCCTATTTGGCAATTTCAGTATTTCAACTTTTTAAGACAGACGATCAATTCATGTATTGATTGTGATGCTAACTTTGCATCGCCACCTGCAGAAAGAAAGAGATGCCTCAAAGTTTGATAATGTGGTGCTGTTGCTTCAAGACATGTTAGAAGTGATAACAAGGGATATGATGGTTAATGAGATTAGGTTCTCTGTTGAGCTCCTGATAATTATATACACATCTTCATATGAATAGGCAACTAATTATTGTTACCTTTTATCATTTTCAGAGAGCTGGCTGAGTTTGGTCATGGTAACAAGGATTCAGTTCCGAGAAGACAGCTTTTTGCGGGTCCTGGTACAAAGCCTGCAATTGTTTTCCCTCCTCCGGTTTCAGCACAGTGGGAAGAACAGGTTATATAAGCAAATTGTTGATTGCTTTTATTACCAAGCGTGCATCTTAGAGTATTGTCTTGTATAACAGTGTTCAGAAACTCCAATTGTCTACAGATTAAACGACTGTACCTTCTTTTGACTGTGAAAGAATCTGCAATGGACGTCCCAACAAATTTAGAAGCTCGTCGAAGAATAGCATTTTTCACTAATTCACTATTCATGGACATGCCACGTGCACCTAGAGTACGCAAAATGCTCTCATTCAGGTTATTCTCATATAGCAACTTGTTCACAATATTGCAAAATTGCTGTAGTCTCTAATGGTAGGGCAGTATCATGATTCTTCTGTTTCTCTTGACTCGCACCAAGAAGATCGTATTCAAGAATTTCTTAAAAAATGAGAGAACTAAAATTTAGTATGCATTTAAACTATTTTGATTTAATTAATGAGGAGAATTAGGCGTTAACTAGCTGGTATTTTATCCCTGTAACCTTGATATTTTTCCTGTCTTACAAATATTTTGATTGAATCCTAGTCTGTTCCCACCTCTGCTTAGTATTCTAAAATGAAAAATTGAAATCATGATGATCTGTTGTTCACAAGTTTACATGAATACTTTTGGAATGAACTTGAATCTCAAACCGTGTGCCCGCAAATGAAGAGAAAAAAAAAACTACATTAGGACTATGCACAAGTTACTGCAGATATTGGATTTGAGGCAGGTGACCCTTCTTTGACAAAACTGTGGGGGAGATCCCCACAGCAAAAGTTTTTGTGAAACAACCAGACAACGGCCACTGTACAAAGTTATCAATTATTTCATCATAAATCCTCTGATGTCATGGTGGCGCTGGTTTGCTTCTGAAACATTTTTAAAGTCCTGTGAGCTTTACATGTGTTGCCAACTTTGCTCTGGCTCGATTCAGACAGTCCTGACTTCAGACCTAGTTGTGATGTTTACTAGAACAGAAGTTACTCTTCTGTCTTTTCTAGAAGTTGCTTCATATGTGTAATGTGTTATGTAAACCAATGGCTGGAATTTGGCTATTGTTGATTCATTTCAAGTAGAACAGAATACACCGTCCAGAAAAGGGACAAGCTAAATAGCCAATGTGGGAAATATAAATACCATCACCAAACCCTGATCCCATTTTTATTCTTGTGTTGACCAAAAGTGTACGCTTTTCTGTTTGAAGAAACACAAATGTTTTTTTCCTTGAACAACACAGAAAAAAC
Organism: Coix lacryma-jobi var. lacryma-jobi; assembly: GCA_009763385.1. NCBI lineage: Eukaryota > Viridiplantae > Streptophyta > Magnoliopsida > Poales > Poaceae > Coix > Coix lacryma-jobi. Next base: position 164,551,285 of record CM019824.1, read on the forward strand.
ACAAATGGTTTTTTCAGATGCAATCTTGTACATAAAAAAACTTTTCTGATTTTCCCTACCAACCATGTTGTACATGTGGCATTTAAACGTATCATCTCCAGAAAAAAGTATAAATTCACCATGACAGCATCTCTTAACCCTGTTAGGTTTAAGTGTACTCTGTAATAAGAATTTCAGTGCAAAAGATTGAACTCTACATAATTCTATGTCACTCTGTGCACCTGGCAGTGTTATGACTCCTTACTATAGTGAGGAAACTGTATATTCGAAAAGTGATCTTGATCTGGAGAATGAAGATGGTGTATCAATTATATTCTACCTACAAAAGATCTTTCCAGGTTCCTTTTTTTTTGTTTCCCTTCAATCTTAATGCTTCAATTATTTTTTTTATTGTGTTACCAAATTCCCTCCTTTTTTATCCTGATGTAGATGAATGGAACAATTTTATGGAAAGAATTAATTGCAAAAGAGAAAGTGAAGTATGGGGAAACGAGGAAAATGTCTTACAACTTCGTCATTGGGCTTCTCTTAGAGGGCAGACACTCTGTAGAACAGGTAATTTCATCTGCCTTATCTTATCTAATAAGGATGACTTGGCTAACTACCAGATATACGTTTTTAATATGTGAGTAGTTAGAGGCATGATGTACTATAGGAGGGCTTTGAAGCTACAAGCATTCCTTGACATGGCTTCTGAATCTGGTAGGCTTGTTCAAATTCCAGGTGGTGCATTTTTTTAGTGCCTTAAAAAATGCTACTGATTTGTGCTTTGTATTTCTTGCAGAGATATTGGAAGGATATAAAGCAGTTGCAGATCCAGCAGAGGAGGAGAAGAAAAGCCAAAGATCTTTGTCCTCTCAACTCGAGGCTGTAGCAGACATGAAATTTACATATGTTGCTACTTGCCAGATATATGGAAATCAGAAACAATCTGGTGATCGACGTGCAACAGATATATTGAACTTGATGGTGAAGTAAGTCGTTTCTTCTGAGAAAGAAATAAGAATTAGATCATTTTTCTAATCACAAGATATGATATATCCAAGATACTTTTCCCCAATTGAAGGGGACTACGTTTTTTTTTATTTTAGTAGTTAACATTGAATTATAGCGAAGTCTCCCAAAAAAAAATTAATCGCTTTGAGGTAATTTCAATTTGAAACTACAGTTACCCTGGTCTGCGTGTGGCATACATTGATGAAGTAGAAGAGAGAGAAGGTGACAAGGTGCAGAAGGTCTTTTATTCAGTTCTAGTAAAAGCTCTCGATAATCATGATCAGGTGAGCTTAACCACGAGTACAAGTCCTTTTCCACTGTTCCAAACCTATGGTGTCAAATTCAATAATGCTTACAATTTGTATTTGTGAAGGAAATATACCGTATAAAACTGCCAGGACCAGCAAAATTAGGTGAAGGCAAACCAGAAAATCAAAATCATGCAATCATTTTTACACGGGGTGAAGCGCTCCAAACTATCGATATGAATCAGGTCAATTGAGTGGCTATCGTACAAGTCATGATATATGTTGCAATATGTGTTGTATTTATGAATTATCTTCAGGACAACTATTTGGAGGAGGCTTTGAAAATGCGAAATTTGCTGGAAGAATTCAATGAAAACCATGGTGTCCGCCAACCCACGATTCTTGGAGTGCGTGAGCATATATTTACTGGAAGGTAGGTCGAAATTTTGCGGTTATCATTGTGTTTTCTTCACTATAATTTCCATATCAGCAACTAGTTTTTTATAACTGTGGATTGTAGTGTGTCATCACTTGCATGGTTTATGAGCAACCAGGAAACCAGCTTTGTGACAATAGGACAGAGGGTCCTAGCTAATCCATTGAAGTAAGTATGAGTCACTTTCTTATGTCATATTGGAATGAAACAATATCAATTTTTATCATGATATGAACACTGAGTGCCTTATATGTTGCAATACGATATTGGATCTGCTGAGCATCTATGTCAACTATTCCTGAGGAAAATATTAAGATGGTCATTTAAGGATAATTCTTTCTGCACTTGAAAGCGCGCATGAACATGTCTCAGGTTACAAGTAAATAAAAAATAGATCAGTTGCTTGAAATTTTTTCTGCATTGAAGCTTTTCAAGTTTAAGCATGTTGACAAGATAAACTGTTCGGCTACTTTCTGAGAAGATACAAGGCGTCACACTTTACCTGACGTACTTCATCTCTGTGCAGGGTACGTTTTCACTATGGACATCCTGATGTGTTCGATAGGATTTTTCACATTACAAGAGGAGGCATCAGCAAGGCTTCCTGTGGTATAAATTTAAGTGAAGACATTTTTGCTGGTATGTGACTGAATGAAACGTGCACTCAGGCACATTCTCAACAAAAGTTTTTGTTCATGTATTTCTGTTTGTTTCCCATTTCTGTTCTAGAATGCATGGAGTTGAATATTATTTTCAGGTTTCAACTCGACTCTAAGAAGAGGAAATGTCACCCATCATGAGTACATTCAAGTGGGAAAGGGGCGTGATGTAGGTCTCAATCAAATTTCTCTCTTTGAGGCCAAAGTGGCTTGCGGAAATGGGGAGCAGGTACTCAGCAGAGATATCTACAGGCTTGGTCATCGATTTGACTTCTTCCGGATGCTTTCGTGCTATTTTACAACCGTTGGGTTTTATATTAGCTCAATGGTAATGTATATATGGCACTAGCTTTCATTACAGTATTTGTTAGCAACAGCTCTCCTCCATCACATCTTTTCTCATGTTCTTGTCTTAATGTTGTGCAGGTGGTTGTGATAATAGTTTATGTTTTCTTGTACGGAAGACTGTACTTAGCATTAAGTGGACTGGAGTTTGCAATTATGAAACAAGCACGGATGAGAGGAAACCGTGCACTTCAAGCGGCTATGGGATCTCAGTCCATTGTGCAGCTAGGTCTTTTGATGGCATTGCCAATGTTTATGGAGATTGGGCTAGAAAGAGGTTTCAGAAGTGCCCTAGGGGATTTCGTAATCATGCAACTTCAGCTTTGTTCAGTGTTCTTCACTTTCTCCCTTGGGACCAAGTCACATTATTTTGGCCGCACTATTCTCCATGGCGGTGCAAAATATAGGGCAACCGGCAGAGGCTTTGTTGTTCGCCATGTAAGGTTTGCTGAGAATTACAGAATGTACTCCAAAAGCCATTTTGTGAAAGGACTTGAGCTGATGTTACTGCTAGTTGTCTATCAGTTGTATGGCGATGTTGCTACAGATTCGACTGCCTATATACTCCTGACATCGTCAATGTGGTTCTTGGTCATAACTTGGCTATTCGCTCCATTCCTCTTCAATCCATCAGGATTTGAGTGGCAGAAAATAGTAGATGACTGGGATGACTGGACCAAATGGATTAGCAGTCGAGGTGGCATTGGGGTTCCTGCTAACAAGGCTTGGGAATCCTGGTGGGAAGAGGAGCAGGAACATTTACAGTCCACAGGTCTACTGGGTCGTTTCTGGGAAATCATACTATCTCTCAGATTCTTCATATTCCAATATGGTATCATGTACCACCTGAATATATCTGCTGGCAACAAAGGCCTCTCTGTAAGTTCTTTTATCATTTGAGTTTCTTTCTTCAAGAGTTCAATGAACACGAGGCTTTGTGGATAAAGCACCACACAGTTCTTTTGTTGTTTATTAAGAGAACTATTTGACGCTATCGTTGTGGCTGTACACTAAAAATATGATTTGTGTGGCTTCAGGTTTACGGTCTTTCTTGGCTGGTTATTGTTGCTGTGGTGATGGTCCTAAAGGTGAATTTTATTTCCCTTGTAGCTTTGAAATACATCTATATGCTGTGTGTGCATCTAGTTACTGTCTTCTTTAAGTTCTTCAAAATGAGCTGCCCTTGTTTAAGTTGCTGATCAAAATCTTCTTTAGGTGGTATCCATGGGTAGGAAGAAATTTAGTGCGGATTTCCAGCTTATGTTCCGGCTTCTCAAATTGTTCTTGTTCATTGGATCTGTTGGAACACTGGCAGTTCTTTTCACTGTTCTGCATCTTACAGTCGGTGACATATTCGCAAGCTTCCTTGCATTTGCACCCACAGGATGGGCCATTCTGCAGGTACCTCCATCAGTATCACCCCTCTAATTTCATTTCTCAAGCTCCGAAACATTTCACACTCCAGTCCGTTTCTGACCTTTACAACAGATATCTCAAGCAAGTAAACCGGTGATCAAGGCTTGTGGACTGTGGGGATCTGTGAAAGCCCTCTCGAGGGGATACGAATACCTGATGGGGATCGTCATCTTCGTCCCAATAGCGGTGCTGGCATGGTTCCCATTTGTCTCGGAGTTCCAGACAAGATTGCTCTTTAATCAGGCATTTAGCCGAGGGCTTCAAATCTCTCGGATCTTGGCTGGCGGCAAGAAACAAAGATGACGTTAGTACAGGAAACATTCGTAAACACAGGCTAGACAAGGGATTAGCTCCAGGATTGTTGTACAAGGGTGTTGGAGGAATAGTAAGAAGGCTGCTGATGCTTTCAGAGTTCTCGCTGTATACGCTAGGCTGGTTTTTCTTTGGCGTTTTCGTTGTATGTCATACGACATTGTTACCTCTCGGCTCTTGGTACATAGCTTTTTTTTTTCCCCCGAGAACAGGCCTCTTCGGCTCGTGTTTCATTAAGGAGGTTAGAGTTTGTCATACAATGTGTGTATCACTCAGTTTCCCATGAAAACAACGATTCTTGCGTCGTAGGGAACCCGAACCCGAATGTATGCACGACCAAGATACACTTATACAATTATACACAAGGTTTTGCGACCAATACATAAATAGAGCTATCCGAATTTAGCCCAGCAACACTAATTCGCGAACGTTCACCATGATCGAATCCAGCGAACAAAATTCAGACATGCCGCAACTTTCTTCTTTTGGAAAAAAATAATTTCACCTCGTTTCCGTATTTGGTTGGTACTGCACATATCATTCTCTTTACACGCACGTGCAGGGTCAGCGAATGAACGATCCAATAGCTCAGCAACTTTTTTTAAAAAAAAAAATATTTCCACGATTTATTTTGGAAAAAAAAATTTATGAAACATTTTTTTCATAACATATAACTTTTACATATAACTTGTGAAACAAAGTTTAATGTATAACTTATGCATATACTTTTAACTTATATCATCAACGTGATAAAATTACGCACATAACTTATATATATAAACTACCGCGTGATAAAGTTATACATGTAACTTTTTATATATAATAGTTTACGGAATAAACGTATGAACATAATTTCTTAGAAAGCTACAAAAATTGTACACAAAACTTTATGTATAACTTGTTTGTATAACCTAGATATATAATTTGATAATTAAATGACTTAGATGTAAAGTTAGACATATAAGTTATATTGAAGAACTTAAATGTACAAATTAGTATCACAATATATTAATAGAAATATGAAAACTATATAGAAAATTAGCTACTAATATAACTTATATAAAAAAGAGAAAATAGTAGAAAGAAAAAAAGGCAAAAAAAAAATATCCGTATAGCCGCCATGTCACTGAACGACCAGCATGTAGATCACATGGCTGCATGCAAGAAATATATCAGAAAAAATATTTTATAAAATAAGTAAAAGAAAGGACAGAAAAAATCGCATCGAAAAGGATGTTACCAGTCAGCCCGCGCAGAGTCACGGACGTTGGCTCCCGTTCGCCGTCCTTGAATCGCGCGAACGACTGCGCAAATGGATTTGGGAATTTAGCCCCAGCAGCAGGGGCAGAGCCATGATTTGATTTGGCCATAGAGAGGCTGTTTTGACAGTACTGGAATGTGGTCTAAAATGTCTCGAGTAGGTGAATGAAGTGTAGAAACACTCGCTCTAACTCGAAACAACCTTAGGGCATTCCATCACACTCAAGCAAGTGAGACAACCTCATACATATTAGTCTCGTCCCCTCAAAGAGTTGTTTGGAAAAAGTCTAGCATTATTTTCCACATGTCACCTACTTTCTCCATATTGTAATTAGAAGTTATTTAGGACATAAGTGTGATTACCAAAGAGTCATTAATTAGAGGTTATTTTTTCCTGTCTACCCATATTAAATAGGTTTGTGGGTGCATTCTATACAAAAACGAATCAGAGTTGGAGTGTCTAGCGCAGCCCTGTAAGGGCCCTAAAGCCCTAGGTTCGATTCTTGGTGGACGCACGTACTTTTAGATTTCGCTATAGGCTATAGGCTATTCCTGCCACCTACGAGTCCAACGTAAGTTGTCTGCACAAGAGGTAATCGCGTCCAAAGTCCCCCTCGGTACCGTGAACGACTTCTTTTACCGCAACCGGCCTGGCCTCCAGAACGACACCTAAATACGATACAAAGGGAGTACTCCATATGTTATATTACCGTGCATCTCAATTCATTTGCTTAGCACAACTGACCTATGTAAACAAAAGGAGCAAGATTTTATTAAGAGTTGGGACAGGCAAAGTCATTTATAAGCAACCTAACAGTTTAATTAATGATAGAAGTGGCATTAAGGAAAACACAAGTTTCAAATAATGGCAGGGGAGACTTACAATTTCAATGACAATATGGGAGACCACATAAACAATGGCATCAAAGAAATTGAAATGAAATTGCTTCTTTTTTAGGACGGGCGGAGGTCTATCATGCATGGATTGCAGCGGATCATGAATTATGCCGGCAGTTTACGAGTAACAGAGACAAGTAAATTTTCATTTTCCATTTAAAGCAGGTCGAGATTGAGACCGTGAGTTGAACCGAACTTCAGATTACGCTTCCGGCCTTGTTTAGATGCAATCGATGAGCATGGGCGGATCCATATAGACGATACCGGGTGCGGGCGTACCCACGAAAATTTTAAAAAACAGTGATTATGATTAATTTTTCACCGTATTTGCACCCATAAGATAAAATCCTATGCACCCACAAGGCAGATGCACCCCCCTCGCATTTGCTCTAGCTCCGCCCCTGTCGATGAGATTTTTTCTCAACTGTAGCACTTTCGTTGTTATTTGACAAACTTTGTCTAAATATAGTTATTTATTTTACTAACATTTAATGTTCCATGTATGCGTCTAAATATTGATGTGATGGTGATGTAATGAAGAGAGAGTGAAAAAAAGTTGATAGTTTGAGTGTATCTAAACAAGGCCTGCCGAGGTCAGTCACTACACCTCACCGAAAGCTGAATCATCATAAAATGCAGTGTGAGTGTGGCCCCACATATATTATTATATTAATTTAAATAAAAAAAGATTAAAGAAAGGAAAAAAGAAAGAATCAGTGATGTACACGTCCTTCCTTCCCGGCCCAGACATTCCTGTGGAAGCAACCATCGATTGCAACGGCACCAAACAAACTTGCCCATCAGCAGTTAAAGTAAGCGCGCGCGCGCGCATCCGGGACACTCCTCATCGGATCCCAGCAAAACGAGCAGGAGAAGACGACGCCCAGCGCGGGATTTTCGCTGTTTCTACAGCTCCTGGACTCCTGGTACGGGCGCGGCGCCCAAGTCACCATCACCATTCAGTCGTGGTTCACCATTCACCAAAGGCGCGGGTCGCGGGTGCCGGGTGCGGGGCGCGAGCTGCGCGTCCCCCGTCCCCTTGTCTCGCCAGCCGGGCGGGCGACCAGTGCCAGTGCCAGCCGCGCACAGGCTAGCTAGCTACTAGTGCTTGTGAAATTCGCCGTGCAAGCGCGCGCGGGGGAGCGGGCGCCCGCCGGCGAGGCGGACCGATGGGCTCCTCGGCGGGGTCCACCCCGACGGTGCGGGCACCGCGGCAGCAGCGCGGCGCGGGCGCGGGCGAGGCGGCGTCGTCGAGCCCCGTCTTCCTCAACGTGTACGACGTGACCCCCGCCAACGGCTACGCCCGGTGGCTCGGCCTCGGCGTCTACCACTCCGGCGTGCAAGGCACGTTCGTTCACGAGGCACCCGCGCCGCGCGGGTCCCCCCTCCCTCCTTCCTCAGTCCTCACCCTCACCCTCTATCTAACACGACGGCTCCGGCTCCGGCTCCGGCTGCTGTTCTGCTGCCGCAGTTCACGGCGTGGAGTACGCGTACGGGGCGCACGACGGCGCCAGCAGCGGGATCTTCGAGGTGGTGCCGCGGCGGTGCCCCGGGTACACGTTCCGGGAGTCGGTGCCGGTGGGCACGACGGAGCTGAGCCGCGGCGAGGTGCGCGCGCTCATGTCCGACCTCGCCGCCGACTTCCCGGGGGACGCCTACAACCTGGTGTCCCGCAACTGCAACCACTTCTGCGACGCCGCGTGCCGCCGCCTGGTCCGCGCCCGCATCCCGCGCTGGGTCAACCGCCTCGCCAAGATCGGGGTCGTCTTCACCTGCGTCATCCCGGGCAACGGCCGGGCCGTGCGCCGCGGGGGGGAGTGCCCGTCCTCCGCCGCCGCCGCCGCCGGGAAGGGCGGCGGCGGCCGGAGCCGATCCGCGCGCCATCAGGAGGCCTCGGCCGCGCCGCCGCGGCCGAGGACGTTCTTCCGGTCCCTCTCCGTGGGCCGGCGCAAGAACCTGCCGATGCCCCGGCCGCTGTCCGCCTCCCCACCACCGTCGTCGTCGTCTCTCCCGCCGCCGCCGTCAACGTCGTCCGGGTCCACCACGTAAACGGCTCCGTTTCTATTTTCTTTTACAGTCCTACTACCTGATTTTTACTAAACAACTCTGTGCATATTATTGTTTGAATCTTTGCTAGTGCTGTAGTTTTTGTCTTGTTTTGAGGAAAGATCTTTGCTACGAGCAGTACCATCCAGTCTTACCTGGGATCGGAATAGCACTACGGTTGATTTGGGGATCTTAATTCCGGTTGTTGGTACTAATTCTGCTACAGACTAGTAGGCTCTAGTGGTATCATCCAGTGGGCCGATCGAGCTACTGTTTTGTGTATGTTGCTAATCATAGGTTGTGACAATTGCTCAAAAAAAAAAAGAGGTAGGTTGTGACAAACGACGTGACTCTTGCTGTTTGGCATCGATCCATCATTTGGCGAGTGATCCAACACCACCAACTGGAATGCATTCGTCTTCTTTGGATCCAACACCACACCACACCACCTGCAAGCATCAGCACATACGCTCAGCGATGGTAGGAATGGCCGAATAGGAAGGAAGAGTGGTGACTGAACGCAACCATCAACCAGGGTGGCTGCTGCTCTACTTGCGGTGGTTCGTCACCTTCGCTTTGTTGTTTGTTCGTACATGAGTATACTATACAGTTTGGAACGCTAGAGTTTCTGGAAAAACAGCCTAGGGAGTTTGATGGTGGGTGGTGAGTCGAGTCTCGAGTGGGACGGCGCACTTGCGGTGCACGAACACGTCGTCGTTTTACTTTTAGGGGCGCTCCACGCCGTGGACCGGCAAGCCTGCTGCAAATGTTGGTTGACCCCACCGGCAACGATGATGATGTAAAGGTCAAGATCGGTATTGACGCCTGCAGTATAAATAACGCCCGTAATAAGGCGCGCGTCGAGACAGACGACGGACCGCACGTCTGCACGTACTACTAGTCGCGTCCGGTCGTAGCGATTGCCAGTGCACCCGGTCCGACCAATCGATTCTTGGCGGATCCGATGCGCGTCACGCCGTCACCTTGACCGGATAATTGTCCAGTAGTATCCGCGGAAACTGGCAGCGCTCGAGAGAATCGAATCGGCGTGGCAGCTTGAAGAACGTGTGACGCACTGTCGAGTCGAACCGACGCTGGCACGCTGGTTGCGGTCTAATCTCTGGTGCATGTAACCAACACCTCAAGGCTAATCATGGATGCTGATGGGGCATGGGGGCTTTTTCCCTTGCATGGACAGTGGACACCGGACAGCGCCCTTTCCGCGCTTGCCCCCCTGCCGCTGCCGCTGCCGGCCACCGGAACGAATCATTGATCCATCGCCAGCTGACGAAGTATACTCCCTCCATACCCATATTAGTTGACGTTTAGGACAGCGATACGGTCTTCAAAACATAACTTTGACCTCTTATTTTTATAAAAATATTTATGGAAAAGTGATATATGTATACTTTTATGAAAGTATTCTTCAAGATAAATCTATTTATATAATTTTTATATTTGTAAACTTAGAAGCTTAATAGTTATTGATGATTTATATTCTCAATGTTTGATTCTAATCTTTTCTAAAACGTCAACTAATATGGATATGGGTACAGAGGGAGTATGCGGCTGCCGCGGAACTGGAGAGCAGTGGAGCTGGAACGTGCCGCCCGCCCGCCCGCGGCCCGGCGCCCCCATGGGACATCCGACATGTGGGCCACCATGGGCCATGGAGTACAGTACTCCTTGCCTTTCCAGCTGACGCGGTCGCTCGCGCCTGCGCGTGGCACACACCCCCAACTAATCCGCGCGGCCAGCAATCATTCGCTGGCTCGGCTCGCGCTTTCTCCTACCCAGACCGCCGCCGCCTGCACTGTTCTGTGCAGATGACGACGTCCAGAACCAGGATTTTTTTTTTCCAATCAGAAGGCAGGGAAGTGTCCTTGTACTAGTAGTACTAGTACTAGTACTGTAGGAATGGGGTGGCATGGCATTGTACTTGTACTCGGATGCACGCACGCACCCACCCACCGACGCTCTCGTCCGACAGGAACATCGAGCCAGCAGGCATACCGTGTACTCCCTCCATATAGGAAATAGAAGTCCTTTAGGACAACGATACGGTCTTCAAAGCATAACTTTGACCACTTATTTCTTCAAAAATATTTATTTTAAAGTAGTATATGTATATTTTTATGAAAGTACTTTTCAAGATAAATTTATTTATATGATTTTTACATCTCTAAACTCAATAATTTTAAAGTTATTCATGATTTATATTCCCAATGTTTGACTCAAACCTTGTCTAAAAGGACTTCTATTTCCTATACGGAGCGAGTATATGTTCATCTCTCCGTCCGTCGTGGGTGCCCGTCACTCTGGTCTCTGGTCATCGTGCGCATCCCCATCCCCATCCCCTCTTGATGCAAATGCAACGCATTCTCCGGTGCTCTGGTCCTGCCTCGCTGACAGGCTGACCGACCGGGGCCGTACCCCTATGTCCGGCCTCTCTGTTCCCTTCGGTGATAATCCGGCTTATCAGGCAGTTAGAATATTGTTTTTCTCTCGTAATAATAAATTAGTTATATTTTATTTTATTAGTCGGCTTATAAGTTCTGTCGAATAGAGTCGGTAGCTTCATAAGCTAAACCGGTTGATTTGTCCTCATGCAGATAGGAATGCTGCATCCATCCAGATTCCAGGTAGGAGGAGCATGCGACCGCTGCCTGATGATTAGTACTCCGTCCGTCCAACAAAACGTGCAATTCTTACTTATTGAGGAGTCAACCATTTTAAATTTTGACCGAAATTATATAAAAAAATACTAACATTCTTGATACAAAAAATATATCATTAGATTAGTAATAGAATATATTTTCATAATGATTTTATTTAACAACATAAATACTAATACTTTTTATTATAATCTTGGTCAAACTTGAATTAATTTGACTGGCACGGATCCCATAATTGCATGTTTTTATGGACGGAGGGAGTAGTAGTATAGCCTAACTAACGGTCGCAGCTTCGATTCGTACCCTGAAGTCCTGAGCAACGACGACGAGAGAGGGTCAATCATGAGAGATGACTGGCACGTTTAGTTTAATGTTAAACAGCAGCTGTTTGCTGCGCTGCTGGTGGTGACACTGATGGCGCCGGCGGTGGTTGTCTTAACCACCTGACCTGTCACCGTTGCCAATGTGTGCTGGCAGCAGTACAGCGGCTATCAACAACAGTAGTAGGAAATGAACCAGTAGCCGGAGCGTGGTGGATACAGGATACGGACCAGCTAGCTGAGCTGGCCAAGAGCAAAAACTGCCGGCAGGGCGTATGCGTCGTAAGGCGAGGCGTTGACGCCAGCAGAGCAGATCCTCATGCGGCGCCGGCGCCGCGCAGGTCTCCTGCTTCACCGGCTCGTCGCTCGTCGGTGGAAACGGCGCGATTGGTATTTGTCTTGTCGTGATCGTGAATTCGTGGTCGACCAGCCATCTCCCCCGTGCTGTCTGTCAGCGCCGACCGCCGAACGTTCGGCCGCCGCAAGTGCCGGCCACATCGCTCCGCGGCGGCGGCCTGGCTAGCTTGTCAGCCACCGCCCACCGGGCGGGGCGTGCGGCCTCCACGCGGTTCCGCGGGCCGCGCAGCGCACGGCCCCAGTAGTCCAGTCCGCGGACTCCGCCGAATCAGCTCGCGCTGCGAGCGCGGCGGCGCCCAGGCACCCACTTCCTACACTACACCCCCGTCCGGCCCAGCTCCAGAAGCCCACGCCGCTTCCTCCCGTTTTCCGCTTCGTCACCGCTCACCGGCACTCAGATTATGCGGACTCACGTTCCGGATAATCTCGTGAATAAAGCACGGTGGATACATTTGATATGAATATACCTGGCTCAAGTGGTGGTTCTAAAATTTGATTTTAAACTTGAGTTATAGGTAAGTCGGACTATCAAGAGGGTCACAAATTAGGTTGGCTAGATGTGGAGAAAAGTGCTCAAATCGACTAACTAAAGTTTGCTTGAGAGACACCGCACGATCACGAACACATAGAGGTTTTCTGTGCAGTCGGTAGTACCAACCATGGGGGTCGGTAGTACCGACCAGGGAGGCAGCGCGCAATGCTCTCTGGATGGAGTTCATTTTGAACTGTCGATAGTACTGCCATAAGGTCGGTGGTACCGACCATCCAGACCATTCTAACATCTTCTCTGGATCGGCCTTGAAATGGCCTGGCGGTAGTACCGCCATAAGGCCGGTACTACCGACCCTCGGTGGTACCGACCTCGGTCGGTAGCAAGTCAGTTTTTGCAGACCTCTATGTTCGCGCTCAAAATGGCTTGGCGGTAATATCGCCATAAGGTCGGTACTACCGACCCTCGGTGGTACCGACCCAAGCCGGTAGTTAGGCAAGTTTGCAGAGCTCTCTGTGTTGACGCGATTTTGACTTGGCGGTAGTACCGCCATAAGGTCGGTACTACCGACCCTCGGTGGTACCGACCTTGGTCGGTAGTAACCGAGGGACCAAGTCCCCTTCTGCGGAGCTCTCTGTTCGCGGCCAATTTGGCCTGGCGGTAGTACCGCCATAAGGCCGATCTAGGTCAAACTCAGATCTGTGCAACGGTTGTGATTGGTCGGTACTACCGACCAGCCTCGAGACTAGGAGTCTATAAATACCTCTCGTCTTCTCATTTGACTGTTACCCACTCATTCCACTCACTTATTGCGTCCTAACTTCAGACAAAAGAGCCTCAAAGCATTGACTTCTCCCCTCTCGCTCCCCCTTTGCTCTGATTCATTCCCTTGCAAGATTTGAGCTAGGGAAGTGAGATTAGAGAGTGGGAAGCTTCGATCTAGAACTTGAGCACTTGGTTTCCATCTAGCCGGCTTTGTTTGTGTCTATTACTCTTGGGTTCTTTGAACCCTAGCTGGTTAGGTGTTCTTCGTGGTAGCCCGTGTTGATTCATTTGTGAGGGCTCCCCGAAGCGTTTGTATTTCCCCTGTGATTTCTAGTGGAGAAACTCTAGTAGCCTTTGTGGTTGCTTGAGTGAGGCAAGGAGGTGAAATAGACTCCGACCTTTGTGGTCACCTCAACAACGAGGACGTAGGCACTCCTTAGTGGTTTGGCCGAACCTCGGGATAAATCGTTGTGTCCCGTGTGCTTGTTGTTGTCTCTACTTTGCATATTATGTTTGTACTTGTGTTCTTCCTCTCCTTATCTCTTTCTTAGGTTGGGAAGGCTCGATCTACATCCGGGAAGCAACCAAGTCTTGATGAGACTAGAATCACTACCTATCATACTTAGGGAAGTTGGGTATATACTTGTATTACATTCATAGCTCACATACTTTGGATTTGTAGTTTCCATTTAGGATCTCGGTAGTGCCTGACGGACCAGGATGTCTGAGATAGCATCAGTTGATGATTACTCCGACTAATCCCGGGCGGCACGTGAGATCCGAAGACTTGTTATGAAGTGTACTTGGATTAGGACTCTCGTTGTAACTTAGTCGAGTTTCTAAAGGAAGTCTTGTAATTAGAATAGGACTCCTTTGATGTAATCGACTAGGACTCAGCCTGCGCTATGACTTACCCGGATATATAAGGGGAAGTGGGCGCAGGCTCCAGATGATCGAACATTGAATCATAATCATACACAAGGCACACGCCGCACTGGACGTAAGGTATTACGCTATTTAGCGGCCTGAACCAGTATAAATCGCTGTCCCTATGTACTCGCCGAGTCCTACGAACGCCGATCCCCACCGAACAAATCGTCTGAGATTACTCAAGACGAGTTGCCGGTTAACAAACACCGACAGCTGGCGCGCCAGGTAGGGGCTTTCGGCGATTCGACGACCAAGAGCCCGGCGAACCACGACAACATGTTCTCGGCGGGGGCAATTTTCATTTTTGGCTCATGGACTTGCGTCGCGGACGATCAAGGAAAGCTACATCGGCAACTCCACACGAAATCAGAAGCGCAAGTCACGCCAAAGATGGATGATCTACCCAGAACTTAGCGGATCTCGCAATTCAGGATCCGCAAGATTCCGAAGACCAACTAGAGGCATTCGACTCCTACTCAAACTCAAGTCCTGAGGAAAAGGACCCGGATGCTACTCACGGCACTACCTTTGGCATGCGGAATTCTGCTGAAAACTTCCAAAACTTGATTGATGCAAAATTCAAAGAGTACCAACAGATACCTTTGACAGGAGCTCAACAAGGACTCGTCTTCAGCTCTACTAAGGAGGGTAACATTGTCCATTGGCCAATTCAGACCGCTCCGGCTAGACTGGTTGGCACAATCGACCAGCAACTTCCATACCAGCATGGACATCAGCTCCCCTTTGAGGAACACGACACCTCAACAGAACTAATCTCCAGTACTTCTACTTTGGAATCGGTTACGCCAGGATCAATAAACCAGGGCTACACTCGTGAAGTCTTCATGGCGGGGCATCGGTCATCTCTACGACCTCCAACCCACCCAGATGTCTTCCAGGATGATGAAACTCTGAGTATGATATCTGATAACGATCCAGAGGGACTCGGAGAAACCGAGTCAATGAAGACTGAGAGAATCAGGAGGAATCAAGCTAAAGAAGCTCGCAGAAGGCGAGCAACTCATCGCAAGGAAGCCGTAGACCGCTACAACGTACGACTCGAGGAGTATAATACTCGGAGGCGTCTAGAGGAGGACGCGGAAAATCGAGCTCGCGCTCAACGTGACCAGGAGTACCAGTCACAAAACGAGCACAATCGTCGACGAGATGACTGCTCCCGTAACCTCAAACCTGAGTTTATGAGGGTCACCGGCCATAAAGTCTTCCAGACTCCGTACCAAAACATCCTGGCTTTAGCTACGGAGATGGGGCCAAGGCCAACCGAACCCTCGACGAAGAACGACGGTTAGTCATGCTTCAAACTACCGCGCTTCAACTACGAGGACGGAATCTTGAGTCCCTAGCCGATGAACAAGCTTCATCTCACCCAAGCCAGAGGCGACCTGTTCAAGAGCGACTCGGTCGAGTCCCAGCAAGGAGTCGTCTGGGCCACCGAGTACCTGATCAAGCTGAGGAAGGAGCTGAATCTTCATACAGAGGAATCGCGGATGTAACATCCAACATAGTCGATCGTTTCCCTTGCTTTTCCCAAAGGCTCCGAGCAGTCTCGTTCCCGCGAAAATTCAAACCCGGGAACTATTCAAAGTACGACGGGAAGACAGAACCTAAACGATGGCTCAGGCTGTATGCTCAAGCAGTTGAGTTGGCCGGTGGAAGCAACGACGTCAAAGCACTCTATCTCCCAATGGCCTTAGAAACAATGCCGCTTGCTTGGTTCGACAGGCTCAAAGCCGAGTCCATCGACTCCTGGGAACAACTCCATCGTATCTTCATTGAAAACTTCGCGGGTGTCCCAGAGAGATCAGATCCCCGGACTAAGCTCAGAACCTGTAAGCAACAAAAAAATGAATCAATGCGGGAATACTATAGGCGCTTCTCAGAGATCCGCTCCACAGTATCCGACATCATAGACAGAGAAGTAATTGACCTCTTTGGCAACAGCATTTGCGAAAGGTACAATTATAAAGATTTCATCAAGCAGGACCCGACCACCGCTGACGAGTTCCATCGGGCCATAAACTCCATGATGGCGACAGAAGAACGTACACATGAACGTTTCCCCGATAGAAACACGCAAGGTGATCGAGGGAACAACCAGAGAGGCAACCAGGCACCACAGCAAAGCACCCGGAAAAGGGCAGGAGACAATACTGTTGTTGCCATGACGCCTCAAAAGAAGGGGAACAAGCCATTCACCTTTGATGACTTACTTGACGGATCGTGCCCCTTTCATCCGAAAGCCGGACATCAGGCAAGGCACTGTCGACAACTCAAGGAGCAAGGCTTGAACCCCGACTTCAACAAAAACAAGAAGGACAAAGGCAAGAAGACAGCTGAGGACCCTCCGCAAGACACCGGTGGTTTTCAACACCCCAAAGGGACTATCAATATCATTTTTGGGGAGTAACCACTAGCGACAGCAAGAGGCTCCAGAAGCTTTCCCTACGGGAGATCATGTCTACAGAACCAGCGACTCCTAGGTACCTTGACTGGTCCGAGCATCCGATCAGCTTCTCCCGAGCGGACCAATGGACCAGCGTCTCCAATGCAGGGCACTACCCGCTAGTCCTGGATCCCACGGTCGCCGGGTTTACACTGAGCAGAGTACTCATCGACGGAGGAGCAGGACTTAACGTCATCTTTGCAAGCACCCTACGCAAGATGAATCTGGATCTCGCAACACAGCTCACACCATCAAGTGCCCCCTTCTACGGCATAGTACCCGGAAAGGCGGCTATACCACTCGGAAGAATCATATTACCCGTAACTTTTGGAACTCAGATCAACTACCGGACTGAGTACATCAGTTTCGAGGTAGCCAACTTCGAGTCATCATACCATGCCATATTTGGACGACCAGCCATCGCCAAGTTCATGGCAGTACCACACTACCCGTACCTTCTCCTGAAGATGCCGGGTCCTAAAGGAATCTTAACTTTCAGAGGTGACTTGAAGCGATCATTTGATTGTGACACAGAGGCTGTCCAAATCGCTGAAAAAGCTCAACTCACCCGGGAGTTACAAGAACTCGCTCAGATGGTGCATAATACCAAGCCTGGAGATTCAGAAATCCCAACTAAGAAGGCGGGTACTATCCAACCATCAACAGAAGTCTTCACAAAAAGCATCGACCTAGAAACCGGTGATTCCTCCAAGACAGCAGTTATCAGCGGTCACTTATCCGAAGAATAGGAATTCGCGCTCACCAAGTTCCTTAGAGCAAACAAAGATATATTTGCTTGGAAACCGGCTGATATGCCGGGAGTCCCAAGGAACTTGGCTGCAACACAAATTGGAATTAAAAGAAGGCTCTAGACCTATCAAGCAAAGACTACGACGATTCTCACCAGAGAAAAAAGAGGCAATCAAGAAGGAAATAGCTAAACTACTCGCAGCCAGATTCATCAGAGAAATCCTCCACCCCGAGTGGTTAGCTAACCCAGTGCTAGTCAAGAAGAAGAACTCTGCCGAGTGGCGCATGTGTGTCGACTACACAGACCTCAACAAACATTGTCCAAAAGATCCTTTCGGATTACCAAGGATAGATCAAATAGTTGACGCCACCGCAGGCTCCGCTCTATTGTCCTTTTTGGACTGCTACTCCGGGTACCATCAGATTGCCCTCAAGGAAGAAGACCAACCTAAGACATCGTTTATAACTCCTTTCGGCGCCTACTGTTATAAAACCATGTCCTTTGGGTTAAAAAATGCAGGAGCCACTTATCAATGAGCTATCCAAGATTGTTTGGGTGACCAGATTGGCCGCAACGCAGAAGCTTATGTCGACGACGTGGTCATAAAGACAAAAGATCCGACTACTCTGATATCAGACCTGGAGGAAACTTTCAACCGACTACGCGCATACCAATGGAGACTCAATCCCACAAAATGCGTCTTCGGAGTACCTTCGGGCCAATTACTCGGTTTTCTTGTTAGCCATCGGGGCATCGAGGCCAGCCAAAAACAAATCACGGCTATCATCAACATGAAACCGCCCACCTCAGTCAGAGATGTTCAGAAGCTCACCGGGTGCATGGCTGCACTAAATCGATTTATCTCATGGCTAGGGGAAAAAGGATTACCTTTCTTCAAATTACTCAAGGCTGGCGATAAATTTCAGTGGACGGAAGAAGCGGACAGGGCCTTTGAACAACTCAAAGTATACCTAACCAATTCACCTATACTGACACCACCAGAACCCAGGGAACCGATGATGCTTTATATCGCAGCTACCACACACGTCGTAAGCACAACGATCGTGGTCGAGCGCAAAGATGACAAGCACATCTTCCACACCCAGCGACCAGTGTACTACACTAGCGAGGTACTCTCCGATTCAAAGGTTAGATACCCACAAGTACAGAAATTACTCTACGCACTACTCATATCTTCAAGAAAGCTACGACATTACTTCGAGGCTCATGAGATTACAGTCGTCACGGATTTTCCTCTGGGAGAAATCCTCCATAATCGTGACGCCACTGGGAGAATTTCCAAGTGGGCAGTCGAATTGGGGGCACTCAACATCAAGTTCATTCCGAGGAAAACAATCAAGTCACAGGCTCTAGCTGATTTCGTCGCCGAGTGGACAGAGATACAACAGATCCAAGACAACGTTATTCCTGATCACTGGAAGATGTACTTCGACGGGTCTCTAAAACTCGGAGGAGCAGGAGCCGGAGTACTTCTAGTATCACCCGCCGGAGAGCAGCTCAAGTATGTTCTGCAGATATTATGGCCTGCCACCAACAATGAAGCAGAATATGAAGCACTACTTCATGGACTCAAGCTGGCAGTCGCACTAGGCATCAGGCGACTCCTAGTCTATGGCGATTCTTCCGTGGTAATTCATCAAGTCAACAAAGACTGAGATTGCACAAAGGAAACAATGAACGCCTATTGCGCGGAAGTCCGCAAGCTGGAAAAACACTTTTCTGGGCTAGAACTCATTCATATTACCCGGGATCTCAATGTGGCAGCAGACATCCTAGCAAAATTAGGATCCGACAGAGCCATGGTCCCTAGTGCTACCTTCGTACATGAATTATCCAAACCATCAATCCAAGAGAAGGAAGAGGTTGAGTCAGCACCATCCACCCAGGTTCTAACTCTAGCACCCGACTGGACACAAGTCTTCATTGACTTCTTCAAAGAGCATAAACTGCCAAGTGACAAAAGTGCTGCAGAGCAAGTCACTAGATGTAGTAAAAACTATGTTCTAGTCGGGGACAAGCTATATCGACGCGGAGCTTCATCAGGAATCCTCCTCAAATGCATCTCACCAGAAGATGGCAGGGAAATCTTAAATGAAGTTCACTCTGGGTGTTGCGGCAACCACGCAGCTTCAAGGACACTAGTCGGAAAGATCTTCAGATCAGGGTACTATTGGCCCTCAGCCTTGAAAGACGCAGAAGACTTAGTCCGCCGCTGTCAATCATGCCAGTTTTTCGCCAAGCAGCAGCATGTACCTGCACACGAGTTGATCTGCATCCCTCCATCATGGCCTTTCTCATGTTGGGGACTCGACATGGTTGGTCCTCTCAAGCGTGCTCCAGGCGGATTCGAATACATCTACGTCGCAATCGACAAATTCACAAAGTGGATCGAGTACACACTCTTGGTCAAATTCAATGCATCCAAGTCAGTACAATTCATGCAGAGCATCTTTCACCGCTTTGGGATGTCGCACAGAATCATCACCGATCTTGGGTCCCCTTTCACGGCTACTGAATTCAAGTCATGGGCCAGCGACTGCGGAATCAAGATAGACTATGCATCAGTAGCTCATCCACAGTCCAACGGCCAAGTTGAACGAGCCAACGCCCTGATTCTTGCAGGATTAAAACCAAGACTCTTTGACCTCCTAAAAGATCATGGCGGAAAGTGGGTTGAAGAATTGCCTAAGGTAGTCTGGGGGCTGCGGACACAACGAAGTTGGGCAACAGGCCAAACTCCTTTCTTCCTGGTATATGGCACTGAAGCAATCCTCCCGGCTGATTTAATCTGGAACGCCCCACGAACAGAGCAGTATAACGAAGGCGAAGCTGATGACACCAGGCGGCTAGAAGTCGACAGCCTCGAAGAAGCCCGATTAACCGCACTCTTTCAGTCAGCGAGGTACCTTCAAGGGATGAGACGCTACTACGACAAGAACGTCCATCACCGCACTTTTCAAGTAGGCGACCTGGTCCTGAAGAAAATTCAGAATACCACAGGGCGCCACAAGCTTATGAGTCCATGGGAAGGACCTTACATTGTATCCAAAGTAACAAGACCCGGGTCATTTGAGCTAGTCACTGAAGATGGATCTCCACTGCCAAATTCATGGAATATTGAGCACTTGAAGAAATTCCATACCTAGGGACTATGCTACAAACCTGATTCAGGGCAATTGTATTTATCAGTCAGATATTAATAAAGTTCGAAATTCATCAGAAAATTAGAACCTTCAAATTATCCAGGCTTTCCATATATTTCATCACGACTACTTGGTCGCATAAAAATCTCTGCAATAGCAGGGCTCACCACCGACTAATATTTAATATTACTCGGATGGATTGGTTCAGCGGTAACCATTCTCGAGTTACGAGCTTTGAGCTCAATACAACTCACAAGGTAGTACGGCTTAACACCCGGCTATCAGCCCATAGTGAATATGGTATCTACAGTAGTAGATACTAGTTCCTATAAGGCATAACAAGGTGGGGTAGTACTCGCCCTGTTACTGGACAGAGGTCCACCTACCTTCGCACACAAGCTGCGATCATCAAGAGGATATGATCCACCCAGAAGGAACCATCGTTACGGTCCTTCAAGAGGTGCCTGATCAGAATTATCCCTTGAACAAGGGTACTAAGAGTAGTACTCGGGCAAGACTAAGTTCTCTATATGATCGTTATAAGACTACTAGAGAAACGAAGTCACACGACCCAAACCCAAGTGCTAGAGAGCACCCGGATAGACTCGTCTCATAAGACGCCTGGTCATACATCCACATTAAGACAGAAACAACCCATTGACGAGAAATTTCTTGCAATGACGAGTTGATACGAGCTTCACAAAGATTCAAAAGTAACTAATACTTTGTTTCTTTATATTTTACAATAACTGTTTCCAGGGAATACAAGCGGCAATCAAATGATCAAGGAGGCTAAGCTACTCTACAAGATCTAAAATCTGTGAGTACTCCTCTGCCGCGGTCTTCACCTCCTCTTGCATCGCTGCAAGGTCCTCGTCGCCTTTACCTTCAGGAAGGGTCATCAGAGCGGACAAGTCGAAAGACGGCAGATGCAACCGCAGCGTTGCCATCAGACCTTGCACCACAGAAGTCGACATATCCTTGATGTATTGAGCTAGCCGTCCAGGCGCAGCCTTGGCCCGATCAATCAAAGTTTCTTCGACTCCTTCTGGTGCCGGAATCATGTTCAGGATGGGCTCGATGGCATGTTCCAAGGCCTTCAAGGAAGCTTGCGAAGACTCAAGGGCTTCACGCGACTCCTTTGTAGACTTCATAGCCTGCACAAGGTCTCGGTCAGCACCCTCACACATCAATTTGGCTTCATGAAGAGTACTTTGCGCATTAGCAAATACCTCCTCAAGCTCCGCCTGTTTCCGGTTGAATGCGTTCTGCCACCCAGAAGCCAGCTTATTCGCATCTGTATAAATATCAGTCGGTTACTACATCATTAGCTAACAAAAAGGAGCAGACTGGCACAAAAACTTCAAGTTTACCCTCAAGCTGCTTTTTGGAAGCCTTTTTTAGCTCCTTCATCTTCTGCTTCATAGAGGCAGCTTTGGCTATTAGCCCAACCTCACGGTCGTTAGCAGCGTCACGCTCCGTCACCACTTCCTTGAGGCTGCCTTGGAGTTCATTGATGCGGTTATGCAGAAGCTAGGTGGCTACTTTTTGACTGATCTGGTCCTGGGCAATGTAGTCCCGGAGCTCTTGATTCTCACGGGAGATCTCCTGGCGAATCCGGGTGACCTGATCCTTAACCTTGAAGTCAAAGGCCTGCATACAAACAATATTGTGAGTACTCGGATGCGACTACAGTACAACAAGAATGAATTGAGAATCTTACCTCAACAAATTGGTGAAGAGCTTCAACAGGAGCTCTCACTTGATCGCTCAGCTCCTTCAACCGGGTGAGGTCCTGATTATACCCGGATATGTCGAGAGTCGCCCCCTGGCGCGAGGACTCGGGCGCATCTACAGACCCTCCCTGTTGACGAGTTGAATCTTCTGCACGGATATCCGCCAAAATCATCTCCAGGGATGGTTCATCAGGCTGTCGAGTGCGGAAAAACCACTCATTCATTACTCGGTCAAATTCCAACTGAGCAGGAGAACGGAATATCGAGAAGGGCACACCAACCTGAGGCAAAGGAAGCAGATCCACTTTAGATGCTGTATCGACCTAGGGACCCGACGGAGAGGAGTCAGGTAAAACATCTACCTGACTAAAGACAGGAGGGGCGTTGGTTTCTTTGTCCACCGTCTCTGACTCCTCTACCGCCCGAGTCTCAAGGACCGCATCAGAGACTGCTGCAGTCGACTTCGTTTTCCTACAATAAGAGGAGTACCTATGATTAGTTCCAGAAATATGTGAGCACTCTAAAAGTAAAGTTCTGTAACTTACTTTACGAGCTTCAATGGCCGTGGCAACTTCAAGAGAGGCTTCTTCAGTAGCAGGTCTGGAGCCGGAGTTTCTTCAGGAACCGCACCACTTGAAGTCCCTTGAGTTGTCTCAGCATCTGGTACAAAAACAGATATAAGACCAAAGTTTATCAATCCAAATACAAAAAAGAGTACAAGGTCCTCGGGTTTCCCCTTACCAGGAGCACCCATATTACAGTGCTTTTCAGCCAGAGCTGGTGACAAAAGTACTTTTCGAACAGCACGACGCCTACCAGTACGAGCCTTCTTTGGGATAGTTTCCCCGACATCTTGAAGTGGAGTCGGTGACCTCTTCCGGCTACTCTTGGCTTCTGGGTCTATAAGCATGACATCAGAGTCAGTTGAATCTGTGTCAAGCCAGTCAAGATCTTCAGGAGAGCTTGGTTTGGTGGGAAGGTCCTCACTTCGGATAGGACCCTCCAGAATTATGGCTCTGCCTTCTTCAGTAGCCGGAGGCAGGGGAGGGCAATCATTGTTATCTCTTCCCTGGCCCTACAAGAGAAGAATATTCAGTCAAGTCAGAAGGATATCTATTTAGAACCTCGAAGACATGACAGGACAACTACTCACCTGAGGAGGCGGGTTGATGGCGCAGAATGTCATCATCACCGGAACAAGGTGTTCACGGCTCTTGAGCAGTCGATTCACCCTCCTCAGGATCTCATGATCAGGGAGCTATTCGGCGTCATGACGGCCAGGGTCTTGTATACCCAGGTACTCGAAGCCAAAATTGGCTCGTTGTTGCAGAGGATGGATGCGCCGTGCAACAAAGTCTTGGACGACAGTGTACCCGGTCAATCCACTGATTATCAACTCATCCATCGTATCGAGGAGGGGTCGGATAGTTTCTAATTCCTCATTAGTAATCCGGTCCTTCCACTCACGACACTTCTGCGGTGGTCATCCATCGTGACGACGAAGAGCTGGCAGGGGATTACCCATGTAGAACCATCCGGCAGCCCAGTCTCGTACAGAATCCGACAACTCAATGGTTATATACTGGCTAGCTACTTCCAATCTAACCTGGATACTAGCTCCTCCGACTACTTCGACGCTAGCATCACTGGGTTGACACTTAAACCAGAAGAAGTAGCGGAAAAGAGTAAAAGAGGGACAAATTCCCAGAAAAGCTTCACACAGATGGGTGAAGATTGCAATATGAAGACACGCATTAGGAGTAATATGGTTGAGAGTCAAACCATAATAATGCAGCAATCCACGGAGAAAGTCAGAAGCAGGAAGCCCCAATCCTCGCTCCACAAACGACTTGAACATGACGATTTCAGTTGTGTTGGGGGCGGGAGCACGATGGCCAGAAGGTACTCGCCATCCGTCAAGAGGTTGTGCTCGCAGTAATCCCTGTTCTGCTAACCACGCCAACTCCGTCACCCTGGTATCTGGTTGTTTACAAGCTAGTACATTAGTAGGAGGGCATGGATGCTTTGGCCTTCCAGTGGTGGTGATCCTAGGCTTTTTCTTCTCCATAGCAGTTTGTCTCTTGGGACCCATGTTGGTGACAAGAGATTTCTTGCGCATCAACTGAGGATTGGCTAGGGGATTTGTAATCCTGAAGGCAAAAGCTTGATGAAAGCGTGAGGAACATACAAGCCTGACGGCGGCTTATTATAGATCTGTTTTGGCAACCGTTCATCTCTCACAAACGGCGTCGAGAGACTGTTCAAAACCCTAACGGCTGGGAGAACGCTACAGACGGCGTCAGCTATAGTCAACAGACAAGTTCCCTTCTTTCACAAGACAAACTTAGTACTCGGAAATCAAGAAAAAGGACTCGGAAAACATTCCAAGTGCCCGGATCTTATTTATTATTACTCGGAATTACAACAAAGATACATGAAAACATATTGAGATACAGCAACTACCGGCACAAGTACCATCAGGATGTAAAACTCTACTCTAGTATAATCAAGGTACAGAGTCTTGATGCCTAATGCACCAAGGACTGGGTTCAGTGAGACGCAGTAAAGCAGACACAGAACCTTGGGTAGACACATGAGCCTTTTCAGTGCCTCCCAAGGTGGGTTTCAGGTACCACCCCAATGCTCAAGGAACTCCGGTGAAGACCATCACCCTCGTCGCCCTTTTGACAACCTGTGACTCCGAGGTTATCTACGAGTGGTAGTCACAAGAGTTCTTCTAGGCGCACCTCTGTATCCCTCTGCATGCGACCACTTGGAAACCACCCTAGCGGATGGTCCCTTCACAAGAGTTCTTCTGGGCACTTCATCTACTCTACAAAAGGAAAACGCCCAGGGGCTCGGCCATCTCAGCTACTGATATTACAATATTCATGAGGCTAAAAGAAGTTATACACTCCTAAAAGATATGAACTACTTGCTTCCCAGGCAGGGTATTTATAGGCGACTTCTTCTTGGTCTATGGACATAGTTCTTCAACACGAGTGTCCACCGGAGCAATAATTCAACCAATGTACTATGGCGCATGTGAAGCCTGGCACTGGTGATTGATTCTCATGCGCACTTCAAGAGGAAGACGACAAAGTTTGCAGTTGCAGAACAAGACAAAAATCATTAATACGTACAGTTGGAACAGTCATTGAGCGGTTATTGCTAACTTTACAATAATTTTTTCAGTGGGGGTGATAAGGGATGTTTGTTGAAAACATTTCCCACCTGAAGCTGAACATCTATCACTCAGATGGAGTAGGCAAAGAATTGGTGGCATGTTCCGACTCTTTAAAACCTTTATAGATTACCCGATCCTGTATTTAGAAGATCCCAAGCACCAACTACTTTAGTACTCGGAACTTAGGCTCGGGGGCTGCAGGGTATAATCTATAAAGAAAATGTTTTTTCTTATTTGAGAATTACTCAGAAAAGGCTTCAAAGATCCTCAAAGTTATTATAAATAAAAAGAGGCTCGGGGGCTACACCCTATGGGTGCACTTTTTGGAAAAAGTGCACGCCATGGAATTTCTTTAACTTCGGAGCACTTCAAGATTTCTCAAGATATTACTCAGAGATTCTCAAGAAGAAACTGGAAGATGATGTCGTGAAGAAATGACGAAGAGCTCGGGGGCTTGACGGACCAGGATGTCTGAGATAGCATCAGTTGATGATTACTCCGACTAATCCCGGGCGGCACGTGAGATCCGAAGACTTGTTATGAAGTGTACTTGGATTAGGACTCTCGTTGTAACTTAGTCGAGTTTCTAAAGGAAGTCTTGTAATTAGAATAGGACTCCTTTGATGTAATCGACTAGGACTCGGCTTGCGCTATGACTTACCCGGATATATAAGGGGAAGTGGGCGCAGGCTCCAGACGATCGAACATTGAATCATAATCATACACAAGGCACACGCCGCACTGGACGTAAGGTATTATGCTATTTAGCGGCCTGAACCAGTATAAATCGCTGTCCCTATGTACTCGCCGAGTACTACGAACGCCGATCCCCACCGAACAAATCGCCTGAGATTACTCAAGACGAGTTGCCGGTTAACAAACACCAACAGTGTCGTTTGTTTGTGTCGGTAGTACCGGTGTGTTACACCCGGTAGTACCTACCCATACAAACCGGTAACACCGGTAGTTATCTAACTACGATTTCTAGTTTGTGAAGTTTCAGATTATCAAAAATCACCTATTCACCCCTCTCTTGGCTGATTTGATCCTTTCAAATGCAACACGTAAATATATCTCTCGTATGACCAGCAATAATATACAAATATAATTCACATACAATCATATGTCTAAATTATGATTCTTAAAATGAATTCAATCTAAATGGTCGTCAGATTCTAGTCGTCGGATCTGAGTGAGTTAAGAGAGACAAGACTAAAAAATAATCTAAATAGTTGATTTCGATGGAGTTACTTTCTAGGTACATTTTTAGGGTGCGTACAGGATGACTATCTTAGCAGAGGAGACTTTTTAGGTAGACCAACCATAAAAAAGATGATGTATTAGTAGAGTAAAAAAAGATGATGTACTAGTAGAGTAGAAGATTTTGAGTGAGTTAAGAGAGAAGACTAAGAAGTAATCTGGATGGTTGATTTTTATGGGTGCGTGAAGTAGGACTATCTCAGCGGAGGAGATTTTTTAGGTAGACCAAGCATAAAAAAGATGATGTATTAGTAGAGTAAAAGCACATAAAAGATGGTGTATTAGCCCCAATTTGGTAGGGCTTTTTCACCGGTTTCAGGAGTCGTTTGAAGCCTTTTGTGCTAAACAGGATAAAATAAAACAGTTTATCTAAAAAGTCTCTTAAATTGTGCTCTCATAGAGGTTTGAGGTGGGATGAACCAAAAAATAGTGGCTTTACTCGATTGTACCTCATCCTACATGACATTCTGTGAAAGCATATTTTAAGTAACTCTACATATGAAGTTGTTTTGCAAACAATTTAGCAAAACAATACTAGAACTGTTTATAGAACTGAAGTCTAAAAAAAATTTACTACTAGTGGAATGGAGCCGTGCTAAACAGGACTGTAGTACTCCATAGCATAGTTTTTCGAACCGGACCGGAGATCGAACCGGTGAGGCGATCGGTTTAATGGTTTATTGGTCCAACCGTTAAGAACCGATTGAACCGCCGGTCCATTTTAATTGAACCGGTTAATCAAACCGGCAACAAATACTTTGAATCGGTGCATATATATATATATGATGTTTAATTATATATATAATATAATTAAGAGATGAAACAAGATAATTCAGCCTTTGTTGACAGATGAACCCATGGATAATTATATATATAATATAATTGTCGAAGATGCCACGCAAGCCCGGTCGCGCGCTCGTCGATGCACCGCAGGCTGCAGCAGTTGGCCCCGGCCGATGCCCGCTCGGCGCTCGCTGCAGCAGCCGCGCGGCCACGCCCCACTGGCACGGCAGCACCTGGTCAACGCTTGCCCGAATCAGCAGAGAAGCAGCCCCATGTCGACGCCGGATCGCCCGCAGCACCAGTGCCTGTCGGTGTTTGTTAACCGGCGACTCGTCTTGAGGGATCTCAGACGATTTGTTCGGTGGGGATCGGTGTTCGTAGAACCCGACGAGTACACGAGGACAACGGTTTATACTGGTTCAGGCCGCTTAATAGCGTAATACCTTACGTCCAGTGTGGTGTGTGCCTTGTATCATTGATTCAAGATTCAATGATAGGGGTCGACGCCTACTTCCCCTTATATATCCGGGTGAAGTACGGTGTATCCCGAGTCCTAGTCGATTACAATAGAGGAGTCCTATTCTAATTATAAAACTTCCTTTAAGAATTCGACTAAGTTACAATAAGAGTCCTAATCCGGTTAGACTTCATGTCACGTCCTATGATCTCTTGTGTCGTCCATGATTAGTCGGAGTAATTATCTTCTGATGATATCTCTGACATCCTGGTCCGTCAAGCCCCCGAGCTCTTCATCATTTCTTTAGAACGTTATCCTCCGGTTTCTCTTTGAAAATCTCCGAGTAATGTCTCGAGAAATCTTGAGGTGCTCTATAGGTAAAGAACTTCCATGGCGTGCACTTTTTCTAAAAAGTGCACCTAGATGGTGTAGCCCCCGAGCCTCTTGTTATTTATAATAACTTTGAGGATCTTTTGAGCCCTTTTCCAAATAATTCTTGGCTAAGAAAAAACACTTCCTTTATGGTATATACCCTGCAACCCCCGAGCCTGAGTTCCGAGTACCTAAGTAGTCTGTTCTTGGGATCTTCCAATATATTACCGGGTAATCCATAAAGAAAATTAAAAGTTGATACATGACACTGATTTGTTGCTTAATCCATCCGAGTAATAAATATCCAGCTTCAGGTGGGTAATGTTTTTATCAAACATCCCTTTTCACCCCCACTGAATAAGAATTACTGTGAAGTCAGCAATAATTGACCAATGATTGTGCCACTTGTACGTATTGATGGTTTTTATCGTGTTCTGCAACTGCAAAACTTTATCGTCTTCCTCTTGAAGTATGCATGTGAATCAAACCCATCGCTGGTGTCGAACTTCACATGTGCAACAGTATACGGGGGAATTTATTGATCTCTGGTTACTTGGATCCATGAACCATGTCCATAGACTAGGGGCAACTGCCTATAAATACCCTGCCTGGGAAGCAAGGAAGTCATACTTTCTTGAGCATATGTCTTCTCTTAGTCCCTTGATTGTTATAGTAGTTGTAGCGGAAATGTCTGAGCCCCCGAATATCTTCCTTCTGTAAGATAGATGATGTGTCCAGAAGAACTCTTGTGAAGGGACCATCCGGTAGGGTGGTTTCCAAGTGGTCGCGAGCAGAGGGATACAAAGGTACGCCTAGAAGAACTCTTGTGACTCCCGCATCGTGGGCAACCTCGGGGTCACAGGTTGTCAAAAGGGCACTAGGGTTAGGGCCTACCTCTGAGTTCCTTGTGTACTAGGGTAGAGCCTTAAACCCACCCTGGGATGCACTGAAAAGATAGTATCTACCCAAGGTTCTGTGTCTGCTTTACTGCATCTCACTAAACTCAGTCCTTGGTGCGGCGTGCATCAAGACTCTGTACCTTGATTATACTAGAGTAGCGTTTTACACCTCGAGTGAACTTGTACTGAAAGTTGTTTGAATCTCAAGATGCATCCGTGTATCTCCGTTGTAATTCCGAGTAATGAGTAATAAAATTCGGGTACTTGGAATGTTTTCCGAGTCCTTTGTCTTTTTCTCCAAGTACTAAATATGTCTTGTGAAAGAAGTAATATCATCTGCCTGCAGTTTACCTGTTCACCAATATTGACGGCGTCTGTGACGTTCCCCAACCGTTAGGGTTTTGAACGGTTCCATAACGCCGTTTGTAGAAAGGTGAACGGTTGTTGAAACAGATCTATAATAAGCCGCCATTGTGCTCATGATTTCTTCATGCCTTCATCAAGCCATTACCTTTGGAGCTAGAAATCCCATAGCCAATCCATAGTTGATGCGCAAAAAATCTCTCGTCGTCAACATGGGTCCCAAGAAGCAATCTGCGGCTGAGAAGAAGAAGGCGCTGCTCACCAGTGGGAGGCCGCGCCACCCGTGCCCTCCAACAGATGTGCTAGCTTGGAAAGCACCAGACACCAGGGAATCAGAGCTCGCTTTCTTGGCTCAACAAGGATTGCTTTGGTCGCAACCAATAGACGGATGGAGGGTACCTACTCCCAACACGACGGAGATAGTAATGTTCAAGTCTTTCGTGGAGCACGGATTGGGGCTGCCAGCATCCGATTTCTTCAGAGGATTGTTGCACTATTATGGTTTGACTCTCAACCATATTACTCCCAATGCTTGCTTCCACATTGCTATCTTCGCTCATCTGTGTGAAGCTTTTCTGAGGATTTGCCCCCATTTTACGCTTTTCCGTTACTTCTTCTGGGTAAAGTGTCAACCCAGTGATGCATCTGTAGAGGTAGTCGGAGGAGCTAGTTTCCAACTTAGGATAGATACAGCTACTCAGTATATTTCTGTAGTTTTTTCGGATTTTGTCCGAGAGTGGGCAAGCGGATGGTTTTACATAGCCAACCCGCCGCCGGCCCTTCGTCGTCACGATGGATGGTCGCCGCAAAAGTCCCGTGAATGGAAGGACAAGATCTCTGTTGAAGAGGTAGAGGCGATCCAACCACTGATCGACATGATAGCTGCAATGAAGCTAGGTGGGTTGACTGGTTATACCGTCGTCCAAGACTTCATTGCACGCCGGATCCATCCGCTACAGCAGCGAGCCAATTTTGGCTTCGAGTACCTTGGCGTGAAGGACCCAGGTCGGCACGATGTCGAGCAATTGTCCAACCAGGAGATTCTTAGAAGGATGAACCGGCTATTGAAGAGCCGTGAACAGCTTGTTCCAATGATGACAACTTTCTCCGCCATCAACCCACCTCCAGTGGTAAGTAGTCGGGCTGCCTGTCTTTCAGATTCTTAATAGATATCCTTCTGACTAGACATTATCTTTGTCTTCTTCTTCATAGGACCAAGGGCGGAACAACAATGACTGTCCACCTTTGCCTCCGGTGACTCAAGAAGGCGGAGGCATTGCTCTCGAGGGTCCCATTCGAAGTGAGGACCTTCGCCATGAGTCAAGCTCTCTTGGTGATCTTGACTGGCTGGACTCAGATTCAACTGACTCTGATGTCCTACTCATAGATCCCGAAGCCGAGAGTAGCCGAAAGAGGTCTCCGAGTCCACTTCAAGAAGCCAGAGATCCCGTCCCAAAGAAGACTCGCACTGGTAATAATCGTGCTTGTCGAAAAATTCTTTTATCAACAGAACTGGCTGAAAAGCACTGTAATACGGGTGCTCCTGGTAAGGAAAACCCGAGTACTTTATAGTCTTCCTGCTTTGGATTTTAATAAACCTTTATCTTATATCTTTGTTTGATCCAGATGCTGAGACAGCCCAGGGGGCTTCGAGTGGTGCGGCTCCTAAAGAAGCTCCAGCTCCAAACCCACAACCCAAGAAGCCGATCTTGAAGCTGCCACGAGCATTGAAGCTTGTGAAGTAAGTCACAATACTTTATGTAAAATGTTCGTGTATGTCTGGTACCAATATGAACACTCGTCTGTTGTAGGAAAGTGAAGCCGATTGCAGCGTCCTCGAGTGCTGCCTCCGAGTTCCGAGTAATGGAGGAGTCGGGAGCGCAGGACAAAGGTGAATCCATCGTTCCTCCAATTGCTAGCCAGGTGAACCCTCTTCCGGGCTCCTCTCCATCCAGTACCCAGGTTGATGCAGCACCTGAAGCGGTCGTTCTCCCCTTGCCTCAGGTTGGTGTTCTGTACTCAATCTTCCGTTCTCCTGCTCAATTGGAGTTTGACCGAGTGTTGAACGAGTGGTTTTTTCGCACTCGACAGCCAGACGAGCCTACTTTGGAGATGGTCTTGGTCGAGATCAATGCTGAAGCTTCAGCTCGTCCGCAGGAAGAATCCAAGGTTGCTCCCGAGTCTTCGCGCCAAGGAGCGACACTTGACGTCGTGGGCTACAACCAGGATCTTACCCGGCTGAAGGAGTTGAGCAAGCAAGTGATGACACCTGCCATGGCGCTTTGTCAACTTGTTGAGGTAATTCCTTTGGAGTCCTCTTCGTATGTTGTAGTCTCATCCGAGTACTTATATTAATATCTCTGTGCAGGGCTTTGATGTAAAAGTCATGGAGCAGATCACTCGGATTTGACAAGAGTTATCTCTTGAGAATCGAAAACTCAAAGACTACATTGCCCAAGACCGAATTAGCCAGAAGGTGGCCACACAGCTCCTGAATAACCGCATCAATGAGCTGTAGAACAGTCTCAAGGCTGTTGTCGATGATCGTGATGCGGCCAACAACTGGGAGATTGAGCTACTTGCCAAGGATGCTGCCTTGGAGCAGAAGTTGAAGGACCTCAAGAAGTCTTCCAAAAAGTAGTTAGCTGGTAAGTTGAAAGTATTGTCCTGGGTTCTTATTGCCTTTGTAGACTAGTGACACTCATCTGATTGACATGTTTGCAGATTCGAAGACGCTGGCTTCCGGGTGGCAGAGTGCGTTCAACCGGAAGGAGGCAGAGCTTGAGAAGGTATACGCTAATGCGCAGAATACTCTTCAAGAGGCCAAACTAATAAGTGATGGTGCTGACCGGGACCTGCTGCAGGCTTTGAAGTCGACGAAGGAGTCGCGAGAGGCTCTGGAAGCGGTCCAGTCGCAGCTAAAGGAGGCGCAGGAGTCCCTGAAAACTTCGCAGGCTTCTTTGAAGGCACTGGAGCTTGCTGTCGAGCCCGTCCTAGATATGATCCCGCGCCCTGAAGGAGCCGGCGAGTCTCTGGTTGATCGAGCCAAGGCTGCCCCCGAGCGGCTGACTCAATATATCAAGGACATGGCGACTTCAGTGGTGCAAGGTCTGCTGGCGACATTGCGACTACATATGCCATCCTTTGACCTATCATCCATCATGACGCTTCCTGAAGGCAAGAGCGATGAGGACCTTGCGGCGATGTAGGAGGAGGTCAAGGCCGTGGCGGAGGAGTACTCGCAGATTCTTGATCTTGTAGAGTAGTTTGCCCTCCTTGGTCCGTTGGCCGTGATTTGTATCGCTTGTAAACAATTGTTATTAAGCATAAAGAATCAAAGTATAAGTTACTTTGGAGACTTGTGAATTTCGTGTATTGTCGACTCGGCATTGCAAGGAAAGTCTTGTCAATGGGTCGTTTTGTCTGAGGTGGATGTGTGACCAGGCGTCTTACTAGACGGGTCTATCCCAGTGCTCTCTAGCACTTTGAGTGCGGGTCATATGACTTCGTTTCTTTTATAGTTTTTAATGATCTATAGAGAACTTAGTCTGCCTGAGTACTACTCTTAGTACCCTTGTCTAAGGGATAATTTTTGATCAAGCACCTCAGAAGGACCGTAACGAAGGTTCCTGTCGGGTGAATCATATCCTCTTAGTGGTCGCAGCTTGAGTGCGAAGTTGGGTCGGACCTCTGTCCTATTAATGTGTAACAGGGTGAGTATTACTCCCCTTGTTATACCTTATAGGAACTAGTATCTATTTTGTAGATACCATATTCTCTATAGGTGTTGGTATAAATTAACGCACACTCTACTTTATCCGCAAGCGCACAGATAAGATCTACCGATGTAGCACTTCACTAGAGTAACCCAGTTTTAATATCGAACCCAAAGGAACGGATAGTGTTAAGTCTTAAAGTCTATCCCCTGAGTAGCTAACAGGGATGGAGAATCTAG
The DNA here is from genome assembly GCA_009763385.1 of Coix lacryma-jobi var. lacryma-jobi. Classification (NCBI taxonomy): domain Eukaryota; kingdom Viridiplantae; phylum Streptophyta; class Magnoliopsida; order Poales; family Poaceae; genus Coix; species Coix lacryma-jobi. The sequence continues at coordinate 164,584,828 of CM019824.1, forward strand.
AAGTATAGAGGGGATCATTAAGGTTGTCTAATTCCAATTTAAGAGTGATATGTTTATATTATTCTTAGTGGGGAAGTTGCCATAAAAGGTCACAAACATAGTATGAGTCTTTTATGCAAATGTATAATCCTACCAAGCCTACACACGGATAAGTGGACTATAGAAGAATCAACAAGGCTATAAGAGTCACCCTTGCGAACAACCACTACTACCGACGTTATAGGAGGCATATATGAGCTATCAAGTCTAAGCACCACGCTTACACTATCCAACTACTCTAACTCTAGAGCAACTTAGAATTAAAGTACTCAAAAGAGAGTCATAAACCTTAAGAATAATGAGAATAATAACTCAAACTTAAATATAGACGTTGATTACCGAAACAATCGCTGAAGCAAGTTGAAGTTGAACTTGAATCCGCAGGTACAAGATGAAGAAGTTGATCCGACAGGCCGGAGCTCCTTCTTGATCTCTTCCTCTCTCTCTCTCTCTCTCTCTCTCTCTCTCTCTCTTTTAGTTCTAGTATAAGACTAGGTTCTAAACCTAACTAGAGGGGTAACTAGTCTTCTACTTGATAGCTGGCTCTTGATTACAACTAGATGAACTAGATCTAATTCTAGATGAACTAGAAGAGATTCATCTAGAGGGACCTCTACTTCTAATTGAAACCCTAGTTTCTGATGTGGAGATGAATAATGAAGATGGAGATGCCTGGAGAGGGGGGTCTGGGGCTGCTTATATAGCCCTGAGGGATCAACCGCGACCGTTGGATCAAACCGACTTCACGTAGGGCTGAGATGGATCCTAAGAGGCGATGGAGGAAGCTTGCAGAAGACGGAAGCCAGCAGGCCCGGGGGGAGACCGGTCGGTCTCATGGTGGGACCGGTCGGTCCCACCTGGCAGGGTCCCACGGTGCCCGACCTCCTGGTGTCTTCTGGTGTCCTCTGGAGTCTTCTAGAATATTCCTGACGTGCCGGTTGCGTTATCTCGCGTCGGTTTCCTTCTAGGGGAAGCAATCAGTGCTGGTTTCCTGGTTTAGTCCCTACAGAATCACAATTCACCAAAACTCGTGGAATATTGTCAATTAAAACTCTAAACCTTTGTTGGTGATTGAATTCATGCCCTTTTCATATTTATTTATCCTTTAATTTTGATAGATAACCAGTGTCAACAATTCCCCCAAGCTTACCCTTTGCTAGTCCCTTAGCAAAACCAAAACTTATCAATGGATCAGGAGTTGCTACAATATCTTCAATTCCAACAAGTATACGTGCTGTTAAACAAAAATTCTCCGAAACATATCATGTTATTCTTCATGGGGCTTATTACTCTTACCTTAGATCTTGAATAATTGAGAGATTGAATGATCAAATCAAGCACTATGTCTCTAGTTCTTTCACTTTACGTTTAACCCAGAGTTTTTAATTAATTTTCAAAAGCATTAATACATATGTTGTCAAATTAAACAATGGATCCAAAGAGAAAGTCAACCAACCATTGAATCAAGAAGTGCATGTGTATGGAAAATGGAGTCGGATGCTCTTTTGAATATATTCACTCCCTTCGGTCTATCAGAGACATATGGCTATCAGGCTAATTCTACTATCGGGCACGTGCCCATTTTTTTCTGTTTTTTTTCTTCGAGGTTCCAGACACTTGACCCTTTTTATTTCCTCGGGATCTATCTTTTTGAGGTTTCAGACACTTGTCCCTTTTTATTTCCTCGGATCTCTTCTCTTTTTTTTTCTTTTAATAGCCACATGCTTCCAACAAACTTCTGAGAGGGTAGCAAGAGATAATTATGAGCATTTATGTGGAAGATGGATGAATTGTGTAAGTGATCTCAATTCAATGGCAAGATAACATCTCACAGGGTCACAAAGCTTAATTTAACTCAATGCAATTATTAGTCATTTTCATATTAAGAAATCTCTAGAATTCTAGTGTTGTTTAGAACAAGATAATAGCAGCTCAGATCATCATATGTCATATCCCAAATACCTAGACCTTAGATTAAGTATTTGTCAACCATGTATTTAATTTTATTTTAAGGCATCATTATTAATGAGAAGAACTCATGCTTTGAAGACTAGGTACTTGAAAGAAATTAGATAGAGCAACTATTCATCATTTCCATGCAAAAGATTAGAGAAAGAGGGTTCTTCTTTAGTCATCAACTTCTTAAAATAAACTAGACACATTATTTTATTTATTTAATCTAACACACTTTAAGATATAAAATAAAAGCTAATAATAGTAGTAGTAATGATTGAAAGTGCATTCGCCCCCAATGTGGGTTTTGGCTAATTAATGACAATCAAATTAGGGACTAACCGGTTATAAAAGCTTGTATGCAGGTGTTAGTCCTTTGAAAGATTTGAAACGTTGAAATCTCGTGAACAAAGCACGTAGGATACTTTTGGACATAAAGATGCCTAGCTCAAGTGGTAGTTTAAAATTTCAATTTTAAACTTGAGTTGTAGGTAAGCCGGACTATGAAGAGGGTCACAAAGTAAGTTGGCTAGATGTGGAGAAAAGTTCTCAAATCGACTAACCTTAGTTCGCTTGAGAGACACCGCACAATCACGAACACGTAGAGGGTAATTTCATATGGTCGGTGGTACCGACCATGGGTGGTCGGTGGTACCGACCTCGGCTTCTCTGCGCAGCGCTCAAACACCCTCTCTGTGTTGGTCAAAAAATGACCTGGCGGTAGTACCGCCATAACCTCGGTACTACCGCCCGCGGTGGTACCGACGCAAGGTCGGTAGTAACCTGGTTTTGCAACCCTCTCTGTGTAGATTTGTTTTTGACCTAGCGGTGGTACCGCCATAACCTTGGTACTACCGCCCGCGGTGGTACCGACCCACGGCCGGTAGTTTCCAAGTTTGCAAGGCTCTCTGTCCGCGCTGATTTTGGCCTGGCGGTAGTACCGCCATTACCTCGGTAGTACCGCCCCCGGTGCTACTGACCCAAGGCCGGTGGTAACCAAGTTTGCAGAGCTCCCTGTGTAGAATTGAAATGGCCTGGCGGTAGTACCGCCATAACCTCGGTAGTACCGCCCGCGGTGGTACCGACCGAGGTCGGTAGTATCTTGGTTTCGCGAAGCTCTCTGTGTTGAGTTGAAAATGGCCTGGCGGTGGTACCGCCATAACCTCGGTACCACCGACCTCGGAGGTACCGACCTTTGGGCGGTAGTTTCTGAGGGACCAAGTCCCTTTGTGAGATGCTCTCTGTTCACGGCCAATTTGGCCTGGCGGTAGTACCGCCATAACCTCGGTACTACCGCCCGCGGTGGTACCGACGTGAGGACGGTGGTTGCTTGTTTGGTCAGATCTGGTTTCTTTCGATCGTTGTGAACTGGTCGGTGGTACCGGCCAGGGGTGGTCGGTGGTACCGACCAGCCTCGGGACTGAGGGAGTATAAATGCCTCTCCTCTGCACTTTTCACGGTCATCCACTGACTCCATACACTTATTGCTGACCTAACTCGTGACAAACACTCTCCAAGCATTGACTCATCCCTCTCTCTCCCCCTTTGCTCCTAGATTCATTCCCTTGCGAGATTTGAGCTAGGGAAGTGAGATTCGAGAGTGGGAAGCATCAATCTTCGACTTGAGCACTTGGTTTCCATCTTGCCGGCTTGCTTTGTGTCTTTTACTCTTGAGCTCTTTGAGCTCTAGCCGGTTAGGTGTTCTTCGTGGTAGCTCGTATTGATTTACTTGTGAGGGCTCCCCGAAGCGTTTGTATTACCCTGAGATTTCTAGTAGAGATACTCTCGTAGCCTTTGTGGTTGCTTGAGTGAGGCGAGGAGGTGAAATAGACTCCGACCTTTGTGGTCACCTCAACAACGAGGAAGTAGGCACTCCTTAGTGGATTGGCCGAACCTCGGGATAAATCGCGTGTCCCGTGTGCTTGTTGTTGTTGTCCCTATTGTCTCTACTTCACTTGTTATTGTGTTCTTCGTGTTCTTCCTATCCCTATCTCTTTCTTAGGTTGGGAAGGCTCGATCTACATCAAGGGTAGCAACCAAGGTTTGGTGAGAGTAGATTTACCGTATATCATTCTTAGGAAAGTGGGTCAAAAACTTGTATTATCTTCATAGCTTACATTCATCGGTTTTGTAGTTTCTTTTAGGATCCCGGTTGTGCCGTTTGTTTGTGTTGGTAGTACCGGTGTTTCACACCCGGTAGTACCTACCCAAACAAACCGGCCTCTCCGGTTGCTATCTAACTACATCTTATAGTTTGTGAAGTTTCAGATAGTCAAAAATCACCTATTCACCCCCCTCTAGGCTGATTCGGTCCTTTCAATGATAATAAAGACATACCTAAATCGCGAAGATAACGGGGGTGCATCTCCCCCAAGCTGGTTCCCTTAATAGCGTTGAGCCTTCATGTGCTCATATTATTTTTTTTTCTTTTTTAATTAATGGTGAGCCTTCATGTGCCCACATATTTTTGTTCTTTTCTTTTTAAGGGTGAGCCTTCATGTGCTCTCATATTTTTGGTGTTTTGAATTTATTTATAGAATGAAAAATTTAAGAGAATAAAGATACTTACGTGGATACATGGGGGTGCCTTCCCCCAAGCTGAATGTTGACGTAGTCGTTTGATCTTGCAATGTAGCAGACTGGCAGTGGATATGTCCTTCCTCTATTAGAGCTTTGATTGATGTTGATGTTTTGTTGAGACAGTGTTCCAACAGTGGATGGAGCATTTACTTGCTCGTCAACTTTTCTTGGCCTTTCAAATCCTGTGAAACTCAAATAGACAACAAAACTTGTGGAACAGATTAAGCATTAGCGGTTGGCCACTCAAGCCTTAGTTGTCCAGAATTTCAGTAAGATCTCTTTCTCAATATTTTTGTGTTTTAATATTTTTACGATGCAAGAAAAATGCAACAGGATGAATGTTTGCATATTTATTTTTATTATTATTTTATTATTATTATTATTTTTATGCCACCACGGTGAACATTCCTGTGGGTTTTTACACACCGTAGAATTATTCACATGGGGCTTCATGGTTTATGATGTAGTGTAACAAATGCAATATTTTTATTTTTATTTTTTAGTGTAATGCAGAAATTAAAATGTTTGTGAATTAAATATGATGATGCAATGAATAACTAAGAATTAAACATGAGAAATATGCAGAAAAGTAAATATGAGGATAACTACCGGTTTTTACCTTTTGGCGAAGGTTCGGATATTTAGGTCCGATGAACCGGACCTTCCCTTGGTTCAGACCTCCCAAGGTATGTCAGACGTTTGGAAAGTTGTTATTGATTATACCTCTTAGGAGCAGACTTTTTCTTTCATACTTTCTTGGTCTGAGTCTTCACTTCCTATGGTTCACTGTCTTGAGGTTTCTCTTGTTCTTTCTTTTCTAGGACAGTGGCGATAGCTTCTTCGTCATGATTGGCCTCTCTATTTTTGATAGTTTGTCTTCCTTGGCATTGAGAGCGGCGTCTTTCACTTCTGTTCTTCTTGGGTGCTTCATTGGGTATGTAGTTGATGAAGTTGCATCGTGTCTTTTCTCCAGGAAAGTGAAAATGGATTTCCTCTTGTAAATGATTGTACTTGTGGCGTAGAGGAATGGTCTTCCTAGGATGAGGTGGACATCATCGTCTTCTCCCATGTCGAGGATCAAGAAGTCTGTGGAGACTTCATGACCTCTAATTCTGACTACGACGTCTTCCATCATTCCTTCTTGTTTATGCCTCTTGATATGGTGTCACTCTTGTTCTTCGTTCGTCCAGCAGTTTGAAGTGAAGCATTAATTATGGAAGCCGGCAGCATCTTGCTCAGTGTGCATGTTCTTGTAGATCTAGGACCTTCTCTCTATAGAATTTGGGAGTGATAAACTTCTCCATGTTTGCTCAAGAGTGTGTCCTGCTCATAAAGACAAGGTAGAGATCAAGTGCATGGGCTCTGTTGGTGGAAAAACACCAACAGAACCAAAAGTTTTGTTTATTCCTCTCTAATCTTAGGCACATTGCACAAGATAAACTTGTTGTTTATGTGTTCTATTCAATTTTAACATGAGTGATAGGATCAGAGGATGAGCATAAAAGTAGCATCTTAAAATATTTAACAGATCAAATTACTTAACCCAAGGAAGGATAATCTATGCATAAAGTGTCGATCTTTTCATAATTGAGATATATCATCTTCAAAAGGTTAGATGCACAACATTTTAGCTCATTTAGTTAATACAGTGAGATACAAGAGAGTAAAGCTAGGAACAAGAATCAAAGGACTGAATATGTTGAGTTGATTAGGTTGGATCAAGTGAGGTGCAACTTAAGCATATTTAGTTCTTTATTTATGTTCATACTAGAATCAAGAAGAAGCTTTTAAAGTGATGGTTACTTACCTTAAAATATTACTTTGTCATTGCAAAGTGATTGTGCTGAACCACCTTGTGGAAGCTCCTCTTGTCTAGCTGGTTGTTGTTTATGAATGGCATGTCTTCTCTTGTTTGTCTCACAGTGTGATTGAGAGGAGGAAGATCATGGTGGAATCATCTTTATAGGTATCAACCTTCCTTCTCTTGTGTCGACTTATCAGTGAAGGTGCATTGTTCCTCGAGTATGTCGCCTAGGATCCTCTCTCTTTCTTGTATTAATTTTGTACTATGAGGATGTAGGGATAGTTCCGCATTCTTCTCTTGTCAACCTTTTCTGTTTTCCTTTAATTATTGGATTGACAAGAGACTTGAATTTAGAGCTGTTACTCGAGTGCCTCTATGGTAGTCTTTGTCTTTTAATGTCACAACTGAGACTTGTTCTCTCAACAATGTCTAGATGATGGAGATCTTATTGGCTGTTCTTCTTGATTTGCTAACTTAGGTAATCTCTTCATCTTCTAACTCTTGTGGTGCAGTGGCTTCATCCTTTATGATGCCCTCCTCAATTCCTGGTAGTTGGCTCTCCCTTCGAGGTCTTCTCTTGGTTCTCTTTGGTTGTTCATAAGTAATGTAGATGTTGAAGATGCAGCGAAAGATCCAAAAGTTGACTTCTCCAGGTTCGACAAAGATGATAACATTGATGGTGTTCAAGAGATCTTCCAAGAATGAGTGGTGGATCATATTCTTCTTCTCGACTGGGACAACATCTAGTGGTTTGTACTGATCAAAGTGGTGAGTAGGAGATCAATATGTTTGAAGTTGGGTTTCTCCTTCCTCCCTTTGATTGTGAAACACATCTAGACAACAGAATTGTCTCTCCTAGGCTGGCTTGTGATGTAGATGGACTTTGCCTTGTAGATCTTGCTATTGTTGTAGTGGTACCATCTTGTCTCCCAAGCTAGCTCTTGATTAGAAAAGAGGATAACTTCTCACTTCTTGTCTTGATGTCTTGGACAATGATGGTTGTAGGCATAAGTTGTCTTATACGAGGTAAGTTGCATCCTGTTTGTCATCAGTGCCCAAGCAAGACTCAAAGCTAGGCTAGCACCATTTGTGATCTGAGAGTAGGTTTGTGTGTCTATGGTTTGGGTTTTGGATCTTCAGTGTTCAGACCAAACCATGGATGAACAAAATCTCTCTCCTGCATAACGTTAGTGGATATATACCCGAAGGATTGCAAGAATTTAAAACATGGGTTGTTGTCCACAACATATGTATTTTGCATCTATGCTAATAAAAAGATGTTTTTAGGATTACTTTAGCATAGACTAGTATTTCATGTGTTGGCTGCACTTTAACATGATTCAAGGAAAAAGATAACTTGCAGTAGAAGACAAAATAAATAAACTTTGATACTCACAGTTCTTTCATCTATGATGAACGAGCTGAGTCTTCATTGTGCAAAGTTATTGAAGTTCATGTGTCTCTTCATCTCCAGTGTGAGTTCATCTCTGGACTTTCCCAAATTGATATTGAAAGTTTCCCTGCAGGGGTTAGTCCAACAAAATATCCAATATCTACTATAGCATACTATCAGTTCAGAAATCAACCTAGACACCACGTCTAATTTGATCTAGGAAGGCATTTTAACATAAGCACCAAACTTAATTTTGAAGCCTTTAGAGGTAAAATCAACACACCTTTTAGCTCAAGAATCAAACCAGACACCATGTCTTACTTTAATTCATGAAAACAGTTAAACTAAGCTCCATGCCTAATTTAAAAGGTGTATGATAATACTTCAAAACCAAAGAATATACTATAGCAAATAAAGATAACATGAAAGCATTGTAGAGATTTATTCAGATGGTGATGAAAGAGTATGATTAGTATATGAGCATATCCTAAAGGTAGGGACAACCAACATAGCAACATGGCAAGAAATATCCTTAGAAAGTCTACTCCCCAAGCTTGGATTTTGCACAAATCAAGATTGGATGAATGTAATTCAATGTTGCATGATGATTGGTGGGACATACCTTGTGTTTGTTGTTCCTTCGTTCTTTTTTTGCTCCAGACCTGGAAAGGTTAGTGACAAGAATACCCGAAGGAATATTTTCATAATTATATTTCTATGCTCATTACAAGGACAGTGCAGCAGAAAGGTAGGCATAGCTCATAACCAGATATTATGATGGGGTATAAGGATTCTACTGGTTATAGCTTGATCATGGAGTAGTGATAGATAAGAGTGGAATTCAAAAACAACATTCATAAGAATGAAAACAAAAATAATGAAAAGATTGAGACAAAAAAGGAAAAGATAAAAGTATGAATACAAGGTTAAACTAAGACTTAAGTTGATCTACCGTTCCCCGGCAACGGCGCCAGAAATGCTTGTTGACACTTACTAACGTCGCTACCAAGAGTAGAGATAAACTCTATCCCCGGCAACGGCGCCAGAAATGCTTGTTGGTATAAATTAACGCACACTCTACTTTATCCGCAAGCGCACAGATAAGATCTACCGATGTAGCACTTCACCAGAGTAACCCAATTTTAATATCGAACCCAAAGGAACGGATAGTGTTAAGTCTTAAAGTCTATCCCCTGAGTAGCTAACAAGGACGGAGAATCTAGAAGTATAGAGGGGATCATTAAGATTGTCTAATTCCAATTTAAGAGTGATATGTTTATATTATTCTTAGTGGGGAAGTTGCCATAAAAGGTCACAAACAGAGTATGAGTCTTTTATGCAAATGTATAATCCTACCGAGCCTACACACGGGTAAGTGGACTATAGAAGAATCAACAAGGCTATAAGAGTCACCCTTGCGAATAACCACTACTACCGGCGTTATAGGAGGCATATATGAGCTATCAAGTCGAAGCACCACGCTTACACTATCCAACTACTCTAACTCTAGAGCAACTTAGAATTAAAGTACTCAAAAGAGGGTCATAAACCTTAAGAATGATGAGAACAATAACTCAAACTTAAATATAGACGTTGATTACCAAAACAATCGCTGAAGCAAGTTGAAGATGAACTTGAATCCGCAGGTACAAGATGAAGAAGTTGATCCGATAGGCCTGAGCTCCTTCTTGATCTCTTCCTCTCTCTCACTCTTCTAGTTCTAGTATAAGACTAGGTTCTAAACCTAACTAGAGGGGTAACTAGTCTTCTACTTGATAGCTGGTTCTTGATTACAACTAGATGAACTAGATCTAATTCTAGATGAACTAGAAGAGATTCATCTAGAGGGACCTCTACTTCTAATTGAAACCCTAGTTTTTGATGTGGAGATGAATAATGAAGATGGAGATGCCTGGAGAGGGGGGGTCTGGGGCTGCTTATATAGCCCTGAGGGATCAACCGCGACCGTTGGATCAAACCAACTTCACGTAGGGCTGAGATGGATCCTAAGAGGCGGTGGAGGAAGCTTGCAGAAGACGGAAGCCAGCGGGCCCGGGGGGAGACCGGTCGGTCTCATGGTGGGACCGGTCGGTCCCACCTGGCAGGGTCCCGCGGTGCCCGACCTTCTGGTGTCCTCTGGAGTCTTCTAGAATATTCCTGACGTGCCGGTTGCGTTATCTCGCATCGGTTTCCTTCTAGGGGAAGCAATCAGTGCTGGTTTCCTGGTTTAGTCCCTGCAGAATCACAATTCACCAAAACTCGTGGAATATTGTCAATTAAAACTCTAAACCTTTGTTGGTGATTGAATTCATGCCCTTTTCATATTTATTTATCCTTTAATTTTGATAGATAACCAGTGTCAACAATAGGTTAATAGTCGGGTTTGAAACCGTACTATTTAGTCAGATAAACTCCTACAATTATACAATAATTATACGATAATTATAGCATAAAAATACATATCAAAATATCGTCAACAGGCTCGAAAATAGAGAAGAATGACATGACATAGACATATTTTATCAATAAAAGGTTCCACTTGTACTCTTAGTATTTGATTTGCAGGTATAACAGAATAAGAAGGAAATGGACACCTGGACCCACCCAAGGTGGGGTCGGCCGACCCCACCATGGGAGCTCCTCGGGCTTGGTGATGTGGCACTATCCAAGTGAAGCTTCACCAAGCTACTTTCCACCATCAGATCAGATATGTGTTTGCATTCAACGGTAAAAGATGAGAAGCACATGGATCCATGGGCCCACACAAGAAAGCAAATGCAACCAACGTATGACACCATGCTCCATGACATGTGAGGACATCAGGGGACACAAGTTGGTGGGCCAGCCCTGTCATAGGGGGATCGGCCGTCCCCTCCTTGGTGGGCCCTGGCTACACTATTCAGCCTGATAACATCAGCACCTTCTAGAAGCAAAGTGGTGGGCCCACCTGTCATTGGCTGGGGTCGGCCGACCCCAGGGTGAACCCCATCCAATGTTGGTTGCTTGCACATGTTTCACACGTGAAGAAATCAAGGCCATCCATCCATGGCGGTTACAATGACGATGGATCCAAGGGATGAGAGATGGGGAGCACGCGGATCGATGACGTGGCACGGAGTAGCCCCTACTCCACCTTCCCCTATAAATAGAGGCTTCATCCACCCTCTCAAGACATGGTTCATTAGAGGATTCACTTCATATGAGATACAAGTGTTAGCCTTCTAGTTGTAGTCTAGTGTGGGAGTTAGAGTGAGTCGAGCAAGCTCGGGGTCTCCGGAGTCGTCTTCTGGGAGTCTGGTATTGCTCTTGTATCTTTCTCTTTCCAGAATTATTTATTATATATATTCTTCTTCTGCATTTCAAAGTGTTATCCTTTGTGCAATATTATTCTTGCAATAGTATTGTAGTGCTCTAGTTAGTCTTGTAGTAGTTACATACTAGATTGTGATCCTTACTCAAACATCTTGGTTGTTTATCATCGCCCGTAAAACGGTGCTTTAGTTAATCGTATATTAGCTAGAGTAATAAGGATTAGCATAAGCGTGGTGCTTAGGCTAAGACTTATCTTTGGTTGCCGCTGGCTTGCACGGACAGTAGGGGCGCATGGGCAAAAGGTGACAGATTTTGCCTGGCTACCTAGATCCCCTCACGTGAACTCAGGCTAGTTTTTAAAAGGTAAGGCGTCCATAAGCCAAATATCCGCTTGAGTACTGGGTTAGGTGAACAACCTTCTATCGCTTTACTCTCTCGTTTATCCCTAGCAACCAAGTTGAAGGTAATCAATCCTAGTTGTATCTACTATTTGATTAATTAGAACACGGGAGTGGATTAAGAATTTCACAGGAACCTTTCTCACTCGTTGTCCTCCCACCTAGCTATACTACACTAGTTATCTTTAATTATCTCAATTAATTAACCTGAATCATCACCTTCCTTTTACCCTTCGTTTATCACCCTCTACATTAGTTGTAGCTAATCTAAGATAGGATCCCTTTTCTTGTTAGTCTTTCTAGTCATCGCTTCCTTTGGGATAAAATAAATATGATACCTTGCTTTGGTTTATCCGTCTGGCCCGTCAATGGCTTTGGTTTCTGGCTCTTCTGCTAACCCCTCTGGAGGATTTGCACTTTCTTCACTCTTCTCTGTCACAGAGGACCAGCTTGAGTCTTTGGGGGATGACGAGCTAGCTTTGCTCGCCAACTGGTTCTCGCGGTTCCACAACAATCGCATGAACCGTCGCCGCGGAGGAGGACGCTCGGGATGCTACGAGTGCGGCGACCCTGACCACTTCATCGCCAACTGTCCCAAGAATAAGAACACATCTGGGAAGGGCGATCATGGGCACAAGTACGACTTCAGCAAGCGCAAGGAGAAGTACGTCCCCGCAAGGCACAAGCGGAGGGGCGGCTTCGACAAGGAGTACATCAAGAAGAAGTACTTGGAGAAGGCCCATGCTGAGCAGCGTGCATTCTTCGCCACGCTCAGCGACGTCAACGGCTCGGATGACGACTCCGCTTGCTCAAGCGATGACGAGTCCGAGAAGAAGAAGAGGATCGAGGACAAGCTGAACGGTCTCTGCTTCTTCGCCGACAACAACGGCTTCTGCACCATGGCCCTCGGCAAGGTGGTCGACGGTGAGCTGGTGAACTCCCCTCGGAACGACGACGACGACGACACCTCCCAGGTATCTCTGACCCACGATGAGCTTTCCGCTGAGGTCGAGAAACTTACTGCCGCGCTCCTTAGTCAAGATAAGTTGCTTAGGCGTGCCGCTAGAGAGCGCAAGGAGTTTAGGCAGAAGTGGGAGGATACGGTGAAGGAACTTGATTCTGTCAAGTCCACCGTAGTTGTTACCGATGAGGAGGAGTGCGAGATGTGCACCACGCACATGACTGACCTTCTCACTTTGAGAAGCAAGTATGTTGCGTTGGTAGGAGAGGTTGATGAGCTGAAGGCTAGACCCTCGCTGTTGGGTGCGTGCAAGACTTGTCCTGTCTTGCAATCCGAGTTGGCAGAGAAGAATGCTAAGATTGTGTCTCTTGAGGAGGCCAGCTCGGGTAGCACTTGTATGACTAGGTGCGCTTTGTGTGAGGGTTTGGAGATGGAGATTGCTAATGTGAAGCATGACAAGATGCAAACCGAGGAAGAAAACACATACCTTCGGACCATCTTGTCATGGGTGTCTTGTGGTGAGCCACAGCTCGGGATGATGATCTCCCAATTCAAGCGAGCTGCTGGAGGTCCTGGTGTAGGTTTTGCTCAGGGTGTTGATCTTTCTGCTTTTGGGAAGATTGGAGAGTCGAGTGGTCTGAACCCATGTGAGAAGCCCAACTCCACCACTAATCCCAAACTTACCAAGCTTCCACCCAAAGAGCCGCTCAAGCCCAACACCAAGGACGGAGTGTTTGAAGAACCTCCGAGAGCTCCACCCAAGAACCAAGTGTGGCATCCCAAACCCAATCACTTGAAGAACAAGCTTGATACGATGCCACCTATTCAGAAGGAGTGTTTGCCACAGAAGGGCAAGGTGATCCACACCCACAACCATGGGTACCAACAACCCCCTTTGAGAGCGATGAGGTACCATTGTGAGCATTGTGGGCGAGATGGACACTTGAGTGAGTTTTGCTTTCGGTGCAAGAGAGAGGCGCGCCGTGCTAGGGAGATGAACAACCCGGACATGTACCATCCTTTCCATGATGTACATGTGCCGAATGATCAAAGGAAAGCTCCGAGGAGAACTGCTAGGCCCAGAGGTCCAGAACCTCAAGTTCCCAGGCCTAGGCAGAGGAGAGGACGTGCCCGGCGGGAGCCTGCAGTTGTAGGCTATGGACCCCGTGGCGGTGGCTTTGTAGTTGAGCACTTTCCTCCACCGCGTTTTGAGTATCGCGGTGAGCGCTCCTTCCCCAGCGGACCACGTTTTCCTCAGCGTGGTGATTGCTTCCCCCGTAGACGTGCTAGGAATGGTTTTTCTACTAACCATTCTTTTGAGCAGTCGGCCCAACACTGGTTTTCCCCTTACTTCACTAACCCCAGTGTTGGCCCGTATGCTCACCCTATGTCTTTTTATTGATGTAGGTAAAGCGATTGGAGAACGTTTGGTTGGTGGATTCCGGTTGCTCGAGGCACATGACCGAAAACGCCAAGTGGTTCTCCAGTCTTAGTCCAATCGCCGGAAAGGAGTTTATCACCTTCGGCGACAATAGCAAAGGTAAGGTATTGTCTCGTGGGTCGGTGCGAGTTAATGAGCACTTTGTATTGCGCGATGTTGCTCTTGTTTCTAACTTGCATTTTAACCTTCTTTCTGTTTCGCAACTCTTTGATGACGACTATGAGATTCGTTTTAAGCCGAATCTCAGTTGTATTTTGGATCCTTAGAGCAATCTTGTTTGTGTGATTTCGCCCTTTGGAAAAGTCTTTCGTGCGGATTTCTCGGAGTCGTTTGGAATTTCCCGCTGTCTTTTGGCTAGTCCTTCCTCCTCTGATCTTTGGAAGTGGCATAGGAGGCTCAGTCATTTAAGCTTCGACTTGCTTGCAAGACTTAGCTCACTTGGCCTAATCTGAGGATTGCCCAAGCTGTCGATGGAGAAGGATCTTGTTTGCCATTCTTGTAGACATGGGAAGATGGTTGCCACTCCCCACCATCCAGTGACTCAGGTCATGACTAAGCGCCCTGGAGAGCTTTTGCATATGGACCTTGTTGGTCCGGCTCGGGTGAGCTCGGTTGGGGGGAAGTGGTATGTGCTTGTTGTTGTTGACGATTTTTCGAGATATTCGTGGGTCTTCTTTTTAGCTGAGAAGACCGAGACTTTCTCACTTGCTCGCAATCTGATTTTGCGTCTTCAGAACGAGTTCCCTTTGAACTCGATGCGAGCTATTAGGAGTGATAATGGTTCCGAATTCAAGAATTCGGGTTTTGAGAAGTTTTGTAACTCTTTGGGCTTAGAGCATCAGTTTTCTTCCCCCTACACACCGCCACAGAATGGTGTTGTAGAGAGGAAGAATCGGACCCTTGTAGAGATGGCCAGGACGATGCTCGATGAGCATAGGACTCCTAGGCGATATTGGGCCGAAGCTATGAGCACTGCATGCTATATTTCCAATCGCATTTTTCTTCGAGCTTTCTTGAAAAAGACCTCTTATGAGTTGCATTTTGGAAAACTCCCCAAGGTGAGTTACTTTAGAGTTTTTGGTTGCCATTGTTTTATACTCAAAAAGGGCAACCTGGACAAATTTGAGTCTCGTTCTTCCGACGGTGTATTTTTGGGTTATGGCACTCACACTAGAGCTTAGCGTGTACTTAACCTTGACACTAACTGAGTCATGGAGACATCCGATGTCACCTTCGACGAGACCATGGTTTGTCCTTCTTCTCATTTTGAGCATGCAGGTGATTATGAGGTTGGTGAGCCTCTTTTTGATGACGAGGACGAGGGTGCTGAAGGTATGGATGATCCAGCACCCCCTCCACCTGCTGTGCCGCAAGGAGCGGCTTCTACGATGACTCACGGCCCCGACACGTCTTCTTCCTGGGGGCCGTGGGATCCGCCACCCTGAGCGGTACCTTTTGTACCCGGGGAGCCACCAGCTGCTGTTGAGGGGGAGATCACGTCTGCTCGAGAGGCGCCACGACACATCCAGCGTCAACACCCCCCTCAGCAGATGATCGGCAACATTGACGAGCGGGTCACTCGGTCCAGGTCTCAAATCTCTCACTTTGCTCATTCTGCTTTTGTTGCTGATTTTGAGCCCCGAGATGTTGGACACGCTTTGACGGATCCGGATTGGGTCAATGCCATGCATGAGGAGCTTGAGAACTTTGAGAGAAATCGGGTTTGGGTTCTAGTGTCTTCACCTTCTGAGTGTCATCCAATTGGGACAAAATGGGTTTTCAAAAACAAACAGGGAGAAGATGGCCATGTTGTGAGAAACAAGGCCAGACTCGTAGCCCAGGGATATAGTCAGAAGGAGGGGATAGACTATGAGGAGATGTTTGCTCCTATAGCTCGTTTGGAGGCTATTAGGATACTCTTGGCTTTTGCTGCATCCAAAGGTTTCAAACTTTTTCAAATGGATGTCAAGAGTGCCTTCTTAAACGGCTACATAGAAGAGGAGGTGTATGTTAGACAAACCCCCGGTTTCGAAAATCCCAAGTTTCCAAACCATGTCTTTAAACTTCACAAAGCTTTGTATGGTTTGAAACAAGCCTCTAGAGCCTGGTATGATAGGTTGAAAACCTTTTTGCTTGCTAAGGGTTTTAAAATGGGATGTGTAGATAAAACGCTCTTTCTCCTCAAGCAAGACACTGATACTCTCTTGGTCCAAATTTACGTGGATGATATCATTTTCGGTGGTTCTTCTCACGCTTTGGTTGCCAAGTTTGCAGACACTATGAGCAGGGAGTTCGAGATGAGCATGATGGGCGAGTTGACGTTTTTCCTCGGGTTGCAAATCAAGCAATCCCGGGAAGGAACGTTTGTGCACCAGGGCAAGTACACCCGGGACATTTTGAAGAAATTCAACATGGGTGAGGCCAAGCCTCTTCCAACACCCATGGCGACCACGACGGCCCTGGATGCAGACAAGGAGGGAGAAGCGGTGGACCAGAAGGAGTACCGGAGTATGATCGGGTCGCTGCTGTACCTGACGGTGACACGCCCGGACATCCAGTTCGCGGTGTGTCTTTGTGCGCGTTTTCAATCTTAGCCGTGCATCTCTCACCGTCAGGTGGTCAAGCGCATTATGAGGTACTTATCCTTCACTCCAGAGTTCGGGATTTGGTATTCTGCTTCCTCCACCCTTTCCCTTTGTGGGTATTCCGATGCTGATTTTGCTGGTTGCCGGATTGAGCGCAAGTCCACTTCTGGGACTTGCCAGTTTATTGGTTCTTCTCTTGTTTCGTGGTCCTCTCGCAAGCAGTCTAGTGTCGCCCAGTCTACCACGGAGGCTGAGTATGTTGCTGCGGCTAGCTGCTGTTCCCAGTTACTCTGGATGATGGCCACTTTTGCGTGATTTTGGTCTGAGCTTTTCTCGTGTTCCATTGCTTTGTGACAGCACGAGTGCGATTAGCGTTGCTAAGAACCCTGTGCTGCACTCGAAGACCAAACACATTGATGTGCGCTTTCATTTTCTGCGAGACCACTATGAGAAGGGTGATATCGACCTTCGCCATGTCGATACTCATCATCAGTTGGCTAATATTTTCACCAAGCCTTTGGACCAATCAACCTTTAATCGGTTGAGAGGTGAGCTTGGTGTGTGTTTCCCCTTTTAGATGGGGGAAACATTTTGCCTCTTGTATGATACACTGACCTTGTGTTTTTCAGTTGGTTTTACTTCTTTTAGTTTCTTCATGCATCTTTGCATTTCAGCATACGCTTTTACATTCTGAGCTTCATGAATATAGTCTGAAGAATGTAACTATGCTCTGTGTAGTCTTTGCTCCGATGCTTTATGTTGATGCTGTAGCTTATGCTCTTTCTGATCACTGATACATACTGTGAGCTGAGCTATTTTTGAATGGTGAATTTGATTAATGAACTTAAAACATAAAAATGTTCACCATTGAGATATGCAACTAGCATGTGTAGAATGTGTAGAAGTCACTTATGCTATTTATGTATGCTAGGTTGCTATGTCTCTAGTGTTGAGTCATTCACTTGCTTGGTCTGTCATATTCTGTTTAAAATCTGAACCAAGTTAAGTGAATTGAAAAGATCGAGATGGGTTTGCTTGTTAGCACCTCACAGTTTTGAGACTGTTTCTCATTGCACTTTGAGTTAAACTTGAGCTGTGTAGTGTATGACCGAAACTGTTGCTTTAAGCTTCTGATTGCTTATGCATAGGCTTCGCACAGTTGGAAAGTTAGGCAATAACAAGCATTCAACCTCTCGCTGTCACATGCTGATTTCTGGACTTGTGAAATTTCACCGCTGCAACTCCGATTAAAATTTGAAATCACAAGTACATGCTTCATTTTTCAATTGGTATCAGCATGATGATTGAACTGTGCTAGGCGTAGTTCACCTTGTATACATGTTTAGCACTTTTTTGACTTCCTGTCTATACATGTCTTGTGCTATTTTGATGGTGAATACCTTTTGGCTGAAAACTGCTCTTTTTGCTCTCATTTTAGAGTTAGTGATCAGTTTGAGCCTCTGCTAGCATTCTGTGCATTTTCTGAGTCATCGGATCAGAACAATGTAGAGCATCTTTGCACTCTTTTGAGTATACTCCTGAAGCTCCTAACTTGCATGTTTGACTCATATGCATTTTTGAAGGGGAGAAATCTGCGTGTTGGCACTTTTTGTTGGTGCATTTTCTGAGGGGGAGCTGTAACACCTTAGGTGTTAAGCAACCCTAAATGCATAACCTGACATCTCATGAGCATAAAGCATCATCATCTCATGTTGCATTTCTTTTGTTAAGTGTCATTTCATGTGTGCTCATATGATGCTCTGCTTGTTGGAATGCTTGTTTGTCTTGGTTGTGGAGTGTTAGAGTCTTTTAGTATATGAACCTTGTTGGGGAGTCAAAATGAAGTTAGGTTTGTGTTGGTCATTTTGGCTAACTAAGTCTCTAACCCCAGTTGCCTTAATAGAGCCCTAGGAGTCCTTTTGTTTGACTAACTGAGACTTCCTTGTTAGAAGCTTTGTATGACTGTGGGCCCTTAACCAAAAGTGTGTAGAATTTAGTATAGAACAAAAGTTGTTTAAGGCCCAACTCATGAAAATGGGTTTAACAAGGTGTTTTGGGACCCACGAGGCAGATTTGAGGGAGTTTAGACTTAGAAAATTTTCTAAGTCCCTAACTGACCAAACAGTTTCGTGGAGTCAACTTTGGAGCTTTCTCGGGGGCAATCTAGGCCGAACCAGAGATCAATCTTGTAACCAAAGTTGTAGCTGACATGTAGCTCTAAGCAAAGGAGCAAGTGGTTTAGCGTTTCACCGAGCGGATTAGGAGATAATCGTGTGCAAAGTTTGGCTGTCAGTCGGCCTGATGGCCACTGAATCGGGCCGGGCCGTGCCGTGCCGGCGCGCGCGGCGTCGTGGCCGACCGCGCCAGGACTTGGCCGCCGCGTGGCGCTCGACGGCCGGCCAAGCCAGCGTCCA
Source organism: Coix lacryma-jobi var. lacryma-jobi (assembly GCA_009763385.1). Taxonomy (NCBI): domain Eukaryota; kingdom Viridiplantae; phylum Streptophyta; class Magnoliopsida; order Poales; family Poaceae; genus Coix; species Coix lacryma-jobi. The sequence goes on from CM019824.1 coordinate 164,603,708, forward strand.
CGCGCGGCGTGGCAAGCAACAAAGCCGCCTCGCCCTGCCGAAGCCGCACTCCCTCCTTTCTGTCGCCGCACTCCTCTTCCCTCTCCTGCTCTCGCTCTCGTCCTCTCGCCGGAGCCCGAGTGGAAAAGGGGAAAGCCGCCGTCGTTCACCGCCGTCCTGCCGCCGCGCCAACCATCCATCCAACCACCAAGCTTCGCCGTGAGCCCCCACACCCCGTGCTACCCTTAGCACCCTATAGGAAGCCTAGGTGAGCCTCGGGATGAGCCGCCGCCATGGCCGCCATGACCGCCGAGCTCGGTCCGCCGTGGCCGGCCTCCGTCTCGTGGTTCCGTGTCACCCTAGCGCTCGTTTAGGGGTTAGTGAGGTCCGAGGAGGAGGTAGAGGGTGATGGTTTAGCCGATTAGGGTTAGGAGCCCGCGGAACGCCGCCGTCCGCCATGACCGCCATGGCCGGTGCGCTCGGTCCGCCGTGGCCAACCCTCTTCCCGAGCTCAACCATCTGCCCTAGCTAGCGTTCTTGAATCGCCTCGGTATGCTGGAGCTAGTGGTGGTGACGGTTAGGCCGATTAGGGTCTGGAAGCGCGAGTACGCCGTCGTCCGCCGCTTGCCAAGGTCACCGGAGTGGCACCGCCATGGACATGGGTGCTCGGAGCTTGCACCCTGGCTTCCGAGCCTTGGGTTAGCGTTAGGAAGGTCGCCGAAGTAGATCTCGAGGGTCGGATGAGTCCGTCGTGGCCGGAGCCGGCCGGCGTAGCTAGGGCCGCGCCGCCGTGTCCGCCATCGCCGTCGGCGAACTCGATCCGCGTGTGCGCTGGGCCAGCCGAGGGTACCATCGGGTGCGGAAGGTTGAGGGGAGTCCGCCGGTGGGGATGGTTTCGCCGGGGAGTTCGCCATCGGTGAGCTCCGCCGCGGTCAACCTCTCCCCTGTTCTGTGTGTCTGACGCGTGGGGTCGGGTTGACCCGAGGGCCCGCGTGTCAGCGAGTCCAGTTCTGTCTGTGTGCACTGGTTCGGGTACTCTTAGCAGTTTCAGTTTGAATGTTTTTCAGGGTTTTGTTAATTAGTTTCAGAAATTGTTGCATTGCTTGTTTAATTCATATCTTGCTAAATATAAATGCTAAAAAGGTGGAACAAGTTTTGTTAGGATTGTTATGTTTTGGTCTATGCATGAAAAATATAATATGTCCACTTTGTGGTGATTTTCTGTGTAGTTATATTTAATTTATGTTTAGCCTGAAATCTTGTTAAATGCATAGTAAATTGTATTTATCTCAGAAAAATGTGATTCTTGTTTTGTTAGGTTTGTGTTGAGGAATAGTTTCTGGGAAAAATGTAAAATGAGGATGCTCTGTGAAATAATTTGGCAGTAGTAATTAAAATGATTAAATGTTGTTTTCTTGTTTATTTTGTAATAATTAAAATATGAAGAGTATGGACTTGGTAAATTTTACTGACTGCTCTTGTGCTAAGAAGTTCAGAAGAAAATTATGAAATCTGTTGTTTGATACTTTGTGCTAAGGTGTGTAGTTCAAAGCACCTTTTCATGATAGAATTTGTCTTTTTCATAGGGGTAGAGTCTAGGTCCAAATGGGGTGAAATTTGGACAGAGGATTAGATTAAGTGTTGTTAATCTCCAGTAATTTTTGTAGAGTTTTTCCAAGCTGTCTAGGATGGGTTGCTGTTATAGGTTGGTTTGTTTAGAGTTAGTCTAGCTCTGGCTAGAGGTTAATGAACCCGTTAAGCAAACTTTGATGTGGTGACAACAGGACGTAGTAAGTTAGTTATGTTAAATTAGGTGGTTGATTAACAGTAGATGACATGTGCTTATCTCCTGAACTGTACTTCGTGTTGCATCATCATGCATCCCATGTGCATTCAAGTTTTTCATTCATGTACCGCATCATGCAGGATCAGTAGTGGAAGCTCAGGACCCGACGCCGGAGGAGCAGCGCCAGGAGGAGACGCCGGAGGAGAGGGTTCCGGAAGGAGACGCTGAGGACCTGCCGGAGTGCCGTGATCACCGTCCCGCCGACTTCGAGCGAGGCAAGCCCCGGAGCATTTTCTCCTACGGTTTACAAATTACCGTTTACAAGTTAACCTGATATGATTGTTGCATTAGGTTATAGGAGTTGTGTGATACCGTTGCTGCATTGATTAATTATCCTTGTCCACCTGCAAACATTACCTTGTTATCCCTGATAAGTCTAGGCTCGTTTATGCTTAGCCCTGCTTAGACCGGTAAAAGTCAGGTGATTTCCTGTCTCCCGCATATAGGTGGATACTAAACATGTTTAGCCTGGTGCTATCATGGAGAGAACCATGTGATAATTAATCTGAGACCGGGCGGGATGTAGGAGCAGCAGGACATGGGTTCGGTGTGCTAGTAGTCTCCCGTCTGAGTCGATTAGGACCCGACGAAGGCACACCTCAGTCATTTTGAACGCGTCAATCACTTAACGGAGCAGGTGCGGGTACCTCCCGTGAAGCCGAGTAAGGTTTTTCGAGCCGGTGATGGAGATGTTGACGCCTAACACCCGGGGCCTTATATGTACCGTGGGCAACTATTCTGATCGACCTGGCATGGTCCGAGGGCAGGCAGGGCCTGATCGACCTGGCATGACCGTGGGCAGTTAATAGCTTGAGCGACCTGGCATTGAGATAACCCCCGGTGTAGAAGGGCCCATGGCCGTCCCGCGATTTGGGTTCTCGAACCTCCTGAAGTGGTCGCCAACGGCCACCTGGCAGGGTGTGTCGGGCGAGTGTGCGACATTTTATCCCCAGCTGGTAGGAATCGATTATAATCGCCATCACTCCTGGTTAGTGAGTAACTTGACTGAGCATGTGTTACCGTAGTAATATATGGAATTAATGATGGTTATGGTTGGTGAATCTGAAAGGCTATTGATGAAATAGTCACTCTTGCTTGATTAATTAGCCAAGTGATTGCTCTAGATCAGGTGCAAATCTAGTTAATCAGGTTGATTACATAAAATTGACTGCTAATACTCTAATGATGATTATTTAATAACAAAATGCTTTTATGCAAAAAGGTAAGTATGGCCAACCCCAGATATAGCCTTGCATACTCCTTGGTGTCACTTTATTTCTGGTTTATGACGGGTAAGTCTAGCTGAGTACCTTCTCGTACTCAGGGTTCTATCCCTTGTTGTTGCAGATGGGCAATGCTTCTTCGGCTATTGCGAGAACTGTCTGTACCCCGTCGAGGGCAGTGACTAGACCATGGGCATGGTCAACTCTTATCTTCCCTGATGCTTTTGTGGACTGATCAAGCATATGGCACTGTATTGTGAACTAAGGACTTGTGTTTCAAAACTATGTCGCTTCCGCTTTTGAATTCAAACTATGGTTTGTAATAACTGTTGAACTCTGATGTATTTGAACTATGTGCGAACTGAATGTATGTCGTGGACATGTACGCTAATCTATTACGATCTTGGTTAAAGTTGAATGACTTGAAATCCTTCGAGATTTCCGGACTACCGGGTTTATACGAGCTTAAGTACTTGTAGTCTCTGCGCAAGCAGTGATTCGGTGCTTAATCTGGTATAAATTGGTCGGTTCTGTCACAGGAGCATTGTTTCTTGATAAGTGCATTTTCATCTAAGGGGGAGAAATTGCAAATCATTACCCTCCGTTTGATTCAAGGGGGAGCTTTCTTGGTTGTTTGCACTATTCGAGGGGGAGTTTTTGCTGCTTCCTGTTGGCCGAAAGGTTTTGGTATGGTATCGAATTTTCTTTGCTAGTTGTGTTGAGCCTCTGTGCCTCTGTCTTGAGGGACTAGCATTTTTGCTTCGGTTTTTCGATTGGTATCTGCTAGCGGTGTTGAGCCTGTTCTACCTCTTCTTGAGGGCTAGCTTTGCTTTGCTTGGTTGCGTCGAGCCGTTGCCCATGTCTTTGGGAACCAAGTTGTTTTGCTCTTTCCACTTGACCTTCTTCGGCTTTGCTATGCTTTTGGGTCATTTGGTTGGTTTCTCTCTTCTCTTTCTTCCTTCTTCTATTTTCATTATGATTTGTGTGAGTAGTTGGCAATGCACTCATCAAGGGGGAGATTGCGAATACATGGGTGTATGTCGAGTCTCTGAGTGATGAGTGATTATCAACTGGGATGATGCGCTTGTTTTTTGGCTTGTGTTGTGCAGGTGTCGAGCACGGATACAGTGATCAGAGGCAAGGTGAAGGTCAAGTAGAGACGTGTCGTGCCGATGGACCGAGAGTGGAAAAGGGCGGACGTGAGGCATGGACTGAGGGACTGGTGGCCCGAGGATCAGCTGTGGTGGCTGGCAGCCTGGGACAGCTGAAGGAACGGATTAGCGACCAGAGGGGGTGTTGAATGGGAGCCTCAAATTCAACTCGTGAATTGTATAGCCCTTGTCCCAGAAAATCACCCCAAAAGCGAAGACTCAAAACGACCGGAGAGTTCACGACCTACGAGTAGCTGGATACCCTAGGAGATGTCCTAGTGATACAGCGGAACCTCCGGAGAAACCCCAAAATCAACTGCCAAAGCTATGGAGCAAAACAGCACAAACTGCAGATTCGCGGACTGTCCGCGGTCAGAGTCCCGGACTGTCCGCCGTTAAGTCCCGGACTGTCTGCGACTAGGCGCCGGACTGTCCGCCGGCAAAAACGCAGAAACCGAACTGTTCTGCAAGTCTGCTGGACAGGTCCCGGACTGTCCGCGGGTTTGTACCGCGGACTGTCCGCCGTTCACTTGACAGTGAACAGTCAGGGGACTGCGCCTGACTGACCTGTCCAACCCCGATCCCCGGACTGTCCGCCGCTGGCGGCGCGGACTGTCCGCGGATGAACAGAGAGCAGAAAAACTGCTCGGGTCAAAAGGTAAATCAATCAAAACTTCACCAAATCAAAAGAGGCTTCGATCAAACTTCTCCCTAGTGTTTCTCAACGTATTGGGGTGCTAATCCTAAGAAATCATCGCACCAATCCAAGTCAATCGAGAGTAATCCGAGAAACACCGGAAAGGGGAAAAGAGGAAGAACGAACACGAAATCAACCCGATCTATGGATTCGTGAGGTTAGAAGAGAATCCCTTCGGTAGAAAGAAGGGGCTCACGACCAAGAACAAATTGATTCAAGTGGAATCGAAAATCATCTCGCGGAGAGGAAGAACGAAGCAAATCTCCGGGAGATGAAAAACCAAAACGTGAAGAACACAGAACACGATTCGATTTCAGCCTAAATTCCTCCACACGAGGAGACAACGAGAATACGGTCTCGTTTCCTCAAAATATCCAAATACACAGAGGTATGATTCCTGTCTCTGTGGATCGCTTGCAGCGAGGTATGATTAGAACCTAAGCGAGGGCTAGAGAGAGAGAGCTCAGGAACAAATGACTGCAAGGATAGAGGGAGAGGAGGGGTGCCTCTCTTATTTATAGCCTAAAACAATAATCCCCTTACTACCCCTAGATACTTGAGCGAAACGGCCAACCCTAGGGGAATCCCGATCCAACTCTGCTGATAGTTGATCTGACGGCCACGCGCCTTCCTCATCCGTAGCTTCGCCTCGACGCAAGCCTCAGGATGCCGCCACGTGCCACCCAATCGACCGCCGCGCCTACCTCGTGGATAGCCTCGCCTCTGCGCCAGCCTCTCCATGCCGCCACGCGTCGACCGTCCTTTTTGCGGACCTCCCCCCGGTTTTGAGGCCGAAACCGGGAAACCTGGGCCTTCCCCCGGTTTTGAGGCCGAAACCGGGAAACCTGTCCTCAGGCTGAGTTTTGTGGCCCAAACTCAGAAACCCGCGCGCCCAGGTTTTGTGGCCCAAACCTGGAAACCGTCCTTGCCGAGTTTTGAGGCCCAAACTCGGAAACCGGCCACCCCGAGTTTTGAGGCCCAAACTCGGAAACCGTTGAGGGTAGCATTTCGAGGCTTAGCTACCGAACCCGTGCCGTAGACGGGATGTGGTTCGCACACCCCGAGTTCCAGCACCGATGCCGGAGCATGTCCAGCCTCCACGCCAGGCAACCTCCCGACTCGGTCGATGCACCGCACATCCCCATGTACTCTTGCTTGTCAACGCCACGTGCCAGCTACCACAGCTGATCCTCAGGTCTCCTGGTCCGTTGGTCCAAGCTCCACGTCCGCCCTTCACCGCTCCCGGTCCGTCGGCACGGCACGTCCCTACTTGACCTTCACCTCACCTTCGACCACTGCCCGAGCTCCGCACCTGCACATCAACACAGCCAAGAGACATGTTGCCCGTTGATCGATCACTCATCACTCAGGAAGGGAACCACAAGGGCACATATCAACCTTGTGTTCTCAATCTCCCCCTTGATGAGTGCATCGTCAACTCATAGTATCCGTAACCAGAATAGAAGGAAGCAGAATTAGATAGAAAGGGAAAAACTCACTCAAAAAGTTCAAAAGCCAGAGAAAAGGCCGAAGAAGAACAATCCGAGATAAGCGAAGCTTGGTCCCCAAAGACATGGGCAACGGTTCGACACAACCAAGCAAAAGATCGGAGCAACAACTCATCAGAAGCAAAACTCGATCAAAATGAGAGCACAAAACTTGGTTCCCAAAGACATGGGCAACGGCTCGACGCAACCAAGTCAGAAACAAGCTAGTCCTCAAGAAGAGGCAAAATTGGCTCAACACCACTAGATGGAAGCTTATAACTCAAAACAGGCAGAAAACCCCCCCCCCCTTACTCAAAGAACTCCCCCTCAACAAGTGAAGCATAAGTTGCAAATTGTCACCACAGAAAATCGAAATCTCATCTTCGAAAACATTCTCCCCCTTGGGGGCAATTTGCAAACAAAAGAGAGGGAAAAAAGAGCTCAAGAAAGGCAAACGGAGCTAGGTCATGCCTATCGGAGTCAAGCACATGCACATGAGTCAAAAATGCATGTTAGCAGCTTCAAGTATATACTCGAAAGAGTGAAAGAATGCTCTAAAGAGTGCTGATCCGACTACATAGCAACATACACAAGTGCTAGCAAAGGCTCAAACTGATCACTGAAAACAAGATATGAATGCATAAGCCCAGTGAGCAGTTTAAAGCCATTCAGAAAGGGGGTTCACCATCAAATTAGCACTAAGCATGTATAGACAGAAGGTCAAACAAGTGCTAAACATGTATGTAAGGTGAACTATCCCTAGCAAGGTTCAACCATCATGCTATAGAGTGAAACATAGAACTTGTGTTTTTAGATTTTATCGGAGATATTTGCAGCGGTTTTTACACAAGTTCAAATTCAGTATGTGATTGCGAGAGGTTGAAAACTTGTCATTGCCTAACTTTTCAACCGTGCTAAGCCTATGCATATGCAATCAGGAGCTTAAAGCATCGGTTTCGGTCTTACACTACACGGCTCAAGTTTAACTCAAGGTGCTATGAGAAACAGTCTCGATACCGTGATGTGCTAACAAAGCAATCCCATCTCGATCTTACCAATTCACTAAAACTTGGTTCATTTTAAGCAGATTATGAACAGTCCAAGCAAGTGAATGACTCAGAACTAGAGACATAGCAACCTAGCATATATGAAATAGCTCAAGTGATCTCAACACATCCTACACATGCTAGTTGCCAATCTCAATGGTGAACAAGAATCAAGTATTTAAGTTTATTCAACATGTTCAGCGTTCTGAAAGAAAAAGCTTAGCTCACAAAATGTAACAGTGATCAAAGAGAGCCTAAGCTACAAGCATCATCATATATCATCGAAGCATACACTAATCAGAGCATAAATTCATTCTAAGGAATATAGACATGAAGCTTGAAGTAAAAGATGTATGCATGATGAAGTCAGAATCGAAGCCAAGGTAAAATCAAAAAGACTCAAGACCCAAAAACAACAAGGATCAGAAAGTCAGATTATAGTACAACAAGCAAAATGTTTCCCCCATCTAAAAGGGGAAACACACACCAAGCTCACCTCTCAATCTAGCAAAAGTTGAGAGATCCAAAGGCTTGGTAAAAATATCCGCAACCTGGTTATGGGTGTCTACATGCCTAAGATCAATGTCGCCTTTCTCATAGTAATCACGAAGAAAGTGAAAGCGAACATCGATGTGCTTGGTCTTGGAGTGAAGAACAGGGTTCTTTGCTACACTAATGGCAGAAGTGTTGTCGCAAAGCAAAGGGACCCGACTGAAATCTAGACCAAAATCACGCAATGTAGCAACCATCCATAAAAGCTGCGAAGCACAAGAAGCAGCGGCAACATACTCGGCTTCTGTAGTAGACTGGGCTACGTTCGACTGTTTGCGAGAAGACCACGAAACCAAAGAAGAGCCAAGAAACTGACACATCCCAGAAGTAGACTTACGCTCAAGCCAACAGCCGGCAAAATCCGCATCGGAATAACCACAAAGCGAAAGAGTCGAAGAAGAATAGTACCAAAGTCCGAACTCAGGAGTGTATCGGAGGTACCTCATGATGCGCTTGACCGCTTGCTTGTGGGAAGTCCGAGGGGACGCCTGAAAACGAGCGCACAGACACATAGAAAACTGTATATCCGACCTCGTCGCCGTTAGGTACAGAAGTGAGCCAATCATGCTTCTGTACTCCTTCTGGTCAACCGGCTCTCCGTCCTGGTCCGCGTCCATCGCCGCAGTCGTCGGCATGGGCGTCGTAAGAGGCTTGGCCTCGCCCATGTCGAACTTCTTCAGAATGTCCTTCGTGTATTTGCCTTGATGCACGAACATCCCATCTCGGGTTTGCTTGATTTGCAACCCGAGGAAGAAAGTCAACTCGCCCATCATACTCATCTCGAACTCCCTGCTCATAGTATCTGAAAACTTTGCAACAAGCGCATGAGAAGGAGCCACCAAAGATGATGTCATCCACATAAATCTGGACTAACAGGGTATCGTTGCCTTGCTTGAGGAGAAACAAGTTCTATCAACCGTCCCATTTGAAACCCTTGGAGAGCAAAAAGTTTTTTATCTGAACAATCATATCCACCACTCTCTCGGGGCTTGTTTCACAACCATACACTGCTTTTGAAAGTTTATAAACATGGTTTGGAAACTTGGGATCCTCAAAGCCAGGGGGTTGCCTAACATAAACCTCTTCCTCTATATACCCATTCAAAAGGCACTCTTGACATCCATCTGGTAAGCTTAAACCCTTCGAAGCAGCAAAGGCTAGAAGGATTCTAATGGCTTCTAAATGGGCTACAGAGCAAAGGTTTCATCATAGTCTATACCCTCTTTCTGGCAAAAACCCTGGGCTACTAGCCTAGCCTTGTTCCTCACTACCATCCCATCCTCACCCTCTTTGTTTTTGAAAACCCATTTGGTACCTATAGGGTGGCATTGTGGTGGAGGTGGAACTAGGGTCCCAAACTTGGTTTCGCTCAAAGTTTTCTAGCTCCTCATGCATGGCATTGACCCAGTTAGAATCAGAAAGTGCGTGTCCAACATCTTTGGGCTCAAAAGAAGCAACGAATGCAGAATGAGCAAAGTGGGAGATTTCATACGCTCGCGACCGCGTGACTCGCTGGTCGATGCCGCCTATCATCTGTCGCGGGGGGTGAACTTGCTGAATGCATCGGGGCGCTTGCCTCACCGAAGTCGCCTCCCCCTCGCCAGATGTTGTCACTCCCTCAGGTGCAGCGGGTGCTCGCTGGAGAGGTGACTCTAGAGGACCCCAAGAAGAAGACGTAGTGGGATCTGGTCCTCGAGCTGAAGTAGACGTCGCAGTGTCGATGGGGGCAGCCAGTGGAGTTGGCTCGGATCACCCCAATCGGCATTCTCCTGCTCCTCCTCCACAAAAATGGTCTCTCCCAACTCCTATTCTTCTGCAACCTCAAAAGCAGGAGACACCAAGGCATAGTTTCGTCGAATGTGACCTCGCAGGTCTCCACTATCCGTTAGTTACAAGGTTAAGAACTCGATAAGCACGTGAATAAGAGGCATAACCAAGAAACACCCCATCGGCAGAGCGAGATTCAAATTTATCCCAAATTGCCTTGCTTCAGGATAAAGCACTTACACCCAAACACCCGAAAATGAGACACCTTGGGTACTCGTCCAAAACGCAACTCATAAAAGTTTTTTTCATTAAAGCACGAAGAAAGATGCGATTTGAAACAGGCAAGCGGTGTTGATCGCCTCGGCCCAAAAAACGCCTAGGAGTCCTATGCTCATCGAGCATCGTCCTGGCCATCTCAACAAGGGTCCGGTTCTTGCGCTCAACAACACCATTCTGCTGAGGGACATAAGGAGAAGAAAAAACTGATGCTTGATTCCATTAGAAGAACAAAAAGAGGCAAACTGAGAGTTATCAAACTCAGTACCATTATCGCTACGAATAGCTCTAATGGTATCAGGGGGAAACTCAGTTTTCAACTTCAAGATTAAGTCACGAGCAAAAGAAAACGCTTCATCCTTACCCTCCATGAAAAATACCCAAGAATACCTCGAAAAATCGTCAACGATCACTAGAACGTACCACTTCCCACCCGCTGAGCAAACCCGAGCTGGATCGACTGTGTCCATGTGAAAAGCTCGCCGGGTCGCTTTGTCATCACCTGAGTAACAGGTGGGTGAGAAGCAGCAACCATCTTCCCGTGACGACAAGGATGGCAAACAAGGTCCTTCTGAAACTTAAGCTTGGGCAATCCTTGGATTAGGCCAAGTGAGCTAAGCCTTGCAAGCAAGTCAAAACTCAAGTGACCGAGCCTCCTATGCCACTTCCACAAATTAGAAGAAGGACCAGCCATCAAACACCTAGCAGAGCCGAAGGACTGAAAAGTCGGCTCTGAAAACATGGCCAAAAGGGACGATCCGACAAACAAGATCTCCCCGAGGGTCTAAAACGCGACTCAAACCCTTCTTAAAGCGCACTTCACAATCATCCTCAAGAAGTTGCGAAACAGAAAGCAAGTTGAAATGCAAATTAGAAACCAAGGCAACATTCTTCAGGACAAAGTTCTCATTGAGCCGAATGGCTCCCTGAGAAACAACCTTACCTCTACTATTATCCCCGAAAGTGATGTACTCCTTGTGCATCACGGGGCTAAGGCTAGAGACCATTCCTTCTTTCCGGTCATGTGGCGCGAACACCCGGAATCCATGAGCCACATGTTCTCCAACCGAAGTTCCTGCATCAATAGAAAGGCAGGAAGTGAGCATATGGCACAACACTGGGGTTAGTATACTGAGAAGGATACCAGTGCTGTGTCATAGGCCCAGAAAAAGTGTTAGCAGCAACACCAAACTGTCCTCGTCCCATGGGTGGATAGCGATCATCACACCAACCTGAAAGGGTGGTCCGCTATGGAACGGAAAACCTCCAAACTGACCTACCTATCCCATCTGAGCAAAGCGATCACCACCATACTGAAAAGGTGGTCCGCTATGGGACTAAGCAGCAAAACCCCTTACACTCGGCTCACGATCGTATAGAGGACGATCAGAACCGCGACGGGCACGACCACCACCCTGTGGTCTAGCTGCCTGGGGCCTAGCAACCTGAGGGGGTGCACCTCTAGGTCTAGCGCCCTGCCTCTGAACTCCCCGACCTTACACACCATGGAGAGGGTGGTGCTTGGCCTGGTTGTTCAGCTCCAACTCCTTCCTATCGTCTCTCTTCCTCCGAAAGCAAAACTCAGCTAGGTGACCCTCACGGTGACAATACTCGCACTCAAACCTCACCACTCTCTTGGGTGTTGGTTCCTATTGTTGCGAGGGTTGTTCACTCTGGCTGGCTGCTTGCCCTTCGGAAGGGGATCACTAGAGACGTCAGGAAGGGTGTCAAGTGTGTTCCTAAGATGGTTAGGTTTTGGAACCCACACTTGCTTGCGAGGTGGAGCCTTGGGAGGTTCATCAAGGATGCCATCCTTGGTGATAGGCTTAGGAGGCTCAGGTGGGGTGATCTTTGTAAGCTTAGGGATAGCGGATGGTTTCTCACTCGGGTTCACTCCGCTAAACTCACCGATCTTACCAAAGGTACTAGCGTCCTTCCCACCTGAAGTAAAGCCTACTCCCGAGCAATCAGTTCTCCTCTTGAACTGACTGATCATCATGCCCAACTGCGGCTCACTGCATGACACCCAACTCAGGATGGACTGAAGGTATGTGTTTTCCTCCTCGGTTTGTATCCTGTCATGCCGACAGTTGGCAATCTCAAGCTCCATCCCCACGCATCGCTCACATGGAGCGGACAAGGTGCTAACTGAGCTGGCCTTCAAGGCTTCAGCAAGCTTGGCATTAACTCCTGCCAACTCAGTTCGCAAGCTAGGACAAAGCTTGCACGCACCCAGCAAAGAAGGCCTAGCCTTCACTTCCTCCAGCTATATCTTCAGGGAGGGACACTCTTTGCAATCACCCACCAAGTCTAGCCTACTCTTCAGCTCATCATACACCTCAATCAAAGAGGCATACTTGGTTTGTAGGGTGGCAAAGCTTGTCATATGCATCGTGCACTCCTCACACTCCTCCACATCGACCACCTTCACCTCGGACCTAGCAATCTCAAGTTCCTTACGCGCCTCTTTCAACTTAGCCTTAAACTCAATGCCTCTTGGAACACTTCTGTAAGCCTCTTCTCCAAGACACCGACCAAATCCACAAACCTATCCCGCTCCTCAGTGAGACGATCGACTTCAGAAGAATTTGGTACCTCAGAGGCGTTGTCGTCGTCGTCGTCGTTGTGAGCGTCATCGGTGTCCTCTGCCTGGTGCTTGCGGTCCTCTTCATCCAAGGCCATGGTGCAAAAGTCCTTGGAGGAGTTGCCGAAGAAGCAGAGTCCGTTGAAGCGATCCTCCATCTTGTGCTCGGACTCGTCGTCGCTGGAACCGCCGCCGTCGGAGGTTTTCTCGCATTATTGCGATGGTGGCGAGGAAGCACGCTTGCCGGCGTCGAAAGCCTTCTCCATGTCCTCCTGGCGGTAGAAGCCGTTCTTGTTATTCTTCCCAGCCTTGTTCTCCGGCTTGCCCTTGCGCCTGAAGTTGCGGTTCTTGCCAGGGAAGTTCTTGACGTTCTTGGGGCAGTTCGCCATGAAGTGGTCTAGATCACCACACTTGTAGCAGCCCTCGTGTGCGCCACCACGCCGGCGATTCAGGCGGTTGTTGTGAAACCGTGAGAACCAGGTGATGGCGAGGGCGAGCTCATCATCTCCCAGCGCCTCCAACTGCTCCTCCGTGACTGTATGCAAAGAAGACAACGCGACAAGAGGAGGTGAAGCGTCAGCAGAGAAAGTCGATCCACCTATGCCTGAGACCAAAGCCATGGTGTGTGAAGATGGGTTCAGCTTTGGCCTGAGTCAGGTGATCGATCTCAGTGGACTTGAGCTTGCTGAACAGCTCGTCCATGGTGAGGGTGTCGTAAGTAGGAGACTCAATGATGGTCGACACCTTCACCTCCCATACCCTCCGATCCAGGGCGTATAGCAACTTGAGAGCCCTCTCATGATCGTCATAGGGTAGGTTGGCCCGATTGGCACGCATCTTGTTCACAATCGTTTGGAAACGTGTAAACATGGCGTCAATCATCTCTCCCTCCAACTGAACAAAGTTCTCGTACTCTCGCTTGTAGGTCTCGAATAGTCTGGTCTTAACATGAGCGGTTGCCTCGTGATAGCTTTGAAGCTTCACCCAGATCTCTCGTGCCGTCTCAAGCTCTGAGATACGTTCGAACTCAGGAAGGGAGAGGCTGGCCAGAAGAGCATTACGAGCCTTGGAGTTGGCCTCGTGTTTGTCAATCTGGATCTGACCCACACGAGCCGCAAGGACTACGTACTCAGCGTTCTCACATATCTCCCAGACAGAAGATCTGATGCTGTTGAGATAAGCACGCATCCGAATCTTCCAATAGGGATAGTTCGTTCCATCGAACCAAGGAGCCTTGCTATTCCCTCGTTCCATGTCGCCCTTAGAATCTGAAACCGATTAAGGTAGGAGAGATCCTTAACCGGCTCCGATACCAATTGAAGGACCGGATTAGCGACCAGAGGGGGGGGTGAATGGGAGCCTCAAATTCAACTCATGAATTGTATAGCCCTTGTCCCAGAAAATCACCCCAAAAGCGAAGACTCGAAACGACCAGAGAGTTCACGACCTACGAGTAGGTGGATACCCTAGGAGATGTCCTAGTGATACAGCGGAACCTCCAGAGAAACCCCAAAATCAACTACCAAAGCTACGGAGCAAAACAACACAAACTGCAGATTCGCAGACTGTCCGCCGTTAAGTCCCGGACTATCTGCGACTAGGCGCCGGACTGTCCGCCGGCAAAAACGCAGAAACCGAACTGTTCTGCAAGTCTGCTGGACAGGTCCCGGACTGTCCGCGGGTTTGTACCGCGGACTGTCCGCCGTTCACTTGACAGTGAACAGTCAGGGGACTGCGCCTGACTGACCTGTCCAACCCCGATCCCCGGACTGTCTGCCGCTGGCGGCGCGGACTGTCCGCGGATGAACAGAGAGCAGAAAAACTGCTCGGGTCAAAAGGTAAATCAATCGAAACTTCACCAAATCAAAAGAGGCTTCGATCAAACTTCTCCCTGGTGTTTCTCAACGTATTGGGGTGCTAATCCTAAGAAATCATCGCACCAATCCAAGTCAATCGAGAGTAATCCGAGAAACACCGGAAAGGGGAAAGAGGAAGAACGAACACGAAATCAACCCGATCTATGGATTCGTGAGGTTAGAAGAGAATCCCTTCGGTAGAAAGAAGGGGCTCACGACCAAGAACAAATTGATTCAAGTGGAATCGAAAATCATCTCGCGGAGAGGAAGAACGAAGCAAATCTCCGGGAGATGAAAACCAAAACGTGAAGAACACAGAACACGATTCGATTTCAGCCTAAATTCCTCCACACGAGGAGACAACGAGAATACGGTCTCGTTTCCTCGAAAGATCCAAATACACAGAGGTATGATTCTTCTCTCTGCGGATCGCTTGCAGCGAGGTATGATTAGAACCTAAGCGATGGCTAGAGAGAGAGAGCTCAGGAACAAATGACTGCAAGGATAGAGGGAGAGGAGGGGTGCCTCTCTTATTTATAGCCTAAAACAATAATCCCCTTACTACGCCTAGATACTTGAGCGAAACGGCCAACCCTAGGGGCCCGATCCAACTCTCCACTCTGCTGATAGTTGATCTGATGGCCACGCGCCTTCCTCATCCGTAGCTTCGCCTCGACGCAAGCCTCAGGATGCCGCCATGTGCCGCCCAATCGACCGCCGCGCCTACCTCGTGGATAGCCTCGCCTCTGCGCTAGCCTCTCCACGCCGCCACGCGTCGACCGTCCTTTTTGCGAACCTCCCCCGGTTTTAAGGCCAAAACCGGGAAACCTGGGCCTTCCCCCGGTTTTGAGGCCGAAACCGGGAAACCTGTCCTCAGGCTGAGTTTTGTGGCCCAAACTCAGAAACCCGCGCGCCCAGGTTTTGTGGCCTAAACCTGGAAACTGTCATCCTTGCCGAGTTTTGAGGCCCAAACCTCGGAAACCGCCACCCCGAGTTTTGAGGCCCAAACTCGGAAACCGTCGAGGGTAGCTTTTCGAGGCTTAGCTACCGAACCCGTGTCGTAGACGGGATGTGTGGTTCGCACACCCCGAGTTCCAGCACCGATGCCGGAGCATGTCCAGCCTCCACGCCGGGCAACCTCCCGACTCGGCCGATGCACCACACATCCCCATGTACTCTTGCTTGTCAACGCCACGTGCCAGCTACCACAGCTGATCCTCAGGTCTCCTGGTCCATCGGTCCAAGCTCCACGTCTGCCCTTCACCGCTCCCGGTCCGTCGGCACGGCACGTCCCTACTTGACCTTCACCTCACCTTCGACCACTGCCCGAGCTCCGCACCTGCACATCAACACAGCCAAGAGACATGTTGCCCGTTGATCGATCACTCATCACTCAGGAAGGGAACCACAAGGGCACATATCAACCTTGTGTTCTCAACAGCGACGAGCGAAGACTTGCGGTCATGTGTTGCCTGAGTCGTGGACTTGGGGACACGTGTCGGTGGACGGGGTGCACGGGAGGTGCATCCCCTCTACGGCGTCGGTTTGGTGGTAGAGCCAGAGAAAAACCATCCGGTGGACGGTTTCCAGGTTTGGGCCTCAAAACCTGGGCGCTGCGGGTTTGCTGAGTTTGGGCCTCAAAACTCAGATGCTGGAGGGTTGGTTTCCCGGTTTGGGCCTCAAAACCGGGGGTTGGTCGTGAAGGCTGGTTTTCCCGTTTGGGCCTCAAAACCGGGGGTGCGACGTCCAGGAAAGGGACGTAGAGCGGTGGCGGCACGTGGCGGCAATCGGGAGGTTGCGTCGAGGCAACGCTACGAGTTGTGCGGGCGTGGCCGTCGGATCCACCTACCATCGAGTTGGTCCAGAATAACCTTAGGGTTTAGCTGGTTCGCTCTGTAAGTAGTTAGGGGTAGAGTGGGAATTAGGAATAGTTAGAATTTGGATAAGTAGGGGGAGACACCCACCTCCCCATGTATCTCAGTTCATTTGCTCTTTGCTTCAAGGGTTTCCTGCTCTCCCACATCCCTGTTGTAGCGAACTTGAGATCCACAGAGACGAGAACAATACCTCTGTGCCCGTGAGATTTTGAGGAAGTGAGACCGTAATCTCACTGTTGTAGCGTGTGGTAGCCACACGGTTGCAATTTTGTGATTGTGATTCGCGTTTTGTTTGCGTTCTTCGCGAAATCTTTTTCTCCACGTTTTTCCCGTCGCTTGATCTCTTTGCTTGGTTCATCTTTTGAAAATTCGTTTGAACCAAGTTGTTCTAGATCGTGAGGCTCTTCTTTCGACCGAAGGAATTCTCTTCTAACCTCACAGTCTAGGAGATCGATCGATTTTCGTTTCGGGTCAAGTTTTTCATCCCTCCCCCGAATTTCTTCGATTCATCGATTTGGAGATAGGTTCAAGCCATGATCTCTTAGAGATAGCTCACTATCCTCCTTGTGACTCCTCTCACCAAGTTTGATCCCTAGAGGATTCGTTTTGGGTGAGATCGAGTGGAATCGGTGGACGAACAGTAGAAAATCGGGGTGACCGGACGCTGCTGACGGGGTGACCGGACGCTGCTGACGGGGTGACCGGACGCTGTCTCGTGCGTCCGGTGGTTGAATGTCAGGCGAAGTCTTCCTCTAGCTGACCGGACGCTGATTCCTGCTAGCGACCGGACTCGCTCCTTGCACTGTTCATTCTCTTTGGCTTGTGCGACCGGACGCTCTGTACACTGACCGGACGCTCGACTCTGGTGAGTCCGGTCCAACACAGAGAGCTCTGAAATTCGTTTTCGTCCGACCGGACGCGTCCGGTGCTCCCTGACCAGACGCAGGCCAGAGTCCGGTCAGTACTGTTTCGCGCTGTCTCGTCTGCAGTTTGCTCGCTCGTTGTCGGTTTTGGTTTCCAACTTTTGCGTTGGGTTTCTAGAGCCGTAGAGTGTCTCGCTGTGCTTCGTGGAAGCATCCACCCTACATCTAGGGTCGAGGACACTTACGAGGTCTAGGATTTGCTCTTGGGGTTGAGTTTCGGGACAGAGGCAACAAGTTTCCGAAAGGAAAATTTGAAGCTCCCAATCACCCCCCCCCCTTTGGTCGCTTTCTGGTAGCATTCTCGGTCCTTCAGATCTGGATGGGGTCGGGGCGGAGAACGCGGAGGGAGACCAAGGTGCTCACGCACCTCCTGGTGATGCCGCTCGTCACGCTCGGCCCTGTAGCACATCCACTCGAAGATCTTGCCGAGAGCGGAGCGAAGACCGCCACTCCCACGCCTCTCACGATGCGGAGGAGGAGCGGGTAGAGGAGGGGGTACATCCCCACTAGCCGGCTCGGGTCCAGGTGCCTCGCCAGGCACTGCTGCTGCTGGAACCTCGTCGCCTACAACACCCTTGTCCTTGACGATCGATGTGAACTTCCGAACGC
The DNA here is from genome assembly GCA_009763385.1 of Coix lacryma-jobi var. lacryma-jobi. Taxonomy (NCBI): domain Eukaryota; kingdom Viridiplantae; phylum Streptophyta; class Magnoliopsida; order Poales; family Poaceae; genus Coix; species Coix lacryma-jobi. The sequence continues at coordinate 164,621,581 of CM019824.1, forward strand.
TGTAGCCCTTCACCGTCCGGTCGTACTCAAAGGTAGCTCCCACAACATGCTCAATGATGTGCATAAGATATGGAGCATAAGGCAGGAGCTTGTGAGGGTCATTGTACACATCTGATATCTTTTGCCAGAGAAAATGAGATATGCTAAAGCGTCCATCTGGCTGAGCAAACTGGACAAGGACCTTGGCAGCATCATCTCTCAAGTTGTCTTGGTCTCCAACTTAGGATCCAGTGTCAGGGCATCAAATTGTTGAGCACAAAGTAGGCAGGCTTCAGGCCAGGGACCTTGAAGTTTGCCACTGCACCATCCATATAGACACCTGAACTCTGCAGCTGAGCTGTGTACATGCCCCCACCATACATCTCTGACAAGCGAGGAGCATCCCTGTCTACATGGTCGAATCCCAACAACCGGGCGAAGGTGACGAAATTGCACCGGTAGTGGACCCCTTGGGTCATCCAGTGCAGCACCTGCGCCTCCTGATCAATGAAAAGGGTTGCCCAAAACTGACAGATAATCTCCTGGTTGAAGCTGCGCTCACCAGAAACCAACCCCAAGATCCTCCACTCCTCTAGCCTCTGCACCAAAGCCTGAATCTCCTCTGAGTCCTTGTCTGTCAAGGAGCGGATTGCCAACCGCTTATGCTCAAAGAGGGGAGGATGTCCTTTGGCACAGAAACCCCTCCAGAGAACTGACACATAGTAATCCTGCTGGAACCTCGACCAAAACCTCCGATCCACTGAATCATCTCTGATGAAAAGGTATGGGTTCTCCTCGCGTTGCCTTCTCAACAGATTCCCCTTCTTTCTGTCAGAGTAGTCCATGGTGTTCTCAAGATGAGCGGGGGCAGTCATGACGGCTCCAGCTTCAGGGTGCATATGAAATGTCCGGTTGATAAGCATCAACCCTGAAGTCGGAGGAGACGGCGGTCCAACGCGAGGATCGATATAACGACCCTCACGCTCAGCACCAGCCGCCTGAGCCACACCACCCACAATGACGCTATGCAGGCGCCCGGGCGGACCAGTGACAGGGGCGAGGAGAGGCGGAGGAGCAGCATGACCACTGCCACCTGCACCAATGCACTGGATCTGCATCTGCCGCTTCTGCTCGCGGTACTACGACGACTCGTGGACGAACGTCCACGAACCTGTCGAGGTACATCCTCACTGCTACCACCAGGACGAGCACGACGCCCGGGATTGCGTCGCGTTGGCTCCCCTTGCTCAAGACCACCTTGCTCCAAGGCAGCATACTCCTCATCATCGTCATCACTAGCGGTCCAAGCATGAGAGGGCCTCCGGTTATGCGACATCTAGAACAAGATAGCATAGACCGAAGTCAGACAAAGGTTATAGAAAGACAACTTCAAAGGATGTAGCAAAGACGACGATCGAAATCGGGGAGGAAAAACCCCTTGCTGCGCGCGGTCGGTACTACCGACCCCAGCGGGCGGTACTACCGACCGCACAGCAGCGTGCGGTTCCCTTCAATCCAATCACACAAATCGTCCATGAACTTGCAAACCAAACATCCTAGAAGCATCTACACACTAGATAGAGCAATCCTACCAAAGGAATCGACCTAGAACAAGGTACATTTAGAGATCGGGCAAGAACACCCTAGTACCTTGCTACTCGTGTAGAAGAGGTCGAAATCCAATGAAGGAAGAAACTTCGGGCTTCAAGAACACCACCAAGACGATCTCCTTGCTCCACGCACCTTTCCACCGGAGAGATTGGATTTGGGTGGAGGAGGAGGGAGATCGAGAGGAAGAAGGTGCGGCGGCTGCACGGGCACAGGCACGGGCGGCGGCGGCGCAAGGAGGCGGCGCCACGGTCAAAAAAAGGTTGACTGGGTAGGGTTGAAAGAGGATTTCACCGCGACCTTTTATACTCGGGACCACACGGTCGGTACTACCGCCCATAGGGGTCGGTACCACCGACGTCGGTACTACCGACCCTATGGCGGTACCACCGACTGTGCAAAAACAGAGCGGACAGAGAGCTATTCCAAGAGAACCTTGAGTGGTATACTACACATACTTCAAATATGTCCAGATTTCATACAAGCAGTACATAACTATGGACACAAGTGAAGCATGCAAAATAGATTTTGAAATCACACAATATTTTGTCAAAGCATTTATCTAGGTCTCTAGGTGAAAACAAATATGTGCAAGACATCAAGCCACGTTACGAGAATCAATGATATTTAGTTCACTCCTCAAAGCACAAAATCTTGACTCATCTAAAGGCTTTGTGAAGATATCGGCTAGTTGTTTTCGGTGCTCACATGGCGTATTGCGATATCTCCTTTGGCTTCATGGTCTCTCAAGAAATGGTGTCGGATGTCTATGTGTTTTGTGCGAGAATGGTTTACGGGATTGTTTGCTAGTTTGATAGCACTCTCATTGTCACACAAAAGTGGAATTTTGGTTTCCTCACATCCGAAGTCTTTTAGTGTTTGCTTCATCCAAAGTAGTTGAGCACAGCATGCGCCGGCCGCCACATACTCGGCTTCGGCGGTGGATAGGGCAACACTATTTTGTTTCTTAGAACTCCATGACACCAAAGACCTCCCAATAAATTGGCAAGTCCCGGTAGTGCTCTTCGGTCTACCTTGCAACCGGCATAGTCCGAATCGGAATAGCCAAGTAGATCGAAAGTGGAGCCTTGGGATACCACAAGCCAAGATTCGGAGTGTGCACTAAGTATCGAAAGATTCTCTTAACGGCCATAATATGACATTCTTTCGGATTAGCTTGAAACCTTGCACACATGCACACACTAAGCATGATATCGGGCCTAGATGCACAAAGGTAAAGTAATGAACCGATCATAGAGCGATATACCTTTGGTCCACTGACTTACCATCCTCATTTAGATCAAGATGTCCATTGGTAGGCATGGGGGTCTTGATGGGTTTGGCCTTGTCCATCTCAAACTTCTTTAGCATGTCTCTTGTATACTTGGTTTGACTGATGAACGTGCCATCCTTGAGTTGCTTGATTTGGAATCCAAGAAATACTTCAACTCACCCATCATGGACATCTCGAACCTTTTAGTCATGATCCTACTAAATTCCTCACAAAAAGCCACATTAGTACTACCAAATATTATGTCATCGACATATATTTGGCACACAAAGATATCATTATCAACTTTGCGAGTAAATAAAGTAGCATCGGCCCTTCCTATCTCAAAACCCTTTTTGAGTAGGAAGTCCTTAAGGCAATCATACCAAGCTCTAGGGGCTTGTTTGAGCCCATAGAGCGCCTTGTCGAGCTTGTAGACGTGGTTGGGAAACTTGGATCTTCAAAACCCGGTGGTTGCTCCACATATACCAATTCGGAGAGGGGGCCATTGAGGAATGCACTTTTCACGTCCATTTGGTATAGCTTGAAATCATGGTGAGTAGCAAAGGCAAGTAAGTAATATGCGAATTGACTCAAGCCTAGCTACAGGTGCATAGGTTTCCCCAAAATCCAAACCTTCGATTTGAGTGAAACCTTGAGCCACCAACCGTGCTTTGTTCCTTGTACCACGCCATGCTCGTCTTGCTTGTTGCGGAAGACCCATTTGGTTCCTATCACATTTTGCTTGGGCCTTTCCACCAAGGACCAGACTTCATTCCTGGTGAAGTTGTTCAGCTCTTCTTGCATAGCCATCACCCAGTCCGGATCATCAAGTGCTTCTTCCACCCTAAGAGGTTCCAAAGAGGAGACAAACAAGTAATGTTCACAAAAACTTGCTAAGCGAGAGCGTGTCGTTACCCCACGCCGTATGCTCCCCAATATGTTGTCAACGGGATGATCCCGTTGAACTGTATGATGAACTCTTGGATGTGGCACAAGTGATCTCCTTTGGATGGGTCCATCTTCATCATATGTGTTGATGTCCCCATCTTCTTGTCGGACTTCATGTTGAGCTTGTGTTTGATCATCAACTTGATGTATCACTTGAACATCACCCACACTACCACCATTCGGAGTTGCGGAAGCTTCATCATGCGCATTTGGATGCACATGATGGACATGAGAATCTTGTGGAGTGTGTGATGGATCATCTTCATCATCTTGTATTTCAACGGGCCTCACATCACCGATTGCAAGCCTCTTGATAGCTTCGGATGGAGGTCATTACCTACAAGCATCATCATGTTGCTTTTGTTGAGCATCGTCGATTCATCAAAAGTCACGTCTACCGTTAACTCAATAGTGCCGGTGGCATTATTGAATACACGGTAGCCATGTTCGTTAGTACCATAACCAAGTAGAAAGCCTTCATGTACCTTAGGTGCAAACTTTGAGCTTTTGGCCCTCTTGTTAAGTATGAAACACTTGCAGCCAAAGACTCTAAAGTAGTGCACCTTCGGTTTGTTACCGGTTAGAAGCTCATATGGCGTCTTCCCTTAGCTTGTGAAGGTAGAGGCGGTTGATTGCATGACACGCCGTGTTCATCGCCTCCGCCCAAAAGCCATGGGAAGTCTTGTACTCATCCAACATAGATCTTGCGGCTTCAACAAGAGTTCTATTCTTCCTTTCCACAACCCCATTTTGTTGTGGGGTATATGGAACGGAGAACTCATGCTTGATTCCTTCATCATCAAGATACTCTTCTATGTTGGTGTTCCTAAACTCGGTCCCATTGTCGCTTCTCACTTTCTTGATCTTGATATCAAACTCATTTGTGCTCTTCTAGCAAACTTCTTGAAAATGCCTTGCGTTTCACTTTTATCTGCTAAAAAGAACACCCAAGTGAAGCGAGAATAGTCATCAACAATAACGAAACCGTATTTGTTACCGCCGATGCTTTGGTAAGCAACGGGTCCGATGAGGTCCATGTGAATAGCTCCAATGGTCTTGTGGTTGACACAACATTCTTCATTGGATGCTTTGCTCCAACTTGCTTTCCGGCTTGGCACGCACTGCAAATCCTATCTTTCTCAAAAGAAACATTGGTTAGTCCAAGGATGTGCCCTTCCCTTTGAAGTTGGGCCAAGTTCCTCATCCCAACATGAGCTAGTCGGCGATGCCAAAGCCAACCCATGCTAGATTTTGCCATTAGACATGTTGTAGGTTCTACCTTACTAGTTGAGAAGTCAACTAAGTAAAGTTTTCCCTTCAACACGCCTTTAAATGCAATAGAGGAATCCCTTCTTCTAGAGACGGTCACACCCTTATCCGTAAAGAGACAATCGTAACCCATTTCACAAAGTTGAGAAACGGATAACAAGTTGTAACTCAACGAATGCACAAGTAATACATTAGATATGGAATTGTCAGTTGAGATAGCAATTTTACCCAAACCAAGCACCTCACCCTTTCCATTGTCACCAAACACAATGTTGTTGCATGAGTCATGGCTTGGTTGGAAGGAGGTGAACATTCTTTTGCCCCGGTCATATGATTGGTGCATCCACTATCCAACACCCAACTTGACCCACCGGAGGCATATTCCTACAAAACAAGTTTATGTTCTTGATTTAGGTACCCAAATGAGATTGGGTCCTAGGGGGTTAGTCACATAAGCTTTGGCACCCAAACATTTCTCATAATTTCCCTCTTCTTGAGGGCACCAACATACTTGACTACTATCTTGCCATCCTCCCCCCAACAACACAAGTAATCACATGTATAGCTTCTTGATATGGGCTTTTGTTGCTGGGGGCCTCCACTTGCTTTTCCTTGTTGATCTTACCATTAGCAAGTGGAGCTTGGGATTGGCAATCTTGTTGGCCTTGTTCATTAGGTCAAAGAGAGGAACCCCTTTGTTAAAGTTAACAAAGGGTACCCCATTGACCATCTTCCTTCCATTGGCCTTACCACCATACCTATTGTACCCAATTCCATCCTTGATGGATGGGTGTCTTGCGGTCTTGAGGATATCTTTTGGTTGTTGCACCTTACACTTGCAACCATTCCTCAAGATCATGTTCAACCTATGAATCTCCTTGTCTTTCTTCTCTAGCTCAACAAGGTTAGTTGCACAAGCATTTATATCAATTTTATAGCATCTTTTGCAACCATTACTAGTTGAGGCATTAGAGCCGTCGGAATCCTTAGGAGAGTTGAAGAGGTGCTATTCCAAAGAGTGTTGTAGCTTAGTTCAAGAGTTTGATATTTATCTTGAAAGCTTGTGAGGCTCTCTTGAACCAAGCTAATCTATTCTTTAGGCTAGCAATTGAGTCATTGCTCGTGGAACACTCCTTAGCCAACTTCTTGTTAGAGTCATTGGCTAAAGATAGTTCCACGGTCAATTTCTCAACCTTCAACTTCTCCTCGGCAAGAGAGGCTTCTAATGCAAGGTTCTTTTCTCTCTCTTGAGAGATCAAGTCCCCTTGCAAAACAAGACTCTCATTTGACTTTCCAACTTACTAAGCAATTTAATATTTTTGGTCCACCTTTCTTACCAACTTTCTTATGATACTAGTTCAAATTCATCCATGTCATCATCACTAAATTCATCGCTAGAACAAGTAGGAGAGTTAGATGATACCTTCTCATTCTTAGCCATGAAGCAAGAATGAGTGAAGTCATCCTCGTCGTCGGAGAGGCTCTCGAACAAGCGTGATGAAGTTGTCGATGTAGCATGTTGGAGAAGAGGCTTGGAGAAGAGGTCTTGTGTATGGCAATGTTGGCCGCTCCCTTCTCCTTCTCCTTGCTCTTGCTCTTCTCTTCATCACTTGAATCATCTTCCGAGAACCATTCCTCACCAAGATGAGCTTCACCACCTCTTCTTCTTCTTTGCTTCTTGTCATCACTCTTGCTATACTTGTTCTTGTTCTTCTTTGTGGACAATCGGCAATGAAATGATCATCCGCACCACACTCATAGCAATTCTCTTCTTTGACTTCTTGAAGTATCCACCATTGCCCTTCTTGTGCATCTTCTTCTCATGAATCTTCTAAAGTTCTTCACGAGAGGGCCAACTCATCATCGGAGTCTTCACTTCCTTCGCTTGAAGAGTCATCTCGGGCCTTGCTTCCTTCTTCTTGATTAGCTTTGAGAGCTACCACCTTCTTGTGGCTTTCCTCTTGATCTTCTAGAGCTTCATCATCCAAGACTTCATGATGCTTTATTTTGGCAAGCATCTCATGAGGTCCCATGCTCTCATAGTTGGGTCTCTCCATGATGATTGATGCAAGAGTCTTGTTCCTCTTTCTATATGCTCTCAATAGCTTTCTTCCAGCTGAGTAGTCATCCCACTTTTGTCTCCGAGAGCTCTAATCTGATTACCAATGTCATGAATCTATCAAACATTTGTTGAGTGGTCTCATTTTTCTTGATAGCAAAGTTCTCAATCTTTCCATGAAGAAGCTCTATGTTGCACTTCCTCACACTTGCATCACCCTCATATGATATCCTGAGAGTGTCCCAAATCTTCTTGGCACTCTCCATTCCATGTACCTTGTTGCTTTCTTCAGGCTTGAGGCATGATAGGATCAATGATGCGGCTTGAACATTTTGTTGAAACTCAAACACATCATTGTCGGTGAACTCTTGACCTTCAAATGACTTGGTCCATTCTCAACAATCTCCCAAACTCTTGCGGCAAGAAGGTGTAGCTTCATCTTGTGTGCCCAATCATTGTAGTTGATTCCATCAAAGGAGGGGTGGTTTGCCTAGATTGACGCTAGGCAGTTGAATGACTTTGCCCATTTGGCTATAGTCATAATGGCACTCTAGAGAACTCGTTGTCTCTCTCTTGCCTTTCTCTTCATCTCCCTTCTTCTTGTCATCTTTGGTTGGTGGCGGATTTCTCCACTTCCGGATGATTCGGCTTTGCTGTCTAAAGCTCGCCTCAAACTCTCAATCTCATCTTTCATCTTCTTCATTTCATCTTCATGCTTCTTTGCTTGATCTTCAATTACTTGAGCTGAAACCTTCTTCACAAGCTCATCAAGTTGTTCTTGACTTAGGGTCGACATGATTCTCCCTTACGCGGTGAAGCGCTAACACAAGGGTTAGGCTCCGATACCAATTGAAAGGATCAAATCAGCCTAGAGGGGGGTGAATAGGTGATTTTTAACAATCTGAAACTTCACAAACTAGAAGATGTAGTTAGATAACAACCGGAGAGGCCGGTTTGTTTGGGTAGGTACTACCGGGTGAAACACCGGTACTACCGACACAAACAAACGGCACAACCGGGATCCTAAAAGGAACTACAAATCCAATGTATGTAAGCTGTGAATGTAATACAAGAATCTACCCCACTTCCCTAAGTATGATAGATAGCAAATCTACTCTCACCGAGCCTTGGTTGCTTCCCTTGATGTAGATCGAGCCTTCCCAACCTAAGAAGAAGATAGGGATAGGAAGAACACGAAGAACACAACAACAAGCGTAATATAGAAAGTAGAGACAACAACAAGCACACGGGACACGCGATTTATCCGAGGTTCGGCCAATCCACTAAGGAGTGCCTACTTCCTCGTTGTTGAGGTGACCACAAAGGTCGGAGTCTATTTCACCTCCTTGCCTCACTCAAGCAACCACAAAGGCTACGAGAGTTTCTCCACTAGAAATCTCAGGGGTAAAACAAACACTTCGGGGAGCCCTCACAAGTGAATCAATACGGGCTACCACGAAGAACACCTAACCGGCTAGAGCTCAAAGAGCTCAAGAGTAAAAGACACAAACAAGCCGGCTAGATGGAAACCAAGTGCTCAAGTCATAGATCGAAGCTTCCCACTCTCTAATCTCACTTTCTAGCTCAAATCTTGCAAGAGAATGGATCTAGGAGCAAAGGGGGAGAGAGAGAGGGGAGGAGTCAATGCTTGGAGAGAGTTTGTCTCAAGTTAGGTCAGCAATAAGTGAGTGGAATGAGTGGGTGACCGTGAAGAGTGAAGAGAGGAAGCATTTATACTCCCTCAGTCCCGAGGCTGGTCGGTAGTACCGACCACCCATGGTCGGTAGTACCGACCAGTTCACAACGGTCGCATAGATCCAGATCTGACTAAAGAGACAACTACCGACCTCAGGTCGGTACCACGCGGGCGGTAGTACCGCCTTATGGCGGTACTACCGCCAGGCCAAATTGGCCGCGAACAGAGAGCTCCGCAGTTAGAGACTTGACCCTCGGAAACTACCGACCAGAGTCGGTACCACCGAGGGTCGGTAGTACCGACATAATGGCGGTACCACCGCCAAGTCAAAAGCGCATCAGTCCAGAGAGCTCGGCAAACTTGGTTACTACCGTCCAGGGCTCGGTACCACCGAGGGCGGTAGTACCGACATAATGGCGGTACCACCGCCAGGCCAAAAACGATCCATCCAGAGACCTCTGTAAAAAAGACTTGCTACCGACCAGGGTACGGTACCACCGGAGGCGGTAGTACCGACATAATGGCGGTACCACCGCCAGGTCTTTTCGAGCGCGAACAGAGAGGTCTATGAAACCAAGCTTACTACCGACCTGGGTCGGTACCACCGAGGGCGGTAGTACCGACATAATAGCGGTACTACCGCTAGGTCATTTCGAACCAAAACAGAGAGGGTGTTTGAGCACTGCGCGGAGAAGCCGTGGTCGGTACTACCGACCACCCATGGTCGGTACCACCGACCATATAAAAATACCCTCTATGTGTTCGTGATTGTGCGGTGTCTCTCAAGCGAACTATAGTTAGTCGATTTGAGCACTTTTCTCCACATCTAGCCAACCTACTTTGTGACCCTCTTGATAGTCCGGCTTACCTATAACTCAAGTTTAAAATTGAAATTTTAAACTACTACTTGAGCTAGGCATCTTTATGTCCAAATGTATCCAACGTGCTTTGTTCACGAGATTTCAACGTTTCAAATCTTTCTTAGGACTAACACCTGCATACATGCTTTTATAAACCGATTAGTCCCTAATTTGATTGTCATTAATTAGCCAAAACCCACATTGGGGGCGAATGCACTTTCACATCTCCAACAGGATGGAGCTCTTGAAGAAGAAATTGGACGAACGGCCAAGTTCAAGAAAGATCGAGAGGCCATCCAACAGACGCCTCAGCACATGCATACAAATCAATAAGAGAGCGAGGTGCAAAATGTAAGCATGCAGTTGTGTATGCCACCAACAACGGGCAACCTCAACAAGGAGGAATGACTTCGCGCTTCAAAGGCCCCAAGGTACCCCAATTGGCCTTCACTTAAAATTTGTATAAAGCAAGCTAAAATCAATGAGAAATGAATAAAAGATTGCTAGTTACTGAAAGCGTTTCTTGAGTCTTTAACTTCTAAAACTGATTCTCTTGCTTCTTCTGTCAAAGATCAATTGAACATTAATAAAAATTAGAGTCTCAATTAGCACAAATAACTGCTACTATTCCATCTTCTGTAAATTCTTGCAACACCTTAAATGCGGTGACCACGAGAGGGGGTAAGACCACTCGTGATCCACCAAATCCTAATATAACAACAAGGAGGAGTACGAGAAAAGACAAGGAAGATGAGGAGAAGAAGAAGAAGAGGAAACAACCATCCAAGGAAGATGACACCAAGTTCCATGGAAAGACGGCTCCACACGAGTTCTACGACACCAGTAGATTGCTGCCCTTCCAAGGACGAGGAAACAAACAACCGACGAACAATTCGGCAAATTCGTCGAGGTAATTCGTCAGTTGTATGTCAATATTCCATTACTTGATGCAATGCAGGTTCCAACCTATGCCAAGTACCTAAGAGACATTCTCAACAACAAGCGCCCGCTGCCTACAACTGAGGTAATTAAATTAACCGAAGAATGCAGCGCGGCTATATTAAACCAAGTGCCAGAAAAGAAGAAGGATCCTCGGTGTCCCACCATTGAATGCTCCATTGGAACACATCACTTCGAGCATGCACTGTGCGACTTGGGAGCAAGCGTCAGTGTCATGCCAAAGGTAATCTTTGATAAACTAAGCCATGCTGTTTTGTCCCCTACATCAATATATTTGCAGTTAGCGGATCAATCAATTCGCCATCCGGCGGGGATAGCGGAGAATATTCCCGTCAAGATACGTGAATTCTTCATCCCCGTGGATTCGTGGTACTAGACATGGAAGTAGACAAGAAGAATTCACTCATCCTCGGAAGACCATTTCTCAGCACCGCCAATGCACATATTGATGTTGGAGCCGGAGAAATTCAGTTCAATATTAATGGGACCCAAGAGAAATTCAACTTCAAACCCAAGCTTGCACAATGCTCACTAATCATGGCCGTGGACGTGGAGGTAGTCAGTCTCATGTATAGTATAAAGAAGAAGGCCAATCCAAAACCACGGGCAAAAAGCAAGCGAATATGGAAGAAAAAGGTGACACAACCGGCAACACTTCCGAAGAAAATTCCTGCCCCGGTCCAAGGACCTGCTACAGGAACCTGAGGAAATCACTCTTCCATCAAGGTAAGTACACTAACACTTAATTTAACTTTCATTTACTCCATTTTTTCATTAATTTCTCACTACCTTTTTCTGTTGACTTTAGTTAAAATATAAAACTAACTTAATCATCTAGTTTAACACCACTGAAACTTGGACACCAGGTGGGCCCAAGGGGGGGGTCGGCCGACCCCACCCTGGTGACCATCACCTGCCAACTTTTGTCTATGTTAAATCTATGCCATGCCTTGATATGCTCCTTCGTTACATAGCCAATCACATAGCATGTCACTTCACTTAGCCTTTTGATCATTCAAATGAACCTAGCATGGCAACCTCTCAACTTCTTTTAGTCTTTCCCAAAGCATACACATGTCTTAGTGCACCTAGATTATGGACAGCATCTCACAGAGTATATGGTGGGGTCGGCCGACCCCACCCAGGTGCTTGTCACCTACCAACTTGCATGTCATGAGATGCTCCCCATGCAACATTTGTTACATCCACGACAACACTTAAGAAATTGCATGATAATCTACATTGCTCTAATTGAACATGTAAATAAAGCTAGTATGCTAATCTTTCAAAATATTTTCAGTCACTCTGTGTGCACTTTCATATTCTAGTACTAGTATACTCTGCTCAGAACAATTTAATTGGATGATGGGGTCGGCCGACCCCATGGTAGGCCCCACCTCATCTCACCTTCTGGCATGAGCCATCTAGATAGAGATGCAAGAATCAACAGACATATACTTGTCGACCTGCATTCTAGGACCTAGAATAATGATCTCTCTCTCATCTCTTGCTTAAATAAACTTGATGAGAGGAGTGCACATACTCAATCATTCATGAGTAACTTGAGCAAGTAGGTAGGTCCCTCTTCCTAATTTCACTCATGCAACCCTTAACCTATCACTCCTTGCCAACCTTGGTTAAGACATTTGCTTAACTCCTTAAGCAAACCACCATTTGGACAATGCACCCCGTGAGCACACCATGCACATCATGCCAACTAGCCAAGGTCATGTCTTGCTCCCTCCTTTTGTTCTTTCTTCCACCCATCACTCACTTCAAGAAAGAAGAGCAAGCATCCAAGGAGACATGTTCTTTTGCAAAGATGCTAGGCAAGGATTGACACCCACTAACTCAAGCTTGGCACATGCAAATGGGGGGAGTACCCCGGGGTCGCCCGACCCCTTGTCTTGCACCTGCAACTCTCTCTCCTCCCTCCTTTTTATTCACACACTCCTTCCTATGTTGCTTCACCAGAGCCACCAGCAGAAAATTTCGACACTCTCGTTCGTTGTTTCAGTGATCAACACTCAACGAAATCAAGAGAGGTAATTGGAGGGTAAGAAGGGTTATCACTTACCACTAACCTCTCTTGCTCGATTAGTGTTTGTCGTTTTACCAGGCATGAAGAACCCACTCAAGTCCGCTGTGAAGAAAATGCGTGCAGCTCTCAGCAGGAGCTCATCATCAAGACCCTCTCAAACCACCAGCTCCAGTGGGCAGTCGGTGCATGACACAGAGGACTCGCAACAACAACCCGACGAAGAGGCGTAGCCCCTGAGGATTCAAGACCCAGGAACTGGGTTATGGCTAACCGCTCAAGAACTAGCCACTCTCAACTCCATCCGCAACCGCAACTTCGAGCACACCAAGGTATTCGATCCCGATCTCCTCTACTGCACAGGTATGGATGAGGAGTTCTTCGATGTTTTTACTGCAATAGGTTGGGGTGATTTCTGGGATTTTTCTCAGTATCCGGGCAGTAAGCTTCTTACTCTAGAGTTCATGAGCACCGCGAAAATAACTCAAACTACCATCTATTTCCGGTTGTGCGGTAATGAATTTAATTTTAGTTGGGATCAATTTGCAACATGCCTGGGCTTTGTTAACTGTGCAACAAATATTGAGCTAGCCACGCCAGACTTTGACAAATTAGAGTTTTGGTATGATATAACTGGGGATAACATAATTGGGAAAGCACAACCACGCACAAGTCATATTTGTCACCCCACTTTAAGATTCATGCATAGGTGGATAGGCATCACGTTGTTTCCTAGAGATGACATAAGAATTGTTAGGGAGATTGATGCTAGGATTCTATATGCCATGGTTAATCAAATTCGAATAGCTCCGGTAAAAGCCATGGTACAACATTGGTTAAGTGCACCATCAAGATTAGGATCTTTTGATTTCACATCCATAATCACAAAATTTTGTAGTCATGCAAACATTCTTGATGGGTTTAATGATTTCATAAGAACTCCTAGAACCATCTTAAGAAAAGAGCACTTCATCCAAGCACTTGTCATTGCGAGTGGTCCCAACAACACCATTGAATTCAAGTTCCGTAAATCGAAACAAGAACACTTTGCCATGTCCGGAATTAAAATTATATGGGGGCCAACCGCTAATCCCTAACATTCCTGGAGTGGGAGGTCGTCAGAGTTTTCAGGACCATACACACGTGGGAAGTCTCAGGCAGCTCAACGCCAAGACTCTGATGATGACAGCGACTACGAGAGAGACGCCATGCACACTTCACAGCCCGGAAGTAGACGCAGGTCTGGGTACAGAGTGCCCGAGTTTCTATGTCTTCTTCGCAGGAAACCAGGTCCCGCAGCGAGCGTCATGACATGGAGCTGCTTAATAACCAGTTCGGCATGCTGCGCACCAGCCATGAAGCCATACACAACACTGCAGTCCAAAACCCAGCAGCAGCTCATGAGTCTCCAGGAAGCTAGTGGCCGAAGCTGGGCCAACCTTTATGCACACCACAATATCCACGTACCACCATATATTCCCCAGTATCCACCACAACATCCACATCCATACCTGCCTCCGCAATATCCTCCACAGTATCCTCCACAATACCCGCCATACTATCCACCATATCCACTCCAGTGAAAAACAAAAAAAATCATAACAAAAAGACAAGCTTGGGGGAGATTCTCTCCCCCACTAAGGTAAGTATTCTATCTTAGCATTTTTATTATTTCGTTTATCGTATCTTAATAATATAAATAAAATAAATAAAAAAAAATGCCAAAAAAATATTTCCCATGCTTATTTATGTTTTCTCATATGTCATGCATGTCTACTTTTCTTGGAAATGATGAACAGTTGCTCTGTTAATATTTCCTTAGTACCCAGTATACAGCTTGCTATTTTCTAAGTATGGATCACTTAGCAACATAAGACCGCCATGAACTTGAACACTTTTGTGGGTAGCAAGTGCTAGAAAAGTCTAAGTTGTTGTGAGACATGATATAGTGAAACAAGAGCTGCTATAAATATTCTAAGCATGCATAATTACCGGAGAATTTATTCTTAAAATAATCAAAACCTTAATTGTTCCTCAATGGTGATAAATTCCTACCACAGCCTATATATGATGTAGTAAAAAACCTTCCACATAAGCTGCTTGCTTAGTGTTGAGTCTTGTTAAGTCTTGTTGATCCGTGTTAAGAGGTTTTTTATACTCCTAAGATCAAGATCACGTACACACACCATATATACATCCTTGCTGCTTCTACACTGGAAGTACGCACAAACATGCTCATTTTATTCATTACACAAAAATAGAGTGCTTCATGTTTTTAGTATATCTCTCTCCAGTATATGAATCAATAAATGAGACACAAAAAGGCTAGGCAAAATAAATATTTATGGACATATGAGAGTCCATGCAAAAAAGGAGAAAAAAATGCTAGCCATGTCTCAATTAAAGAGGAGAGAGAGATCTTATCAAATAGAGAAGCACTCTAGTCCACTACATATCACACACTTGCACATCTTGATCTGGGGGTATGCCACTTCTCTTCTTGGATCCAAGCTTTAACTTGACAATACATGCTCAGTAAGTATGCTATTCTTTGTCACTCCTACCTTAAGCTCCATATAAACCTTTTAGAAGTAAGAAGAATTAGAGAAGGCAACACTTACCATATGCCTTGGTGAGGAATCATACACCCTTTGAGTGACATGAGAGAACCATATGAAGAACATTAAGATTTCTTTTGAAAATATTGCAAAAAAAACCTCTGGTATGAAACTTGCAAAGAATGAGAAAGTAGTGCTCAAGTTTAACTGTTCTGTCTCTCAACTCCCCAAGACAAAGGAAAGGCCATAAGCCCCACGAAAGACTAAGGTAATATGGGTGAGTTTTACCTAGCTAAATTTTCCATGCTTAAGAGAAATATCTTGTTGAATACATGGTACTCTTGAAATATAAACATTGTAGCAACTCCTAATCCACCGAGACTAAGTTTGATTATTGCTCGGGACGAGCAAAGGTTAAGCTTGGGGGATCTTGTTGACGATAATTATAGCATAAAAATACATATCAAAATATCGTCAACAGGCTCGAAAATAGAGAAGATGACATGACATAGACATATTTTATCAATAAAAGGTTCCACTTGTACTCTTAGTATTTGATTTGTGGTATAAACAGAATAAGAAGGAAATGGACACCTGGACCCACCCAAGGTGGGGTCGGCCGACCCCACCATGGGAGCTCCTCGGGCTTGGTGATGTGGCACTATCCAAGTGAAGCTTCACCAAGCTACTTTCCACCATCAGATCAGAAATGTGTTTGCATTCAACTGTGAAAGATGAGAAGCACATGGATCCATGGGCCCACACAAGAAAGCAAATGCAACCAACGTATGACACCATGCTCCATGACATGTGGGGACATCAGGGGACACAAGTTGGTGAGCCAGCCCTGTCATAGGAGGGTCGGCCGACCCCTCCTTGGTGGGCCCTAGCTACACTATTCAGCCTGATGACATCAGCACCTTCTAGAAGCAAAGTTGTGGGCCCACCTATCATTGGCTGGGGTCGGCCGACCCCAGGGTGAACCCCATCCAATGTCGGTTGCTTGCACATGTTTCACACGTGAAGAAATCAAGGCCATCCATCCATGGCGGTTACAATGACGGTGGATCCAAGGGATGAGAGATGGGGAGCACGCGGATCGATGACGTGGCGCAGAGTAGCCCCTACTCCACCTTCCCCTATAAATAGAGGCTTCATCCACCCTCTCAAGACATGGTTCATTAGAGGACTCACTTCATATGAGATACAAGTGTTAGCCTTCTAGTTGTAGTCTAGTGTGGGAGTTAGAGTGAGTCGAGCAAGCTCGGGGTCTCCGGAGTCGTCTTCTGGGAGTCTGGTATTGCTCTTGTATCTTTCTCTTTCCAGAATTATTTATTATATATATTCTTCTTCTGCATTTCAAAGTGTTATCCTTTGTGCAAAATTATTCTTGCAATAGTATTGTAGTGCTCTAGTTAGTCTTGTAGTAGTTACGTACTAGATTGTGATTCTTACACAAACATCTTGGTTGTTTATCATCGCCCGTAAAACGGTGCTTTAGTTAATCGTATATTAGCTAGAGTAATAAGGATTAGCATAAGCGTGGTGCTTAGGCTAAGACTTATCTTGGTTGCCGCTGGCTTGCACGGACAGTAGGGGCGCATGGGCAAAAGGTGACAGATTTTGCCTGGCTACCTAGATCCTCTCACGTGAACTCAGGCTAGTTTTTAAAAGGTACGGTGTCCATAAGCCAAATATCCGCTTGAGTACTGGGTTAGGTGAACAACCTTCTATCGCTTTACTCTCTCGTTTATCCCTAGCAACCAAGTTGAAGGTAATCAATCCTAGTTGTATCTACTATTTGATTAATTAGAACACGGGAGTGGATTAAGAATTTCACAGGAACCTTTCTCACTCGTTGTCCTCCAACCTAGCTATACTACACTAGTTATCTTTAATTATCTCAATTAATTATCCTGAATCATCACCTTCCTTTTACCTTCGTTTATCACCCTCTACATTAGTTGTAGCTAATCTAAGATAGGATCCCTTTTCTTGTTAGTCTTTCTAGTCATCGTTTCCTTTGGGATAAAATAAATACGATACCTTGGAATACTCCCGGGTGAAGTGCTACATCGGTAATTTCTGTGCGCTTGCGGAATTATCCAATAGTCATTAGTTTTACCAACAAGCATTTCTGGCGCCGTTGCCGGGGATAGATTAAAACTCTATTCTTAGTAGCGACGCTAAGAAGTGTCAACAAGCATTTCTGGCGCTGTTGCCGGGGATAGATTAAAACTCTATTCTTAGTAGCGACGCTAAGAAGTGTCAACACTCATGAGCTGGAACGTGTTGCTGCTTGGCGAAGAACTGGCATGATTGACAGCGATAGACTAAGTCTTCTGCATCTTTCAAGGCTGAGGGCCAATAGTACTCTGATCTGAAGATTTTTCTGACTAATGTCCTTGAAGCTGCATGATTGCCACAGCACCCGGAATGAACCTCATTCAGGATTTCTTTGCCTTCTTCTGGTGAAATACACTTGAGGAGGACTCCTGATGAGGCACCGCATCGATATAGTTTGTCTCCGACTAGAACATAGTTTTTACTACGTCTGGTGACCTGCTCCACGGCAGTTTTATCATTGGGCAGTTTATGCTCCTTGAAGTAGTTGATGAAAACTTGTGTCCAGTCGGGTGCTAGAGTTAAAATCTGGGCGGAGGGTGTGGGATCAACCTCTTCCTTCTCTTGGATTTAAGGTTTGGATAGCTCATGTACGAAGGTACCGCTAGGAACCAGGGCTCTGTCGGATCCCAATTTTGCTAGGATATTTGTTGCCACATTAAAGTCCCAGGTAATATGAATGAGTTCTAACCCTGAGAAGTTTTTCTCTAGCTTGCGGACTTCAGCGCAATAGGCGTTCATTGTTTCCTTGGTGCAATCTCAATCCTTGTTGACTTGGTGAATCACCACGGAAGAATCGTCGTAGTCTAGGAGTCGCTTGATGCCCAATGTGACTGCTAGCTTTAGCCCGTGTAGTAGCGCTTCATATTCTGCTTCATTGTTGGTAGCATGCCACATTATCTGCAGAACGTATTTGAGCTGCTGGAGGTGATATGAGTAGTACCCCGGCACCTGCTCCGCCGAGTTTTAAGGACCCAT
Organism: Coix lacryma-jobi var. lacryma-jobi; assembly: GCA_009763385.1. Lineage (NCBI taxonomy): Eukaryota > Viridiplantae > Streptophyta > Magnoliopsida > Poales > Poaceae > Coix > Coix lacryma-jobi. Next base: position 164,639,931 of record CM019824.1, read on the forward strand.
CAAAATACATCTTCCAATGTTCAGGGATAACGTTTTCTTGGTTCTGCTGTAATTTTGTCCATTCAGCGATGAAATCAGCTAGAGCTTGTGACTTGAGAGCTTTCCTTGGAGTGAATTTGATGTTAAGTGCCCCCAGTTCGACTGCCCATTTGGAAATTCTTCCTGTAGCGTCACGGTTGTGGAGGATTTCCTAATAAAAATCTGTGACAACTGTGATGTCGTGGGCTTCGAAATAGTGTCGTAGCTTCCTTGATGATATGAGTAAAGCATAAAGCAATTTTTAAACTTGCGGGTACCTGACCTTGGAGTTGGAGAGTACCTCGCTGATGTAGTATACTGGTCGTTGGGTGCTATAGATGTGCTTGTCATCCTTGCGCTTCACTACAATTGCTGTGCTCACAACATGTGTGGTAGCTGCAATGTATAGCATCATTGGTTCCCCGGGTTCTGGCGGCGTGAGTATAGGAGAATTGGTGAGGTATTCTTCGAGCTGTCCAAAGGCCTCGTCCGCTTCTGCTGTCCACTGAAATTTATCACCGGCTTTGAGTAGTTTGAAGAAAGATAGTCCCTTTTCTCCCAACCGTGAAATAAATCTGTTGAGCGCAGCCATACACCCGGTGAGTTTTTGAACATCCCTGACGGAAGTAGGTGACTTCATATTGATGATGGTTGTGATCTGTTTTTGACTAGCCTCGATGCCTCGATGGCTAACAAGGAATCCAAGTAGCTGGCCTGAGGGTACTCTGAATACACACTTCGTGGGGTTAAGCTTCCATTGGTATGAGCGTAACCGGGTAAAGGTTTCCTCTAGGTCTGAAATGAGGGTAGTCGGATCCTTGGTTTTTATGACCACATCATCAACATAAGCTTCCACGTTGTGGCCAATTTGATCGCCCAAACAATCTTGGATAGCACGCTGATAAGTAGCCCCTGCGTTCTTCAACCCAAAGGACATAGTTTTATAACAATAGGCGCCAAAGGGAGTTATAAACGATGTCTTAGGTTGGTCTTCTTCTTTGAGAGCAATCTGATGGTACCCAACCGGAGTAACAGTCCAGAAAGGATAATAAAGCGGAACCTGTAGTGACATCAACTATTTGATCTATCCTTGGCAATCCAAAGGATCCTTGGACAATGTTTGTTGAGGTATGTGTAGTCGACACACATGCGCCATTTGCGGAGTTCTTTTTTACTAGCACTGGGTTAGCTAAACACTCGGGGGGAGAATTTCTCTGATAAACCCGGCCGCCCGAGTAGTTTAGCTATCTCCTTCTGATTGCTTCTTTCTTCTCTGGTGAGAATCGTCGTAGTCTTTGCTTGATGGGCCTAGAGCCCTCCTTAGTTCTAATTGTGCTCAGCCAAGTTCCTTGGAACTCCTGGCATGTCAGCCGGCTTCCAAGCAAATATATCTTTGTTTGCTCTGAGGAACCTGGTGAGCGCGAGTTCCTATTCTTCAGATAGGTGGGAACTGATGACCGCCGTCTTTGATGGATCACCAGTTTCCAAGTCAATATTTTTTGTGGTGACTTTTGTTGATGGTTGAATAGTGCCCACTTTCTTAGTTGGGATTTCTAAGTCTCCAGGCTTGGTGCTATGCACCATCTGTGCGAGTTCCTGTACCTCTAGGGCAAGTTGAGCTTTTTCGGCGATTTGGACAGCCTCTGTGTCACAAATTAGAACTAAAGGTTAGAATACCTTTGAGACTACCTTTGAGACCCCTGAAGGTTAGAATACCTTTGAGACCCGGCATCTTCAGCAGAAGGTATGGATAATGTGGCACTGCCATAAATTTGGCGATAGCTGGTCGTCCAAATATAGCGTGGTATGACAATTCAAAGTCGGCTACCTCAAAACTAATGTACTCAGTCCGACAATTGAGCTGAGTTCCAAAAGTGACAGGTAGTATGATCCTTCCGAGTGGTACAACCGCCTTTCCGGGTACTATGCCGTAAAAGGGAGCGCTTGATGGTGTGAGCTGAGTTGCAAGGTCCAGATTCATCTTGCGTAGGGTGCTTGCAAAGAAGACATTGAGTCCTGCTCCTCCGTCTATGAGTACTCTTCCTAATTTGAACCCGGCGACCGTAGGATCCAGAACCAGTGGGTAGTGCCCTGCCATGCATGGAAACGTTGGTGGTCCATTGGTCTGCCGGAGAAATAGAAATTGATCGGATGCTCAGACCAATCGAGGTATCTGGGGGTAGCTGGTTCGGTAGACATAATTTCCCGTAGGGAGAGTTTCTGCAGGCGCTTGCTGTCACTGGTGGTTACCCCCCCCCCCCCCCCGAATATGACATTGATGGTGCCTTTGGGATGCTGGAAACCGCCTGCGTCCTACTGAGGGTCTTCGGCTGCTTTCTACCCCTTATCTTTTCTGTTTTTGTTGAAGTCAGAGTTCAAACCTCTCTCTTTGAGTTGTCGACAGTGCCTGGCCCGGTGTCCTCCTTTCGGATGGAAAGGGCATGGGCTGTCGAGGAGGTCGTCAAAGCTGAAGGGCTTGTTCCCCTTTTTCTGAGGTTCCATGGCTGCAACAGTATTGTCCCCTGTCCGCTTGCGGGTATTTTGCTGAGCAATATGGTTTCCTCTTTGATTATTTCCTGGACCACCTTGCGTATTTCTTTCGGGAAAGCGCTCCTGTGTGCGTTCCTTTGTCGCCATCATGGAGTTTACTACCCGATAAAACTCGTCAGCGGTGGTCGGGCCATGCTTGATGAAATCCTTGTAATTGTACCTTTCACAAATTCCGTTGCCAAAGAGGTCAATTACTTCTCTGTCTGTTATATCGGAGACTGTGGAACGGATTTCGGAGAAACGTCTGTAGTACTCACGCATTGTCTCATTTTTTTGCTGCTTACAGGTTCTAAGCTTGGTTCGAGGGTCCGATCGTTCCGGGACGCTGAAAGCCCTAGTTTGATTTTGGTTAATTGATGAAACCTATTTGGTCTAATCCTATTACTAAGCATGTGTGTAGCTTATAAGAAAGGATTATGACCAAGCCAAGTGGTGGAGCTAGCAAGGTGGCAACCATGGAGGATGGTGATGGTCACAAGCACTCAAGAGATCAAGTGCTCTATCAGTGGTGAAACGAAGAAGAGAAGAGATGGAGCAAAGAGGCCTGAAGGCAAAGGTATAACCTATAGGGCTCTCTGTTTTGGTGATCAAGACACTTAGCAAGTGTGATCACATTTAGGATACATAGTCGTACTATTAAGAGGAGTTAATTCACGGCTTATGCGATGTTCAAGTGCCACTAGGTGTTCTCTGACATATCGATGATATAAACCTAGTGAGTGACTAACAAACCCCTTGGAAAATGCTTTGCAAAATGCTAACACACGTGCACAAGTGTTGAAAACACTTGGTGTTGGCGCATGGGAGCAAGGGTAGAAGTTAGAAAGCGAAAAGTGCTGAGTAATTAGCATCGGACGCTGGGCCGAGCGTCCGATGGTTAACCCTAGCTTCTGTCAGAATTCAAAGAAGCATCGGACGCAGGCAACGGACGCTGAGGAAACACTGTTGCAGAGTCCGATGCAGGTGACGTGGCGCGAGCTTGCGTTCCAGGGAGCATCGGACGCTGGCCTGCGTCCGATGTAGAACCATCGGATGCGTCCGATGTGTTTTGGACCTCTCTGGAACCTCTCTGGTATGTCATCAGACGCTGGGGTCGAGCATCCGATGCTAGTATGCCGGAGCGTCCGATGTGGCGCAGAAATGAGTAGAAACGAGCAGTGGCATCGGAGCATCCGATGCCTGGCATCGGCACGTCCGATGTCACATTAACCGTGGCGCGAAGGAATATGACCGCTGGGATCTGACGGCTCGAATTCGTATCTGGGGGACACGTGGTGCTCATCGGAGCATTGGACGCTGATGGCCCCGACACCGGCGCGTTCGATGGCTCTATTTCGGGCCCAACGGCTAGGCCGACTTGGGTGGCCTATTTAAGGGGCTTGGCCGGCTCACTTGGATTCACTCTTGCACATTTTGATTCCTAAGCATACTAGTGAGCTTTGGCAAGCCTCCCAACTCATCTCCCAAGTTGATTTGATCAAACCAAGTGAGATTGAGTGATCTAGTGCGTGATTTGAAAGAGTTCAATCTAGTGGCACTAGTTCTTCGCATCGGCATTGAGTTTTCTTGTTACTCTTGGCATTTGCCGGTGCCTAGAAGGCTTGGAGGCGTTGTGGTGTGGTTGGCAAGAGAAGGAGATTGTTCTTGGCCACCACCGATCGTGATTGTGAGAGGTTTTGGAGCCTCACCTCGCCGGAGCGGCAAGAGGCATCCTTAGTGGATTGCTCGTGTCTTTGAGCTATCTCACTAGTGGAAGATTCTTGTGGCGCTCTTGGTGAGCTTGGTTTTGTGCCAATTAGCCACCGGGTCACCTAGTGTTGGCGGACACAACGGGGAGTAGCGTGTCGGCAAGCACGTGAACCTCGGGATAAATCTTGGTGTCCCGTGTGCTCATTGTGATTACTTCCACATTGTGACACCCTGAAAAATTGCTTTTGGGAAAATAGAGTTTAATATGACTTTGTTTATTTATTTTCAATGAAACATATAGGCCAAATAATAATTTTTGGTGAATTAATAAAATATCTCGGGGCTTAGAAACATTTTTGTTGCATCATGCTGGAGCATAATATTTTTGTTTGAGTGTAGGAATAGAGTTGAGTGGTTCAAATTCAAATGGGTTCGAATTTGAACAAATCTCTTTTTGAAAATAAAAAGAAAAGCCTTTTTTTTTTCTCCTCCCTCTACACCCTCTTTTGGCCAGCTAGACCCGGCGGCCCAACCCACTCCCCGCGCCCATCCCCTTCTCCCTCTCCTCCCCCCCGCGCTTGCGTCGGCCCAGCGCGGCCCGGCCCACACGCGCCACCCCTTCCCCTCTCCTCTTTTCCGGCCTGGCCTGGCCCGCGCCCGCGCGACCCCTGGGCCCGGCTCCCGCTCGCCCCGCTCCCCTCTTTCCTCCGCGCGCCCGCAGCCCAGCATCTCCCTCGGCCCGCTCTCTCTCGCGCGACAGCCGCAGCTCATCGCGCCGGCCCAATGCGTGGCCTGCTCGCCCCGCGCGTCGCGCCCGCGCCTGCCGTTCGCCTCCCCGCTCGCTGACGAGCCGGCCCCGCATGTCAGCCCGCGCGCCCCGCCTGCCAACCCTGGCCCACCTGTCGGCGACAGGGGACTCTTCCCCTACCTCTGGCTGTCCAGCACCCGTCGCCGCGCCCCCTCCCCTCCGGTAACGCGGCGGTAGTGGCACTACCCCGCTGCCTGGCCTCCGCACCGCACCCGCGACCTCTCACCGCCCCACCCAAACCCTATAAAAGCCGGACAGAGGCCCCGAGCCCCCCCTCCCTCTCCTCCCTCGCACTCGCTCACCCCCACCGTCTGCTGCCGCCGTTCACCGTCGCGGTGAGCCCCTCCGCCTTCCCCATGCCTCCTATCGCGTTCGCCATCTCCCCCGCAACCCCCCGGTGGTGCTCATGTGACCAGCCGAGCCCGGGAACACCAGAACGGCGAGCTCCCGTGTGCCCTAATGGCGCGCTGCCGTGCCCTGGTGGCGGCGTCGCCGCTCCTGCCGCCGCGCCGCTCGCCAAGCCCTCTGCGCCGTCCATCTAGCGATGAGCGGCCAAGATTAGAGCGCCCCCCCGAAAGGGTATAGACCGAGCCCATGGGCTCGTGTGCACCCAGCGTCAGCCCGCGGTCCACCGGCTGCGTGTGGTGGACCGGGCCGCTCCCGTCGCGATGCGTGGCACCCTGTCGGCGCCAAGCCCGCAGCCACTGCCGTTTTTGCAAAAGGGCCCCCGAGCTTTTGCGAAATCAACCCGCGGTCCGAATCAGTTCAAAGTATTTTGATTCAGGTCCTGTTCTTGTGTTTTTGACCCTGGACTTTTCGATTTTAGTGCCCACAGTCCATGGCGCGTTTTTAAGCCTGCTAGCCCCTCTAGTCTACTGTTAATTACGTTTAAGTCCCGGTTTTCGCGAGTTACGGAGTTAGGCCCCCGAAAAATGGTTTTTATTTGCAAAAGTGCCCCTGAAACTTGTTTTCTTCATAACTTTCTCATTTTAGCTCCGATTAGAGTGATCTTTATGTTCATGTGATCGTATCGACGAGTAGAATAGCTTTATATATGTTTCTCTACGTGTTTTCAATGCTTGGTGTACTGTTCTAATAGAAGTATATTTTATTTGCATGTGATGATTGGAATGGATGCTGGTGTGTACGTTTTATCTCGTTTAGAGTTCAAGCTGTTCAAGTTATCAAGAAGAAAGATCTCTGAAGAAGTGAGACCATCAAACAAGTATTGGAAGGCAAGTATAACTTACGTTTCCTTGTTACCTATGAAACTGCAAGGACTAAATATCATTATGCATGTGCCATAACTTGATGAACCATAGGGACAACTAGTTTCACTTGATATTATCACCTTGTACCTATGGGAAGGTTTTGCATAATAGTTATAGTAATGCTATGCGCTACTAAGGGCTAAATGTTATTTGATTAATGACTATTTGTTGGCACTAAAAGTGACGCACTGTACCAATCACACAGCAAGCCGGAGAAGCTGGCTTCAAATGTGGCCCGGGTGCTCAGAAGTCCGGTGCGTGCCAGTCAGTTTGCCCTGCAACTAACAAGGGAGATAAACTGTTAAATACAAAGCTGGAACGTGCCGGGTATGACCAGACAGTTCCAAGATGTACGGCCCTGAAGCCACTTACGACGACATATAGCTATGAAAGCTATCTGCCAACAGGTTTAAAAAGATTATTCGGCAATATGAACAAAGTTACGTGAATAACAGGTTGCCGAACACGTTTGCATGAGAATCGTACTTGCATGACGTATTAAATATAAGTTAAAACTTAACCAATCTCGATTGTACGACCGAGTTGGGGTCCATGGGGATTGAACATACAAACTAAGCATGACTAAGCTAATCTAAAGCCTGCGCCTGCCGCACGACACCTGACTCTATCATAGGTCTCAAACATACTTAACATGCATGAACCCTCACCACGTGGCAATCCAGATACGATCCAATCGGCTATTACGAACAATAGATCTACTACATAAAAGACTTTACAATAATAAACGTGAGAGAACAAAGCAGATCTATAAAAGATAAAGCCGAAACGAACGGTATCTAGATTGGGCAAAAGTGTTACGATGAAATAAACATAACAAAACATATAACACAAGGTAACTTAATGAATCTACTAGACTGCCACATCTAATAGAGCCGATAACTATCTTTATTTGTGTCTCAATCCGCCGCACGATACAAGACATAAACAAAGACTTCCCGTCATTAGCTTAAATCCGCCGCACGATACTAAGCTTAACGTACGAGACTACTTGCACCATATCTAAATCCGCCGCACGATACTAGACATGATAACAAGGTTGCCGGAACTTACGGAGGTCGACGGATCGATGGCCCCTCTCGAAGAACACGACGACACGACTTGGACTCGAAGACGGCACGGGGCCGGGTTGGTTGTATTGATTGTGAACGTCTTTACAATAGTCTCAGGGTTTATATTTATACCCTGGTGTCCTACGAGTCCTAGGAGGACACGATTACAACGACAAAACAGGAAACTTATCTAAAATACGATGCCTTTTATTCTAAGCCTCCCTTAATAATCGGCACGTGCTAACAATGACAAGATCTTCTGTTGCCGAATCTTCTGATATGCCGTATTTGTCGCAAACCGACTTAACCTGAGGTAGCCGACCGCAGCGCCATATTGCCGAACCCGCTCGCCATTGACTAGTCGCCTTTACAGCCTTGCCGAATGCATCGAGTTAGCCGACCGCGTTCGCTGCCTGCCGAATCCCTTAAGCGGTGACTTCTCCCGAACCTGTACTGCACTGGCCCACTTGTCATAATGCAAAAATTATGTGTTAACACATGCCCCCTCAATTTCTGAACAAAGACATTTGTTCTGAAATTGGCCACAAGTCCATCGCGAGCCCTAAATCGGCATTGCTTCAAACTCCGCATTCTCCCCAAATCGCCAATAGCTTCAATCTCCACTTGAGCTCCGTAATGGCAACCCGTGATGAGATTCCAGAGGTAATCTTCACTTCTCCCCTCAATACATTCGGTCAATTCCTATCGGCATTCGGTTCTTTTAACTTTTCCTGCACATATCTTCTTTTAGGCCCTTAGGGACGAAATTCTGATTCCTTGTGATGCGGATCCCGACTCCTACTTCTTGGGTCCAATGGGAAACCCCAATCCAACCAACATCATCAGGATGGAGACCAACAGAATTCCCTTCAAGCATGGAGTCATTTCATCGAACAGGTGGCGGTACACCTTCAAGAACTGGCCTTTGCCTGCGGTAACTGGTTGGAGGAACTGGTATAGAAGAATCCAGGCGAAATTTGGCCCCTATTGGGAAACTCAAGACATTCATCATGCTCTGGAACTATCTCTGGCTGAAATGCCCAAAAATGAGCCATTACTCATAGCAGCTTCTCATTTTTGGTCAGATGCCCTCAATGCTTTTGTGTTCGGCCATGGTATAATGACAATCACATTAGCTGATGTCTTCATGATGAGTGGCTTGAATATTACTTCGACCATGAATGCTGATGAACTATTAGAGAAAGTTACCCAGAGGTCCATTGATGTCAGCGTTGGATGGATGAAGTATGTCGAAATCCACAGCAAAGCGCCAAGTCCAGTGACAGAGACAGAGCACAGGGCTTTTCTGAACATGTGGCTGTGCAGATTCATCTTCTGTGGGAGATCCAACGAGCCAACCCTCAACTATATTGCACTGGCTGACAAACTGTCCAAAGGAAAACAAACCCCTCTAGGCAAACTTTTCCTGGGATCCATATACCACATGATGCATCAAATTTCCACTCAAATGTATCATGCCACTCATGCTGACACAGACAGGCTACCACCAATTGATTGTGTCAATGGCCCTTGGTGGTTTATCCAGATGTGGCTTCAGCTATATATGCATCAAATAGTTGCAGTGCCATTGGACAATCTCAGCTTTCCTTCCAGCAACTTTGCTGAGGATGAAGAGGCCACAGAAAAGGCCTGCCAAACTTATGGGGAAGCAGCCACTGCTATAACCATTAATAAAAGTATTGGCAATCTCTTCAAGTTATTCTTTAAGGGCTTTAGTCAGGTTCTCTGGTTACCTTACAGGGAGAATGACAATCTTACTTTCCCTATCAAATTCAGCTTTGATGATGGCTGCACAGATGAAATGGCCACAGGAGTCTTCAACTCATTTATCAGACCCTGCATCCTACCAGCCGAATTCAACAGGGGAAGACAAGTGAAACACACCTATGAGTTCTATCACCCCAATATAGCAGCCAGGCAATTGGTTGTGGACAGCTCCCTCCAAAACTTATCTTTTCTACTGTCATCAGGCCCAGGGAGCAAATTCAGTCCAAAGAGCAGATTACAATAGGGATGCAGGCCCATCGGGTATTCAGGCTGGGGCAAGATTTGCCAGACTACAAACCAGTACCACTCCACTTGATTCAGTCTGCTCACCCCCTTTTTGAGTCCTGGTGGCAAGAATGGCATGATCATATCTTTAACAGTCCAGTCCACCCCATGTGCCTAGAAGTCCAAGCAGATTTCAACTCTGACAGCGAGGTACAATAACAAGTCATCTGCTATTCTAGTATTCGATCCTTGGGGTTTCTAACTCTTTTTTTTTAAATTCCACAGGACTTCACACCCAATCCTGACATCAGGCCTATCCAATATCATCAATCTGGTCCAATCGCTGTCCTGGGACACAATGCTCCTTCATTGTCTCGGTTCATGAAATCCCAAGCAGCTTTATTGACCATCTCCTCAGTCAAAGGAGGGAAAAGAAAGGCCACTGAGGACTCCCCCAGTTCTAGGCAAACCAGGACCAAGCAGAACACACCTTTCCCAAGGGTAAACGTTTTAGCTCTTCCATTATTATTAACTTATTCCTGACTGACTTGTATGTCACTACAGGCTTCATCCCCTGAACAAGAAAACGTCCACACAACAGTGCTCCCAGTCTTTATTACCTTGGAAGATGAGCATGCAGACACCAGAGAAATAGACATGATCATCCAGAATCCAGATGATGCCAACATCGGTATGTTCCTCAATCACCTCTTCAGCCAGCAGATTTTGCCTCCCTTGACTGATCGATAATTTCACAGATGACACAATCGATGAGACTTTCATTGGTTCAACTCCAGATCCTGCCGGCCAATCTGATCCTCAACCAGATCAAGACCCTGCTAACTTGCCGATCCATCAGGTAAGAATTAATTCCTCATTTCATCCCTCCCTCATACTTTACCTTGGTCGGCTAACCTGTCCAAATCAACATAGACTTCCATCAGTTCAGCCTCTGAGTATGCATTTGACATCAACGAGTTTCTGAGCAAAAGAGCAGCGGCCGAAAGACCATCGGCACTTGTCCAAGATGTCCTGAGCAACATAACCAATTTTCTGAATCAAGACATCTTGTCCTTAGTCAGAGACGCCGATGAGGTTAAAAATTTTCTCGAGCCCATTGCTGAGGACATTCCAGAAAATCTGAGGCTCCATCTGGAGGCCGTATCTACACTGGATGACTGCTTTGCCAAAGTAAAACGAGCAATCAAAAGCACTGATCTTCGGACTGCCAAGTCTAAGTGCACCCAGGAAGTCAACGATCTATACACTCAGTTCCAGGAGGCCAAGAACTCCCAAGAGACTCTGGAGGCTCAGTTGAAAGAACGAAGAAAGAAAGGAAGTCTGAATTGGAAGTTCAATTAGCTCAGGTCTGCTCTGATATTCAGTCGTGCACTTCTCGGCTATCGGGTTTACCGAATATCATTGAAACGACATCTTCCAAGCTGTCATCAGTGCTTGATGAGGACATTAAACTTAACACGAGGCTTTCACAGACACAAGGCACCGAAGAGGAGGACCAAAAGGCACTGGAGCATGCTAGTCAAGTCAAAGCCGATACGCTCGCAGCTATAAATCAATTCTTGAACAACTGAGACGGCTGTGTAATGAGCTTTTAATTTCGGTAATCCCGTGTCAGAATGATTCAAACACCTTCTTGTAATATATCTGCGCTTTGCATCCAATCGGTTACCATCCTGATGACATTATGACTAACCGTGCAAACCTGTTCGGCAATTTGGTCGGTGTTTGTTCCGAACACCTAAATCGGCAATTTTGCCGAAGCCAGGCGTTCTAATCCCCGCCGAACACGCGAGTGCATCCGGACGGCTCGCACAGCCCGATACTGCAGAGGCCCATCTCGGGAAGCTAGACAACCCCAATCCGCCGGTTGATACTCGGCGTGCTACCCCGGGACGCTCGCCACGATCTCTGTTCCGATTTTATAAATTGCCCCTGGAGGCCTGCCTTCTCCCCATCTTGCATCTGCTCCTCTAGTACTCTCGCCGCCTCGGCTTCCTTGCTTACTCCGCTCCAGAAAACCCTAACTCTCCGAGTGCAATGACGAGCCATGGCGACCGCGGCAAGCGCCCGGCGACTGAGGAGGCCGAGGGGAGTCGCGCTCGGCGCCTCCGTCAGTGCGGGTAGGACTCCTCGCTTACGTCCTTTGTGGCAGATTCTTGAAGACCCCACTCACACTTTGTTACTGCTTGCCAACAGGATCCCCGTTATCTCCTCCGCCGGTGGGCATGCCCGGCCTTCTCCCGCGCCAGGGAGGCCAGAGGCTCCACCATCGGGCTCGTCGAGCTCCTCCGACAGCCTCTCCTACCACTCCCATCCTTGGGAGGCGAACCCGGACCGGGACCTCGACGGCGGCCTCTACGACCACGACGACGCCTTGAACTTCATGGCGCTGCGGGACGAGTCCCGGGAAGAGCTGGCCGCCGTCTCGAAGCAGTATGGGATTGACCAGCTGGAATGGGAGGACCAGCGCCGGCAGTTCTGCGACGCAATCACGGGTATGAACGCCCAATCCTGGATCGGCTTTCGGCCGTTCTTGTACGATCTTTTAACCGATCCATTCCGTTTTGTCGCTCACAGCATTGTCGAGGAACTGGAGCGCCTGAAGATGGCGGCGAACGCCGTCGCAGACCGGGTGAATGCCCATGGCGACACACCGCCGATGCGCGCCTGGCCACGTGCATGGCCGCATCGAGCAGGTCGCCCTGCAGGGTGTTCACCACGGCGTGCGCTGGGGCTGTCGGCGCTGACGGTCCGCACGGAGGAGGACTTCTCCGTGACGCCGGTTGGCTTCCCCGGCGGAGCACGCCCGGAAGACGTCGAACAAATCGACGATTTTCTGGACTCCTACGAGGATCACGCTCACGCCCTCACCGCAGTCACCAACCCGCAGACGGTCATCAACAAGGCGCTTGGTAACTGATCTGCACTTTCGTACTGCCCCCAACTATGAAACAATGTTCTACTCTGCCGTGTTCATGTATACAATCTGTTTCCCCTTTCTGTGCTTGTCTAGTGTTCGATCCTTCATTGATTGCACAGCACCCGCGTGCATTTGGTTCTATTTTAGTGTTCGCCGCGCTGAAGGCGACACATGCCGTGTCGGCTGTTTTTGCTCTAAGGGCGATAGATCCTATCGGCCATTTTTTGTGCTAAGGGCGACACAACCTTGTATCGGCCGTCGGTGCTTTCTAGTCCTTGATTCCGTTATGCACCGACCTCGACGCTAGGATGAATCTCTTTAGATAACGTCCATTAATTGCCCTAGCAAAACTCTCTCCTTGAAGGGTTCTTAGAATGTACGCATTACCCGGAGCACGCCTCAGAACTCGAAAAGGCCCTTCCCAGTTAGGGGACCATTTGCCGAATACCTTATCTTGGCACCAATCGGCAAGACAGTTTTCCAAACCAAGTCCCCTTCTCCGAATCCTTTTTCTTTCACTTTCGATTGTAGTACTTGGCAACGCGTATCTTGTTCTTCTCAATATTTTCCAAGGCCTTGAGACGAATCAAATGCAAATCCTCTAGCTCATCCATCATCAAATCCTTATAATTCTCTTTAGCCAGATCGTTCTGCAATGTAACTCGTCTTGACCCCGATTGCAACTCCCATGGTAGAACTGCGTGATGCCCATAGACCAACTCGTAAGGTGACGTCTGAGTTGACCCATGACAAGCCATTCGGTAAGCCCACAAAGCTTCGTTGAGCACCAAGTGCCACCTTTTGGGTTTCTCTTCGATCTTCTTTTGAATGATCTTAATCATGATTTTGTTAGAAGCCTCTGCCTGCCCATTGGCCTGTGCATAATAAGGGGAAGAATTATAGAGCTTAATCCCCATCCCTTCGGCGAAGTCACAAAACTCCGAGGAAGTGAACTGAGTTCCCTGATCGGTAGTGATGGACCGAGGATGCCGAATCGATAAACGATATGCTCCTTGACGAAGGATATCATGTTCTCCGACGTCACCTTCTTCAATGGGATGGCTTCAACCCACTTAGTGAAATAGTCCGTGGCCACAGGACAAACTTATGTCCTTTGCTAGATGGAGGGTGAATCTGGCCGATCAATCAATGCCCCACCTCTGAAAGGCCAAGGCTTAATGATTGGATTCATGGCCGATGCTGGAGCCCTTTGCACATTGCCGAACCGCTGGCATTCCTGACAACCTCTATAGTATTCAAAACAATCTTCGAGCATAGTCGGCCAAAGTATCCAGTCCTCCTGATTATCCATCTCATACGGTGGGCCGACTGTGGGCACCACATACGCCTTCATGTACCCCATACATTAGTTCCCTAGCCTCGTCTCGGTTCAGGCACTTAAGCAAAACCCATCTATGGATTTGTAGTACAATTGATTGTCCAAGAGCGTAAACTTAAGAGCCTTGTACCTGAGTTTTCGGGAGACTTTTCTGGACGGGTCCTTGAGGTAATCGGCAATGTCGTCTCTCCATCTTCAATTGCCTGACTTGGATTACTTGATTACCTACCTTCTGGGTTTGTTTGCTCTCCCTCAAGTGCAAAAATGTTTTGATTCTCCCTATACCCGGATGCTGCCTGAGCCAACTGGTTTGCTTCTTCGTCGTTTTGCCCCCTAGGAATAATGTTCAAGGTTGCCGATCGAAACTGTCTAAAGGAGCTCCTGGCAACCTTCGAGATATTCCTGCAAGCGCGTCGTTTTTGCACTCGTACTCACCTGTCAGCTGCCTGATCACCAACTCCGAGTCACCGAAGATCTCTACTCTACGGCGTCTGCCTTAACGTCCACGAGCAACCGCAATCCTCGAAGCAGTGCCTCATACTCTGCTTGGTTATTAGTCACCGGGTACTCGATCGGTATAGAGTATTTGAAAGGTGCCCCCTTGGGAGAATCAACATGATCCCGACTCCACCACCTTTGCTACACGACGATCCATCAAAAAACAATGCCCAGGGGGCAATGGCTACTATGTTAGCGTTAGGATCACGATGGTGAGTGACGAAATCAGCCATAATCTGGCCTTAACAGCCTTTGCCGATTCAAAACGCAAGTCAAATTCCGAAAGAGCTAAAACCCATTTACCGATCCTCCCACTTAAAATTGGCATTGATAACATGTGCTTGATTACATCAAACTCTGATACTACCACGCATTCGGCATTCAGTAGATAGTGCCGAAACTTGGTACAGGAATAGAAAACGCACAAGCACAACTTTTCCGTAGCCGAATACCTTGTTTCGGGGTCCAGTAGCTTTCGGCTAAGATAGGCTACGACTCTCTCTTTTTCCTTCGAATTCTTGCATGAGGGCCGACCCTATCGTTAGGTTGTCGGCCGCCACGTACAACTTGAAAGGCTTGTCGAGTTGTGGAGGAACCAACACTGGTGGCGCCTTCATGTATTCTTTGATTTCATTGAAAGCCTTCTGTTGCACGTCACCCCACACGAACTCCTGATCTTTCTTGAGCTTCAACAGTGGAGAGAATGGTAACACGCGCTCGGACAAGTTGGATATGAACCTCCTGACAAAGTTGATCTTGCCGAGCAGTGATTGCAGTTCCTTGAGATTGGTCGGCGGCACTACCTTATCAATTGCTTCCATGCTCTTTTTGCCAACCTCGATACCTCTTTTGTGGACTAAGAATCCCAGAAACTCACCGGCCGACACCCCAAAGCACACTTGGTTGGATTCATCTCTTCAAACCATGTTTCCTTGTGCACTCCAGGGTCTTCCTTAAATCGGCTAAGTGTCTTTCTTTGCTTCTCGACTTGACTACCACGTCATCAATGTATATCTCTACCACTCTACCTGCCGATCAACTCATGAAATATGTAATCATGGGCCCGTTGGTAAGTAGCACCGGCATTTTTCAAACCAAAAGTCATGACAACCCATTCAAAAACCCTAAATGGCCAGGGCACCTGAAGGCGGTCTTTGCCACGTCCTCCGCGGCCATGAAGATCTGGTTGTATCCCGCATTGCCGTCCATAAAGCTTATAATTTCAAAACCGGCCGAAGCGTCTATTAGCAAATCGGCCACTGGCATCGGATAACCGTCCATAGGAGTGGCTTTGTTGAGGTTCCGGAAGTCGATGCAGACTCTCATCTTCCCGTTCTTCTTGTACACCGGGACAATATGGAGATCCATTCCGCATATCGACACGGCCGAATGAATTTAGCTTCTAGTAATCTTTCCACTTCCTTTTTCACGTCGGCCAATACCTCCTCCTTGTAGATCCTGCGCGGAGGTTGTTTGTATGGGCGGTATCCAGGCTTGATCGGCAGTTTATGCTCAACAATGGACCGATCTAATCCGGGCATCTCTGTGTAGTCCCACGCAAAACAGTCTTTGAATTCCTTTAAAAGATTTACCAGTAGCAATCTGAAATCAGGGTCCAAATTAGAACTTATGAACATCGGCCTTTTTTTACTTGTGTCGCCAACATCCACTTCTTCCCAGTTGGTCGGCCGATGCGAAGCCACGTCCCAGTTTGCCCTCGCTGCTGTCAGTTGGGTTGTCCATCTAATAGAAGCTTTGGGAGCCGATTGCTTGGATCGGCTGTTGATCTCTACCATAGACGTTGATAGGACCTTCTCCCCACACGCGATCGGAGAAGCAGTCTACTCCGTCGAATTCCCAGTAAGTGGGTTCAATGGTGGCAACACTCACCGAGTCGTCGGCTTGGACAACCTCGATGTCATCCCCAACCCACTGTATGAGTATTTGATGCATGGTTGAAGGTATGCAGCAGTGGCATGGATCCAATCTCTGCCCAAAAGTAGGCTATATGCCCCCTTGCCATCAATGACAAAGAAGGTCGTAATGAGCGTCTTGGACCCAATCATCAATTCCACGTGCACGGCGCCCCGAGTGTCAGAGGGATTACCGGCGAAGTCACGGAGTACCATATCCGTTTTGAGCAGGTCTTCATCGTTCATGCCCAGCTTTCTGAAGGTGGCGTAAGGCATGATGTTAATCGCTGCGCCGCCATCGACAAACATCTTGGTTAGCGGCTTTCCGTTGACGTACCCCTTGACATATAACGGCTTCAAATGCCGATGCTTGGCTGGCTTGTCAAATGCTGCCTTCTGAGACAACAAGCTGTGCCGCGAGCTCGTTGTGCTCGGCCTCGTCGGAGTCCGAACGCGCTTCGTCCTGTGCCCCCTGGCCGATTGGAGCCATGAATTCCAGGGGAAGGAAGAAAGTCATGGCCACGCCAGCGCCTTTGCCAGTGTTGTCTGGCTTTTCCTTCGGACGCCACTCTTGCTTCTTCCCATCGGCAGCTGCTTCTTCCAACTCCCTATTCCGGAGGCGCTGCACCCTCCTTTTCTGGCTCTTTCTGAGCCCTGGCGGACACCACTGCCCTTCTTGCCATCTATATGGGCGGGGCTGTGCCTCCTCGCTGTCACCTTGGTGGTGCACCCACTCCTGGTCGGCATATCTCTTGGCTCGCCGATCCGGGCTCCTCATTTTTAGGCGCCGATCGTCCACTGGGATGCGCGCTCCCAACCTTTCATGGACGGGACGGCGGTTGACCCGATCCTGCCTATACCCCCTGTACTGATCGCTGCATTCGGGGCAGTTGTTGATGGCAGGCAGTTCAAGCCTTCGTTCCAGCAGTGGCGGAAGAACGGACAGCCCCAGTGAGCTTGCTCCCGCTCTTGGAGGTGCTCTTGTTTCCAGCGACGGGCCTGTTCTCTGTGGTAAGCCCTCTCCTCCTAGATGATCCAGTGCCGGTGCTCTCCCGT
The DNA here is from genome assembly GCA_009763385.1 of Coix lacryma-jobi var. lacryma-jobi. Taxonomy (NCBI): domain Eukaryota; kingdom Viridiplantae; phylum Streptophyta; class Magnoliopsida; order Poales; family Poaceae; genus Coix; species Coix lacryma-jobi. Next base: position 164,657,097 of record CM019824.1, read on the forward strand.
GCGACCGTCTTCACGCTGGTATTCCCCCGCGAGTTCCCGCTCTTCGCGTTGGAAACGCCTCTGCTCTTTCTCATTTTGCCGGCGCCACTTGTTAAGGAGATCTCTGTGGGTAGGCCTGCGCCTGGAAGACGACTCTCCGTGCTCGTATCGGCCATTCGCGGCTTGGGCGTGCTGTCGGAGCTCATCGCCAGTGATTTGCCGATCGGGATCCACTGCGCCAGACTCGCGCGCCTTGTTGAGGTGAGGACTTTGACCTTGCCCTTGCCTCTGGGATCCTCCGGGGCTACCATGTTCACTGAGACGAACACGGAGTTCTGGGCGAAGGGGTTGGCATCGATCTTCATCTTGCCATTGAACTTGATGTGCCCATCCTGGATGGCCTTCTGGATCCTTGTCCTGAACACACGGCAATCATTAATAGAATGAGTGTTAGTGTTATGAAAGCCGCAGTATTTTGTCTTGTCTTTAACCCCTCCAGGACGCAGCATCGGGTGATCCGGGGGTAGCCTGACTCTCCCTTCGGCGACCAGAAACTCAAAGAGCTTGTCGGTCTTGGTGACGTCGAAGTCGTATGCCCCTTTCTGCTGGCGCAGCCATTGCCTGTTGGCCTGGGTCGGCTCTTTATCCCAGTTGAGCTCTGCAGCGGCCACCTCATCTTCGGCATCGGTATAGTCATCGGCTTCGTCCAAGAAAGCCTGATACATCTGGGCCGCGACATTGTCCTTCTGGAAGCGCCCTTCCCTCCGGAAGCCTTGCGCTTGGATAGTCATTTCATTCAGCCGGCGAGAGAGATGACCCAGGTCTTCAAACTCCTGGCCGAAGAGCTTGTCTCTGATGCTCGGGAGGAGCATGCCTGCCACAGCCAATGGTGGAAGCTGGTCGTCCGGCAGGTACATGCCGAAGCACTGGCTCTTGACTTCCCTAAAACTGCGCAGGTAGTCCTGCGGCGTCTCATTTGGCCTCTGGCGCCATACATGAGTCCACCAGCTTCTTCTCCTTGGTGCCGTGTAGAAGTGCGTATGAACTTCTGTTCCAAGTCTGCCAAGAGAGAATAGAGCCCGGTGGCAGAGACGTGAACCAAGCGAACGCCGGCCCAGTGAGCGATGACGGGAAGTACCGAACCCTGAAGGCATCCTCGGTATTGGCCTCTCCAAGCTGGAGCAGATAGCGACTGATGTGCTCCTACCGTGCTAGTGTCGTCTAAGCTGGAGAACCTGGACAGGTCTGTCGGCACTTTGACTCTGGGCGGCAGAGCCACACGGTGGAACCATTCGGGAACGGAGATCTGTAAGCATGAGTACCCTTAGGCTTCAGGCCGAAAGTGCGTTGCATCATATCTGCCATCCTCTCTAGCATGACATCGACATTAGAGTCGGCGGTCTTCTCGGCCGTCGGCTTCCCGTATCCTGGATGTGGGGCACCCTCTATGTTGTGAGCTCAAGCATCTCATGGTACCCGTTTCCATAGTAGTCCTTTATGAGCCTATAGGTTTGCGGGGAGATCTTGCGTGTTGACTCTGGTGTCTGACCCTTAGTGCCGAACGTGAGCTGACCCATGGTCGGCAATTGGCCTCTGGCATGCGCTTCTCTTGAGTGGCGAGCCCGCCTGATTGAGCCTTAGGCGGGGTCTCCTCACCAGCGGCTCCTGCCCCCTTGAGTGATTCGGTAGATTGAAAAGATGTGGTCCTGCTATAGGGCCAAACTTCGCTCCATGAGTTCATCGGCCTTGGGCCGAATTGGGCGATCATGATGGTACGGAAAGTGTGAGAAACGCCCCATGCATGCGACCGATGGCGCCAGAGACAGCTTCGTTGATTATGTGAGACATCTTCAACACAGCTCCGCTTCCCGGGATCATCCGGGTTGAGTTGGACGGGCTTCGGCAGATCGTGCAGACGGCGAACCCTTCGCTCTTGTTCTTGGAAAAGGCTTCTAGGCACTTGGCCTGGAACTCGGGCACAAGCATTTATCCACCTGCTCTTTGTACTCGTCAGGTAGTTCAGCGAGCTGCACCTGCACGAGCCCCGCCTTGTTGCTGGCCTCAGCTTCAATGACTTCGACCATTGCTGCAGGAAAAAGGGGGTCCCACCGGGCGTGCCAAAAAGTGTGTTGGCACTAAAAGTGACGCACTGTACCAATCACACAGCAAGCCGGAGAAGCTGGCTTCAAATGTGGCCCGGTGCTTAGAAGTCCGGTGCGTGCCAGTCAGTTTGCCCTGCAACTAACAAGGGAGATAAACTGTTAAATACAAAGTTGGAACGTGCCGGGTATGACCAGACAGTTCCAAGATGTACGGCCCCTGAAGCCACTTACGACGACATATAGCTATGAAAGCTATCTGCCAACAGGTTTAAAAGATTATTCGGCAATATGAACAAAGTTCGTGAATAACAGGTTGCCGAACACGTTTGCATGAGAATCGTACTTGCATGACGTATTAAAATATAAGTTAAAACTTAACCAATCTCGATTGTACGACCGAGTTGGGGTCCATGGGATTGAACATACAAACTAAGCATGACTAAGGCCCTGTTGGATCCAAGTTGCCACTAGCAAAACTTTGGCAAAATTTTTGTAGCCAAATTTTTTGTCTTGTAGAGCTGTTTGGATCCCATAGCTAAGTTACATTAATTGGTGCACAATGACTGATTTGCCCCTATTTAATGATGATTTAGCGTCTTTATGAAGTGTGGGTGGGTGGGGACCGGGGGTATTGGGCGTCCGGGCGCCCACCCGAGGCTTTTGGCCTATTTTGCCAGGTTTTGGTGGCAAGAGGAACTAGCAAAAATTTTGCTCTTTTGCCAACTTTTTTGCCAAGCTGTTTGGATCCCATGGCAAAAAGAGAGCAAAAAGTGCAAAACTAGCACTTTTGCCATGGATCCAAACAGGGCCTAAGCTAATCTAAAGCCTGCGCCTGCCGCACGACACCTGACTCTATCATAGGTCAAACATACTTAACATGCATGAACCCTCACCACGTGGCAATCCAGATACGATCAAATCGCTATTACGAACAATGATCTACTACATAAAAGACTTTACAATAATAAACGTGAGAGAACAAAGCAGATCTATAAAAGATAAAGCCGAAACGAACGGTATTAGATTGGGCAAAATAGTGTTACGATGAAATAAACATAACAAAACATATAACACAAGGTAACTTAAGAATCTACTAGACTGCCACATCTAATAGAGCCGATACTATCTTTATTTGTGTCTCATCCGCCGCACGATACAAGACATAAACAAAGACTTCCCGTCATTAGCTTAAATCCGCCGCACGATACTAAGCTTAACGTACGAGACTACTTGCACCATATCTAAATCCGCCGCACGATACTAGACATGATAACAAGGTTGCCGGAACTTACGGAGGTCGACGGATCGATGGCCCCTCTCGAAGAACACGACGACACGACTTGGACTCGAAGACGGCACGGGGCCGGTTGGTTGTATTGATTGTGAACGTCTTTACAATAGTCTCAGGGTTATATTTATACCCTGGTGTCCTACGAGTCCTAGGAGGACACGATTACAATACAAACGACAAAACAGGACACTTATCTAAAATACGATGCCTTTTATTCTAAGCCTCCCTTAATAATTGGCACGTGCTAACAATGACAAGATCTTCTGTTGCCGAATCTTCTGATATGCCGTATTTGTCGCAAACCGACTTAACCTGAGGTAGCCGACCGCAGCGCCATATTGCCGAACCCGCTCGCCATTGACTAGTCGCCTTTACAGCTTGCCGAATGCATCGAGTTAGCCGACCGCGTTCGCTGCCTGCCGAATCCCTTAAGCGGTGACTTCTCCCGAACTGTACTGCACTGGCCCACTTGTCATAATGCAAAAATTATGTGTTAACAGCTATGGAACAAAATGTTAAAAGAGGCTTTTTAACCAAATTTAGGGCACTGGAGCCTGGTGTTGCTCAGTGACCCACCCAGGGACTATCTTTTAAAGCGGCCACCCGGGAGATTCCGTGCAACCTTGGGTATTATATGGCTCTGATCTTAGTGTGTAACTAGACTTTCTCTAGCTTGTAGTAGTTATCGAAAGGCGCTAGAGGGGGAGCCTAGGCTTAGAATGGCTTCCTTGCCTGTCAAGATGTGTACTGGTCGGCTGTCAGGTGTGCCATTTTGAAGGGGGCCTCCATTCGCCTAGATGCTGAAACCTTGCGGCTACTACTTGTTAGGGTAGCTAGTGAAAGGCTACGTAGTGAAACCCTGCCGTACTTCCATAGGGGAGGTAATGTGGGCCTTGCAAACCCCGGCATATGGGAATCACGGCCTAAGGTGAAAGTGTACAACCTCTGAGAGTGTAAACCTGATATATCAGTCGTGCTCACGGATACGAGCGGCTCGGATCCTTTTTAAGCAGTCCATGGTGGGGTATGTTGGTTGGTTGGTTGGTTACCTCTTTTAACATAATGATGATCATACACTTTGGGACAACAGAGGATCATATTCTTAGTAATGTAAGGTAAATATAAAATGTTCAACATAAAATGCTAACCGCAGTTAACCGAGTCAAGCCTTTGAGCCTTGCATCCCCGTAGTTGTACTTGCTGAGCTTGGTGAGCTGACGTTTGTCGTTGGTTCACATAAAAAAAATCCCGGATGGGTACCAGATGGTGGCTTCAAGTGAAGAGTTACAGAAGATGTTCCAAGAGTTCTAGGTGGGTGTTCCCCCAGTCAACCGTCCCTGTGGAGTTTGGAGTCCCAAAGAGTAGTTTCCGCTCTGCTTTGATTTATATGTAAGTCTTAATGTAAAATATGTTTCGCTATGTAACCGGAGCATTGTCTTTGAGAAAATCCATATTTGTGCTATATGTGTCTTGTGGACTTCCTGGGCACACATATAGTTGGCACTGGGAATTCTTCGGAAATCCGGGTGTTACACACATCTTGGTGATTAGTCTTCATATTCATATTCTTGGTGATTGACATCTCAAGTGGATTTCATCGTGATTGACTCTTCTACAAGACATCCCGAAGCTCGGTGAAATCACTTCTATCTAGCTCATTCACTTTGTGTATTTACTTTGGCTATTCTTTTGTGAAGATACTATCTCTTGTTGTTATATCTTTTGTCATATACCGTGTTTAGTTTGTTAGTATATCTTTTGCACACACTTGTTTCACTACATTCTTGTATATCATATTTGTTCTAGAGCTAGATTGTTTTATTCCACATTTTATTAGCTCTAGTTGCTTGTGTGCCATAGTTATATTAGGTAGAATTGTTGGATAGGTGGCTTGCAACACACTATTAGGCTAACGCAAAAAGCTTCATCATTTGTTATACTAATAGTGTCTGCCTAAGTAATTTTAGATTTTTAATTAGGCTATTCACCCCCTCTAGCCAATTTGGACCTTTTACGCCCGCAAAGTTCTCTATGAAGATGGCTTGAAGCTGTTTCCCAGGAGTCGATGGACTTGGGCTTAAGCCTATCAAACCATGCAAGGGGCATTGTCTCTAGAGCCATGGGGAGAAATGTGCCTTAACATCATTGCTTCCTCCTACTAACTCAACTGCTTGAGCATACAGCCTGAGCCACCGCTTGGGTTCTGTCTTCCCGTCGACTTTGAGTAGTTCCCGGGTTTGAACTTTCGAGGAACGGGATTGCTCGGAGCCTCTGGGAAAACATGGAAAGAGATCGACATCGTCAGATGCTAGAATATTGACTCCTTGGTAAGATGATTCGGCTCCTCCTTCGGCTTGATCAGTACTCGGTTTCCCAGACGACTCCTTGCTGGAGCCCGACCGAGCCGCTCATGAACGGGTCACCTTTGGCTAGGGTGAGATGAAGCTTGTTCGTCAGCTAGGGACTCGAGGTTTCGACCTCTGAGCTGTTGCGCGGTAGTCTGAAGCATGATCAACCGTCGTTCTTCATCAGCGGTGCGGTTGTCCTTGGCTCCCAACTCCGTGGCTAAGGCCAGGATGTTTTGTAGGGTGTTTGGTACACTTTGTGACCAGCTACCCTCATGAATTTAGGCTCGAGGTTGCGCGAGCAGTCGGCTCGTCGTCGATCGTGATCCTCGTGGGACTGAATTTCCTGGTCCCTGTCTTGATGAGCTTGGCGCTCGGCTTCATCTTCCAAACGCCTGCGGGTGTTATATTCCTCAAGCCGTACTTGGTAGCGTTCCATGACCTCCTTTCGATGAGTTGCCCATCTTCTGCGAGCATCTTTGGCCTGATTTCTTCGTACTCTTTCTGTCTTCATTGACTCGGTTTCTCTGTTCTCTTCTGGGTCGTTATCGATATCATACTCAAGGTTTCGTCATCTCGGAGGACATCTGGAGGAGTTTGGAGGTCGTAGAGATGACTGGTGTCCTGCCATGAAGACCTCCCGAGTGCAACCCTGTTTGTTGATCCCGGTGTCACCGACTCCAAAGTAGAGGTACTGGAGATTAGTTCTGTTGAGTGTCGTTTCCTCAGAGGAGCTGATGTCCATATTGAAATGGAAGTTGCTGGTCGATTATGCCAACCAGCCTAGCCGGAGCTGACCGTGTTGGCCAATGGACGATGTTATCTTCGTCTGTTGAGCTGAAAACGAGTCCCTGTTGGGCCCCGTTCAAGGGGATCTGTTGAAACTCTTTGAACTTTGCATCAATCAAGTCTTGAAAGTTTTGAGCTGAGTTCCGCAGTCCAAAGGTAATGCCATGTCTGGTGTCCGAGTCCTTTTTGGTCTTAGAGTTCGAGCCCGAGTAGGAGTCGGATGCTTCAGCTTGGTCCAGATTCTTGCGGATCTTGGATTGCGAGGTTTGCTAAGTTCCGGGTGAGATGATCCATCTTGGCGTGGCTTGCGCTTCTGATTCGGTGTGAAGTCGTCGATGCAGCTTCCCTTGATCATCCGCGATGCAAGTCCACGAGCCAAAAACAAAATTGATCCCCCGAGAACATGTTGACGTGGTTCGTCGAGCTCTTAATCGTCGAATCGCCGAGAGCCCCTACCTGGCGCGCCAGCTGTCGGTGTTTGTTAAACCGGCAACTCGTCTTGAGGGATCTCAGACGATTTGTTCGGTGGGGATCGACGTTCGTAGAACCCGACGAGTACACGAGGACAGCGGTTTATACTGGTTCGGGCCGCTTAATAGCGTAATACCTTACGTCCAGTGCGGCGTGTGCCTTGTGTTTATGATTTAAGATTCAATGATAGGGGTCGACGCCTACTTCCCCTTATATATTCGGGTGAAGTACGACGTATCCCGAGTCCTAGTCGATTACAATAGAGGAGTCCTATTCTAATTACAAGACTTCCTTTAAGAATTCGACTCAGTTACAATAAGAATCCTAATCCGGTTAGACTTCATGTCACGTCCTAGGATCTCTTGTGTCGTCCATGATTAGTCGAAGTAATTATCTTCTGATGATATCTCTGACATCCTGGTCTGTCAGTGTCGCGCCCGGCAGCTCCCCGCCCGCTCACGCAAAGCAGCAGTCGCGCCCCACCGACACCTCGCTCGCCCGAATCGTTGCGCCGCCGCTGCGACCCACCACCGCCAGAAGCCCGCTGCGGCGCCGCCAGGACAGGGAACGACGAACGAATCAAAAAGATGGAGAATTTTTCCTCCCTCATGCGCCCAATAGCCCTAAAAAGGCACATTGGCTGAGTTTACCAGTAATACCCCTGAACAGATCACCTCCTCAAGTGCACACAAAGGTTATTTTTGGTCAAGATAAAAAATCGCCCCAATTCATAACGAACCGCCCGGTTCACCGGTTCACTAAAAAACCGGCCGGTTCGAATGGTTTTAGCGGTTCAATTACACAGACAGTCTTTTAAGTGAACCAAGCCGCTATATTAATTATCTGGTTCGGTCTTTTAGCGGTCTGACTGTCGGTCCGGTCCGGTCTGATTTACTGTGCTCATAGTAGCCCTGCTTTCTAAGAGACCACAAACAATTTCCTCCCGAAGCCAGTTTTGTGCCACGCCCACGCCTCCGCTACCACTGGCTCTCCACCCCACCGTGGGTCCTCCCGCCAACCTCGAGAGAACCGTGCGCCGCGCCCACCTTTTCCCCCAAAAAACCTCCGCGCGCCCCGCGAGGGTCAAGTGAGGCGAGTCTTCCGCCGCACACAGGCGCCGCTTCCCCTTCCCCTTCACCTCCCTCCGTCTCCTCCCCAGTCCCCATCCATCCCTCCCCCCTTCGCGCATCCGGTAGGCGGTGGTTGGCGCCAGTACTGGATTGGTCGTGGGAAGCAAGAATCACCCGCCCGCAAATTAGAACCCTAGCCCTCCGCCAATCTAACCACGCCAAGACCGGGAAAAACCTCCGGCTTTTCGGTCTCCCGGGCCCGGGAGATCAGTCCATTGCCGCGTCGGAGATGGTGAGTGCGTTCTTGCCTCTCTCTCAATCTGTCTGCCTCTCTCTCTCTCTCTCTCTCCCCCGCGCGCGCCCCGGTATTCCTCCCTCAGCGGAGATTTGTTTGGCGTGCAGGTTCTTGATTCGTTTCCTGTTCTTGGCCTCCGACGACTGAGCGGTTCTTGCTTTGTTTTCTGAGGGGGGCGCAGACGTCCGACATCCGGAAATGGTTCATGAAGACGCAGGACAAGAGCGCGGCGGCCTCGGGAGCCGCGAAGCCCTCGGGAGCGGCGGCGGCGGCGGCTGAGAAGAAGAAGCCCGTGCTCAGCATTCCGGAGAAGAAGTCGGCGCCGCCCGCACTTGGTAGGATGCTGCCCCTGTTGTTTTTTGTTCTGTCTGTTTCGTAACTGTTGCCTTCTTATGGTTACTGATTGGTGTTGCGTGGCGTGGATTAGCTCAGCGATTCAGTTTCAGTCAATGTATTACTTGTAGCAACGATGGGGTCATAGGGGATGTCCCTGTGGTAATCCGTAGTGCTTGTGCTCATTAAGGCTGTCACCTTTTTTTTTGTCCAAACCAATGTTAAATGATGATGTTCTGGACGTTTACAGTATTTGTGGTAGCTGTAGATTTAGTTTTGACCTACTAGTTACTAGTTATATTGGATTATTGACTAGGCTTTTGAGTTTCCTTCAGTATTTCATCTATGGTATCTACAACATAATGTAACAAATGAGCTTTTTTCCAAAATGTCCATTGTGTTGTAGCATCATCCCTGGTTGGTTGTTTGGTCAAAGCTAACATCAGTTAGTTCTAATTTTTGTTACTCTACAATATTTGATGCTTCCCAAGTTTCTGACATTATTAATGCTGCATCTTGGGTCAATCAGGCGTCCTGTGATCTGATCCTTCTGCTAGAAGGAAGACAAGCAAGTACTTTGGGTCAAAAGCAGAAGGACTCAGATGTTGAAATGGCAGACGCCTCTGCGGGGAAAGAGTGCTGACAAGAGTGCGGCTAAAAAGAAATTTCAGAAATGAACAATGAAGTCAAGGAGGACAGCAAGCCTTTGCCAGCAAAGAAAATGTCTAAGGATGAAGAAGATGACGATGACGACTTTGTGGCACCTCCAAAGAAGAAAACTCCAGTGAACCACCGCCTTCGAAAAAGGCTAAAGTTGAATCTAATGCTCAAGTTGATGATGCTGAGGATGAGGACAGGATGGATGAAGATGTCAAGACCCCTCAAAAGGAGCTGGAAGAGGAAGGGGAAGGGGAGGAAGAGGAGGGGAGGAGCTGCCCCTGGGGGCAGAGGTAGAGGAGGAGGTGGGAGAGGTTTTATGAATTTTGGTGAGAGGAAAGATCCTCCTCACAAAGGAGAAAAGGTTAGGATATATCATTGTCAATGTTTGAAAATAAAAAAACTCAATGCCGAACTATCTATTTCATCTTCTATATTTTGTAGGAGGTCCCAGAAGGTGCCCCTGACTGTTTATCTGGGCTGACATTTGTCATAAGTGGTACCCTGACAGGTGCTTTTTATGTATAATATTTTTCTCTTACTTTTCACTTTTGTGGTGGCTTATGTTGGGTTCCAGCTCTAGCATTCCCTAACTTGCTTGGGACTAAAAGTCTTTGTTGTTGTTGATAATGTTCAGTACGTAGTATATATTTAATGATCATGCAATGACCAATGAGTTAAAAGTCATCTTAAGTTTGTTTCTATGTGCAGTCTTGAACGCGAGGAAGCACTGATCTAATTAAGCGTTATAGTGGCCGTGTGACTGGCTCTATTAGTAAAAAGACGGTAATGATAATAGTAAGACCTTTTTTATGACTACTGTTGCCCTTTATATATTTAATTATTTGCTAAGAGTGTTTGTTCACAGAGCTACTTATTGGCCGACGAAGACATTGGTGGAGTCAAATCCAACAAAGCAAAAGATCTGGGGTATTGCTTACTACTCCCTCCATTTCAAATCAAATTATAAGATGCTTTGGCTTTTTAGATTCATAGTTTTTGCTATGCACTTAGGTATACACTGTCTGGATACATAGTAAAAGCAATGTATCTAGAAAAGCCAAAACGACTTATAATTTGGAAGTTATGGAGTATTTTTCATGAAACAATATGTTGTGTATTCGTTTATTTTGTTATTTTTATACATGCTTACACTCTTTGCAGTGTCCCATTCTTGACTGAAGATGGTTTATTTGATTTGATCCAAAAATCAAAGCCTGCAAAGGTTCCTGTAGACAAACATCAAAGCAACAACAATTCTGAAAAGCTTCAGAAATCACAGACAAGAGCTCTCCAGCTAAAGTTGAAAAACGAGGTAGACTGGAACTCCTAACTTCTAATGGTTCTATAGTTGGATAGCATGTCGTGGGATCTTGGTTAGCATAACCTAATACATAAATTTGTCATGCTCATAGTTGCGTGGTCTGATTATCTCAGACATGACTTTTCTGTTCATTGTGTCTTCTAACAATTTTATCATTGTGGATATTAACTTGATCCTGTCATTGTGCTCGCATCCTCTGAAGAATTAACTCACCGTCAGTTATTTTTTGTTTCTGATTTTGCATTTCTCATGTTGATGTGTTTATGCTTTATTTTCTTCAGCTGAAGCAAGTGCTGTGGGCAAAAGTATTGCTTCAAATAGTAATGCTGCAAGTGCCTCCGCTGACAAACAAAAGCCCAAGAATGTTGACCGTGGTTCTATGCAATGGACAGAAAAAATATCGGCCAAAAGTTCCAAATGACATAGTTGGCAATCAATCAATGGTGAGTAGTTCTGCTTTGGTTATGTTAGTTAATTCATATATTATGTAGCAGTACTTTATTATGAACTTCATATATAGGTCAAACAACTTCATGATTGGTTAAAAAGTTGGGATGCACTTTTCCTTCATTCTGGCCAAAAGGGCAAGGGAAAGAAACAAGCTGACAGTGCAGCCAAAAAGGCTGTGTTGCTGAGTGGTCCTCCTGGTATTGGTAAGACTACAACTGCTAAAGTTGTTAGTCAGATGCTTGGATTGCAGGCCATCGAGGTATTTTTTTTGGTCTTTGCATTATTTATTCCTCATTTTACTTGGCAGGCTTGAATTCAAACAATATTTTTTCTGATAGGTAAATGCAAGTGATAGCCGAGGTAAGGCAGACTCCAAGATTGAGAAGGGTGTTGGGGGGAGTACATCAAATTCTATCAAAGAGCTTATCAGCAACGCGACTCTGAATTATGGTGACAATCGGTTGGTGTGCAGAAATGAATCATGTACTGTTTTGACTTCGTATTTTGATTATTATATACTAAATGGGCAACAATTCCACAGGTCAAAACATCCCAAAGCTGTACTAATCATGGATGAAGTTGACGGTATGTCTGCTGGAGATAGAGGTGGTGTTGCTGATCTTATTGCTAGCATCAAGATATCCAAGATCCCTATTATCTGCATTTGTAATGACCGTTATAGCCAGAAATTGAAGAGTCTTGTTAATTACTGCCTGATGCTCAACTTCAGAAAACCAACAAAAAACAGGTTATTTCTTGCCATGTTCAGTTCCAGTGAGGCAATTGCCATCAGAATTACTAATGTTCCCTTGAATTACAAGAACCAGCACCACATTCTTTACTTTTGTTGTATCTATGCATGCACAATCTAGTTAGCATGGTGCTATTCATGTTATATAGGAAATGAATCTGTTTTTGATGTGTTTCTGAGTCTAAAAGGACTGTTTGTATACTAGGGTTGTGATGCTACTTATTGTGGACTCCATGAACTTCTGAGCATCGCTGTCTGTGTACATTTTTGTACCTAATTGATAAAAAAATCCCCTGACCATTGGCTGTCACAAATTGCATAGCAACTACCAATTAACAACACTCTCTGTTGCAAATCTGCTCATCTTACATGATGTATACAGTTGCGTGATTGTTAAGAAGAGAGAACTATTAATTTTCTACCTGTGACGTGGATGTTCCTTTTCTTTTCTTTTTTCTAACTTCTTTACTTGACAGATGGGTAAAAGATTGATGGAAATTGCCAAAACGGAAGGTGTTCAAGCTCAAGAGGTATGCCTATATCTTTACCAGACTCCAGTGCTTCTAAAATTAAATGAAAACTTTGAGATATAAATTAACAGAAACAGATCAGTAACAAAATGAAATTAGTGCTTGTATTATCTTGTATATTTCTATATAGGCTTCTAGCATTCTTTTCTCTTTCTGATTCTCTGTTATGTAGACTTTCCATGTGTCTGCTACTAATATGTTTTTTCTTGTTATGCTAGAGTGCAATGGAAGAACTTGCTGAAAGAGTGCACGGAGATATTCGCATGGCACTCAACCATTTGCAGTATATGAGTCTCTCCCAGTCTGTGGTCAAATACGATGATATAAGGGAGCGACTTAATAGCAGCTCAAAGGATGAAGATATTTCTCCTTTTACTGCTGTTGACAAGTATTGCCCTTTCTTTAGTATTTCTACAACGTCAAATATCATCGTGGAATTATTTCTGTCTTCCCTTGATATTCTTTCCTGGATCTTTAATTATTTACATGTTTTATTGACTGATGGCATGCAGTTATTTAATTTCAGACATGAAGGATGAGAGTTATACTAAGTGCTATGCTTATTATATTTTAATAAAAATGTGTTGGTTTGATAACCAAATCTCATTGTTACTTTACCATAGTATCTCTTGAAAGACATGGAAATCCTCACTGGATATTTTTCAAAGAAAAGAAAATGCTTGAGCCTATACTAGTTAGCTGGTCTAGGATTAGGTTATGATAAGTTGAAAAGTACATTTTTTTTTGCAAAGTTTGTACATGAAGTATGTCTCTACTAGACAGGATAATCCATAATAGCAGTCCTTTTATTTCATGCAGAATCGGAACTGTTTTCCTTCCTTCAAACTTTATTTTGCTCATTGTAGTAATCTTTGACTGGGGACTTGTCAAGTTGTGCACATACTGCATGCTCTCTGCTATGTAATTAATTACAGTGGGGTTTAGAGTTGCTTGAGTTTTTAATGACATGCTTCCTTTTCCTATAGTGCATTTATGCCTACAGTCATTATATTATTCATGATTATTCATTGAACTTTCAGACTTTTTGGTTTCAATGGTGGGAGGTTAAGGATGGATGAGAGAATTGATTTTGGCATGAGCGATCCTGATTTAGTTCCCTTGATCATCCAGGTATGGAGTACTGATGACAATCCATTGTATAAATGTTAATTCTTTATGTTTCTCTATTGAGCTGTGACTACTACAAATTTCTTTCCAATATTACTGTGCAAAACCTATTTATTTTATACTAACTGTAGTGTATGTGTGTCACAGCTTTCTTTATTGCTTGAAAGCTGGGATGCTCGCTTGTATAAGAATTATTAAATGGTTTCTTTTGTGAATTCTGAAGGGAATTTCGTCTTTTTGTTGCTACGTACTAGTATATGTTTATGTTTGCCAAGTGAATGTATAAACATGTGTCCTTTGGGACTTCCTTTGCTATACCTGAGTTTAGACCAGTATTGTTGAATTCTACTCCCTCCATCGCACATTATAAGATGATTTGGCTTTTCTAGATGCATTGATTTTACTATGTACCTAGACATAAGTGTATATATATCTAGATGCGTAGATAAATCTGTCTCTAGAAAAGCCAACACGTCTTATAATTTGGAATGGAGGAGAGTTTGTTTGAGTTCCATTACATGATATACATGGATCAACACATTCTCTTTTTTTTTCTGCTCCTGATCACTGATGTCTTGGAAATCAAAGTTCCTGTGAAATTCACAGTTAAAAATGTGCCCCATTGCAGGAAAATTATATCAATTATCGGCCTAACACCATCGGGAAGGATGAAAGTGGAGTTAAAAGAATGAATGCTCTAGCTCGGGCTGCTGAATCTATAGCAGACGGTGATCTTGTTAATGTACAAATAAGAAGATATCGACAGTGGCAGTTGTCGCAAGCTGCTTGTTTTGCTTCGTCTATAGTACCGTAAGTATTGATCAGGGTCATACTTTATTATATGTTGGCACTGGTATTACTTTATTTTGAAATTTGCGAAACCTAGTTTTCTAACCTTACACATTTATTTTCAGTGCTGCTTTGATGCATGGGAACAGAGAAGTCCTTGAAGCAGTATATTCAAACCCTAACTGGCACTATATTTATTTAGTATATTTTACTTTTGCTTATTGGGTTAAATTAAATTGGGTAACAAATACATTTCAGGGTGAGCGAAACTTTAATAGGTTTGGTGGATGGTTGGGTAAGTACTCGACTACTAACAAAACAGAAGGCTACTGGAAGATGTCCACAGTCATATTCTTGCCTCCCAGCAAGCAAACTTGGACAGGTAGTTGTTTTACATATCCTTGAGATCTATCTGTGCCACGTTCAGATCTTGAAGATAAAATGTTTTTTTCTATTCTGAACTATGAGAACTGAAGAAATTAACCATTGGTTGTGTACCTTGAATAGTTGAATGACATCCAGACTTTTAAGTGATTATTGTGGGTCTTAAGTTTTATGATTCTTGAGAACTGCAGGGAGGCATTGAGGTTGGATTATCTTACTCTTATCTTGAGAGAGCTGACTGACCCGCTGAAAAAAATGTCAAAGGTTGTTTTTTCATCTTTTACCTCATGAATGAACTCCATCTTTTCATTTATCTTCATTGTGTCTCATGATGATGATAATCCACGTGCTTTATTAGGTGTTTGAAATTGGTCCCAAACTTTGCTGTTTTTCAGTAGTCTTGAAAATAAAGATGCCACACAACTGATGAATGATGAAATTAAATTTTGCTTCAAAAATTCCCACAGATGACTGAACTCAGATGTAAGAAATTAAGACTGTAGAAGTAGTATTCTATGGTAGTAGCTTCTGCAGTTGTCCAAGCACCCTACCACATATCATCTGAACTCTGAAATACAAAGCTTAGAAGTTATTATTATTCTTTTTTTCTGTTCTTGTGTTCAGACAATGTGTGTAACACCTGAAGTTCTGTGGCTGGATTGCTTAGTAACCTACCATAACATGGAGTTGCTAAAATTGCTTAGTCAGTAACTAGCATTTGTAGCTCTTATTTTGTAATATAGTAATCTCGAATACATTTCCCTGTAGAAATATTTATTTGAGCTATCTGCTGGAATTTTATATTTTTCAATTCATCCAGGATGAAGCTGTTCAAAAGGTGGTAGAGTTTATGGATACATACTCTTTAAGCCAGGAAGACTTTGACACGATTGTGGAAGTATCCAAATTTAAGGTTGGTTCCTAGATCAGTTTGATGTTTGTTCTGTTTAATGTCATGTTCACTTGATCATCCTTGAATGGTCACATAATTTTGCATTTGCATTTGTGTTTGCGTTGAGTTTTTCTTTTCTTTTTGTCAGGTATTGGCTGGTAATTTTGCATGGTCCATTGTGTCAATGACTATTATCATTCTTAATTGTTTTGAGTAGTGTGATCAGGCAGTAGCCTGTTCAGCACTTCAGCTATTGTGTTCATCCTGCGCAATTTGCTTGCATTGTTGCCACGTTATGTTAACCATAAAATGGGAACATATCTTAGACATCAGCAACCATGTGATCTATGGATATTGGATACAAAACTATAGTGACTTTGAAATACAACAAATATGTTAACTCGTAGATAAATGCATTTATCGAATTAACATGTTGGAAGCATTTATGCAGTTTTGTCCCTATCTGAGTAAACTTGTTTTTCATAGTTTATTTTGTCTTCATTCCCTGTCATGTGAATCTGAATAAATTTATTTTGTAATGTAGGGTCATCCAAGTCCTATGGATGGGATTCAATCTGCTGTTAAAAGTGCCTTGACAAAGGCATACAAACAAGGAAGTAGTTCTCGTGTTGTTCGAGCAGCAGATCTAATAAATATTCCAGGCATGAAAAAGCCTTTAAAGAAACGAGTGGCGGCAATCTTGGAGCCAGTAGAAGAGAGCCTGCCGGAAGAAAATGGACTAGCATCAGCTGATAATGACGAAGATGATTCTTCTGATGCTGAAAATAATGGTGCGTGTTCCTTTCCCATATAACAAGCAGAAAAAATCACGTAGATGCTTGTTTGTTTGACTAATGCGTCAGCCATTTGCATAAAATGGACCTGTTTTGAGTCAACTTTGTGGTGCCACAGTCTTCATTTAATGCAATTGTGAAATTACTCAATTTTTTTGGAGATTTGTAGCATCATTCAAGTAAATACAAATGGAGATAATAGAAACATGAACATGTGGTATAGCTACACC
Source organism: Coix lacryma-jobi var. lacryma-jobi (assembly GCA_009763385.1). NCBI lineage: Eukaryota > Viridiplantae > Streptophyta > Magnoliopsida > Poales > Poaceae > Coix > Coix lacryma-jobi. The sequence continues at coordinate 164,673,701 of CM019824.1, forward strand.
TAACTATAGAATGGTTAATGCTAGAGCTATAAATAATACATGTACTTCTGACTTTAACACACGCCACACTAACATATGGTATGGCCAGTTCTATTGGAAGTTTTTAGTCAGTTGGATGCTATTGGAAGCTGCATCTATTAGCACAGTTGGTAAAACGTTTTCAGTCAGTTGGATGCTATTGCAAGTTGCATCCAGAAAGAAATATTCTTTTCATATGACTTGCTGTCTAATCACTTTTTTTCTTCCTTCAGATGAACTTGTGCCTGCCGACTCTACGCCGAAGCTTGACCTGCAAAGTGACAAGAAGAAAGGTTCTCATACTTGTTGGGCATTTGCTGCGAGCCTATCCATCCCTCTGAATTCACTGTGCCTAACTTTTTGGTAATTCATCTGCCTCCAGGAATTCAAGTCCAGCTTGACCTGAAGAGCAATGGGAATGGCTCTGGTGGGAAGAAGGCGCCTGCCGCCAGATCAAGAGCGAGTGGGTCAGGTGGGAAAGCCGCTGCGGGAGGTTCAGCTGGGAAGAGGAAGAGGTAACTGAGGCATTCGCTCGCCCACAAGTTGGCCGGCGTGACTAGTTTGGACGGATCCCTTGGTAAATAAGGAGCAGGGCGAGGTTCAGAGTTTTGCTTGTACATACGCTCATCCAATGGCACCTGTAGGCACTAGGCTACTGTACCTGCTCACATGTTATCTCCAAGGGCGTCCATGTCAAAATTTGTTTGCACTTAGGCAGTTAGGCTACTTCATGGCTGACAAGCGTGAATTTGATGTGGTGTGTTGCACTTGTGAATTTGTCAATACCACGGGGCCGTTGGCTTTCTCTCGGTATAATGTGTCTTCTTCTCTTGAGCCTTTGCTCGTCATCTTGTTTACAGTTTGGATCAAGGTAGATGACATGAATAAACGCAGGTTATGATATGCCTGTACAGTTCTGCTACTAGTCGCTACCTCCTTGCACGGTAGATAGGATTTTGATGTATGAAGGATGTGCAGTACCGAGGCAGTAGGCAGGAGCCAACTAAATTCCATATCCTATCCTGCATTTGCACACAATTGGATTCGGAATCCGTATCCAGTCGGGATCGGTTCGGAGAACTATTCACACCCCTTTCACCCCTAGTGTCCTCTAGGTCTCTAATAACTTTCTAAAATTACAGGTCTGGCTTTTCAAACTTAAACAGGCTATACAGGGTCCCTAAACTGGCCATACAAGGTAATTTTAAACTTGCATATCCAGATCCTTAATTAACCATATAAGGTTTAAGGCGGTGTTTGGTTCCCACCTCTTAAAGTTTAGCCACTAAAGTTTAGTGGAGGTGACTAGAGTTGTAGTGTTAAAAGTGACTTTTAGTGGGGGTGTTTGGAACTTTAGTGACTAAAAATGACTAAACTTTAGTGACTAAATTTTAGGGGGTGGGAACCAAACACCCCCTAAATTAACATTGTTTATGATAAACCAACTAAATATATATTGACCGTGCACCCAACATGTGGGCTCACATAGTCATCCATCTCTCTCACCTCCTCCTCTAGTCCCTCACTTAATTATACAAATTTTATAGGACACTTGAAAGGTGTTCCAAAATATATTTTTTCAATAAATCAAATTTCCCTAATTTCAGTTATTTACATAAAAAAATGTCACAATACCGAATAAATATACTACTAGTATTGTAGATGTTGGTTCATTTTTAAACAAGTTTAACATATGGAAAAAAAACTTAAACATGTTACATTTTTGGAGCAGGGAGGAGTAGTATAGCGATTTATAAACCTCGTCATATCAACGGCGCTTCAACGTGTGCACCTGCTGCTTCAAATCAAAACAAAACAAAGAAAAAAAAAAGAATTGCACCTGCAACAGAGCTTCAAATCAACAACCAGAGTGAGCTAATTTTCTCAAAAAAAAAAAAAAAAAAAACCCAGAGGAGCCGCTCAACATTTCACACTCCCCGACCGGCGCGCCCTTTCCCCCTTCCGGGACTCATCCGAGGAAGCGCGCCGCCTCCGATCCGCGGCGCCGCGTCGCGTCCGCCGATGACGAGGGCCCACCTGCCGGCGGGGGCGGCGCAACGGCGGCCGACGGTGGCGCTGCTGCTGGGCCTGGCGCTCGCCTTCTGCCTCGCCGTCCTCTCCATCCAGTCCTCCTTCTTCGCCGCCCCAGGTAAGGCCTTCCGCCCCGCATTCCCAACCCCTAGCTTTCCCTCATCGGGCTGACGAGTTCGCCCTTGCTCTCCCACAGGGGCGCCGGGCAGGAGGCTGGATCTGGACGCCGACGACGTGCGCGAGCTCGCGGGGTTCCAGTCCCGCGTCCAGCAATGCGTGGTACGTCTCCTCAATCGCCTCGTGCTTGTGCACGGAACCGCAATTGCTTTGTCATTCCTTTTCCTTCAAACTTCAACAGTGACAAAACCCATTTGTTTCACATCTATGCTGCGATGCTATTAGCTAATGTTACAATCGTGGCGACTGGGAACAATGACGGGTTGCCAGTGATGCACTGATGCTGTAGCTATCAAGGACTTTAGTCCAGTAACACATAGGTTCTTCCGAAGTTACAGTAGTTCCTCAACCGTTGATTCACACTACTCGTAGAAGCTGTTATTGTCTCATGTGATGTAGAGGGATTGTTCATTTCTCTTTATCTTTCTTGTGATGAGTGTGGAGTATATTCCTTGATTATGATTATGTGTAACTGGGCATTCAGTTTTGTAACTAATGCTGCAAGGTCCTATGGATAGTTTGGTTGATTTTGGCATCTCTGGTAGGCTGCTCTTCATTACTGGGAATCTTTGTTCCCAATGTTATCTCTGATAGGCTGCTCTTCATTACTGGAAATCTTTTTTCCCATTGTTATCTCTGATAGGCTGTTGTTCATTGCCTGATATTTGTTAATATGTTATCATTTGTGTTTGTGTCTCCACATGAGTACAGAGGAAAAACAGTCATCGAGTGCAACCATTTTGAGCTTATTTTAAACCTTCTCAAGACACAAAAGTCTTGTGACTATATGCAACATTTCTTCAGCTTAGCAGTGCAAAGCTTGCTTGCTTGCTTATTTTTCTTCAGCTGTTTGATCATCTTCTGCCTTCCTTCTGAAGTTTCGTCTTTATTTAGGCTAGCAGAGGACTTGGTCTCACAGCAGATATTATTGATCATTGCAAGCTGGTCCTTAAATTTCCTGAAGGAACCAACAGCACCTGGGTCGGTATTCCTCCCATTTTTCTGGTCAATGGCTGCTATTCCTCACCTAGAATCATGAGTTAAAGATTCATCTGTGATGATATTTCTTGACATTTTTGTAGTATAATGCCCAGTTCAAGATTTTTGAACCTCTGGAATACAAATATGATATCTGCGAAACTATCCTATTGTGGGAACAGGTTAGGACATTCTTCTAGACTTACATGTTTTCTCTTGTTACTTATATGCTTGTGTTAATACTAATATGATCGCAGTACCGCAACATGACAACTGTATTGACAAGGGAATACTTGGATGTGAGGCCTGATGGATGGTTGGATTATGCGGCTAAAAGAATTGCACAGCTGTAAGCTTAAGATTTTTTTTCATCTTTTCTTTTAAAGTAAAATCAATCCCTCCACATTGGTAATACTTCCTTTGATTTCAAAATGTGCAGTGGTGCTGATAAATGCTACAACCGTACTCTCTGTGATCAGCTTCTTAGCATTTTACTGCCTGCTAAACCCCCTTTCCATCCACGCCAGTTCGCAACATGTGCAGTTGTTGGTAACTCAGGAGATCTCTTGAAAACAGAGTTTGGACAAGAGATTGATGCACATGACGCTGTGTTTCGGGACAATGAGGCACCTGTCAACAAGGTAAACATGTTGCATTATTTATCAAATCTATCCCATAGAAGTTCTGCAAACGAGCCTGTTTTTGGTGTACAGTTCTTGGCCTCTAGTTGCCCAGATCTCATGATTCATATATTACTTCTCTTTCTTGTTTCTTGAGCTTAGCACCTCACTTTCTTAGCTGTGCTGATAAATTTGTTTCCTCTTGAGTATCAATATGGAATAGCCATTGGTAACTGATATTATTTATGTTTTCATCCGTAGAAATATGCTAAACATGTTGGATTGAAAAGGGACTTTCGACTGGTTGTCCGAGGTGCTGCTCGAAATATGGCAGCAATACTGAAGGGCTCCTGTAATGCTGTAATCCTGATTTCTTCCAACTTACTATTTGTCCCTTCTATATAATATGCTGTAGAAATTTATGGTTCTGAAGTTGGTTATCAAATAGAGTTTAGACATGTGGTAAATATTTCTGTTATGGCATGTGAGGGCTGCTTTTAAAACAATATTACTGTTTTGCTTTCCCTCGCAGCTGATGAGGTGCTTATCATTAAAAGTTTGACGCACAAAGAAATCAATACGGTGATAAAGGTAACATATCTGCATATTGTTTCATTGAGCTGAGTTTGTGATATGAACTAATTTTTACTTGATATGACTCATGAAGGTCATGCTCACTTATATTGAACCATGGGTTACTTGCAGGAACTTCCAAATCCTGTCTACCTTTTTCAAGGTATAGTTTTGAGAAGAGGTGCTAAAGGAACTGGCATGAAGTCCATAGAATTGGCTCTTTCCATGTGTGATATCATTGACATGTATGGTTTTACTGTTGATCCTGGGTACACAGAATGGTGAGTTAATAAATGGCTACAATACTGATTTACTGTTTGGTGCATGGAAATGTAAGGTAAACGTAAAGGATTTTAAGCTGTGAATGTTACCGGCGGGAAACACATTTGAACTATTTTTATTTACGTTTTCATTACTGTGGAACTAACCAAACAGCACCTGAATATTAGAACATTAACATGGCAGTTGGCACTATGTTTCCCAATGTTCTTTTGTATAAATATATATTCTGCTCACTTCATTATTTCAGGACACGGTATTTCACAGGCCCTAGGAAAGGGCACAATCCACTGCAAGGCCGAGCTTATTACCAACTTCTTGAATGCCTGGGGGTAAGCCTCGACCATGTTATCATTATGGTCTATCTGCATAGATTTGTCCTGACCTAAGTGATAATTACCATGTGTAGGTCATTCGTATCCATTCTCCCATGAGAGCACAAAGGGTGGAAGATTGGTCAGACATACCAAGCAAAGGAGAGATCAGAAGGGCACACACTGCAGCTTTTCATCTAAAAAAGCATGAAGCTGGCCAGCCAGCTGAACTGGGGCCATTTAGCAATTGCAAGGTGTGGGGAACAGTTGACCCTGACTATGGACCGGTATCAGGTACTTCAGATATGAGTGAGACACGCAATAATTCAAACTACAGCAAGTGGGAGTTGCTTCCACTTGAGAAGCTGAGAAGAGAAGCTCAGGAACACCATATCCAAATGGGTGGCGTGTCTCTATACAAGATGGATGGAAACAAGTTGGATGATCTTGTCTGTGTGAGGCACCAGCGTTCATCAAGTTAAGACCGTGGCGCTCAAGCCTGGACAAAGATAGTGTTTTGACACTTTTAGGACTGGTTTCGTGGGGGTTCTGAAAGGATGCTAGACAGCAAGAGTCAAAACATCCGATGAGACTGCATACGTTGCTGTATCTACTTGTAAAATTACATGAGGCATCGGATTCTGAGCGCAGCAGCACTACCTGGAAATAGATGATTCTTATATTGGTTGTTTAGGTACTTCAAACTGTTTAAGGGCGTGGTTTTGTGGACACCACATGATATGGTTTTCACTTTCTGACACAGCTGTAACTAGATGCCAAAGGGTCTTGCCATTTCTCAATTATGAGGCGCAGTTTTGTCACCGATCCAGCAGTCCCTCAATTCCAAATCTGTGACGTTTGATGTTAACTGACACTTTCTCATCTGACTGTCTCAGTTGAGTTCATTTGCAGAATCAATGCGTACTTTTGAATCTTGCAAACTGATTGAGGACGCCGGCAACAGCTGCCCTTCAGCTGCATGTTACTCCTTCCATTCCAAATTATAAGTTATTTCAAGAAGTTTGGGGAGTTAAAGTTTTCTAAGTTTAACAAAATTTATATAATAAGATCATATTTATGATACTAATCGAGTAACATTATATTTTTTATTAGTTATATTTTCATAATATATCTATATAATGTCATAAATCTTTGTTTTTCTCTCTATAATTCTGGTTAAACTTAATTTTTTTTGACTTGTTAAGATTCTTAGAATGATTTGGAATTTGGAACGGAGGGAATACAGTCCCGATATAATTTCCAATTCACATGATTGGTACGCAACACTTATTTTTGTCAGCTAAAAACAGAGGTTACTTATTTTTGTCAGCTAAAAACAGAGGTTCTTAGACTGTCTCCAACGGGAAGACCTAAACCCATATTTGCATCCCGGATGGACTTTTGGGTATTGAAATCGGTCTCCAACGGATGACCCATACGCAAGACGCAATTTGCGTTCGAGGAGAGAGGAGATGCAAAGTTGCGTCGTCCTTCGCACGCGACGCAAACGCTCTTGTCCCTCCCGTGCGACGGAGACGGAGGCGGAGCTGAGCCCGAGTTCGCGTCGGAGAAGAAGAAGTTGTGCCCTTCGCCCCGAGCGCCGCCGGAGAAGAAGAAGTTGCGACCTCCGCCATGAGCGCCGCCGGCCGCGAGGACGGGTCCGAGCCGGCGGGCGTCCTCCGCCCCGAGCACCGCCGTCGCGAGGGCGAAGCGCGCGCGAGCGAGCCGCGCCGGCCAGCGCCCTCCGCCCCGAGCGCCGCCGGCCACGAGGACGGGGCTGAGCCGACGGGTGTCCTCCGAGCACCCGTCGTGAGGGTGGGGCGCGCACGAGCCGCGCCGGCCTGTGCCCTCCGCTCGGGTGGTGGGCGTCCTCCGCCCCGAGCACCGCTGAACGCCGGAGGGAGGAAGAGGCGCCGCCGCCGGCGGCCGGAGGAGAGGGAAGGGAGGGAGGAGGAAGAGAAGAGGGACGGACGGGTGTGAAGATAGGAGGACGCATTTTTTTTTATCTGTTGAAGAGGATGTTTGTTTGAGTATCCTGGTTTTTAAACTACGGTGGTCCATGATGGTCCGGTTCTCCACGCGGTTCCGCGAGCCGCGCGACTCCCGCGGAATCAGGCGGCACTGCTGCGCGCCGCCCACTTCCTACACTGCCACCGGCCCAGCTCCAGAAGCCCACGCTGCAGCGACCGGCGCGATGAGACGCGAGGCCGGCACCCTCAACTTTCCCCCGCTCCGCTTTTCGGCTTTTCCGCTTCGTCAACGGCGCTGGCACCGCGTAGGAGTACTAGTTGCCAATGCCATCGGTGAAGTATCCACCTCGCAGACCGCAACGGGGGCACGAGCAGTATGAAACTGTGCGGATGTGCGATTTAGTCAGCAATTTTAGAGGGAAAAAAACTGCATCATAATCATATAAGCCCGCTGTCGCTATTGAAATGGTGAAATCAAGAGCCCAATAGATAGATGAATAAACAAACATAAAAGGCTCTTTTTATTTAACATAAAGAACTGCCTTTATCTCCAAAGATCTTATATAGTAAAGTACAATAAATGAGTATTCAAAGTACAGTGGGCTTAGGTTCATAACTGTTCAAAACCAGTAAAAAACTGAAATATCCAAAAGTTAAACATGAGCAAGTGGGGCGCCTACGTGCCGAAACCCCCCCCCCTCCCTTGTTCTTCTTGTTCGTTCGTCTCGCCTGCCCCACCCCCGCCCCCCGCGCGCCGCCCACCCGCCGCGGCCGCGCTAGGGTTCGCCGGAGCTGCGCCGATGCGGCCGCGGCCGCTGCGACGCAGCTCCGGTGAACCCTAGCGCGCTGCCGCGGCGGCCTCCTTCCTTCCCTCCCCGCTGCCACACCCGCCGCCGCCGCTACGGCCGTGACGCCCCCCCCGGCCACCGCCGCCGCCGCCAGGACCCCAAAACCGCCCGACGACCTTCCCCACCGCCTGGCCTGCCTGCCTCCCCTCGGCCGGCCCCTTCCTTCTAAGGTCGCCGGAGTTGGAGGAGGAGGGGGCGATGACGGCGGCGTGGGCGCTGGCGGCGACAACGGCGCGGGCGACGCGTACACAAGGCGGGCCTTGGGCCACGTGGGCCAAAATGGGACGCGCGCGGGAGGCGGGAGGAGGGTGGTCGGCAGGGAAGATTTTCATGAGCAAGTCCAGATTCTCTCTCCTAGTTCTCTTAGCAGTCTATTGCAAATCAGTTTTTTGGATTACAAAATTCATCATATTCTTACCGGAGATTAAAATCCATCCTATTTTTTTTTTTATTTTGGTATCATAATTTTACCAGACATATGAGTAGAGAGTAGAGATGGAAAAACAACTTAAACTAGCTAAAACAATAAACACTCCAGCCATTAAGGATCCTAAGGCTGTGACATAGTCCCGCTGAATGTGCAAGGCCTCCTCCGCCTGCTGCGCTAGCTCTTACTGTTGCTGCTCGACGGGCTGCGACTGCCCCTGGAGCTCCCACCGAGGGGACATGATGCGCCTAGTATTTCGACCGAGGCCCAAGGTCTGCGCGTCAATGCTGATGGGGGCAACAACTGGCGATGGTCCGGTGGTGGTGCGGAGTTCCAGCCTCGACGTCGCGCGATGGCTAGGGCAGGCGATGGGCTTCACCAACGTTGCACAACTGCCTTTTCTCCCTTCCGCAACAGTGGGCTTCAGTGGTGGCAAGCGGTGGGAGTTGTGCGGCATGCAAGGGAGGCGCGATGTGGGAGAGGGGGAGCCGGATCGTGGTAAGGTGGGCGGATTAGCGAGCGGTGGTGCGGGGAGCTGGGCGGCGGTTGCGCAGGAGAGAGAGCAGGCGAGGTGATTAGCGAGGACAGGGTCATTAGTGTTGACAAAGACAATAACATGCCAGTCTTTTTAGATATAACTTAGGACGTCGTTTTTTGCGGACCGTGGATCATATAATATACCATACCAAAATAGGGTTTGGGTTTGTCTTGCTCGGAAGGACCCGTGGAACGGACCACCGGATTTGAATATCGACACGGTGCATATATATGCAGCCGGCGGCATCGCATCTCTGTCGTTCGACAAAGCCAGAAAAGAGTATATGTCGCTGTTGAGTGTGTACATCCAAAATTTTTAAAATCTTTGACGTAGAATGTCGACACCGCCGTACCTCTACAAGCGGAAGTGAATTTCACTAATCACAGATGACGGCGATCCCACGCAATACCTCATCACTGGCACACTAGGAGCGACATTTTTTGGAGAACAGTGTATTTTTACGCTTCATTCACGGAAAAGGTTCCGACACTCCGACAGTGCCGTATTTTGGATGATGCAGTAGTTACCTTGGTAGTAGACATGTACTGCTTCCAATAATAGTATAAGGTTCCGTTTATATTTTTTAGAATTGAATTTATTTTAAAAATCATAATTTAGACATATACTCTCTCCGTCCCTAAATATACTCCCTCATCTGATCGACTCTAGCTTCGCCACTGCTCACATACACGTTTTCCGGATGACAATTAAAAAGGGACGGATGGAGTATTAAATAAGCTAGTTAATATAGTTGTATATGGATTATATTTATATATTATTATTGACTATATGAGAAAGATATTTATGTGTTGTATTTCTATCGTAGAGAAGCAAGTTGAAAAACATTCTATAAGTTGCAAAGTAGAAATATAATATGGTCATCTATAGAATCAAATTCTATCTCCGACGTTATAAATTTGAGGTTGACTTATATGTGAACTTTGAAAAGTGTTGCATATTCTAAGTCAAATAGCCTAGTTTATTAAGTAGATTTTTAGATAAAAAGATCCAAACGATCCCTAAGAAATAAGTGAAGTTTGCCACCCTAAATGTAATGGATTTAGGGTAAACTAAGGCTCCTTCATTATTAATTAATTATAATGCATCTCTCTCGCCTCTTTCTTTCCTCATATTTTGGCCAATAAATCAAAGATTGTACAGTTTTACTTTGATATGGACTTACATTTGATTTTTCTCACCTCCCTTAAACTGACATAAAAATCCTAAGAAACCTTTGTATTTAAGGGTGATTAGAGCAACATTTTCAACTAAGGTGCGTTTAGATCCGGCAGAGCTAAATTTTAGTTCTGTCACATCAGGTATTGAACGTAGACTAATGATAAAACTAATTGCATAACCCTAGGCTAAATCGTGAGATGAGTCTATTAACCCTAATTAGTCCAGAATTTGATAATGTGGTGCTACAATAAATATTTACTAATTATAATTAATGAGGCTTAATAGATTCATCTTGTGAATTAGGCCAGAGCTTATGCAATTGGTTTTTATAATTAGCTCATGTTTAGCCCTCTTAAGTAGCCTCCGGCCAATGTGATAAGGACTAAATTTTAATCTAAGGATCGAACATTTATATTTCAGGTTTCTAAAAATGAAGTTTTGCTCTCACTCCTGCCTCGACGACACTGCCCATCCGCCAGTCCAGGCCCAGCCCTGGGGGGTGCCAGCAGAACCACTGCACTGCACAGGGCCCATTGTAACACCTCTGGTGTTTTAAAATGTAATTAACCTGACATGTCATCATCATTAGTCATTAATCATTCTTGCCTTGCATTTATGTTTGCTTAGTACTGGTGTAGCAATCTCTTTTCAAAACCCTAAAAAGCCCTAACCTTCCTATAAGGGCAAAATGGTAACTTCACCTCTGTGCCTAGCTTTGTGTAATTCTTGTTCAGTTTGATGTCTTGAAGTTTTGTTGTGTTGGCCAAAGTTCAAAAATCAAAATCAGATTTCAAATTCCTTTGCAAAACCCTGATTTCCAAACCCTGGATTTTATCCCTCTTTTTGTAATTCAAAAATTATTCAAAATTTGGGGTTGGTCCAAAAAGCAAAGTTGTAGATCTGGCCAAGAGAAACAACTTTGGTATTTACAAATTTTCAAGTTTCTGTACAAAGTTTGAAGTAAATCCAAATTCATTCAAATTCCAGTTTTTGTCCCCTTTTCAGTTTTCAAAACTTATTTAAAAACTATTGAGTTTCAGAAAAAGTGTATATTAGCAAAGTTGTAGGTTTTGATAAAAGGAACAACTTTCATATTTGCAGATTTCCATCTTTCAATGTAAAGTCAAAAGTAATTTTGAATTTATTCAAATCCCAAAAGTGTTCCCTTTTCTGGTTTCAAATGTGGTTCAAAAACTATTTGGATTTTGAAAATGTTCATGTTGACAAAGTTGTAGATCTCATTTTTCTGCACAACTTTGGTATTTTGAGTTTTTTCCGTGCAGTTCAAATTTTGGGAGAAATTTGCAAAATACAGAAAGTCAAAACCTAGACCTAGCCCTGTTCATCCCCTACCTCTAGCCGGCACAGAGCAGGGGGGGGCCCGGCCATGGCGCCTCGCCGGCGCTGCGCACGCCGCGTGCCTGGCAGCCGCACGCGCGCCTCCAACCTGCCGCCGCTGACCCCGTGATCATTTCGCACCCGCTCGCGAGCGCTGACCCTCGCCCCCGTCCCCTACAGTGCCCAGGGCGTCGCCGCCGCGTGGCCGTCACCGGCGAGCCTTCGCCCAGGCCCTGGGTGCACGCCCGTCCTCCCGCCGGCTTGCAATCGAGTGCGCACGCCTCGGCCGAGCTCATCCACACCATCCCGTGCTCTCTACCGTCCCCGACCGTGCCTATAAAAGGGACCGCCGGAGTCCGAGCTCCTCACTCGTCTCCGCCGCCGTCGCCAGCCCACTCCGAAGCTCCCGCCGCCCAACCAACTAGCCCAACAGCTCCGTCTTGAGCTCGTGAAGCTTCCCCACCCCTCAATTTGGTCTCTACCGCCTCCTATCGCCCGGCGTAGCTCGCCGTTCCCATCTCCGGCGAAAACCCGGCGAGCTCGGGTTCGGGAAATACTCCCTCTCCGGCCATGATCATCCCTCCCCGACCCCTGTTTCATCTTCCTTACTCCCTTGCGACTCTAACTAGGCCCTTGCGGTCTCGTGTTATGCGCAGGATCGCCGGAGCGCCGATCGCCGCCGTGAGCCGTCCGCCGGTCACCGTCGACCATCCTCCTTCGTCCCTTCCCTCACCTCACCGAGCTCCTTAATCGACGCCGGTGAGCTCCCTGAAGCCTCCCATGCCCTTGGTTTCGCCTGCCGAGCCTCGCCTTGCCCGGCGTAGCCAGCGCCGCCGCTGTCCGGCCGCCGGCGACGAGCAGGGCGAGCACTGTTCCTTTTTTTTTCCTTTTTCTTTTAAAATATGAATAGTGTTCAGTTTTCATCTTTTTGTGTGATTTTCTGTGTTGATCCAAAAATTCTGAATTTTTGATAGTAAACTCTTTATGTCCTGAAGTATTTTAGAAAAATATGAAACTTGGTTTTTGTGCAAAAATTTGAAAATGAAAAATCTCCCTTTTAATTAAGAAATGAATGGTTTTGGATTTTTGGAGAGTTATTTATAGCTCCAAAAATCTTGAGATAATTTTTGTGAGCTAGTTATGCCATTCTGAGCCTCTGGTAAAATTTTGAAGTCATTTGGAGCAAGTTGATTTTTGAGCATTTATTTAAATAGTTGAATAGTGCCTTTTCTTAATTGAATGTCTGGAATTATTTGAGCACCTTAATGAACTCCAAAAATTATGAAATTTGTTTTGCCATCTATCTACACCATAATGAACCTATGTGATTAATTTGGTAATTTTTGGAGCAACTGCATAAAATGACCTTTATAAATAATTAAAGAAAAATAGAAAAAGTGATTAGGGTTCATGTTGTATGCCCTGTATTGCATTGTTCATGATAGCATACTCATGTGCATGCATCATTGCATTCGTATAGTCACCGAAGAAGGAGTCAAGATCGAGGCAGCCGCTGACGAACCTGTCCCCGAGGCTACCCCGAGCTCCGACAACTGCTCCGCCGCCCTCGAGCCTGCCCTCTTTGCTCTTCAAGGCAAGCCCCGGTGCATTTAGCCCTTCCTTGCTTTTATAAAAGTCTTACTTAAATGCTTTTGAGTTAAATTACTGCATTAGGTGATAGGAGTTGTGTGATGACCCATTACCTGCACTTTACCTCCACCAAAGATCCCCTACCCTGTTTAAAAACTATTTGCAAAAATGCTTAGCATTGCTATACAATAGATTTGCGATAAAATGCCAATTTCAAAAGTGTGATCACTTAAAGAACTTTTATGGGAATTTGGCTTTACTCCCCGGCCATTGACTTGGTATCTGATCCGTACCTTGTCAATTGCGAGGAGAGGTTGTCCGAGCGTACGGTGCCGTCATGTTGTAGTCCGGGACTCAACAGTTGACACCGACCGGGACAGGGTTGAAAAACTGACAGGACTATTACGCTTGGGTGAGATATAACCAAGGTATAGTTCTGGCTGAAAAATTAGGGACCATCCGTATGGGGGCCTGCTGGTCAAGACTTGTAACTATTCACATACTTCGGAAAGCTCTGGCTCCGAGGAATCCTTTATTGGACCGACAACCGCGCACTGGGAGTGGAGAGATGGCGGAAGTAGCATGTACCCACGTGGTCGTCGTACCTGGATAGGAGTGGTGTACTGTACTTCCGGGTGGCGTAGGACCGGGCCCAATCTTGGAGGAATCGTGGAAGACGAGTTGGCATATGCAAGCTTGGGTGCTACATATGCAGTGTGGATAGGGATCCTCAGCTGAGTATTATTTATCCGGATTAATGTTGCTCCTCGGTTATGGAGACTTGGTCACTGACTGTCAACGGAGAGTGGTTCTCAACTAGGAATGTTTTGAAATGTAAAATGAATCATGAACGATGAAGAATTGAGGAATACTGAATCTTTCCAAAGTAAAATAAGATTTACAAAAAAAATGCTTTTCTGCAAAATACTTGATCTTGCTTAAGCCTTACCTTGACTACCCTAAGCCTCTCATTCCTGAGTCTTCTCCCTTTTTCTTTAGTCGGGTAAGTCTTGTTGAGTACCCCAGTACTCAGGGTTTGTTACCCATGCTGCAGGTATGGCAGAATCCCCGATGTGTCTTGCACCCTGCTGCGTGACCATCGTCCAGGAAGAGGCCGATGAGGCCGAAGAATAGTTGTACACCCTCGGGCTGGGTGATTATAAGTATCTTTGCTGTTCTCCACTATGTTGCCTATGTCTATGTCTATTATCAGAACTTGGTTTGTAATAACTGCACCTTAATTTCTATTTGGAACCCTGCTTTGTAAAACTATTGTTATTTAAGTCTTCCGCTCTTTATTCCGATGTTATTTGTAAAAGTATGCAATGCTGTAACCGAATTGTGAGATGATCCTGCGGACATTGGGCGCTGATGTAGCCCAGCGATGGACAGTCTTAATTAAGTGGAACATGGGATCGGCTGTCAGAGGTTGACAGGGACCTGTGGGCCATGAGATTAGGGCCGTTCCGTCACACCCATGAAGCCAGGGGACCCATTCCCAAATATGTGATTACCTATAGTATTCAGCAGCCCAACATCCGAAGAGAAGAAATTGTCGATTCAGCTTCCTTGTTTGTAGATAAAATGTATTACTTGTTTAATAAAAATGTTTTTATGCATTACACTTATTAAAATAATCATTATATTATTAGACTAGAGTTGTATTAAGGCCCTTGCTTGTAGCTTCGCTCCGGGCCTTTAATTTGACAGGGCCGGCCGTGCGCCAGTCTTGCACTGCCCACAGCTAGGGGTGTGCTGCTGCTGCAGTGCTGCCTCATCGCCACTCCTTGCACACATATCTACAATGCAACTAGGCCGCTTGTTGCCTCGTCGGGCCTCTTTTAATCTAGAGAACCTCAAAACTCTAAACCAACGCCACTATTCTTATAAGCTCAACCATTCAAGGTGTCGCTTGGAATCATATCTACGCTGCAACTTAGGATGGATAATTGTTTCCACTATGTAAATCCAAGTTATAATTTATTAGGTATCTCTCTAGAATGCTAAAAAAAAAATCAAAATCAAACTATTTTCAAATTAATCAAATTTTACAAAAACGAGCATCAATATCTATGGCAACAAATTACCATCACCAGATATATTATAAAATATATTTTCATAGTATATCTATCTAATGCCAGAGATGTTGTTATACTTTTCTAAAAAAATAGTTACATTTAAAATATAACTTACGGTGATTCTAGAAATTGATTTATTTTAGACAGATGATGAAGTATAATAAAGACAAGAGAATGGCGAATCAGGCATGGTGGTCAAATGAGCTTGAGGAGAAATTTTCACTTTGCAATTAGAGCAACGCGTCGCTAGTGCACCAGTCCTGGTTCTTGACTTTTTTTTTTTTCTCAGGCACAGCACAACTTGCGCTTGTGACGGAGTCAAGGGCAATCCAAATAACATAGCAAATCCATTGCTAGAAAAAACGACTTAGTAGTTAAGTATATATGGCAGAAAGTTTAAAGCTGTATCACAAGCAATATCCATTCTCCCTTTTGCTATGAAGTCGAAGTGTGCCAGTGATGACTGACTCATTTATTATGTAACATAATCTCAGTTGAATTTCATGGACAAAAGAGAATCAGAACAAATCGCCATGTTTTGGATTCGTTGTCCTTTTATGGACCGAGTCGCATCGCATACAGAAAGCACACGGCAGATCAAAACTTTACTCGCAGATTGATATGATCATCGAGTTTGACAAAATCTTTCCTCTCCGCTCCGGCATGCATTGGTTTCCAAATTCCAAGAGCACGAGCGAGATCGATCTTGTTCCACGCAAATGCAATGCTAGGCAGGGCAGTGCAATGGATGATTGGCGACGACGCACTTGCCACTATCTCCTCTTCTTCCAGAGCTGGACGACGAGGGAGAAGCCACCTCCGTCCTTGAGCGCCGCCGCCTCCTCCGCGGCCGCCCACTCCGACACCGTGGCCACGCTGCCGGCCGACGACGCCGCGGACGTCGACGCCACCGACACCGACGGCGATGTGTCCGAGCCCGACCTGAACGGGCTGCGCCTCCACCCCCTCCTATCGCTGTCGCTGCTGTACCAGCTCTCGCCGCCGCCGCCGTGTGCCTGGTGGTGGTGGTTCCTGAAACTGAAAGAACTCTGCCTCAGCAAGTGCGGGCTGGCGCCGTCGCCGTCGTCGTCCTCGTCCTCGTCCACGTCGTCCGCGTCGGAGGTTTCGAACCGGAGCACGAAGACGGCGGCCGCGTCCGGGCAGAAGAGCCAGCCGTGGAGGTCCCACGTGACGCGGACGCGGCCGCCCGGGAGGTCCAGCCTCTCGCTGCCGCGGAACTTCCACCGGAGCCGGCGCACCTGGAGCGCCTTCTCGCCGTCGATGGCGACCCACATGGCGGACCCCTCCACGGCGAGGGCCACGTCGTGCCTCCCGCCCGCGACGCTGACGGTGGTCGAGTAGGCCTCCCCTCGTCCGTCGTCGGCGACGGCCGCGTTCTCCCGGCGGGAGAGGAGGAGCCCCGCCGACGACGCGTGGTCGTCCCCGACGGCCAGCGCGAGCTCGCCGTCCACCGACACGTGCAGGGAGTACCGGGACACGGGCTCCGGCCGGCGCCCGTCGGCCGCGAAGCGGGCGCGCGACAGGTCCCACGAGAACCTGACGGCGCGGCCGCCCGGCGCGGAGAACCGCTTCGACCCGCGCCGCCGCCACGGGAGCCACGGCCGGAACGCGAACCGCGCGGGCGCGCCGTCGTCGGCGCCGGCGAGGCGGAGCTCCGCGGCCAGGAGGAGGCCGATCGGAGCGCGGGACCACGTCAGCGTGACGCCGCCGAGGTGGGTCCAGTAGACGGACGTCGCCGAGGAGGACGGCGGCGGCGCCGCGGACGGATCGCCGCCACCACCTCGGGCGCCGGCGGCGAAGCAGGAGGAGAGCGGCATGGGGTGGTGCTGGGGCGCGGCGCGGCGCACGCGGGACGCGGCAAGTACGGCGGCCTCTTGATGGGCCAAGTTTTGTTGGCGGCTCGAGACGGGGGGTGGTTGCACCAGTGCGTACGCAGCGGCGAGACCGGCGACTCGAGATGGCCGCGTGTAAAATGTGACGCGGTCTCCCTCTCCCACCCTTTTTTTGTGCGATTTTTTTTTTTTTTGTATTTCGCGCATGATTGAAATTTTACAAACTTTGAAATGAGATGGGAGTTATTGGTGATTTGTACCGCGGCCGTTAAAAGTCAACCAAGGGCCAGTATTCGCGGCCGGCTGCGGCTACCCTGACGTGTCCCGGAGAGCCCCACCACACCAGTGGACATGGCTTCCTATTCCAACTACTGTCAACACGGTCGCTGCCATCCAAAGTTCCAAGCAAAGCAGCAAGCCAGCAAACGCCAAACGGTCAATGCGAGAGATGCTGCAGACTGTAGAGTAGAAGAGCACAATTCAAAGTCTGCAGGGGACGGCAACAGATACAGTATGCTGACCATTTCCTGTCAAACTCTACTACTCTGTAGTCTGAACACTGATTGACTGCCAAACTCGGGGGTCCACCACAAATCCCTGTCTGATTTTAGGTGATGAAGATTTGGCGGGGATTTACTTCAAACTTAAACAGGACAAATGTCAAAATCGTAGACAAAGCCCATAGAGATAGAGGCTCCATAAAAATACTCCCTCCATCTACACAATGAATACAATTATAAGAAGCGTGTCGGTCAAACTATATTAATTTTGACTAAATGTATAGTAAATAGTATTAGCATTTATGTTTTGAAATAAATTTATTATCGAGATATATTTTATAAATAATCTAATAATACTTATTTTGTCTTATAAGTGTAAGTATTTTTTTCATATAATTTAGTCAAAGTTTATAATGTTTGACTCTTCGGGATATAAGAGTTATATTCTTCTGTGGACGGAAGAATTAATTGTCAAGAACAAATCAAAGACATCCTCTGTGATCCTAGTTCGCGACGTGTGTTGGGTCCTCTAAATGTTTTTTTACAGACGGTATGAATATACATAACGTAACCCATACGGACTCGCATAGAACCTAGCACTAGTTGAGGTAAGATATGCTTTGAATTATGCATGCATTTGAGGTGACAACGTGAGAGTACCAACCGCCTACCAGGTTTCAAAATGTAGAAATAGAAATCGGCTACGGCTATTTTATTTAATTGTGTGCTCTACGTTTGATTTGAATTCAAGACCACTAGTTCTAACCATCATATTGAGTTGTTGTACTCATCAATCAGTTCAACCTAAGAGAATAAGTTGATAGAGAAAGATTAATTCACTTATACTCACTATTATCCTAAACGGTAAACGGTAAACAGTCGTTTACTCTCCGTTTAGTGTTTAGACCGTTTACACGGTGTTTAAATGGAATTAAACGGTCTAAACGGTTTTACATATATTACCAAATATGCATATTTATTAATGTAAAATAAATTATTCTAGCATTTATAAATATTTATATAATTAACAATTAATCATTTTAGTATGTATATATGATCATGCACGTAAAAAGAGTCAAATATACATATTTATACATGTAGAAATCAATTATAAATATTTATAAATATAATAAATTTAAGCATACAAATTTATATATATGTAAAAGTTAATTGTATTTACCATATGCTCGCCTAAATAGTCGTTTAAGAACAGTGGTTTAGCCCGTTTAACTCCGTTCTGTTTAGGGCGTTTAGACTGTTTACCATCGTTTTTTGACCATTTAAACGGTCAACCGTTTAATTTCCGAATAGCCCCTAAACAAAACAGTTAGCCACTGTTTACTGTTTAGGGGCCGTTTAATCTGTGTAGGCGAACATTGCTTGTACTTCAATAGTTTGTCTTATAACCTTCAACTTCTTCTCCGGTCTTACCGTTTGTACCGCTCTCACAATTACTACAGAAGAATCTTTATAATTTTAATCAAACTTAAGATGATTTGACTCTCTAAGATTTTTAGAATAACTTATAATTTGGGATAAAGAGAGTAGCAATGTTTGACTTAGGAGAAACCTAATATGACATGTAAAAAAAGAACGGAAAGAGTACGAGGATAAATAGTACAATAGAATATTCCACTATTTTAAGTCCCCCAACATTCGAAAATATTGGTTCTGGCTTTTTAACGCAATATGGTTCTGAAATTTAGCAGACTAGAATAGCTTCCTATTGACTTATAGCAAAAGGCGCCATCTTTTTTCTACCGGAGATGGCACGAATCAAAAGAATGTTGCATATTGTAATCTTATGTAGGGCTGAGGTGCCTAAATGATAATTGTGATGATGTTCTTCGGTGTGAATGTTACTGATGTGAGCTGCGGTCAAAGTAAGGGGTCGAAGGTTTGACCTCACTTGCCTCCATTGCCTGGACAATGTGTATGCTTTACGCGTGGGAAACATAATGATTTGTTTAAAGAAACAAATTCAGGGTTTGACTGAATGAGACTAATAGTTTAAATTCAGGCTGACTGCACGCGCGGTTGCAATCTTGTACACATCGTTTTTTCTGAAAATTTGCTTATCAAGCAGTGGTAATCAAGGTTGAGTTTTTGGTTTTGTTTCATCAGAAAATATGAAAAAGCTGGTACATTTTAAACTTTCAGAAAATAAATTGACAACCCCATATTTCAAAATTTTGAGTTTACTTTCCAAAATGAGTTGGTTTTAGCAATTAAAAATGGCTTATATTACGAACATAACTTAAATCTCCAATACGCTAGAATGTAATTCGTTTGGCCCAAGGCATATGGGCCCTCATCACTGCGTTAAACTCCTGTCCTAATAATTGGGCCATCAAATGGGGAAGATATCGAGTCCACTTTTTGAGCAAAGACCATGCATTCTGTTTTCTGTTTTCTCAAAAAAAAAAAAAAAAGCATTCAGTTTTATGGCTTGATTCCTCTCTTGATAAACGGGGAAAAAATGTTTACCAAATCTATATGCAGATCTTTGTAAAAACTAAACATATATTTTACGTTGCATCAGATTTTTGAAATCTGAACAAGGAGATCAGAATGTATTGGGAGATTTAATTTGTCAAAGTTGTATGATAATAAAAACTAAAAAGAGAACATTTCTCTCTCTTATTTTCCAGTACAAATGAAGTCTCCAACTTAGATCTGGATAAAATATTTTTGGAAAATACGTTAAACTTGCTATATAAATTGTGTACTTGAAATGTACATATACTCCCTCCATCCCAATGTGTCGGTGTTTCGTACCCGGGGTATCACACCAACGAGTAATATGATCGCGTGCTTCTCTTCCTGGATGGTGATGCAAGAGGACACAAGGATTTATCCTGGTTCGGGCAAAGAAGGCCCTACGTCCAGCGGGGGATGTTCTTGTATTACTTGCACCTAAGTGCTTGTACAGGGGCGAATACAAGCTTGGTGAGCGTGGACCGGAGTCCGGACTTAAGTGTATGGGTGTAAGGCGCTCTAACGTGTTTGTCCACGTGCGAATGAGGGCCCTGGCGTCCCCTTTTATAGGGCAAGGGGAGGCCAGGGTTACACAGGAGTTTTATAAGTGTCGGGGCGTACGACGCCCAATACGAAGTAGGGTAGGAATCCTGTCTTGTCGAAGACATTGTAGCCGACGTGGGCGTTGCTGTTGAGGCGTCCTTGAAGCGTGGCCTCCATCCCGGGCGCGGTCATGGAGGCGTGGCGGAGTGGAAGCCGTACAACGCCCATTCCGGCTTGTACAGGACGTAGCGGGGCCCCTCCAGGTCTTGGAGTACCTGTCTTCCAAGAGTGAGAGAGCTTGTCAGGGCTCGAGGGGCGCGGTGCCGGCCTCGAGGTGGTGCCACGGGGGCTCGAGGGGCGCGGAGCCGGCCTCGAGGTGTTACAGTGCAGGGCTCGAGGGGCGCGTAGCCGGCCTCGAGGGGTTACAGTGCATGGCTTGGCCGAACAGTGCTGTACTGGTGCCCTTTTGCCCATGCTTGTGGCGAAAACGAGACTTGACCTTTACACCGAGTTACTGTGGTACATGCTGTGCACTAGTGGACATGACCGGAGTAGGTGAAGGCATTAAATGCGTGGTATGGGCTGGTACGGCTGTTTGTACAGCTCGAGGTCCGTGCGTTAAGGCTCGAGGTGTAGGGGCGCGCTCGCCCGAGGCCTGGAGGGCTCGGGCGAGACGGAGAGCGATCGTGCTCGCCCGAGGCCTGGCTCAGAGGGCTCGGGCGAGGCGGAGAAAGAGCGTTCGCCCGAGGCCTGGCTGGGAGGGCTCGGGCGAGACGGAGATGGGGCGTTCGCCCGAGGCCTGGCTGGGAGGGCTCGGGCGAGACGGAGATAGAGCGTTCGCCCGAGGCCTGGCTGGGAGGGCTCGGGCGAGACGGAGATAGAGCGTTCGCCCGAGGCCTGGCTGGGAGGGCTCGGGCGAGACGGAGAGCGAGCGTTCGCCCGAGGCCTGGCTGGGAGGGCTCGGGCGAGACGGAGATTGAGCGTTCGCCCGAGCCCTGGCTGGGAGGGCTCGGGCGAGGCGGAGATTGAGTGCTCGGGTGTTTGCGTTGATTGGGGGTACCCCTTTTTTGTACCACCGACAGTAGCCCCCGAGGCCACGGGGGAGTGGTTGGAACTCCCTCGTGGGCTTTTTGCGAGTGTTAGTGGTGTTGGAGTGTCGAGTCCCCGAGTTTTGGATCCTTTTGAAGAAACCTCCGTCGCTGGGAAACCTTCTGCCCACTGGGCGCACCTTTCTTCTTTGTCGTGGGAAACTCTGCCCGAGGCCTGGCTCGGAGGGGCGTTCGTCCGAAGCCTGAAAATCTCATGCTCACACAAAGGAAAAAGATCAGTCGCAACTGCTCGAGTTATTTAACCCTCTTTCGTCGAGGGGTGCCAGGCTGAGCCGACCGTCCGGCTAGCTATCCGGTACGCCGGCTACCCTGGCTTGTCATCCCGCTGAACCCTTTCGAAAGGATGCGGGGTGGGATGCCTCGTACTACCACGAACGGATCGGGCGAGTATCGAGGTTCCCGGTGAGCTGGTAACGGGGCAATCCAAGTGAGACCTCGTGCCCCGTTCGATAGGGGTCGACTCGTGGCCCGGAGGCGATCTCATAAAGCATGGGTGCACAGTCTGCAGTGAATGTCGGGTCCTGTTCGATAGGACCCGGTGACCCTGACGTCTCCCTACGGGGGGAATTTCACTGCATGTCGTGCTCCCTGCCTCGGATACACGTGAGGGGCCTCGAGGGCTTAGCCCTCGAGGGATGCTGAGAGTGGCGCCCCTTGGTGTCCCTGACTCGGGCGCTCGAAGCCGGCTGTCGAACCCTTTTTGGGGGCCAGCCTTCGCTGCTTTGAGACTTAGGGCCGGAGCCCGTTTTTACCTTCCTGAAGAAGCCTTCGTCAGGAGTGGAGTTCGTGGCACCAAGACGACGGTCAGGAGGTCGGAGCGGTGGCCGCGGAGGGCCCCGGTAGTTGAGCGAATGCGGAATCGCTGGGTGTACCTGTCAACCGGCTTGAGACGAGGTTAGATAGGCACATTAAAGGTATTCGGTTACCTTTTTTGCCATCTGGAGACGGCGCCGGTATGTCGAGGAGGACATGCTGCCTCCTGATGCGGACGGCGGTGTAGGGGCCCTCCCTCCTTCTGGCTCGGACGTCAAGGCTGAGCGTGCGGCAGAAGATCCTGGGGAGGAGTACCAGACCGCGGCCTGCGTGCCAAGTTTGGGTGTCGAGGCCCTTGTAAAAAATCGTGTCAAAACTTATGGGCCGTCGAGGCCAGACATACGCGTATGACTTATTTATTTAATGAAGCTGTTTTCTTTTCAAATTTATTCGATCATCTCTCTTCGTCGCGAGCTCGAGCTTTTACCGGCTTAGTCTGTTTTCCTTCGACATGCGTCGCGAGTTCCTCGAGGTGAGGCGTAGGTAGGGTACCGTAGCCCTGGGGCGTAGGTGGTCGTCTACGTCGACGCCCCCCGACTCTTGGAGGCTCGAGGCATTTTAGGGACTTAGACGTTGCTAGTGCGCTCGAGGTGCGAATTGAGATGAGGGTCGAATTTTTGAAAAGAAAGGCGTGCTTTTTCCGGAGTCTGAGGGGGGACGCCCGCTGACAGGCCCCGAGGGAGGCTCGTCCCTGAGTAAGGCAGGGTCGAGGCTACCTTTGATTTGAACGAAATAAAGAACTTGGAAATGAACTTTTATTCATTCAAGATGCGACGTGTGCACAAAATACGAGAAATGAACGAAGCCTCGAGGCTTTAGGGATAGAAAACGACGTAGCTGTTCGACGCTCCGAGCTGGAGTCGGGCTCGGGTTTGTTTTCGTGGGGCAGCGCTGAAGGTCGAAGGCCGAGCCCCCGAGTCCGGTTCGAGGAGGGGCGTCGAAGGTCGAGCCTCCGAGTCCGGCTCGAGGAGGGGCGTCGAAGGTCGAGCCTCCGAGTCCGGCTCGAGGAGGGGCGTCGAAGGGACGTCGAGCCCCCGAGTCCGGCTCGAGGAGGGGCGTCGAAGGGACGTCGAGCCCCCAAGTCCGGCTCGAGGAGGGGCGTCGAAGGGGCGTCGAGCCCCCGAGTCCGGCTCGAGGTGGGGCGTCGAAGGGACGTCGAGCCCCCGAGTCCGGCTCGAGGTGGGGCGTCGAAGGGACGTCGAGCCCCCGAGTCCGGCTCGAGGTGGGGCGTCGAAGGTCGAGCCCCCACGTCCGGCTCGAGGGGCGGCGTCGTGCGTGGGTGCCAACTTAGCCAGCTCGTCTGCGGCGGGCGCCCACGTGCACTTCTTCGTCGTCGTCGTCCTCGTCGTCGCGCCTTGCCTTCTGTCCTTCGCCTTGGCCCGCGGAGTGGCCAAAGAAGGCCCCCACTGCCTCGTTGCCGGAGGCGAAGCTGGTGACCTGATCCATCAAGTCTTCGATCGTCCTGGGACGGTAGCGTCCTAACTCGTGGACCAGCTTTTGGCACGTCGTGCCTGCAAGGAACGCTGAGATGACCTCCTCATCAGGCATGTGAGGGAGCTCGAGGCGCTACTTCGAGAACCGCCGAGCGAAGTCGCGGAGGGGTTCGTCCGCTGCCTGCCTGCAACGTCGCAGATCCCAGGAGTTGCCTGGGCGCGCACAAGTCCCCTTGAAATTCCTGTCGAAGACCCTGACTAGGTCGGCCCAGTCATGGATCTGATCCGGCGGGAGCCCCTCGAGCCACCGGCGGGCGGTGTCCGAGAGGTAAAGTGGGAGTTGGCGTATGATCACACGGTCGTCGCCCTTCGCTCCGCCCAGTTGGCAGCCTAGGCGGAAGTCTGAGAGCCAGAGCTTGGGCTCGACCTCCCCGTCATACTTTACGACGTTGGTCGGTGGTCGAAAGCGGTCGGGGAGGGTCGAGCTGCGGATGGCTCGGCTGAAGACCCTGGGGCCCGGGGGCTCGAGGGTTTGCCGGCTGTCCGCGACCCGCTTTTGGGCTAGTCTGGCTTGAGGGGCGTCCGGCTGGCGGACCGACGTCTCGTGCTTGCTGCGGGGTGCGTCTGCTGGCTTCTCCGAGGCTGCCCTGCGCTGGCACGAGGCCGAGCTCTCGGCTATCTGCACAGCGGCCGTTTCGAGGAGGCTCTTTACTTCCCCAAGCATGCGTCTGGCGTCGGGGTTGGAGACGGCGGGCAGATCGCGGAGCAGCATTGCGGCCGCCACCACGTTTTGCCCGGCTCGCGGGAAGCACACATCGGGGCGTGCTGGTGCCCCGTCCTCGAGGGTCCGTCGGTGGGCATCTCGAGCCCGACCTCGAGCTCCGGCTCCTCGAGGCTGGGGTGGTTCCTGCATCAGAGTTTGCTGGAGCTGCAACAGGCATTGTCGTTCTTCCTCGGTCTTGGTGATTGCCTCCCGCACCTGTGCGAGTTGCGCCGCCCGGCTGTCGTCGTGTTGAGGCGGTGCAACCGAGGCCGAGGATTTGCTTCTTGCCTGAACGCGCGAACCGCCCGCCGTAGCCACGTCGTTGGGCGCTCTGAGGTTGAGCGTTGGCCTGACGTCGTCGTCGTCGTCGTCCTCGGCCTCGCTCACCACCCCCTTGAGCTGGAAGCACTCCCTGGTGGGATACCAGACGTGCCGGTCCGCACGTGTGACGGACGCGAACTTGCCGGGGGAGCGCGCCCGCGCCCTGGAGGTCGCCGGCCGCGTGCCGGGCAGGTTTCCCCTCGGGGATTCTGCGCCGGCCGCGGGGAAGTGGGCGTATGCCGCCGGCACCGCCTGTGCCTGGCGACGATGGTGATCACGGCGCCGCTCGCGAAGTGGCGACGCGTGGTGGTTCAGACGACGCGTCATGCCCCCCACGCGGGGTGGTGTGACACGCCTTCCGCTCGGGCCCTCCGTGGAGGGCGGGGTCAGCTCGTTGCCGTTGCCGGCGGCTAGGGACTCAAGGTTCCCGAACCAGACGACGGCACCGGCAGAGAACGAAGGAGTAGAAGAAGCCATCCAGGAGATGGCGAGAAAATGACTCGGACAGGCGCACCCCTACCTGGCGCGCCAACTGTCGGTGTTTCGTACCCGGGGGTATCACACCAACGAGTAATATGATCGCGTGCTTCTCTTCCTGGATGGTGATGCAAGAGGACACAAGGATTTATCCTGGTTCGGGCAAAGAAGGCCCTACGTCCAGCGGGGGGATGTTCTTGTATTACTTGCACCTAAGTGCTTGTACAGGGGCGAATACAAGCTTGGTGAGCGTGGACCGGAGTCCGGACTTAAGTGTATGGGTGTAAGGCGCTCTAACGTGTTTGTCCACGTGCGAATGAGGGCCCTGGCGTCCCCTTTTATAGGGCAAGGGGAGGCCAGGGTTACACAGGGGTTTTACAAGTGTCGGGGCGTACGACGCCCAATACGAAGTAGGGTAGGAATCCTGTCTTGTCGAAGACATTGTAGCCGACGTGGGCGTTGCTGTTGAGGCGTCCTTGAAGCGTGGCCTCCATCCCGGGCGCGGTCATGGAGGCGTGGCGGAGTGGAAGCCGTACAACGCCCATTCCGGCTTGTACAGGACGTAGCGGGGCCCCTCCAGGTCTTGGAGTACCTGTCTTCCAAGAGTGAGAGAGCTTGTCAGGGCTCGAGGGGCGCGGAGCCGGCCTCGAGGTGTTACAGTGCAGGGCTCGAGGGGTTACAGTGCATGGCTTGGCCGAACAGTGCTGTACTGGTGCCCTTTTGCCCATGCTTGTGGCGAAAACGAGACTTGACCTTTACACCGAGTTACTGTGGTACATGCTGTGCACTAGTGGACATGACCGGAGTAGGTGAAGGCATTAAATGCGTGGTATGGGCTGGTACGACTGTCTGTACAGCTCGAGGTCCGTGCGTTAAGGCTCGAGGTGTAGGGACGCGCTCGCCCGAGGCCTGGAGGGCTCGGGCGAGACGGAGAGCGATCGTGCTCGCCCGAGGCCTGGCTCAGAGGGCTCGGGCGAGGCGGAGAAAAGAGCGTTCGCCCGAGGCCTGGCTGGGAGGGCTCGGGCGAGACGGAGATGGGGCGTTCGCCCGAGGCCTGGCTGGGAGGGCTCGGGCGAGACGGAGATAGAGCGTTCGCCCGAGGCCTGGCTGGGAGGGCTCGGACGAGACGGAGATAGAGCGTTCGCCCGAGGCCTGGCTGGGAGGGCTCGGGCGAGACGGAGAGCGAGCGTTCGCCCGAGGCCTGGCTGGGAGGGCTCGGGCGAGACGGAGATTGAGCGTTCGCCCGAGCCCTGGCTAGGAGGGCTCGGGCGAGGCGGAGATTGAGTGCTCGGGTGTTTGCGTTGATTGGGGGTACCCTTTTTTTTACCACCGACACAATGAAAGTGACGTTTTTGATTTTTGAACTTCTTGTTTGACTGTTCGTTTTATTCAAAAAATTTATACAAATAATAAAATAAATAAATTAAATTAAAGTATCTCTAGTGATAAAATAAATTATAAATAAATAAATAATATATATACAAAATTTTTGAATAAGACGAATGGTCAAACGAGAAGTCTGAAAATCTAAAACGACACTTTCAATGGGACGGAGGGAATACGTAATATCTAGGTGATTATCCCTTTTGTGGTAATTTGGTGATCAAACCAAATGTACCTTGCATTTCAATAAGTACCCATCACGTGAAAATAATTGGAATAGCTCAATCCCTTATGGCTATATTCATTGTATTTTTTAGATAATTTTTCTCGGTCACGCAAAAGGTTTATACGTCTTTGTATTATTAAGGTAGAGAAAAAGTTTAATATAACATACCTTAGTGGTGCCCCAGGAGGTCGGAAGAGATGTACATGAACTCTCAAACCACCTTACGAAGTTCCAACCTCTACCAACAATATTCATTGTATAGTCTATACAATTGATACATGCCATATTGGGACTTTGGTACATGTATAGTACAAGTCTTAAAAGGTCTAAGTCTATCATGTCTCTAGGATACCTATTTTTTTATGTCTATATAACCAGATGTGTCTACTTGTAACACATGAAAAGTAGCCTAATTGTACAAGGAAACTTTTAATGCCTTCTTTTGCAGATAAATTGTGAGATGTGTGATGAATTCAGTGAAGACCGCTTCCAGTCTAGGAGAATGGTATTCAAGGTCCCCGACAATAAAAATCGAGATTCACATTGATGATATTTGAAGTTAAGAGAACAACATTCCAATCTAGGAGTTAAAAATTAACCAGAATAAAATAATTAAATAAAAATGAAAATGGTATCAGTTAAAATTTAGGAAAATACCATTTATATGGAAAATAATTCCTCGATCTAGGAGTAAAAAAGTGAAGAAAAACAAATAAAAGGAAAATTATGAAGGAAATATAAAATCCACGTAATAGAGGAAAATAAAAAAGAAAAAGGGAAAGCGAACACTAAAAGTAGAATGAAAAGAAAAGAAATTGTCAAAATGGACCTGGGCTAGTGTGGAAACAATAGCTTACATGAACCAAGATTGAAAATATCAAGAGGGAATTGTCAAAATGGACCTGCGCTAGGCTGCAAGTATGCGAGGGAATTGAAATTGGGTCGTATTCAAAAATCAGGAGAGGGTGGTTGCCTGGATGTTCGCAAACCTATAAATGCGAGTACGTAGATTATACATGGAACACATTAAATCAAACCTAATTACAGATTTATGAACAAACCCGCTTGCATACCTATAGCTAGTCGTTTGGTCTCGGAGCTTGACTTGGGCCTTCCTAGTCGGACCCGAACACACTGTTTGTGAAGCAACAACGATATTGAGAGTCTGAAGCCGTCATCACTCTTCGAGGTACTTCTGATAAATGTTCTAGGAGACACCTCGCGAGGCGACTCAGGGGTGACCTGCCGCTGCCGTGAAAAGCCTCCCATCCGGCACCCCCTCCAGCCGTCGTCGTTGCTCGCTAGCTAGCGGGTGGTGGCAGCGCTGAAAAAGGCAGGCAGTCGCAGCTTCCTCTCCCTCCACTCCTCACCCCTCTCACCCAAACTTTGCTTTGCTTCTATGAGATGATTGGCGACTAGGATGCCGATGATGAGTCAGATCCATGGCCTCCAAAGACATATCCGGTACCTCTCTCTATGGATCTAGTGCTCCTTATCCTTCAGCGACTATGGTAGCTCGATGTCCTGTCATCAGCACCAAGTTGTTCCCCGAAGCAAGGGTAGGCGACGAAGGTTGGTCAGGGTAGACCGTACCACTGTGCTACTGCAGGCCAAGGTTGGCACCATCTTGCCTTTTATCGCGGCGAGGGGTATCAAAGTTAGTTTGTGGGCATTTGTTTTGAATGGGCACCTCCAGACAATAGGTGTTGTAGCTCGAGGTTTAAAGGACCTCGATGTCGCCTAGAGGGGGGGGGGGGTGGTGAATAGGCCTGTAAAAACTCAACTCGAACAAATGTTAGAATCTCGAGCGGCACTTCTGCTCTGGGAGCAGAACTGCTGCTCGGAGCAGAACTTCTGCTCTGCGAGCAGAACTTCTGCTCTGCCTGTAAGTTCGAGATCACAATTCAAAATCTACCAAGGGGAAAATAGATCAAGTAAATTATTGAGCTTCCTAGGGTAGAGTTGAACCTATTTCACCACTTGAATGTATGCGGAAGTGTACAAGTGAGTAGATCGGCACCAAACCCTAAAATCACCACAAATGAAAGTAGACAAAGCAAGTAGCAAGAACACAAGAGACACACGAATTTATCCCGTGGTTCAGCTCACCACCAAGGCTTGCCTATGTCCACGTTGTTGAGGAAGCCACAAAGGCTATGGTCTCTTTCAACCTTATCCTCGTTCTCAAGTCAAGAGAGCAAGTCTCTTGAGATGAGGGTTCTTACTAGATGTAGAGGGTGATAACAAACGTCCCGGAGCAGCCACACAAGAGTTGGAAGCTTCCGGGCGACGCCTAGCCGGCTAGGAGCCTTGCTCCAAGAGTAATGAACACAATCCACTGGCTTCAACGCGAACCAAGTGCCCTAGGAGATGAAGAACAGATGGGGCTGCTCTCTAATGCAGTTTGGAGGCTCAATCTCTCAAGGAATCAGAGATGAATCGAAGGGAGAAGCTTGAGGGGCTCCAATGGAGAGAGAGGGAGAGGGAGAGCAGCTCTGGTCGCACTTGGGAGGGGAATGGACGAGATGACCGTTGGGAGAGGCAGGGAGAAGAAGGATATACCCCCTGCTGTCCAACAGTAACTTTAAGTCGCAGAAGTGCCGCTTGCAGAGCAGAACTTCTGCTCTCAGAGCAGCACTTCTGCTCTGACACAAACAACCAAGAATGAGGAATGGAAAGCTTGCTGCTGTGGCTGGTTTTTGAGGATGGTTTGGTGAAAAATTTTGAGCACTTAGTTGCACATCAAAGCTTGTGCATTGTATCCCCCTTTATAGTGCGGCTTTTCCTAAACTCAAATTCAAAGCATAGAAGAATTTAAACGCCTTTGAGTTGGTTGTCGCTTTCCTTTGTAATTGAGGGTTCCACCATTGCTTGTACTATCCTCTTTCTCAATATCACTTCATAATGGTTTGCAATCATCCTTGTCTCATCTCTTTGAGCAAACCCACCCTGAGCTTGTGACTTGAATCTTTCCAACACATGTGAGTTTAGTCCATGGCTTCAAGTCACCTCCACTAATGATTAGATCCTCAACATAATATGACTCCTCATAGCTTGATTAGTACCTCGACTCAATGCAAGTACTCTCTTCTTCACCCTAGCCATAGTACCTCGGTGTCCTTGACCTTCACCTTCGGTTAGTACCTCGAAGACCTTTCCTTGCTATCTTCACCCTATCAAGCCATACTCAAGTCATATTAAGCATCCATTGAAAACCATTTCTTCAATATTGTGATCCTTGCTTGAACATCTTATAGATATGAATGTTGAGATCAATCAAGTTCTAGTTAGATTCACATAGATATGGTCAAGCCAATTCACGATTCCTTATATCCTCATCATTTTGGCTTGACACTCCTAAGACTCACTTAAATATTTATCTTCAGACTTCTAGCTTGATCAAAACAATGCAAAGTGATTTCCCAAATCTTTATCCATACAAGCAAACCAAAGTAGAGACCGACTTATATCCAATATGAGTTGTGTCCTTTGTCATTTTAGCTTTGCTTGCCATTTCTTCACTTATGCATTCTTATTTCACTATTCATCCTTGATCAAAGCTAGTTCACTATCAAACTCTTCTTGTTCATGAAAAGCAAGCCATTATTGAGACCAATCCAAGTCATCAACTCATGTCTCATCTGTCACTTGTCAAATATGCTTGCTTTCTCATGATGCTATGATATCCCACAACATAGAAGCCATCTCATTGATTCCAATAGCATTGTTGTCTTTTGCTTGAACTAGATTGTTTCCATAATCATTCAATACAACAATACACATGTTTGGCCTTCATTTCAACACTTATGTGGAATACCATCAAGTTTGCTTTTCTTGTTGAACCTTTGATACACTTAGCAAACTCGTTAGACCTTTAGTTGAGTTATCATTCAATTCACCAAAACCCATTAAGGGCTAGATGCACTTACAATCTCCCCCTTTTTGGTGATTGATGACAACACAACTAAAGCTTACAAGAGATTGATAAATATTCAGATTTTGAGTCCTATGATATAGTGAGCTCCCCCTAAATGTGTGCATTGAAAGGAATTCAAACTTTGGCCTCAAATGCCAAATGCAATATTTAAGGAAAAGTGTGGGAACTCTCCTATATCTTAGCATTCGTGGGGTGCAAGGTGTCAACCTGATAAATGTGATGCTCATGGCAGTTCATGCACTCAACAAGTTTAACAATACATCATTCAAGGCATGAATGTCACTCGCTAGCATAAATGGTCCTTATCAAGAACATCAATTTAAACTATCCTTGCACAAACCACATAATTTTAAAAATCCCATATGCCTCGCTTTTACCCCTTTACATCCACATATCAATCTCTCTTCCCTTACATTCTCCCCCAATATTTCTCCCCCTTTGGCATTAATCTCCAAAAAGGATCTCTCCACCAAAAAGGCTCCACCAAAAAGGAAGAAATGATGGTAGACAAGTGAGGGCAAGAGGTAGGTAAAAGTTTAGCATATATAATTTCTCTCCTATGTTTTCTACCAAACAAAGTATGCAACAATTTAAGTCAAGATTCTTGAGAAGTTAGCATATGTAGATCATACCTCACTTAGATGATGTTTTAACATGAGACAAACTCACACCATCACCACAAGAGGTATCAACCAAATATCTAAGAATTCTCTAATCGTCACCACAAGAACAAACTTATGGTGTGACTCAAACTATTACATACACATGCACACACTAGCATGTAAGGGCCTAGATGCACAAAGGTAATACAAGAGTTCATGGAGTGATATACCTTTGTTCTAAACCTCATAATCTCCACCATGATGATGAATTTCAATTTAGTGCTTTGATGGGCTTGGCACTTATTTAAGCAAAAAGATCTTATTTGTGGCCATCTCTCTCTTTATCATCAACTTCAAGGAGACATCACAAACTTGTGCTTCATCTCAATTCAATGTCCAATGCTAGCTCTTGTTGTCATTTAGAGATACCAATTGAAGACATATTTCTTGATATACCAAATTGAAGATTATCCACCAATACCAATTGAAATATGATCTTCATAGTTTGACACCAATGGAAGGAATCTTCACAAGTTGATGTCAACTGGAATGGATGCTTGTATCTCATAGTATCACATAAATGTCACCTAGACAATGCTCACAAGGACAATAGATAACATTAAATTGCACAAGCTACAGTTTACAACTAGTGACCATTTGGATGTGGAAGGCATGTGGATCACTAATTGCAAACCTCATAACATAGACTAAATTCCCCGTATTTGATAGTGCATACATATGTATGTGGAAAGTAGAACATATGCACTTTTGGTCAATTAAGTCCAATCAAGGGAATTTAAGCTATATTATGGAGAGTAGCTACATAAGAGTTAAAATTGCAATCCAAAGGAATATGAGAGATAACTTTACCAATTTGGATTGAGTTAATGTAGCATACCCATGAGAAACTCATTCTCACCAAGAGACTACACAAGTTCACTAGAAGAAAATGTTAGTCTCAAAGGACACAAGACATAGAATGAGCTCCCCCTTAATATGTGCACCAAGTACTTGAATTACTTGTGAAATGCACTTGAATCAGTTTAAGAGTCTAGAGGAGTTCATCCTATATTTTGGTCAAGGCATGATAAGTTTGCAGCAGTTGAAATTATGCCAAGAAAACATACCACCACCAAGGTAGATAGATCACCACATAAATATTCATTAACATGATCATCGTATAAGTAAGACTTCAATGATTTGGATGGCCATAGTTTTCTGTTGATGAAATGTGGTAAACTAGAGCTTTGGTGATCATCCAAGATCCAAATTAAGTTCCTAGTTCTTTCTTTACCTAAAGCAACTCACATAGAGAGCAAATGGTAAAAATTCATGAACTTTGCAAATTGTGAACTAGGAGTTACCACTCTTTATGGACAAGGTCTTGGTTTATCAATAAGATGGATCATGTGCACTTGATGAGCTCTAGAGTAGAGAATTTGACAATGAGAGTCCACCCTTCAATTATTTTCTCCAACTCATTAGAATCATGTTCCACTAAGGATTGGGGCATTCGACACTAAGCCGGGAGAACTTGGTTTATAAAGACCAAGACCTCCTAGAGTAACTGTGAAGTACCCAATGTGAATTCAAAGGAACCATCCATCCTTCCAATGTATGGCACTGCACAACATGAATCTTGAAAGAATCCATTAGTCCCTAGAGATATAGACTAAACTCCCCCTCAATTTGTGCATATGAGTACACTCATGCATATCAAAAGATCCTGGGGTCAAGAGGGAAAGTTTACACTATATTCCAACTGATTGAAACTCCTTCAAGTTGCTTGTAAATCAATTAGTTTCAGCTGGTTCTAGTTGATTTCAGCTAGTTCCAATAGGTTGCAATTACTTGCTGCTGCTTTCAATTTGGTTCCAACTCCTTTGGATACTTGTCCTTCTCTCTCATTTCAAATCCTTTGGACCAAACTAATGCTCCTCATCTTCACTGATTCTCCATGATTAACTTGAGAGCCAACTGAAACTTGTTGTTGCAATGCAATCCAATTCTATTCAGTGAGTTTTCAGATTCTGTCCTCCTTGGTGAAAAATACATATCTCTCAAACTGCTGATCCAATATGCATGAAATTTGGTAGAGATATGCATGTATGAGTCCTCTAACTGCTGTAAATTTTTTAGCCCATTTGGACTCCATTTGATCAGTCAAATCAGTTTTCTACCAAAATTGCTCAAGTCTGAAACTGCAGTGCTGAAGGCTGACAGAATTCAACTCAAAACTGATTTTTTGTGAAACCAAACTGCATGCCAATTGTACAACAATGAGTACTACATGTGTATATCATGCTCACAAAGTTTTAGGTCAATTCATCAGTGTTTGAACTTCCAAATCCATGCTTGAAGGCAGTCAATTCAGATTTCCAATTTTCTGGACAGATTTGATAATCTTCAAAGTTCTTCTCTTCTTGTCCAATCTTGAGGTAATTTTGATTGAGAATACTCACAAGATGTTATTACCATTCAGTCCTCTTATCAATACTTGTAGTCTTGTGAATTCCTCCATTATAGCTCATCAATTTCACCCTCAAACTTGATTTGTCAATTCAAACTCAGATTTTGATCTCTTTGGCCTCTAGTAACATCATCTTACTTTAGGTGAAGAGTAACCTTTAGGCTTGTCATGCATCCAAATTAATAAGCACAACCTCTTCTTATTGATTTCCTATGAATAAGCTCAAACACAAGAGGGCATTAATAACACAAGCTCTAGTTTCTCATTTAGTAACCCTTTATGTGTGGAAGGCAAGTGGGCTACCAAAATAGAGAAACCTCATAACATGGATTAAATCTCCCTTGATGCCACATGCACACTCTTTTGAGTGGAATGGAAATGTGAATGTGAATGGTTGGTCAACTGAGTCCAAAGGGTAGACTTAAGCCATATTATGGTGAGTAGCTAACATAGACGAATCAACCCAAAATTAACTAGAGAGAGAATACATCACATAGTATTGGATTCATGACCTTCATATAATAGCATACTCCTGTTGGCGCAAAAAGTGACACCTCGCGCCAAGCACACAGCAAGCCAAAAAGCTAGCTTCAATCGGGTGCCCGGAGTATGTTGAATCCGGAGACGTGCCAATCGGTTTGACCCGAAAACCAACAAGGGATAAAAAACGTGAGAATACCTCTGGAACATGCCGGGTGAGACCAGACAGTTCCATATGTACGGCTTTGAAAGCCAATCACGACGGCACACAACTATAGAAGCTGTCTGTCAAAGCATGTTTATAAAGTCATTTGGCAAGTATGAGAGCAAAGTATGTAAAACATATTGACTGCCGAATGCGTATGTAAAGAGAGACATGCCTGAACAAAATGAGGATATTATAAACAGGTAACTTGCAAAAAATAGATCTATTCAAATAACACATGCATAGGCTAATCCAACTAATCTGCCGCACGTTTAGTCTTCATAAACCCGTCAGACATAAACTCAAGCGAAGCTAATCCACCGTATGATACCACTTGCTATAAGTCTACACCACTTCTTATAATTAGATTAATCCACCGCATGATACAATCTAATTATAACAAGCTAAAAGCATACATATGTTTGAACAGATCTATAAAAGCTTGTTACTCGTGTAAGCATAACCAAAATCGGCAAACCAGCCGAATTGGGATCCATGAAGAAGGAACAAACAAGCAAGCACGATCAGAGTGATCTAAAACCTGCATCTGCCGCACGATACCTAGTTTTATCAAAGCCTAATCGTAATTAACATGCATGAACCCGCAACATGTAACAATCTGGATTGAAAGTTGGTCCGGCCATCATGATATTATGGTTAGCAAAAGCACAAGCGAACTTGCGGAACAAGACCGAACAAAGATCAATCTAGATTGGGCAAAAGAGTGTTACAAGAATTAAATAAATAAAACATATAACACATGATAACTTAATGAATCTATCAGATCTGCCAAATCTAATAGAGCCGATAACTATTTTTACTCATGACTTAATCCGCCGCACGATACAAGGCACAAGCAAAAACTTTCCGTCATAAGCTTAAATCCGCCGCACGATACTAAGCTTAACATACGAGACTACTTGCATCATATCTAAATCCACCGCATGATACTAGACATGATAACAAGGTTGCCGATACTTACGGAGGTCGACGGATCGATGATTCCTCTCGAAGAACTCGACGACACGACTAAAGACTTGAAGGTGGCACGGGACTGGTTTGTATTGATGTGGTTGTGAACAATTTTACAATGGTCGAGGGCTTATATTTATACCCCGGACGAAATATGAGTCCTAGACGATTACGATTTACGTAATAAAATATGGAAAGATACAAATCTTATTCCTAATCTTTTCGGTGTCCTCCATTGTCACGTGTCTTCTCGTGCAAGCCGGCTTTGCTTGCAACATCCATCTCCCGAATGGAGCCACCGCCTTGTAGAATAGCCGACCGCACAAGCATTCACCGAAACCCTGAGGACGAAATAGTCGCCCGATTGCTTGCCGAATCCTTTCTTCTCTGCTGGCTGGGCCCACTTGCCATATCCTCATGCGTGCGAAAATCTGGTGTTAACATATGCCCCCTAATTTTGGGATAAATATTTATTCCAAAATTCCTTTTCCTTGTATATTGACGTGGAGTCTCCAGACGTATCCACCTCTGTAGAAATCTTGCATGTCATAATTACTTCACCTACCGATTCATCTCCTGATGCACCTCTTGGGATCCTTTAAAATCTCCCTTCGCTTTGTTTTGACTTGTGCATCCCGAATTCCCCTGCTTCATTCTCAAACCAGAAAACCCTCTTTTCTCCTGTTACCCCCAACCAACCAGAAGATGTCTTCCGAGGCGAGCCGCCATAGCTCCGAGTTCGGAGCTTCCAGCACCTCTAAGAGGAGGTTGCTCCTCTCTTCCTTCTCTTGATTGCTCCAAAAATGAAGCAGTAGTTCTTACATCGTTGCTTCCTTCAGGAGAACCGGTGACGACCTCCCCGAGGATCTGACCCAGAAGCTTGTAGATGATCTGGAGGTAAAGGATCGGGAGATCACCTGAATCTGTCGAGAGCGTGACATTGCTCGGGAACGGGCCGCCGGTAAGTATCGTTCATATCATTTATTTCCCAATTCTTTCTCCCTGCTTTTACTGACTCTTCCTCCTTTTAGCTCTGGAGGCCAAGCTTCACTCCCTCGAAGCTGCTGTTGCTGATCTTGCCGTCACGGCTAATGTACCGGGCACGACAGCCCTGTGACGGGTGAATGAAGTTAACCGAGTTCTCCCCGACATCTCCAGGGCCGGTATGGGTTATGGCGCAGCGCTTGCCTTTAACGCTGTCTGGATCCATTCCGGTGCCGACTACCGTAACTTTGATGTTTGTGAGCGAGGACTAGAACACAGGGTTGTTGGCACAATTTTTGGCTCGTCCGAAATATGTGAAAATATTTATTCTATATTAAATAGAATAATATTGATGGTCAAATTCCATCCTATACAAAATATGTGAAAATATCTATTCTATGTTAAATAGAATAATATCGATAGTCAAATCTTATCTAAATGTTAAATAAAATAATAAATGTTTGAAAAGAAAATAAATTAATATGATAGGATACATTCAAGAACACATGAGGGGAAGGTACGTGAACGTGTGTTGCCTACATATAAATCAAATGGCATGGTGATTATTTA
This sequence comes from Coix lacryma-jobi var. lacryma-jobi, assembly GCA_009763385.1. Classification (NCBI taxonomy): domain Eukaryota; kingdom Viridiplantae; phylum Streptophyta; class Magnoliopsida; order Poales; family Poaceae; genus Coix; species Coix lacryma-jobi. The sequence continues at coordinate 164,710,778 of CM019824.1, forward strand.
AAAGGAGAAAGAGATAGGGATGAAGTATAATATACACAGCTAGCATGTACCACGTACGTGTTAATATTGGTTATAAAATTTAGTGCATCTAAGTGCGCACGACAAGTAAAGGCGTGTGCAAATTTAGTGCATCTAAGTGCGCACGACAAGTAAAAGCGTGTGCAAATGTGTACTCCATATATATAATATCATGTACTCATGTGAATGAATACGTGAAAGAAAAGATATCTTGTCATCAGTGACTTTGATGAGCTAATGGTCTACCCAATCTATAACGTGATGGTTAACAAGATAAAAAATAAAGGAGAAAATAATAAAATAAAATAAAATAGAAACAAATGCACACATGCATGGACGCCTGTTAGCTACGACTGTACATAAACTGTATCAGCGTGCACACAACCAATAGTTATGTCTAGTCATGGAATAAGTCATTTTTATAGTAATCACTGCAATTAAAAGATAAACAGAATAGTCCGCATGCTAGACAAGGCAAGGAAGCTACTGAGCGCGCTTGCTATATTCAAACAAAGTCAAGGCCATACGAGACCGAATCACTCAACTCCCACGTCTGCCGCACATCGTGCACGATCTAGCAGCGTGCGTAGCGATTCAAACTTGAGGAACCTCCGCATGCGTGCTCTATAAATAGCTGGCCACAACATGCGTTCAGGCCGGTTCTCCAATACTAGTACCGTCAGGCTGCTTCTCCGAATTTCCCCGCTCGCTGCGTCGTACCGCCGCCAGGCTGCCCGCCTCCCATCCAAAGAATCGCCAGGCCGCTCCGTTCTCCGCTTCATAAGCCGCCGGCTGCTGCTCAAATGCTGAGACAGGCCATCGCACCGCCGCGCTAAGCATCGACCAGAGAGTGAAATCCAAGTTCACAAGGTGCCAGACGTGAGAAGGTGAGATGCATCTTCGTGCTGCTGCTCCAAGCCGGCAGTTCCTGTTTCTGTTCTAGTTCACCGGAGACAAATCAAGGAGCCCGGCTCCTGTATCTACCTCTCTCTACCTCCGTTCCGGCCTGCAACAACTGCAACGACAAATCCACCATCATCTTCATGATCAAGACCTCATGTGTGGGTTTGTTCTCTCGAGCAAGTCCTCATGAGATGTATCAAGATCTCATGGTCGTTCTGGTCGGTTGATATAGATCACCATGGGAAGAGCCTTGTTCTTCGACTCGGTCCGTTGATACGAGATCAAGAACAAGCGCTAAAGTTACCATCATAGTAAAATTATACTCCTCGCCGTACTCCGCGCATGGGTTCAAATCAACAAGAACTCTTGCCGGAACTGCTGCGTGGCGTATATCCAAATTCCACCTTCATACAAGGGTTGTTCTCGCCTACGCGGCACGTACGGGTTCAATCTAACAGGAACACCGGCGTGCTGGTAGAGCAGGCCTTGACGCTATAAAATATAATTAAAGAAGCAGTCATATACATACTGACATGTCGCATATTCAGTACATGCATATGTCCTAGCTTCGATTTGACTTAAATAACATCCTGCATGCCAAAAAATTAAAGTCTTAATTAAAGCTGATAGACAAAATAGCAGAGCTATCTTGTATCGTGCATATGCGCATCATATACATGTTTAACCCCTGCATGCTGGATCCTTGCATGTGTAACGGCCGGCATATATATTGAATAATGCAAATAATTCAAAGTGTCTTCGCAGCTTCGCATACACCTTGTTTCAGTTAATCCAAACATACCAAAGTAAATAGAAATGACCTATTTTACAACACCAAATCATTTAATGGCGTGCATGTTGCTAGTAAAAATAATTAGAGACTAGCGTAAAAATGAACTTTGCATCCTGATCACGTTGCATTGACCTGAAATCATGCCAAATTAAATTATATAGTTAAAGCAAAATTAGTTTCCAAATGTCATATAGCGTGTCTTGGTCGTTAATGATATTTAGCCTGTGGTGGCCCTTTGTAAAATAAAAACGATAAATATCAATAACCTATGAACTGAGCTAAAGTATACAGGCTTTATCATTCCCATCATAATTCCAGAACACGGTATCTATGTCCAGCATACGCCCTCCAAGTGTTGACCACCGTAGGATGTTGCATCTTAGCTGATAGCATCCATAAATATTCATGGTTAGTTAATTTCTACAAATAAAAAGTTAAACTAAATTAAATCAAATGATATGACACATATTAATTCATGGCTAAATATCATATCATGGGTATATATGTTAACCTAAATAAAATAAGTTAATTGTGCGCCCCATGGTCAAATCTGGGGCCACTATAATACAAATAAAATATCATACCAAATAATAAGTACATCATATATATCAAAATATATTGACCCATAATCTCGTATGATATAACCGGACTGTCAAGTTTAGTCTCCAAAATAAACTAGGTGCATATACATGGATATAATGCACCGTCCAAATAAATGATCATTATAAAAAAAATGATTGCCTCTTGGTCCATATGCATGTCTGCCATACTTCATATAGTATATCGAGATATATATGCCCTCCAAAACATGAAAGAGTTCCTCGTGCTCGATCAATAAAAAAGGGGCTTGGCACCATATCATGGTTTAAATAAACAACACAATATGCATGAATTAAATACGTGCATATCACGGTTTGCTAAAAAGTTTAGCAATCAGTCATATATATATATTAGGAGTTTATGTTTACTCCTCAATGAATTCATACCATGTTAAAAGAAATGACAAATCCAAGTTTATGTCAAGCATGCATCTGCGTCCATCGGCAACTACAAGAATGAAGACCTTATTTTCTTTTGTAGTTTGTAATAGCCAGCCATATGATGTAATCTCTTTTTTCATGTACTCATGTTGGAACTCTTAATCAGGAGTGTTCTCTACGGAGATGTAATTAACATAATTTTTATGCAAATATAAGAATTATGGAAGTATGGACTCGCAATACCTGTTCTTTTACTTTTGTCCCATTTAAATTTAATCAAAACTAAATTTGTCTCTGCTGACGCGGAGGCGGGTCGTAGCCGCCCGTTTTCCCGCCATCAAGGGTGACACGCTCTGTCAATGATATGAAAGAAGCTGGAACAGATCTGGCTGATTCCTTTGACTTTGATCTCCCGACTAGGAATAGGATAGAATGGACGAACTGACTTTCTATTGTAACTTGTTCTCCCTTTTGTGAATAAGAAGTTTTCCTGTTTGTCCTTTTGAAATCAACATGTGATTGATCCTTCGAGATCAATGTGTGTTCTGTTTTCGCGTATTAATTATTGATCTCTGTTTTTCGCTTCAACGGCGATGCATATCACATTGGCTATTGCTGATAACTGTATCAGAAATCTTTGTCTTGCAGACAACTGCCGTAATCGGTTATTTCAGATTAAAAAATTCAGTCTTCCTTCAATTTCCTGATCCCTGACAACACCAGGATAGTATTCCCTAAGGATTCTTCCCGTCTATGTTCCCAGTGTCAAATGGTAATACGAGTTTTTCAAACAACCAGTCGAAACTGAATAACCTTTAGCCGAACCCTATCGGCTTCCTGACTTTGGAGTCATGATTTCCTTTTAATCGTCAAAAGATTCGATCACCCTACTCCGATGCTTGGTCTTCCAGTGTGCAAGTCATAGCTCTATAAATATGACCCCAGACAGGCCATCCCCCTTGACTTTAATCAAAATAGTTTGACTCGCAAACTTTCCACTTCTCAGCTTTAAGCTCAAGCCAGAGAAAAAATCTTTCGCCCGCGTTTCCAATAATGGCAGGTAACAGCAAACACAACAGGCACTCCACCGGGGGCGAGGCAGGAGGAAGCCAAGCATCAACACTGGCGTCATAAGCAAAAACTGATCTCTTGCCCCCTTGCGGTAGCTTTCCTTGTTCATCCATTCTTGTCTTACTACTTCCTTTCCTTTCAAGGCAAGGCCTATCTCCAACCAAGCTCAGGCCCTTCCCTCAGAAAATTGTCCAAGAGATATGACATTGAGAAAGCTGAACAAATATACCAGTGGAAAACAGATCTGCAACTCTATTATAGGTTAATGAAACCCTCACTTGCACAAAAGGCGAAATAAATAATATCGACTATAACTTAAACTTTTTGGAACATTTTTTCTGCTAAAGGCGATGCTTTACATCAGCTGTATACAAATATTCTTGAATTCCCACGTTCGGCTTTCAACAAGTAGTGCCGAAGCTTAGTTCACGAGTGACGCATATATGAACAAAATTTCTTTACAGCCGAATACCCTTCCCTGGGTTTAACATTTTCGGCTAAAGCTAGCTGCTACTTATCCTTTCCCTTAAACTTAAAATAAGGGCCGATCCTGCTATAAGGCTATCGGCCGCCATGTACAACTTGAAATGATCACCAAGTTGTGGAAGCGCCTTCATATACTTTTCAAATTCACCAAGACTCTCCGTTGTACGTCACTTCCCGTGAACTCTTGATCTTTCTTTAGCTTTGGCAATGGAGAAATAGGAAGAATCCATACCGGACTCAAATTCGCACATATTAATCCTGTCCTCGGCTTCATCATCAACACTTTATTCCTCGTCAGCCGATATAAAACCTGGTTTTGACTTCTCCTCATTACCCCAGTTAGATTACTTATTAAAATTGCTCTGAGAGCCGATTGTCTGAATCGGCTGTCGGTCCTCACCGAAAACATTCACAAGACCCACTTCCCAAGCTTTTCCAGAGAAGCACTCGACACCATCATACTCCCAGTATATGGGCTCCGTATTAGCAATGCTCATCGAATCATCAGCATGGACAATTTCGATGTTATCTCCGATCCACTGGATGAGGAACTGGTGCATAGTTGATGGTACGCAGCAGTTTGCATGTATCCAATCTCTTCCTAATAGCAAACTGTATGCCCCCTTGCCATCAATGACGAAGAAGGTAGTGATCAAGGTTTTAGTCCCGATCGTCAACTCAACATGGACTGCTCCCTAAGTATCAGAAGAATTACCAGCGAAGTCCCTCAACACCATGCCAGTCTTTAATAAATCTTCATTTGACATCCCGAGTTTTCTGAAGGTAGTATATGGCATGATATTTATAGCAACCCCTCCATCAATGAACATCTTGGCTAATGGCTTGCCATTAACATACCCCTTCATATACAATGGCTTCAAGTGTCGATGCTTAACTAGTTTATCAAATACCGCTCGTTGAGCTAAGACGAGGTGAGCCAACAACTCTTGGAATTCATCTTCATCGAAATCCGAATACACCTCGTCTTGGACATCCTGTTCTTCGGGAGCTATAAATTCTGATGGAAGAAAGAAAGCCATGCATGCATCGGCTGAACGATCACCTCCATCCGGCTTCTCTTTAGGTTGCCAAACTCGCTTCATCTTAGCACTTGCCTGCTCTAACTCTCTGTTTCTTAGGCGTTGCACCCTTCTTTTCCGGCTTCTCCTCAATCCTGGTGGACACCACTGTCCTCTCTGCCAGACATACTCGCGGTATTCTTCTTCTCCAGTGCGAGCCCAACTTTGATCGGCAAATCCTCCTCCCTGCCAATCTTCGGAATTATTTATTTTTAAGCGTCGATCGTCCTCAGGGACTCGTGCCCCAAGCCTTTCATGGACAGAATGGCGGTTGACTCGAGACTGCCTATACTCAGAGTATTGATTACTGCATTCAGGGCAGTTGTTCTTAACAGGCAGCTTCAAGCCTTCATTCCAACAATACTGGAAGAACGAGCATTCCCAATGAGACTGTTCTTGCTCCCTCATATCTTCTCGTTCTTTTCGGTACATCTCTTCTTCACACCTCCGTTGTTTCTCCAGGAACTTCTGCTCTTCATAAAGTCTCTGCTTCTGGTACCGTTCCTGTTCCCGACGCCATTTATTTAACAGAATACGCGTCGTGACCCTAGGTCTGGAAGTTTCACCCGCCTCAGTTCGGCTATTTTGGAACCGAACCCTTTGCTGAAGCTCTTTATTTGTAATCTGCCGATCAGGGTCAACAGCACCAGCTTTCCTTGCTCTATCAGAGGTTAACACTTTCATTTTGTTCTTACCCCTGGGATCAGCTGCATTGACCATATTAACAGAGAAGGACACAGTATTCTGTCCAAAAGGGCTACCATCAACTTTCATCTTTCCATCAAACCTCAGATGCCCGTCATGGATAGCTTTCTGGATCCGCACTCTGAACACTCGGCAATCGTTTATGGAGTGGGATCTAGTATTATGGAAGCCACAATATTTCTTGTCCTTGACCCCTTCAGGAGGCAGCATAGGATGACCTTCCGGCAACTTGATGCGTCCTTCCTTCAACAAGTACTCAAATAATTTATCTGACTTGGAAACATCAAAGTCATAAGTACCTTTTTGTTGCCTCAGCCATCGCTGGTAGACTTGAGTCAGCTCTTTAGCCCAGACTATCTCGGCTGCAGCTATTTCATCTTCATCATCGTACTCAGTTGCCTCTTCCAGAAAAGCCTGATACATTTCGGCAGCCACATCACCCTTCTGGAATTGATTCTTCCTCTTGAATCCCTAGGCTTGACTACTCATCGTTGCCAACCTCTGTGATAACTGCCCGAGGTCATCAAACTCCATGTCAAATAGTTTCTCTTTGATACTCGGCAACATACCAGCTATGGCTATCCCCGGCAATTGGTCATCCGGCAAATTCAGAGAATAGCAAAGATTCTTGGTTTCCCTGAATCGGCGTAAATATTCTTGTGGCGTCTCGCCAGGTTTCATCCTTAGGCTCATGAGATCGACCAACTTCTTCTCGCTGGTACCCGTAAAGAAATATGAGTGGAACTTCTGTTCTAGCTCTGCCCACGTATTGATAGAATTTGCTGGCAGAGAAGCAAACCACGAGAAGGCTGGCCCTGTCAATGACAATGGGAAGTACCGAATCCTCCATGCTTCATCCGTAGATGCCTCTCCAAGTTGCGTCAAATAGCGGCCGATGTGCTCTATAGTACTGGTGTCATCTTGGCCTGAAAACTTGGCAAAATCAGTGGGAGGCTTCACCCTTGGAGGAAGTGCTACTCGATTGTACCACTCCGGGTAAGGGGACTTGTAAGCATATGACTGACTCTTTGGCTTTAGGCCGAATTGATTTTGCATCATATCAGCCATCCTATGCATGATGAGGTCAATATTCGAATCAGGAGCTGCTTGTGCTTGCCCCACAAGATGTAGTCCTGCCGAACTCCTGTAGCCTGGATTTAGAAGAGCATTAATTGAGCTATAATCGATGAACTCCTGATATCCATCTCCAAACATATTCCTTTGTATCCTGTTTGCTGCAGGAGACACTTTAGAAGCAGATTGCGGGACGTTCCCAGTCGTGCCGAACGTGACCTGGCCATAAGTCTGGGGAGGTTGTTGCGTCTCATGAGGAACCATCCCACCTGTGCTTGGGCCAGATCCGCCTTCTTCGGCGATTGAAAGGATCAAGATGCCCAAGAGGGGGGTGAATTGGGCTTTTCTAAAACTTCTTGCAATAATAAAACCTATCAAGCCCCAATTAACCCCCTAGTGCCTAGAAGTGTGTATGACAAGAATCAATCGCACAAAAGACTATCGCTAAACCAATTCTACTCTAGCATGGCAATTCAACTTATGAGAGAACAACAAGTAAATGCGAAATTGAATTGCTCAAAGGTAAATGCGTAGTAAAGAGAGTAGAGATGACACGATGATCTTTTTGCCGAGGTATCGAGGTGTCGGCACACCCCCTAGTCCTCGTTGGAGCACCCGCGCAAGGGTATCGCTCCCCCTTGATCCGCGCAAGGTTCAAGTGCTCACTACGAGCTGATTCTTCGCCACTCCGGCCCGGTGAATCGCTCGCTACTGGTCACAACTTGGCTTGGGTCATCCACAATGCCTCCGGATGATCACCAAGCTCTCCAATCGCCACCAAGCCGTCTAGGTGATGCCGATCACCAAGAGTAACAAGCTAGAACTCTCACTTGACCAACACAAGGCCAAAGAGATGGATGGATGCACACTTGCTACTCAATTCTCACTAGGAGGTGTCTAATTCTCACAATTAGCAAATCACTCAACCTCACTAGGGCTCTTGCACTCACTCACACTCACAAGGTGTTTCTCAGCTGATGGAAGTGGCAAGAACACTCAAATGGATGGAGGGAAGGAAGTATATATACTCCCCCAACCGGCCATCCAAAACAGCTCTAGACAGGGTTTCTGCGGGGGCATCGGATGCTCCGATGCTTGGCATCGGAGGCTCCGATGACCTCGACCAACAGTCGACTGTACCCTCTTGTCAGACCTGTTAAAGGAGCATCGGACGCTGATCAGCATCCGATGCCCCTGCATCGGACGCGTCCGATGCCGTTTGAACCTCTCTGGAACCTCTCTGGACGGCCATCGGACGCTGGCCCTCAGCGTCCGATGCCAGCGTCCGATGCCTCCCAAAGTTCACTCCCAAGTGAACAGTGACACCGGAGCATCCGATGTGACACCATCGGAGCCTTCGATGCCACGCACAGACCAAACCCTAAGTCCGATAAGCGATAAAATCCGAGAAGACAACATGTGGCCACCAAAACTAGGGGACTTAACCATTAGGAGCCTTAAATGCTCCCCCTAGCGGTGGACGAACACAGCGGTTGTTCAAAACATAACCGAAAAGAAATGACAAAGCAACAATCATGCATATGCAATGCAATACGGAATTTAAATCTAGGTTGCTTGTCAAGTTTGCTCATGGGTAAGCTTCTTCACACGCTTTTTAGGGCGGTTATCTTAACCACGTCTGACAAGCCTATGTGCATAGCATAAATTGAACATGGCATATGATACAATGCAATGCAAAGACAACCCCCTTTCACCTTTTGACAAAGTTACTTAGATCAAGCACATTAAGCTCACTTCGCAATCTACAAAGAGTGTTTTCATCTAGGGGTTTTGTGAAGATATCCGCCAATTGATCTTCGGTTCTAACTCCCTCTAAGGATATATCTTTCTTGGAAACATGATCTCTAAGGAAGTGATGGCGAATATCTATGTGCTTTGTGCGAGAGTGTTGAACCGGGTTGTTAGCAAGCTTAACCGCGCTCTCATTGTCACACAACAAAGGTACCCTTTCTAGAACTACACCATAGTCTAAAAGGGTTTGTTTCATGTAAAGGATTTGTGCACAACAAGCACCCGCGGCTATGTATTCCGCCTTGGCGGTAGACAAGGCCACACTATTTTGCTTCTTTGAACTCCATGACACTAGTGATCTCCCAAGCAAATGGCACCCTCCGGATGTGCTCTTTCTATCAATTTTACAACCCACGTAATCCGAATCGGAATACCCAACGAGTTGGAAGTTAGCTCCTTTGGGATACCAAAGGCCAATGCTTGGGGTGTGCTTTAGGTACCTAAGGATTCTTTTTACCGCTACAAGATGTGAATCCCTAGGATCGGCTTGAAAACGAGCACACATGCACACACTAAACATGATATCGGGCCTAGATGCGGTCAAATATAACAAGCTACCAATCATAGAACGGTAGAGAGTTTGGTCAACCGAGTTACCTCCCACATCTAGGTCGAGATGTCCATTTGTTGGCATTGGAGTCTTGATAGGCTTGCAATCATCCATCTTGAAGCGCTTGAGGAGGTCTTTTGTATACTTCTCTTGAGATATGAAAGTCCCCTCCTTCAATTGCTTGACTTGGAAGCCTAGGAAGAATGTGAGCTCTCCAATCATGGACATTTCGAACTCCTTCGACATCAAGTCACCAAATTCCTTGCAATATGCTTCATTTGTTGACCCGAAGATGATATCATCAACGTAGACTTGACAAATGAAGATCTCTCCATCAAGCTTCTTGGTGAATAGTGTGGTGTCAACCATCCCAATGGTGAAGCCCTTCTCAATGAGGAAGTCCCGGAGGCGCTTGTACCATGCTCTTGGGGCTTGCTTGAGCCCATATAGCGCCTTGGACAACCTATAAATATGATTATGATATCTAGGGTCTTCAAACCCGGGAGGTTGATCAACATAGACTAGTTCATTTATGAAGCCATTTAAAAATGCACTTTTCACATCCATTTGATATAATTTAATGTCATGATGTGATGCATATGCAAGGAGGATACGAATGGCTTCGAGTCTCGCAACCGGTGCAAAGGTCTCTCCAAAATCCAAACCTTCAACTTGAGAGAACCCCTTTGCTACTAGCCTGCCTTGTTTCTAACAACCTTGCCTTGATCATCTTGCTTGTTTCTAAACACCCATTTTGTTCCAATGACTCTTGCGCCTTTGGGTCGCTCTTCAAGTGTCCAAACTTGGTTGCGGGTGAAGTTGTTTAATTCTTCATACATAGCATTCACCCAATCCGGATCACCTAGAGCTTCATCTATAATGGTAGGCTCAACAAGAGACACAAAGGAGTGATGTTCAATATATAAAGCAAGTTTTTGAGATCGAGTCATTACACCCCTTGTTGGACTCCCTATGATGAGTTCTTAAGGATGAGCTTGTAGTAGAGGAGTAGTCCTTTGATCAACCACTTGAGGGGCCACTTGTGGAGCATCAACATCTTAAGCTTGTACCACCATTTGATCATGGGAGACATGCGTATCTTCAAATGGATCTCTCCCTTCTTTGTCATCAACATGTGGTACATTTGATGAGGATGGCTTGTCTATGACTTGCACATCATCATCATCATCTTTAGGCTTGATGGCTCCAACTAGCATGTTCTTCATGGCTTCCCTCAATGGTTCATCACCTACATCATCAAGATTTTCATGCTCTCCTTGAGAGCCATTAGATTCATCGAATTCCACATCATATGTTTCTTCTACCATCCCGGTGGCATGGTTGAATACTCGATATGCTTTGGACTTCAATGAGTAACCAACAAGAAAACCAATATCACATCGGCGTTGAAACTTCCCTAGGTGTTGGCGCTTCTTGTAGATGTAGCATTTGCACCCAAACACTCTAAAGAATGATACATCCGGCTTCTTGTTGTTGAGTAGCTCATAGGGGGTCTTGCCAAGGAGACGATGGGGGAACAACCGGTTTGATGCATAGCAAGCGGTGTTGATTGCTTCCGCCCAAAATCTTTCCGGTGTAGTGTACTCATCTAACATAGTCCTTGCTAGGGTGATTAGTGTTCGGTTCTTCCTCTCAACTACCCCATTTTGTTGTGGTGTGTAGGTTGCGGAGACTTCATGCTTGATCCCAACTTCATCACAATATTGCTCAATGTGGGTGTTGTCAAACTCTCTTCCATTGTCACTTCTTATCTTCTTGATCTTCAAGTCAAACTCATTTTGGGCTCTCTTGGCAAACTTCTTGAATGAAGGGGTTGCTTCGGATTTGTCATGAAGAAAGAATACCCAAGTGTATCTAGAGTAGTCATCAACGATCACTAGGCAATAGAGATTTCCACCCAAGCTAGCATATGTTGTTGGTCCAAATAGATCCATGTGAAGTAGCTCTAACTCTCTTGATGTTGACACAAAGGCTTTGGTTGGATGTGTATTTGCAACTTGCTTGCCGGCTTGACATGCACTACACAATTTGTCCTTCTCAAATTTGACATCCTTCAAGCCCCTAACCAAATCCTTCTTCAATAGCTTGTTGAGAGTGTTCATTCCAACATGTGCTAATCTTCTATTCCATAGCCAACCAAGTGATTGCTTAGTGAACAAGCATGTCTTCAAGTTGGCATCTTCGGAGGTGAAATCCACTAGATAGAGATTGTTGTATCTAAAGCCTTTGAATATCACTTGTGCATCATCTTTCTTTGTTACAACCACTTCCTTGTCGGTGAACAAACATTGAAAGCCAAGATCACATAGTTGCCCAACGGATAGCAAGTTGAAGCTCAATGATGCAACTAGAAGCACATTGGAGATGGTATGATCATTTGATATAGCCACTTTGCCCAATCCCTTGACATTGCCCTTTGAGTTGTCACCAAATGTTATCTTCTCTTGGTCATTGACATTCTCTTCTAGTGAGGTGAACATCCGGGGATCACTGGTCATGTGTTGTGTGCAACCACTATCAATCACCCAATGAGATCCACCGGTCTTGTAGTTCACCTACACACACAAGAAATCAAGCTTGAGCTCTTGGGACCCAAACTTGTTGAGGTCCCTTAACCTTCTCCACTAGAGACTTTGCAACCCAAATTTGTTTTGGCCTATTCTTGTTAGGAGGCCCCATGAACATAACTTTCATCTTGCCACTAGAGTCTTGTCTAAGCATGTAGTGAGCATTGAAAGCAAAGGGCCTAGCATGCTTGGGCAAGGGTGTGGGCTTTGGCTCTTCACAATCATGAGCAAAATGGCCTTCCTTTCCACACTCATAGCATCTTCCAATCTTCTTCTTCTTTGGCTTAGTGATGCTCTTTCGTTGCTTCATCTTCTCCTCAAGGAATCCAATGCCATTTCTATTTGTCTTCATGACCGTGTTCATGAGTAGCTCACTTTGAAGACATTGTCCCTTGGTGAATTTCTTCAACCCGGTGGTGAGGTGCTCCTTCTCTTTCTTGAGCTTGTCATTCTCTTGTTGGAGCTCTAATTGAGATGGTGTCATCTTGTAATCTCTCTCCATCTTCAATCTCTTGTTTTCTTCTTTTAGCATGTCAAGCTCAAGTGTCATGCTATACTCATCATCTTGGGTCTCAACAATGACTTGCTTTGTGGTTGCAAGCTTCTCTAGATCAACCTTGAGCTTTGCATTCTCATTCTTGATCTTGATATAATCATCATAGTGATCGGCCACAACCACATTCTTGCCCTTGCCACTAGCTCTTTGCTCATCATGCTCACTAACCAAGTCCTCACAAGATGTTGCTATGTCACACTTAACAACAAGGTTAGGAGCATCAAGTGTCTCATGTGAAAGCATATCATAAGCAATGGTGAGAGTATCATAATCTACTTTCACTTGAGTGTATTGTTCTTTGAGCAATTGATAACTAGTGGTAAAGTCACTATGCACCTTATCAAGTTTCTAATTTTTAGCTTTGAGCTCTTTGTTAGAGGACTTGAGCTCCTTGATAGTAGATGACATAGTAGCAAGTTCATTTTTTAGCTCATCACTAGCATGAATAGCATGATCACATTTTTCAACAAGAGATTCATTTTCATCAACAAGCTTTTCATTTTTAGCTCTAGTCTTTCTTATGATTTTAGAGTAGTCATTTAGCAATTTTACAAGTTCATCATAAGTAGGAGCCTCAAATTCACCATCACTATCACTATCACTAGAGTCATCATCGTTTTGTACCTTCCGGTCACCCTTGGCCATAAGGCATAGGTGTGTAGATGATGATGGCGATGGTGGTGGTGGTGGTGTAGAGGAGCCAATGACTAGAGCGGCCACCTTCTCCTTCTCATCATCACTATCTTCATTTGATGAGCCACCGGAGGAATCAATGTCGGTGAGCCAATCACCAACAATGTAAGCCTTTCCACCTTTCTTGTGGTATTGCTTCTTCTTCTTGCCATCCTTCTTGTAGTAGGGCTTTTCATCCTTCTTCTCATCTTCACTTGATGAGTCATACTTCTTGCCCTTGTTCTTGTTCTTGTAGCTCTCTTTCTTGGGCTTGGTGCATTGATGAGCAAGATGGCCAAGCTCACCGCAATTGTAGCAATCCATTTCGGAGATTGACCTCCTCTTGCTACTTGTGAAGAACTTCTTCTTTCTTGAGTCAAACTTGACTCCATTCTTGTGAAGCTTCTTCAACATCTTGGTGGTCCTTCTCACCATGAGAGCAATGTTGGAATCATCTTCTTCATCACTTGTGCTCTCATGATGCACCACAATAGCCTTGGACTTGCCCTTCTTGTCATGGCTAGCTTTGAAGGCCAAGTCCTTCTTCTTGTCGGTGGAGGAGCCACCACTTGGTGTGATGTGCATGTACATCTCATGCGCATTGATCTTTCCCAAGATTTGAGTTGGTGTAGCGGTGGAAAGATCACCTTGATGTAGCACCGTCACGATGTGTCCATTGTTGGTAGTTCTTAGCTTCACTAAAGATAGTGCTAGGCAACTATCCCCGGTAACGGCCCAGAAATGCTTGTTGGCACTTGCTAATGTTGCTACTAGGAGTAGACTATGGAGTCTATCCCCGGCAACGGCGTCAGAAATGCTTGAAGCAAGACCGGTCACTATACCTAAAGGAGTGGAGCTAAAGCAGCTATCTACTAATGCCAAGCGGGGTTGTCAATCCCGACACTAGTAGGAGCTAGCTAGAGAGATTGCAATCTACCAGGAGGAGATTCTGCAAGCGCACAGAACTATCATAGTAGCACTTCGCCTGAGAGTACCAGGTGTCGATTTATTTGATCCCAAGGGAAGGCTAGGGTGGTGTATGAGTTGAGTCAAGGAGGGGATGAGAGTCGAAGAAAAGAGAAAAGGGAAAAAGGGGAGAAGAGAGGCTAGAAAGAATATATGGATGGCTAGGTAAGGATGAACTGGATGGCTAAGGTAAGGTGGAATGGATAGGTAGATAAATGGAGTAAATAAAGGATAACTAAGATAACTAACTACTAGCTAATAACTACTCCTAGATAACTACAAAGCAAGATAACTACGAAGCAAGATAGTTTCGAAGCAAGGCAGGCAAAAGACAATAAAGCAACTAAGTTGAGTATAGTTTTATTCCTATCTTGTCAAGTATCGAGGCGTACTAGCCTTTACCACTTACTTAGGTTGAACGCTAGCACAACGAGCCTTACTGTTAAACTGGTGAAGGGTCGAGATGGCGGACTAGAGGGGGGTGAATAGTCCTTTATAAAACTTAAACATAATCGGAGCGGCTAACCAAAACAAATGCGGAATTAAAACTATCGGTCTAGCCAAGACTACACCCCTCTACCTATACTCTATGACACCTTATAAAAGATGCTAAACAAAGCAAATAAGGTGTCGGGCTAGCTAGAGTTCACCTAGATAATTCTAGCTTGCAAGGTTACACAAACCTAAGCAACTAGTACTCAACCAACGGGGGAGCTCCTACACATGCCACTAAGCAAAAGCACAAAGCCTAAGCTCACTAGCAATGCTCAATAACAAGGCTACACAAGCCAAATTAGAGAGCTCAACTTAGCTACACAAACTAAGCAATGTGACTAGCAAGACTACAAGTCAACTAGTCACTCATGGGATCAACTTCTATGCTACACAAGCAAGGAAGATAACTAGCAAGCTACACAAGCTAACTAATTGCAAGAGCAACTATTTAAGCTACACAAGCTAGATAGCTACACAAGAGCAACAACTAACACTAGCACAAGTATGAGTATGGAAATACAAGCTAGTGAATGGAGATAGCAAACCACCGAGAAGATGTAGACAATGTTGACACGGTGATTTTATCCCGAGGTTCACTTGGTTGCCACCAAGCTAGTCCCCGTTGGCACCGATCCTCTCGCTAGTGGTGACCCTCAAGTCACACTCTTCACTATGGAGTGCTCACCAAGAGCTCTAGCTTCCGATCCGGCCGAACCACTTGGCACTCTTCGCGCCTCTCTCAACTAGAGTTGCTCTTCGCGATCCCCGCGGGGCGAGCACAATGCCCCTCACAACGCCTTCTCCGGAGCCACGCACAATCTTCTTGCGGGCTTCACGACGGAGACACAACCACCAAGCTGTCTAGGAGGTGGCAACCTCCAAGAGTAACAAGCACCACCGGCTTGCAACACGATCACCTAGTGCCACTCGATGCTATCTCTCAACGCAACGCACTAGCGATCACTCACTCGCTATCGAATCGCACACTAGCAAGCACAAGCGAGTTAGAGGGCTCCCAAGCACATCCACACCAGCCACCAAGGCTTTGGAGTGCTCGGCCTACCTCCCAAGGCCGGCCACCAACGATATATATAGCCCCAAGGGCTAACTAGTCGTTGCCCCTTCACTGGGCAACTTGCTCTACCATCGGACGCTCCGGATTGGGACCATCGGACGCTGAGGCCAGCATCCGATGCACGGATGCTCGCCACGTGTCCCCCACGTTCAACTTCGGCCGAGCGATCCCAACGGCTATATCACTTCCCGCGCAAGATAAAGTGGCATCGGACGCGCCGATGCCTAGCATCGGACGCTCCGATGCCTCTGCTCAAATCTGCGCAAAAATGCCCTACATCGGACGCTCGACCCCAGCGTCCGATGACACACCAGAGAGGTTCCAGAGAGGGCAGAAACACATCGGACGCGTCTGATGGTTTCACATCGGACGCAGGCTAGCGTCTGATGCTCCCTGGAAAGCACGCTCGAGCCACGTCACAACCATCGGACTCTGCAACAGTGTTTTGCCAGCGTCCGATGCTCCTTCAACTTCTGACAGAAACTAGGGTTTGCCATCGGACGCTTGGCCCAGCGTCCGATGCTCCTCGGACCAGCGTCCGATGCTCCCAGAGCACAACACTTCTCCTCTGAAAACCGCTGAATCCTGCCTCACAAGCTCGGCAGGAGGGAGAGGGACTTATACACTAGTTTCTCCCACTTCTCCATGCTTCCTTTCAACACAACTTCTTCTCCAACAACTTCTCCTTTGCAAATGTGCCAACACCACTAAGTGTACAACATCACGTGTATGTGTGTTAGCATTTTCACAATCATTTTCCAAAGGATTTTCACTTGCTCTCACCACGCCACTCGATCCTAGTAACATCACAAAGTTAGATCGCTCAAGTGGCACTAGATGACCGATATGCAAACAAGTTTGCTCCTCTTAATAGTACGGCCATCTATCCTAAACCTGGTCATAATCTTCTCTACACACCTATGACCGGTGAAATGAAATGCCCTACAAGTATACCTTTGCCTTGCGCATTCCATTCCAACTCCTCCGGTGTTGATGCAACACATGCACCAACCTATCTCCAAATGATATGATCCACTTCATATCATCATATGGCCTCCATGGTCCATCGATCTTGACCTCACTTGCTCTTTACCATTGCTTTGGTCCTTCGGCGCCAAGTCTTTGCTCAAGCCTCCCGACACTCGGTACCAACGGCTTCAAAGCCTCCAACTTGCCCTCCACCTTCGCAAACGGTCCATCAAGCCAAGTCTTGCCTTGATCTTCACCATCTTAGCCACATGATCACATGTCATGTTTCATGTGCATTGAGCTCCTTCTTCACATGTGTGAGCCTTGCAACATATTCCAAGCCATTTCTCCTCTATGGCATATGTTGCTCACACATGATCACCTGTGGACTAATCACCTGTGTAATTCACTTAAAACACATATTAGTCCACCTAAGTTGTCACTCAATTACCAAAACCAAACAATGACCTTTCAATCTCCCCCTTTTTGGTAATTGATGACAACTCTACAAAGATATGGAAATTATGCTTATTCCAAGCTAGCACTTCACAAGAATGTAAATTGCTAACTTGGTTTGGATTCATGTTGCTTGCCCAAGCTATTTTACCATGTGTAAAGGATTTTGGACAAGTATCACAAACCTGAAATGATAGTATTAGCTCCCCCTACATATGTGCTATAGAGTTTGGTTCTAAATTTGGCACATATGTATGGATATGAAATGTGGGTGAGCAATTACTACCAAGAAGTGCTAAGGTGTATAGAATAACCTTTGAAGCGTGATATCAATGAAGTTCATAGTTGTACACCTTCCTTAGCACCAAGAGTAGCTAGACATCATAAAAACTAGAACACCCCGTGAGATCAACATTAAAAGCAAGGGTCTGGTTTTGCATGAAAAGCACAAGTCTAGCTATCAAATTATGCATGCTAGTTATCAAATCATCAATTAAATCCTATAACTAGCATACACCACACAAGCATGCATATAAAATGTAAGACATATGCATTATGCAAGCAAGCAAATGTAATGCACACACAAATGCATCAAGCATGTATTCATGAGCTTGCTCCCCCTACTTGTGTGCTCTCTTTGTCCAAGAATTTTGATCCTTTTCCATTCTCCAATCTTGCTCCCTCTTGATCCGTGTCCATCTTTGGTTTTCTCCCCTTTGTCCTTAACATATTTTGCCCACAAATTCTCGCCCTATCATATCTTTGGCACTTTCATATCTTTGGCACTTTCTCCCCCTTTGTCATCAATGATCATAAAAGGTATGCTCTTTTCTCACAAAGGGTGACACTAGGGTAGATGGTTGACACTTGAGTCTTCATTTTTTTATGGACACCACCATATGTGTTGGAATGACACCATGTGTAGGATCTTTGACCTTGATACCAATAGGTGGGGCACCTTCTCTTATGTAGCATGGGTCATTCACTTGATAAACTTGAGCTCTTGTTGGTGAGGGATGCTTTGCTTGATTTGATCACTTAAAGTTGAGGATCACTTGACATCTTGTAGGATACCACTTGTGAGCTTGATCTAGACACCACTTGGTAAATATCACTTGGAAGATCATATACCATCTTGAATAGATACCATTTGAAGAAATGATGAGTCTAGATTCTGTGACACCCTAGTGTCAAGCACTGCATTAGGAACTTCATTAGCTACTAAAGGAGCATAAGCAATGCATTGCATCATTGCATGTGCATATGAGTGCTTGTTGCCTTTTGTTTAGTTATTTGGCTTTCTTTATGTAGAGGATTTAAAAATGGTTTTCAGAAAAAGTGTCTTATATGAAGGTTGTAGAGAAAAATGTTTTGAGCAACTTTTGTATTTTGGTCAAAACCTAGTTTGGAGTTTTTGAAACTGTTTTTGAGTGGTCAAAGTTTGAAAGAATTTGGAAAAAGAAAAAGGAAAACGTTTTTTTTCCAGTGCCACCCCTTTCGGCCCATCTGGCCTTTCGGCCCAGCCTCGCCCGCGCTCACCGCGCGTGCCGCGCGCTGACGCCGCTGACGGCCGCGCCGTACGCCGGCCGCAACCGCCGCGTGGCGGCACGCCTCTGCCGCGAATCCTCCTCGCCCACTCCCCGCGAGATCTTTGCTCACCCGATCACGCCACAATCCGCCTCGCCCGCTCCGCGCTCGCCTCGCCGACCGCGCCGCTGCTGCCGCGACGTCCCGTCGCCGGCCCCGCCACGACCACCGGCCGGTCAATCCGATCAAAACCCCGAGCGCACCGCACTCCCCTCTCCCCACTGCTATTTCACTCGCCCGCTCTCACTCTCGCTCTCTCCCTCACTCTCCCACGAACACGCCGAACACCTCCCCGCTCGCCGCGACCATCACCGCAAAAGCCCCGCCGTGTTCCGGCCTCACCAGAGCACCACCACCCGATTCGTCTCGCACACCACTCCGTCTACACCTCGGACACCCGGTGCTCCCGCTTGCACCACCTCTCGAGCCCCACCGACGCCGGAGATCGGAGAGCGCCGCCGCGGACGCCATCACCACCGCTGAGCCCGCGACGCTGTTCCTCGCCGACCCGAGCACCACTGCCCCTCTTCTTCATCCTCGACCTTCTCCGAGTCAAGGCAAGGTAAGAACACCGACGAGCTTCAACGCTACCGCTCCCTATCGCACTCTTCTCCCCGGCCGAGCGCCATGGGCGCCGCCGCAGACCTCGCTCGTGGCCAGGCTCCTCTGGAGCCACCCGAGCCAAACCAACCCCGTAGCTTTGCTCCTTAGGGTTCACTCGAGCTTTTGCCTCCCCCAATTTCACCGGCGACCGCCGGAGACGGCGTAGTCGCGCGTCACCGCCGCCTCCGTGCGCTGCCGCTCGCCGCCGGCACACTCCGGCCATCCGCTAGCCAAACCACCTACACCACTCGATGCGCCTCGTCGAGGTGAGTTCACAAGCCTAGCTTCCCCGCCGGCGACCTCACCAACGGCGAGGAATCGACGGTCAAACCTCTCCCCTGTTTTCCGTCTCGCCCGAGCCCTCGAGCCAGGCCTCGGACGGGCGTGTATGTTTCCGTCTCGCCCGAGCCCTTGAGCCAGGCCTCGGACGGGCTTGTGTGTTTCCGTCTCGCCCGAGCCCTCGAGCCAGGCCTCGGACGGGCGTGTGTGTTTCCGCCTCGCCCGAGCCCTCGAGCCAGGCCTCGGACGGGCGTGTATGTTTCCGTCTCGCCCGAGCCCTCGAGCCAGGCCTCGGACGGGCGTGTATGTTTCCGTCTCGCCCGAGCCCTCGAGCCAGGCCTCGGACGGGCGTGTGTGTTTCCGCCTCGCCCGAGCCCTCGAGCCAGGCCTCGGACGGGCGTTTGTTTTCCCGTCTCGCCCGAGCCCTCGAGCCAGGCCTCGGCCGATCCCCTACCGCCGTGCGCTCGAGCCAGGATGGGTTCCCGTTGACCCACGGGCCCCGCGCGTCAGCCACTCGGTGGTCCATGGACCGGGTGCACGTAGCCAGCCGGGAGAAATTCAAATGTTTTTCTTTTAGTTTTAATTTCCAGAGATGCTTGTTATTTTTGTACAGCATGATTTATAAGTCCAAATGGAGTACTTTCAGTTTTGTTGGCTTGTTTATGAGTAGATCTATCATGGAAAAGTATGAATATATTTTTGATAGCAGTTTATTTTACTGCTTTCATTTATTTCAGTGTACATGCTTTTGTTGGGATAAATGGAATTAAGTGTTTTCTGATGGAGTTAATTCATGGGAAAATTTGTATAGGTTCTTTGTTATGTTTGGTGCCTGTGAAAATTATATGAAGTACTATTCTTATGGAAAGAGTTCCTGTTATGGTTAAAAGTTCCTTTTTGCTGATTTCTTAGAAAAAGTGTTAAGGTGTTTTATAGGTTAAAATAAAATATGGGAAATTTTGTGCAGTCTCTGTATGCCATGAAGAGTCTAAGAAAAATATAAACCTGATCTGTTTTATGGAAAAAGTTGCAGTTGCTTTACAACTGTGCTTGTCTGTGTTTATCTTTGGAAATTCCTGTAAGAAATAATACAATGTTTCTGTTCATGGTACTTTCTTGATAAACATAAAATGTGAAGTAGAATCTGGGAAAAATATGAAATAGAGTTGTGCACCCTTTTACAGTAGGGTTGTAGTTCAAAGCACCTTTTTGGGCAGTTTGCTTGTCATTTTTGTATCTGCAGTTCTATAGTTTATTTTTGGCTGAAACTTGTTCAGTAGAGTCCAGCAAGTGTTGTTTACTTTCTGGAATTTTTGTGGATTTTTCTGAGTCCAGAAAGATGCACTTGCAGTTCAATCGGAGTTTCTTTGGTTTAAATTAAATAAGAAAAAGAGTGAATAACCAGATTTTGTTTTACGAAATAATTAAGTAATTACCTCAATGTCAAAAGTGGTTCAACAAGTTGACTTTGTTGGTTTGCAAGAATTATTCTTTTCCTGTCACCTTCATCTTGCACCGCATTTATTTAAATATATATTCATCGCACGCAATAGGATCGACCCCGCCGGAGCCCCACCAAGAGCAGGAGCTAAACGCCGAGCCGGAGATCCAGGAGCTGCAGCAGCCAGAGGAAGTCGACCCCGTCCACGACCCTAACTTACCTGAGTGCCCCTCTCACGAGGCAGCAGTCTTCACTCAAGGCAAGCCCCGGAGCATATTAAGCCTCCTATCTTTTGCAATTAAGATTACTTGAGTCCTTTTATATTGTGATGCATTAGGTTTAGAAGTTGAAATGAATCCTACTTGCTGCATTACCATTCCTTGGTTATTGATTAATATCTACCTTGTTATCCTGTTATTTAGTTACAATGTAGAATTGCTTAGCCTGCTTAATAAAAGTGGTAGTTAAGGATGTTTCCGTAATACCCGGATGGGTATTTACCGGATCACGGTTAGCTATATTTGCTATCGTGGAAAAGAACCTGAGTAGTAATGAAATACGGTCAACGGGATGGCAGGGCACAAGTTCGGAAACTTGGGGCAGTCCATCCGTTGGATCGTGTAGGTTTGTATCGATGTTGACCCTCGTTCATTTTTGAACGCGCCCTTTTACTTAGGGATATGTCGGTGCTGTAATCATCGACCCCAAAGCCGGTTAGAAGCTGTTCGGGCCGGTTTCAACCCGTGTCGTGCCCTCTAGTACGGAAGTTGCGATCTGCCGCGTGAGGCCATCGCCAGACTCTGATTGGGCGGTCCGTGCTTGAACCGCGACGATTACCACCACGAACAAGCGTCGAGCGGTTGCCCAATGCATGGACCCGACGGGGAAAGTGTGGGCTGGTATTAAAGGTCTTTCATCAGCTGATTTGGAATTCGATTCGAGTCGTCGTCTCCCCCGGTTAGTGGGAAACTATGGCGAGCTTCACCACGATACAACTCCATGTAATGAATAAAGGTTCAACTAAAATGTGGATAAGTCAACTGGATATGGTTATATTATTGAGTGGTAGATTCAAGTGAGTGCTCTAGTACAGGTGAAAAACCTAGAATTAAGGAATAGGTCTAAAAATGGCAGCTCATCTTTATCACTAATTACTTCCTATCTGAACTTGAGCTTCTCGCAACTAAAAGATCCCAGCTCCACCCGAAAAGGCCTTGCATACCCTTGGTGTCTTTATTTTCAGTTGGACGGGTAAGTCTAGCTGAGTACATTCCCGTACTCAGGGTTTATCCCGTTTGTTGCAGATGGCCAAGTCTACTTTGGCTATTGTAAGCACTGCCTCTACCCGGTGGAAGGTGATGAGGAGTAGGCCCAGGGCAGGGTCGTCCAGAAGCTTTCCCCTTTTCTTTTGCTGGACGAAGACTTCTAGTGGCACATTATCTTTAAGGGAGGAGTGAGTTGTGTCGAGTGGATTTATCAAAACAATGAAGTTTTATTTGGACCACATGTGTGGTGGTCGTGTTTCAAACTATTTCAGCTTCCGCACTTTTAAACTCGGTATTGTAATAACTCCATTTTAAATTCGCACTCTGATATTTTAAATTCGGTTTCGTTTTCGTTATGATGTATCTTTACGAATGTAATCCTTGAACGATGCGATCCTGTTTGATGTATGGTGTTAGAAATCCTTCGAGATTTCCGGACTACCGGGGTTGTATGGGTTCAAGTATCAGTCGAAGTCAGACGGATTTGGCTAAGATAATACTTGAGCTCTTATAATCAGGACGGTTCCGCCACAGCTTGGTATCGGAGCATGGTTCAAGGGATTACCCTAGTAAAGAGTTATTTTCGAACTAAAATGGGTATTTCAAAACTATTTTGAAACTATTTTCAATTACTAAGTGTGCCCAGTCTCGTCCTTAAGCCCTATACTAGGATTCAGGTGACTTAACTACTAACAGGGTTCAGGGATTTGTTCATGCCGGATCTTTATTTGCTGGTCCATTCTCGAGGGAAAAGAGAATGTGTCGATTGCGAAAACATGCATAAAATGATTTTGTGAGATATGAGAGCATGACCGTCCAACCGTCGGTCTAGGCAAGGGATTCTTATACCAAGTATGTGCGAGCTTTACGCGGACACATATGAAGGTATCAATGATTTTAAGGGTGATTTCTATTGGTGCATGGTGTTTGTGTTGACCTTTATGTATTTTGCGCATACTGGTCAATACTGAATTGTTTTATCATTGGGAATTTCTTTGGGCTGAAATGAATCTTCTGCAGGTACGCTAACTATGCGATCGAGTAGAACGTGTAGTTAACGCATGAGAGATCGTTCTTGCCACCGACTAGAACGTTAGGACTTACGAGTCATTATTAGTGAGTGAGAACGTAAGTACGATCATACATCATGTTTATATTCATGCATTTACATTACCTCCCCTTAATTTAAAAGTTGTCTCTTTTGTTATAAAATTTGCCAACTTAATATCCGTCTCACGAGAGTTCGAAACCCTTTGTTTCTACAGATGGCCCGGACCAAGTTGACTGCTCGCAAGGCCATCGAAGGCAGAGGAGTTCCGCGTCATCGCTTGGCCACCAAGCTGACCCGGAGGACGTTCCTGACCTACTTTGGGTTGCCGACGATCCTTTGGAGGATTTTGCAGGCAGTGGGTTATGAGGAAGGACAGGAGCCCAAGTACTCCTGGCAGAAGGAGATCTACGGGCAGGATTCCCTGGTTATGGTAGAGATCAAGGTCAAAGACTTGCCTGCCAAGCCGCACTGGACAGGATGGACTGAGATCACCAGAGGCACTTGTGCCAAGGATGGAGCCAACAGGGCAGCATACCTAGTGCTGAAGGATATCATCGCCCGCTTCCCCGCCGACCTGGCAAGTGCGATGGCAGGAGTGTTTCCCCGTGGATCACTTTTCCCATTGCGTTGGAAGCAGACTTCAGAGTCAGTCTTGACAGGGAGCCCAGAGGAGAGGTTCTACTGTGAGACGCCTGCGATAAGCGCCACCGGAGCTTTGTTGGGTGTATGTGAGAGTTTGGAGCACACTCTCAAGAGCGTGTCCTTCACCCTCACCGCCACCTACCAGAGCAAGAGGAAGCTTCAGGAGGACTTCGACGCTGAGGTTGCTCGTCTGCAGGAGAGGATTCAGCAGTTCACTCTGGAGCGTGACGACGCCCGCACCACAGCAGCAGCACAGTCCACTGCCAGGACAGTTGCAGAGCAGATGTACCTGACTACCGCTCTTCAGAGGGATGAGGCCCGCACCGCGCTCGACCAGCTCAGAGAGGGAGCCCACCTGTTGATACAGCAGATACACGGACAGCAGGCCTATATCGACCAGCTCCACGAGGCCGTCCATCAGATGCACCACGCCGCGCAGGAGGCCGCCGCCCCAGCAGTTGAGGTCCCGGATCCCCAGGACGGAGAAGTCCTTGGTCCCGACGCCCCACCAGAGGAGGATCATGCTGACGAGCCGATGATCGACGTCGACGCATAGGACGCTGCATCCGCCGCTGGAGACGTCTGAGCGCTAGTTTAGCTAGGAGACGTTTTTCTTTTGTATAGCTTGAGCTTGCTCGCTAAGTGATGTAACACCCTACACATGTGCTAGTGTTATGTTTAAATGGTTGATGGCATGTAAGCTTTTGGACAAAGTCCGGACTTCGATCCGGCACCTTTTATGGAAATCCGTCGTTTGCGTGTCTAATTTTTGAGCGATTATTCTGTGACGTTGTATGGAAATGAGTAATTATACTTGGTCGTGTGCTAAATTTTTGAATTATGTACAGCGTAGTATTTTATTCATGATCGATGTAACATCGCCTAATGATTGCTTAATAATGGGATATGCAGATGCCGGCACACACTCGCAGCCAACGTGGGCAAGGGGCAGGACAGGAGGAGAATCTGCCACCTCCCCCACCGCCGCCGATGACGCCGGAAGCGTTCTTTGGCCAGTTCTTGGGCAGCCAAAGGAATATGGAGGAAATGCAGAGGCACATGGAGGCCACCCTTCGCAATATCGCTAACAACACAGCACAGCAGCATCATCAACGTCAAGGTCCGGAGCCCAACCAGTACAGCTCTTACCGTGACTTCTTGGACACTCGCCCTCTTGTGTTCAAGGAAGCCACCGAACCGCTCGAAGCTGATGAATGGCTCAACTCCATCACCCAGAAGTTTCGTCTGCTTCGTCTGACGGAAGAGCTCAAGGCAGAGTACGCCGCCCACATGTTGGAAGGACCCGCCGGTTTGTGGTGGGCCCAGTACCGTGCATCCTTGCCAGTAAATGCACGTACCACTTGGGATCAGTTCTCCACCGCTATGCGCAACCACTACATCCCTAGTGGACTGATGGAAATGAAGGTTGCAGAGTTCATGAGGTTATCCCAGGGGACTAGGTCTATGTCCGAGTACCTCCACAGCTTCAACAATCTGGCCCGCTATGCCCCAGATTTTGTGGACACTGAGGCCAAAAAGATTGCAAGTTTCAAGCGTGGCATGAGTGCCACCATGCTATCAAAGATGGGTAACAGTCACCGCACCACTTTCAGTGACTTCGTCAGTGACTGCCTGAATCAAGAGGCCAATGACAGCCGGCTAGCAGCAGAAACACGCCGCCGTGCAAATGAAGGAGGTTCGTCCCAGCAGAGGACCCCTTTTGGAGCACGCGCCCCTTATCGTCCGCCTGTCACAGGAGCACGATACCGTCTCCCACAGAGGAAGATCACCACCAACCGTCCCCGTCCCAGCTTCCAGAAGCCGTACACCGCCCCCATGATGCAGAACAAGAATAAGGCAGGAAGTGCAGCAGGATCCAAGACCCCATATGTGATTGGTCCATGCTATAACTGTGGCCAAACTGGACACTTGTCACGTCAGTGCCCTCGCCCAAAGAAGCAGTACACTCAGCCCCCACCTCGTACCGGTCATGTGCATCACACCACCGTGGAAGAAGTGCCAGAAGGAGAGCCTGTCACCGCTGGTACGTTTCTTGTTAATCAATGCCCCGCAGTTGTGCTGTTTGATTCTGGAGCATCGCATTCTTTTATAAGTGAGAACTTTGTTATAAGAAGTAATCTTGAGTTGATAAAGTTAGACCGGGGATATCAGATAAGTTCCGCCGGAGCTGTTCTCTCCGCGCGTAAAATGGCTAAAGGAGTGGAAATGACCTTTGGGGATAAACAGGCCGTAGTGGACCCCATAGTCATTCCTGGTCTAGGTTTGGATGTAATTTTGGGTATGAGTTGGATGAAACTATGGAAGGTTAATCTAGACACCGCAGAGAGAATAGTGTCCATGGTTAGTCCCAGGAATGGATCTTCTTTCGGGTTCAAGTTACCCCGAAACCCCCATGAGATTGGAGTGTTGTTCAATATCACGGCAAAGCAGATAGCTGAAATTCCGGTAGTATGTGAGTTTCCGGATGTCTTTCCTGATGAGTTGCCTGGTTTACCGCCTGATAGAGATGTGGAGTTTGCTATAGAGTTAATCCCGGGAACAGCACCTATATCCCGAAGACCGTATAGAATGCACGCTAAGGAGTTAGCAGAGCTTAAGGTTCAAATACAGGAACTTTTGGATAAGGGTTTGATACGTCCTAGTTCGTCACCTTGGGGATGTCCCGCTATCTTTGTGAAAAAGAAAGATAAAACTCTGAGGATGTGCGTGGATTATAGACCGCTTAATGCAGTAACCATAAAGAATAAGTACCCCTTACCTCGAATCGATGTCTTGTTTGATCAGTTGTCAAAAGCAAAAGTGTTCTCCAAGATCTACCTGAGGTCAGGATACCATCAGATTAAGATCAGAAGAGAAGACGTGCCAAAAACAGCTTTCTCTACCAGATACGGACTCTATGAATATTTAGTTATGTCCTTTGGATTGACCAATGCACCGGCACATTTCATGTACCTGATGAATTCAGTTTTCATGCCAGAGTTGGATAAGTTTGTTGTAGTGTTCATCGATGACATCTTGGTATACTCTGAGAATGAGAAGGACCATGCTGAGCATCTACGAGTTGTTTTGACCCGGCTTAGAGAGCACAAGTTGTATGCTAAGTTCAGCAAGTGTGAGTTTTGGTTGAAGAAGGTACCTTTCCTTGGTCACGTCCTTTCAGAGGAAGGGATCTCTGTAGACCCTTCTAAGGTACAGGAAGTTATGGATTGGCAAGCACCTACCACCGTACATGAAGTACGCAGCTTTTTGGGTTTGGCAGGATACTACCGTCGGTTTATTCCGAATTTTTCAAGAATAGCCAAGCCTATGACTCGTTTAACGCAAAAAAACAAGAAGTTTGAATGGGCTCCAGAGTGTGAAGCAGCTTTCCGCACTCTGCGAACGTTGTTGACATCCGCACCTGTTTTGGCTCAGCCAAACTTGGAGGAACCTTTTGATGTGTTTTGCGACGCATCCAAGATTGGACTTGGATGTGTACTCATGCAAAATGGAAGAGTTATCGCCTATGCTTCTCGCCAGTTGAAACCGCACGAAGAGAACTATCCCACTCATGATCTGGAACTAGCAGCCGTCGTGCATGCACTCAAGATATGGAGACATTATCTTATGGGAAACCTATGTCATGTGTACACAGATCATAAAAGTCTAAAATATATCTTCACCCAGCCAGAGTTGAACATGAGGCAAAGAAGATGGCTAGAATTGATTAAGGATTATAACCTAGAAGTGCATTACCACCCTGGAAAAGCGAATGTTGTAGCTGATGCCTTGAGTCGCAAGACTCATTGCAACTCTCTACAACCACTGTTCGAAGATGGATTTAATCTTATGCACCCCGTCATGCTAAACAATATCACTCTTCAGTGCACCTTGGAAAGTGACATCATCGAGAGACAGAAGACCGATGAAGAAATCTGTCAGATAAAGAAGAGGTTGGAAACCAGTAGTTCGTTGAACTTTAGAACAGATGAACAGGGAATTCTATGGTATAAACGAAGGATAGTTGTTCCTAAGGATTCAGAGCTGAAAGAGAGGATTCTGAACGAGGCTCACAATTCAAAGTTGTCTATCCACCCAGGAAGCAGTAAGATGTATCAGGATTTGAAAACCAGATTTTGGTGGTCAAAGATGAAGAAAGAAGTCGCAGCCTATGTCGCCAGATGTGATACTTGTTGCAGGATAAAGGCAATACATCTGAAACCCGCCGGACAGTTACAACCGTTGTCAATCCCAGAGTGGAAGTGGAAAGAGATCAGTATGGACTTTATCACCGGACTTCCCACTACTCAGAAAGGGAATGATTCGATTTGGGTTATCGTGGATCGGTTATCTAAAGTGGCTCACTTCATACTAGTCAAGACTACTCACCGCCCCCATCAGTATGCAGACCTGTATATTCAGAATATCCTGAGGTTGCATGAAATTCCAAAGCGGATAGTTTCTGATAGAGGACCCCAGTTCATAGCACGTTTTTGGGAACAGTTGCACAAGGAGTTAGGAACCAAGTTGGTAAGAAGTTCAGCCTATCACCCCCAGACTGCAGGACAGACAGAAAGAGTGAATCAGATTTTGGAGGATATCCTAAGAGCTTGTGTCTTATCTTCAGGAGAGTCATGGGAGAAATGGTTACCCCTTGCTGAGTTTTCATACAACAACAGCTATCAAGAGAGTATAAAGATGGCACCTTTTGAAGTTTTATATGGACGAAGATGCAGAACCCCAGTAAATTGGGTTGAGTCTGGAGATCGAGGATTCTATGGATCAGATTATGTAAAAGATGCCGAGGAAATCGTGCAGACCGTACAACAACATATCAAGGTAGCACAGTCTCGACAAAAGAGTTATGCTGACACCCGAAGGAGACCTTTGGAATTTCAAGTTGGAGACTATGTGTATCTCAAGGTTTCACCTATGAGGAAGGTCCAACGTTTTGGAATCAAGAAGAAGCTAGCACCTCGATATGTGGGACCATACCCGATCATAGCAAAGAAGGGACAAGTGGCATACGAAGTACAGTTACCCCCAGAAATGAGCACAGTTTTCCCGGTATTCCACGTATCATAGTTAAAGAAGTGTCTTCGAGTTCCAGAACAAGAGGAAGTTCGGATTCCAGACATCACCATCAGATCGGATCTGGAGTACTACGAGCAGCCCAAGGAGATTTTGGATACCAAGACCCGAGAGACTCGTAACCGAACAGTGAAGACTTACAAGATTCTCTGGAGCAATCACGGACCCAACGATGCGACATGGGAAACCGAGGAGTACCTACGCGTAAGCTATCCCGCTTTTGTTAAGAAATGGTACGTAACTCAAATCTCGGGACGAGATTCCTTTAAGGGGGGAAGGGCTGTGACATCCTAGTGTCAAGCACTGCATTAGGAACTTCATTAGCTACTAAAGAAGCATAAGCAATGCATTGCATCATTGCATGTGCATATGAGTGCTTGTTGCCTTTTGTTTAGTTATTTGGCTTTCTTTATGTAGAGGATTTAAAAATGGTTTTCAGAAAAAGTGTCTTATATGAAGGTTGTAGAGAAAAATGTTTTGAGCAACTTTTGTATTTTGGTCAAAACCTAGTTTGGAGTTTTTGAAACTGTTTTTGAGTGGTCAAAGTTTGAAAGAATTTGGAAAAAGAAAAAGGAAAACGTTTTTTTTTCCAGTGCCACCCCTTCGGCCCATCTGGCCTTTCGGCCCAGCCTCGCCCGCGCTCGCCGCGCGCTGACGCCGCTGACGGCCGCGCCGTACGCCGGCCGCAACAGCCGCGTGGCGGCACGCCTCTGCCGCGAATCCTCCTCGCCCACTCCCCGCGAGATCTTTGCTCACCCGATCACGCCACAACCCGCCTCGCCCGCTCCGCGCTTGCCTCGCCGACCGCGCCGCTGCTGCCGCGACGTCCCGTCGCCGGCCCCGCCACGACCACCGGCCGGTCAAGCCGATCAAAACCCCGAGCGCACCGCACTCCCCTCTCCCCACTGCCATTTCACTCGCCCGCTCTCACTCTCGCTCTCTCCCTCACTCTCCCACGAACACGCCGAACACCTCCCCGCTCACCGCGACCATCACCGCAAAAGCCCCGCCGTGTTCCGGCCTCACCGGAGCACCACCACCTGATTCGTCTCGCACACCACTCCGTCTACACCTCGGACACCCGGTGCTCCCGCTTGCACCACCTCTCGAGCCCCACCGACGCCGGAGATCGGAGAGCGCCGCCGCGGACGCCATCACCACCGCTGAGCCCGCGACGCTGTTCCTCGCCGACCCGAGCACCACTGCCCCTCTTCTTCATCCTCGACCTTCTCCGAGTCAAGGCAAGGTAAGAACACCGACGAGCTTCAACGCTACCGCTCCCTATCGCACTCTTCTCCCCGGCCGAGCGCCATGGGCGCCGCCGCAGACCTCGCTCGTGGCCAGGCTCCTCTGGAGCCACCCGAGCCAAACCAACCCCGTAGCTTTGCTCCTTAGGGTTCACTCGAGCTTTTGCCTCCCCCAATTTCACCGGCGACCGCCGGAGACGGCATAGTCGCGCGTCACCGCCGCCTCCGTGCGCTGCCGCTCGCCGCCGGCACACTCCGGCCATCCGCTAGCCAAACCACCTACACCACTCGATGCGCCTCGTCGAGGTGAGTTCACAAGCCTAGCTTCCCCGCCGGCGACCTCACCAACGGCGAGGAATCGACGGTCAAACCTCTCCCCTGTTTTCCGTCTCGCCCGAGCCCTCGAGCCAGGCCTCGGACGGGCGTGTATGTTTCCGTCTCGTCCGAGCCCTCGAGCCAGGCCTCGGACGGGCGTGTGTGTTTCCGTCTCGCCCGAGCCCTCGAGCCAGGCCTCGGACGGGCGTGTGTGTTTCCGCCTCGCCCGAGCCCTCGAGCCAGGCCTCGGACGGGCGTGTATGTTTCCGTCTCGCCCGAGCCCTCGAGCCAGGCCTCGGACGGGCGTGTATGTTTTCGTCTCGCCCGAGCCCTCGAGCCAGGCCTCGGACGGGCGTGTGTGTTTCCGCCTCGCCCGAGCCCTCGAGCCAGGCCTCGGACGGGCGTTTGTTTTTCCGTCTCGCCCGAGCCCTCGAGCCAAGCCTCGGCCGATCCCCTACCGCCGTGCGCTCGAGCCAGGATGGGTTCCCGTTGACCCACGGGCCCCGCGCGTCAGCCACTCGGTGGTCCATGGACCGGGTGCACGTAGCCAGCCGGGAGAAATTCAAATGTTTTTCTTTTAGTTTTAATTTCCAGAGATGCTTGTTATTTTTGTACAGCATGATTTATAAGTCCAAATGGAGTACTTTCAGTTTTGTTGGCTTGTTTATGAGTAGATCTATCATGGAAAAGTATGAATATATTTTTGATAGCAGTTTATTTTACTGCTTTCATTTATTTCAGTGTACATGCTTTTGTTGGGATAAATGGAATTAAGTGTTTTCTGATGGAGTTAATTCATGGGAAAATTTGTATAGGTTCTTTGTTATGTTTGGTGCCTGTGAAAATTATATGAAGTACTATTCTTATGGAAAGAGTTCCTGTTATGGTTAAAAGTTCCTTTTTGCTGATTTCTTAGAAAAAGTGTTAAGGTGTTTTATAGGTTAAAATAAAATATGGGAAATTTTGTGCAGTCTCTGTATGCCATGAAGAGTCTAAGAAAAATATAAACCTGATCTGTTTTATGGAAAAAGTTGCAGTTGCTTTACAACTGTGCTTGTCTGTGTTTATCTTTGGAAATTCCTGTAAGAAATAATACAATGTTTCTGTTCATGGTACTTTCTTGATAAACATAAAATGTGAAGTAGAATCTGGGAAAAATATGAAATAGAGTTGTGCACCCTTTTACAGTAGGGTTGTAGTTCAAAGCACCTTTTTGGGCAGTTTGCTTGTCATTTTTGTATCTGCAGTTCTATAGTTTATTTTTGGCTGAAACTTGTTCAGTAGAGTCCAGCAAGTGTTGTTTACTTTCTGGAATTTTTGTGGATTTTTCTGAGTCCAGAAAGATGCACTTGCAGTTCAATCGGAGTTTCTTTGGTTTAAATTAAATAAGAAAAAGAGTGAATAACCAGATTTTGTTTTACGAAATAATTAAGTAATTACCTCAATGTCAAAAGTGGTTCAACAAGTTGACTTTGTTGGTTTGCAAGAATTATTCTTTTCCTGTCACCTTCATCTTGCACCGCATTTATTTAAATATATATTCATCGCACGCAATAGGATCGACCCCGCCGGAGCCCCACCAAGAGCAGGAGCTAAACGCCGAGCCGGAGATCCAGGAGCTGCAGCAGCCAGAGGAAGTCGACCCCGTCCACGACCCTAACTTACCTGAGTGCCCCTCTCACGAGGCAGCAGTCTTCACTCAAGGCAAGCCCCGGAGCATATTAAGCCTCCTATCTTTTGCAATTAAGATTACTTGAGTCCTTTTATATTGTGATGCATTAGGTTTAGAAGTTGAAATGAATCCTACTTGCTGCATTACCATTCCTTGGTTATTGATTAATATCTACCTTGTTATCCTGTTATTTAGTTACAATGTAGAATTGCTTAGCCTGCTTAATAAAAGTGGTAGTTAAGGATGTTTCCGTAATACCCGGATGGGTATTTACCGGATCACGGTTAGCTATATTTGCTATCGTGGAAAAGAACCTGAGTAGTAATGAAATACGGTCAACGGGATGGCAGGGCACAAGTTCGGAAACTTGGGGCAGTCCATCCGTTGGATCGTGTAGGTTTGTATCGATGTTGACCCTCGTTCATTTTTGAACGCGCCCTTTTACTTAGGGATATGTCGGTGCTGTAATCATCGACCCCAAAGCCGGTTAGAAGCTGTTCGGGCCGGTTTCAACCCGTGTCGTGCCCTCTAGTACGGAAGTTGCGATCTGCCGCGTGAGGCCATCGCCAGACTCTGATTGGGCGGTCCGTGCTTGAACCGCGACGATTACCACCACGAACAAGCGTCGAGCGGTTGCCCAATGCATGGACCCGACGGGGAAAGTGTGGGCTGGTATTAAAGGTCTTTCATCAGCTGATTTGGAATTCGATTCGAGTCGTCGTCTCCCCCGGTTAGTGGGAAACTATGGCGAGCTTCACCACGATACAACTCCATGTAATGAATAAAGGTTCAACTAAAATGTGGATAAGTCAACTGGATATGGTTATATTATTGAGTGGTAGATTCAAGTGAGTGCTCTAGTACAGGTGAAAAACCTAGAATTAAGGAATAGGTCTAAAAATGGCAGCTCATCTTTATCACTAATTACTTCCTATCTGAACTTGAGCTTCTCGCAACTAAAAGATCCCAGCTCCACCCGAAAAGGCCTTGCATACCCTTGGTGTCTTTATTTTCAGTTGGACGGGTAAGTCTAGCTGAGTACATTCCCGTACTCAGGGTTTATCCCGTTTGTTGCAGATGGCCAAGTCTACTTTGGCTATTGTAAGCACTGCCTCTACCCGGTGGAAGGTGATGAGGAGTAGGCCCAGGGCAGGGTCGTCCAGAAGCTTTCCCCTTTTCTTTTGCTGGACGAAGACTTCTAGTGGCACATTATCTTTAAGGGAGGAGTGAGTTGTGTCGAGTGGATTTATCAAAACAATGAAGTTTTATTTGGACCACATGTGTGGTGGTCGTGTTTCAAACTATTTCAGCTTCCGCACTTTTAAACTCGGTATTGTAATAACTCCATTTTAAATTCGCACTCTGATATTTTAAATTCGGTTTCGTTTTCGTTATGATGTATCTTTACGAATGTAATCCTTGAACGATGCGATCCTGTTTGATGTATGGTGTTAGAAATCCTTCGAGATTTCCGGACTACCGGGGTTGTATGGGTTCAAGTATGAGTCGAAGTCAGACGGATTTGGCTAAGATAATACTTGAGCTCTTATAATCAGGACGGTTCCGCCACAGCTTCCACTTGAATGATAGTTTAAACTTGATATCCATTTGCATTATTGTCTTCTTCTTGAACTCTTGTCATGAGCCTCTCATTTGTGACTTGAACTATTAAACTTGCACAAGATATCTAACTCGGTTTGCTCTAGAGTAAGCTTCTTCACACATCTTTCAATGGTTATCTTACTCACGTTGAATTAGACACTTGAATGCTCATCTTTTAGATCAAGTACTTGGGTTTACCAGCTCATGAATAAACTCATATACTAACCACTAGATCATATAATCAAACAAGCAATAGTGGTAGGCTATGAATTTAAACTTTTCATTTGTTATGCATGATCCTATTAAGCATGTACTATATGCACTAACCGCATACTAGTAAGGGATGAAATGATCATGCACATTACAATGATACCTTTGCTATCTTGGAGTAGAGGATTGTCAATAGATTCCAATTAAGCTCCAAATAGCAATGTGAAGTCCATTTATAAGCTTGGTGAAGACCAATAGATACCAATTGATAGAACAAATCTTCACTCAAATGATCAAGTGCACTATCTTGTTGTGGTTGGCTTGTTTCTTCATTTGACCATAGCTTGCATGAGAATACAAATAGTGAATACCACTTGAATGCTTCAAGATTTTGCTCTCTTTTGGGTGTTGCTTGCTTTCTTGATCAATCCTTTTGATTTCTTCAACTAAGCATCTCCAATGATACTTTAGATCACCACTTCCATGTTAGCCTTCCAAGCCTAGCTTGGTTAACCTACCAAAGGCGGCAAGCCCCTACAAAAGGGAGAAGTGACCTCTCTCCAAAGAACCATCCTTGATACTCACTTGAATTGACTTTTATTGATTGATCCATTTGAACTCTTCTTGAAATCTGACTTTGAATCCTTCTTTGAGTCCTTTTCTTTCTTCCAAATGATCTTCAATTTGATACTTGAACTTGATCTTTATCTTAATCTTGATGTTGGTCTTGATCTTCAACTTGAGTACCATATGTGTGCCAAAATACACTCCTTAATCAAATGAACTTGGACTCATATTTGTCATGCTTCTAGATCATTTCAAAACCAAACATAGGTCCCTCAACCACTTATAAACATGATTCCAACTTGAGGGCCTTTCAGTCAAAGTGACTCTAGATTAATCCAATAATTGTCACTTTTCTGGCAGATTCTGTCCTTCTCAAAGAAACATGCATATCTCCCAAGATATAAGTCCAATGACCATGAAATTTGGTGGAGATGTGCTTCTCTAAGTGTTCTAGCAGCCATAAAAATTTGAGCTTCATTGGCTTTCTAGATTGCTACCAGATTTTAATTCTTTCCATAGTACTACATGCTGAAAACTGCTGCAATAGAGTTGACAAGATCCACTACCACATGGAGTTTCACTTGTCCAATGAATTCCAATTTTCTACAGCAACTAATACTATAAGTGTAGAGCATGCACACCAAATCTCAAGCCAATCCAATTAGATTTGATCATCCAAACATGACTTTCTTCTCAGCTCACTCAGATTTTGCAATATTGAACAACTTTGAGCAATTGAGCTATGCTCTACCAATTTGAATCAAACTTGAGCTATCTTGTTTGAATACTCTCACAAGACATATATCCATTCAAATCACTTACTAAAAGAAGTCTCATGAACATATCCATTCAAACTAACTCAATTTGATCACTTAGGCATTAAATCCATTCAATCATCTTATAGCAAGCAACATATGCATATATGTCCAATTCAATCATCTCATATGCATCCAAAAAAAACATGATCAACTAGAGATATACCTTAGTAGCTCATGATCATCCAAATAGCAAGCTTCTACTCAATTCGATTGCAAGCCTTCAAATAATTCCAATCAACCACCACAACTTGATCTTTTGCACTTGTATGTTATAGCACTTGGACTTCACTTCACTTGTCTTGACATTGGGATGAGAATATCAATAAGCTTCTTTACTTGACTCAATCACATGAATAATATGAAGTCAATTGAATCAAGTCTCCAATGCCATGGTACCTACACACATTCATCCACTTTTTGATGGTACCCAAACTTGTTTGGGTCCTCTCAAGTTAGGTGCAACATACTTTGGCATAGCCTTAGTATGAGTAGCAGGATGAGTTGCAATAGTAGCCTTGGAGGTACCATTTTCATCCTTCCAAAGCATAGAATCATTAGCAATTGAAATAGGCTTAGGAGTGTTACCTAGGGGACATGAATTTGCCATGTGTCCCCTTTCCCGGCATGAGTAGCAAACTCTCTTTGATTGAGCCTTTTCTTCCTTGCTCATGTGTTGCTTCTCATTGCCTTGCGTCTCATGAGTTGCTTGAGCCTTCTTCTCAAGCTTGTTAGGACACTTCAAGGCAAAGTGTCCCATATCATCACATTTGTAGCACTTGACGTGAGCCGAATCTCTCCTCTTTTCTTCATTCTTGCTCATCATCATCTTGGCATCTTGGATATGAGTTGGATGCCTTGCTCTTCCGCCCCTTCTTGTTTTCTTCTTCTTCATCATGTCCCCATCATGATGGTTGTTCTTGATTTGAATTTGGGGCTTCTTTTCTTGCTCAACTTGTGGCTTTGGTTGAGGCTCATCTTGTGGCTTCACCAATTGCTTGGTTGGGCACATAGAGGTGAGATGTCCTCTAGTGCGGCACTTGAAGCATTTGACATGCTTGAGCCTCTCTTCTTCCTTCTTCAACTTGAGCTTCTCCTTGTTGGGGCAAGTATTTGCAAGATGTCCCATCTCATGGCACTGATAGCACATGAAATGAGATAGCTTCTCTTGTTCTTGCTTCTTCATTTCTCTTTCATACTTCTTCTTTCCCCATCTCTTGCCTTTGATCTTGCTCTTGTTGAAGCCAATGCCACTCATGTCACCGTAGCCTTTTTGATTCTTCAACATGTGCTCAAAGGTGACTTTGGAGTTGTAGCACCTCTCTAACTTGTTGCTCAAATTCTTCACTTCACTTTTGAGCTCATTGTTCTCCTTCAAAATGTTAGTCTCACAAGACATAGAAGTAGAACAAGCATCTATATGTGAAGAACATGGCATAGATAATAAATCATCACAAGAGGTGGATACATGCTTCTTCTCTACATCACATGGGTTAGCACAAATATGTGATTGATCATTTGACCCAAATGATGAGCTCTCACTAGTTTTAGTTTCTTCATTAGAAAGCTTCTTAGTGAGAAAAGCATGGTCTTGTACCAAGTTATCATGAGCAACACTAAGTTCCTCATGAGTCAATTTAAGCTCATCATGTGAACAAGTAGTAACATAAAGTAGATGCTTTTGTTGTTCACATGCATTCTTTAGAAATGAGTTTTCTTTTGTCAATTTCATTGTTTTAGCCATCTCATTTTCTAAAGCTTTGGTGAGTCTACATACAAGCTCAAAGTTTGGATCATCACAATCAACAACCACATTTGCAAATGATACCTTGGTGTCACCGTGTGACATGAAGCAATGTGGTGTAGAGGAAGAGCTTGTGGAGACATCACTCTCATAGCCATCATCCTTGTCAAGTGATCTTGTGGATTGATCATCATCTTCATCACTTGACCATGAGGTGGAGCAATCCTCCACAACCACCATGTTGTGGTAATGCTCAACACCCTCATGTGCAATCTCTATGTGATCCTCCTCCTTGAATTTGCCATCATCCCAAATGGAGAAAT
This sequence comes from Coix lacryma-jobi var. lacryma-jobi, assembly GCA_009763385.1. Classification (NCBI taxonomy): domain Eukaryota; kingdom Viridiplantae; phylum Streptophyta; class Magnoliopsida; order Poales; family Poaceae; genus Coix; species Coix lacryma-jobi. Next base: position 164,748,480 of record CM019824.1, read on the forward strand.
CACCATAGAGATGTTTGAGTGTCGTCCACATATCATGGGCACTTGCCGAAGTCATTACCCTGCCAAATATCTCATCTTGCAAAGCATTTGTTAGAAAACATTGGGCTTGTGCATCAAGTGTTAGGCAATCCTCTTGCGCTTGGGTTAGATTACTCTCATCCAAGGCATGAGTAAAACCAACAACAACGATCCACCAAAACTTTGAACCAAAAGCACGGAAATGATCAAGCATATGAAGTTTCCACCGTGCATAGTGTGTGCCATCAAAAATATGTGTGTCACACTCAACATCTAGCCAACTAGTCGCCATCCTCTCTGGTCGGTGAAGACCACAAATGAGAGACCTAGCTCCGATACCACTTGAAGGGTCGAGATGGCGGACTAGACGGGGGTGAATAGTCTTTTCTAAAACTTAAACATAATCGGAGCGGCTAACCGAAACAAATGTGGAATTAAAACTATTGGTCTAGCCAAGACTACACCCCTCTACCTATACTCTATGACACCTTATAAAAGATCCTAAACAAAGCAAATAAGGTGTCGGGCTAGCTAGAGCTCACCTAGACAATTCTAGCTTGCAAGGTTACACAAACCTAAGCAACTAGTACTCAACCAACGGGGGAGCTCCTACACATGCCACTAAGCAAAAGCACAAAGCCTAAGCTCACTAGCAATGCTCAATAACAAGGCTACACAAGCCAAATTAGAGAGCTCAACTTAGCTACACAAACTAAGCAATGTGACTACCAAGACTACAAGTCAACTAGTCACTCACGGGATCAACTTCTATGCTACACAAGCAAGGAAGATAACTAGCAAGCTACGCAAGCTAACTAATTGCAAGAGCAACTATTTAAGCTACACAAGCTAGATAGCTACACAAGAGCAACAACTAACACTAGCACAAGTATGAGTATGGAAATACAAGCTAGTGAATGGAGATAGCAAACCACCGAAAAGATGTAGACAATGTTGACACAGTGATTTTATCCCGAGGTTCACTTGGTTGCCACCAAGCTAGTCCCCGTTGAGGCAAGCCCAAGGTTGCCGCCGATCCTCTCGCTAGTGGTGACCCTCAAGTCACACTCTCCACTATGGAGTGCTCACCAAGAGCTCTAGCTTCCGATCCGGCCGGACCACTTGGCACTCTTCGCGCCTCTCTCAACTAGAGTTGCTCTTCGCGATCCCCGCGGGGCGAGCACAATGCCCCTCACAAAGCCTTCTCCGGAGCCACGCACAATCTTCTTGCGGGCTTCACGACGGAGACACAACCACCAAGCTGTCTAGGAGGTGGCAACCTCCAAGAGTAACAAGCACCACCGGCTTGCAACACGATCACCTAGTGCCACTCGATGCTATCTCTCAACGCAACACACTAGCGATCACTCACTCGCTATCGAATCGCACACTAGCAAGCACAAGCGAGTTAGAGGGCTCCCAAGCACATCCACACCAGCCACCAAGGCTTTGGAGTGCTCGGCCTACCTCCCAAGGCCGGCCACCAACGATATATATAGCCCCAAGGGCTAACTAGCCGTTGCCCCTTCACTGGGCAACTTGCGCTACCATCGGACGCTCTGGATCGGGACCATCGGACGCTGAGGCCAGCGTCCGATGCACGGATGCTTGCCACGTGTCCCCCACGTTCAACTTTGGCCGAGCGATCCCAACGGCTATATCACTTCCCGCGCAAGATAAAGTGGCATCGGACGCGTCGATGCCTAGCATCGGACGCTCCGATGCCTCTGCTCAAATCTGCGCAAAAATGCCCTACATCGGACGCTGTGTACCCTTAGCATCGGACGCTCGACCCCAGCGTCCGATGACACACCAGAGAGGTTCCAGAGAGGGCAGAAACACATTGGACGCGTCTGATGGTTTCACATCGGACGCAGGCTAGCGTCTGATGCTCCCTGGAAAGCACGCTCGAGCCACGTCACCACCATCGGACTCTGCAACAGTGTTTTGCCAGCGTCCGTTGCCAGCGTCCGATGCTCCTTCAACTTCTGACAGAAACTAGGGTTTGCCATCGGACGCTTGGCCCAGCGTCCGATGCTCCTCGGACCAGCGTCCGATGCTCCCAGAGCACAACACTTCTCCTCTGAAAACCGCTGAATCCTGCCTCACAAGCTCGGCAGGAGGGAGAGGGACTTATACACTAGTTTCTCCCACTTCTCCATGCTTCCTTTCAACACAACTTCTTCTCCAACAACTTCTCCTTTGCAAATGTGCCAACACCACTAAGTGTACAACATCACGTGTATGTGTGTTAGCATTTTCACAATCATTTTCCAAAGGATTTTCACTTGCTCTCACCACGCCACTCGATCCTAGTAACATCACAAAGTTAGATCGCTCAAGTGGCACTAGATGACCGATATGCAAACAAGTTTGCTCCTCTTAATAGTACGGCCATCTATCCTAAACCTGGTCATAATCTTCTCTACACACCTATGACCGGTGAAATGAAATGCCCTACAAGTATACCTTTGCCTTGCGCATTCCATTCCAACTCCTCCGGTGTTGATGCAACACATGCACCAACCTATCTCCAAATGATATGATCCACTTCATATCATCATATGGCCTCCATGGTCCATCGATCTTGACCTCACTTGCTCTTTACCATTGCTTTGGTCCTTCGGCGCCAAGTCTTTGCTCAAGCCTCCCGACACTCGGTACCAACGGCTTCAAAGCCTCCAACTTGCCCTCCACCTTCGCAAACGGTCCATCAAGCCAAGTCTTGCCTTGATCTTCACCATCTTAGCCACATGACCACATGTCATGTTTCATGTGCATTGAGCTCCTTCTTCACATGTGTGAGCCTTGCAACATATTCCAAGCCATTTCTCCTCTATGACATATGTTGCTCACACATGATCACCTGTGGACTAATCACCTGTGTAATTCACTTAAAACACATATTAGTCCACCTAAGTTGTCACTCAATTACCAAAACCAAACAATGACCTTTCAACTGGGCCAACTACGTGGTGGAATTCAAGGCGCACAGGGCTGTCACCACCTGCTTGCTACCACAGCTATCCGGGGGTCCAGCCGTATCTGAAGGCAAGTCTATAACTAAGCACCACGCTTAACTATATTCTAACTATCTCTACCCTAGCTTTGAATAGAGACACCCTTGCGGACGTCAGAGCAAACACTTGACTTAATAAGATAAACACTAAACTAACTAAGCAACCTATTGGCAAAGATCAAACACTAAGCTCACTAGAGATTAACTACTATGGCTAAGTGAATTGAACTGTAGGATAGCTAGGCACTCAAGCAATCAATCAAGTATACCACTCAATACTGATAAGTAGAACAAAGTAATACTTGAAATGATGAACTAGAATATAGTAAATGCTTGAGTAACAAGAGCAAAACCTGAACTGGAGATGAAGGAAGACTCTTCCCAGCTCCAGAACCGATCACTCGCACGCCTCTACTCTTGAGCTAACCCTTGAGCAGCGCTACCGCGAGGGCGAAGATGCCTTGCTCTACTAGCTACCTACTTGCCTAAGCTCTCTAAGCTTCTAACCTAACTCTCACTTGCTTCTCTTGCTTTGCTTCTCTTGGAAGTGTGGGATATGAGGGATATAAATGAAGAGGTGCCTCCAGGAAGGTATTTATAGCCTTGAGGAGTGAGGGGGTACTTATAGGGAGCAGCCCACCGACCTAGGGTTAGGTCAAGTGGCGGGCGCCACTCCCTACTAGCGGCCACCAGTCCCCTGGCCACTGGATGCACCGCCCTTGATCCAACGGCCTCCAGGTGGTTGTCCCGGGTGGTTTGGAGGTCGGTTGCATGTCTGAGTAACCGTCCTTCAGCCTTGATCCACGCCACTTCATCCTGAGCCGTCCGATCCAACCAACCGAGTGACCAATGGCCAGGAATTGGCCTTGGGGAGGTCACACGGATCGGTGACGTGGCAGGGGGGCCAACCCAAGTGGCGGGCGCCACTTAGAGGTGGCGGGCGCCACCTAGGGGTGGTGGGCGCCACCCCCCTTAGGCCCATTTGGGCCCTGCTGAGTGGGCTTGGCCTCCGGTGGGTCCAAATGTCCAAATTTGGTTCAAATCCTGCATTCAAATAAAATTCTATGGACATGTGGAATTCGGTTAGTTTGAAACCTATTTGGCTACATTTCATGCCTTTTTGGTGGACTTTAGGGTCAAATGTTGATGGTAAAATAGGTGTTTAAGGACCGTCAACAAGCTCCCCCAAGCTAACCTGTTGCTCGTCCTCGAGCAACAATGCGGTTTAAGCATTGAGCATGAAATGGATAGCAACTTAAGATGTCTGCAAGTGCATATTGTATAGTGAGAAATAACTTAGCATGTATCATAAATCATAGCAATGTGGGGCTTATAGCTTTTCACTTCAATCATGCAAGAGTGAAACAAAGCAGTAGATAGGAAACTTTTATCTTGCTTAGGTTTGACTAGGATTCTGTCTGGAGGTTTTTCAAGGTTTTCAAAAGATAACAACTTGCTTAAGTCCTCCAAGATTCACTCAATCACTCAATGGTGTTTAAATCCTCACTTAGGCCAAAATGTAGCCTCTCCTATTTCTAAAGAATGATATGTGGAGTTATAGGTAGGCTAAGAACCATGAGCAAATTGCCTGATGTTTATTGCTAAGCTAGACACTCCGATCATAAGGAGCAGCAAATCATAAAAATTGATCAAGATGTGCATATGTGGTTATGTGGAAGTGTATAGAGAGATATTTCATAATCCTTCCTAGTTAATTTCTAGGGTCTAGAGCTAATGATAATTCTCTCTCTCTTTTTTGGATACATAGTGAGTAGACAAAAGATGTGTCCTCATATTTTCTTAGGACATAGTCCTCTCTTGAGCTACTTTGCTCACTTTTTCTCTTTTTTTCACAGGACATAGTCCTTTCTTGAGCTACTTTGCTCATTTCTCTCTCTCTCTCTCTCTCTTTTAGCTCTAGATTTCCCCAGATATCTATAGGAAAGGATTTTTGAAATGAGTAGGGAAAGGGAGAGAAATGCTTATTCCCAGTGTAGGAATAGCATAAGGCTAGCAATGGGATGTTTGGCAGGGTATTGCATATCTCCGGTGTAGAGAATAAGCAATTTATTTGGTGGTTGCAAACTTCCAAAGTGGATAGTAAGCAAATTATGGTGGGTGTGCGTGAATCTTGATTCAAAAGATATGATAAGCTTCTCTACTAAGATCTATGAGGTCTAACAAAGCTCAACACAAACAAAGCTCTTTGTGGTTTTGACTAATGACTAACAAATATTTGGCTGGTGGTGGGATGGGATAAAATCTAGGAGGAACTTTTAGCAAGGTTTTCATAATTTTTAAAAGAAATCCTCCAGATTAGGTCCTAATTTCACCTTAGCAAGTTTAAAGAATTACTCCATTTCTTACTAACTTTATTCACTAGGCATGATTTCAGTTAAAGCATGTGCAACCCACAAAAGCTACAACTTAGATAAGACCAGTTATTCAAACCATAACAATAGCATTTGCATGACATATTTCAAATCTTATTCAGATTTAAACTTGTTTAAGCAGATATTATCAATTTTATTCATGGAGTGGTTATTTAGGCAAGCATGTGACATTCAAAAGATATAGAATTTAAGAACTGAATGTAAAGTGTAGGCTTGAGACATACCTTATCGGAGCGGGAGTCTCCCCCAAGCTGGCTTCTTGCTTGGTGAAGGATCTTCTTCGTCTCAGTCGGAGCTCTTGTTCTCATTTTATTAAAAGGGAAACTATCTAATGTTGTGAAAAGGGAAACTATCCTATTATGATATTTTATTGTTCTAACTAAGTTAATATATACCTATGCATATAACTAATGATAACTGATTTTTTTAGTTACATGCATGACATATGTTATTTATTTGAAAAGGGAAATTTGAAGGGAAATTAAAAGTAAAACCATACCTTAAGTCCATGGAGTTTCATCCTTATCGGGTGGATCTTCTTCCTTGGGCACTTCTTCTCTTAGTACTCCATCGGGTTCTTCTTCTTTTAGCACCTCTCCCTTGTTATGTGAATCACACAACTTAGGAGGAGGTGGTTCTTTCTTTATGTTCCACCTTGTTCTTGGGTGCCTCTTCTTGGTACGAACGAGTTTTGCTTCCTGCATGTTAGCGGCATATGCGGGGCCTCGGGAGAAAGAGAATATTTCCTTCCTCCCTCCTAATGTCATTTGAATTTTACCACTTCCCACATATATGCAGGCATCAACAGTATTCAAGAAGGGTCTACCTAAGATTAGAGGCACATCTTTCCTATTTCCCATATCTAGTATTATGAAATCAGCAGGAACATAGGAGCCTCCAATATGAACAGGTAAATCATTGACTATTCCTTCTACATAGCAAGTGGACTGATCAGCTAGCACAACATAGGCAGATGTGGATGACATGGGTGGAAAGAACGAGTTTTCATAGAAATCTTTAGATATAATGTTCACACTCGATCCTAAATCACACATGGAATTTTTAAAGACTTCACCAAAGATTGAGCATCTAATTATGGGACTACCAGGATCACCCTTTTTAACAGTCATGGTTTGATCTTCATAATAGTTAAAATATTTTATTTCAACCATATTAGCACTTTCCCTGTCAGGTTTAGCAGGAATTTTGCCAGATTCAAAAGATGGTATGATAGCAGCAAGTTGAGCTAATTGGGTTTCTAACATCTTATTAAAGCTTAATTGATTTTTCAGAGTAGATGAGAAATCTTCCAATTTAGCATTTATTTTCTCAAGGATTTTATCATTCGCCATTAATCTCTCTTTCAAGAAATCAGTAGTTTTACCTTGTGAGTAAACTAAATTCTTCAGGAATGAGAAATTATCAGAATTATGAAAATTAGAGCGAGGGAATGAATTGTTACCTTGAGAATTGGAGTGCTGATTCCATCCTTGATTCTGTTGACGGAAACTGTTACTGTTGTTGATGAAGTTCAAATCTTCATGTAGCTCGGGGCAGTGGCTCCCAGAATGTCCGGTTTCTCCACAGACTTCACAAGTCATGTAGGATTCCAGAGATTGGACACTCTCTTGTTGGTTCATCTTCTCACAGTTGTCCAGCTTCTTTGCCAGCAGGTCCATCTTGGCCACGATCATGTCGGCTTCATTAAGGGAATGCATACCTCGCTTGCGGGGCTGCAGTCTCTCGTCATTCCATCCTTGGTTTGACACCATCTTCTCTATGAGAGCCTTAGCATCTGCAATATTCAGAGAAAAGAATGCACCGCCGGCGGCGGCATCCAAATGGCTTCTAGAGAGAGGGGTTAGGCCATGGTAGAAGTTCTGGATCAATAGCCAGTCCTCCATACCATGGTGCGGACAAGCAGCGACATACTCTTGCAACCTCTCCCAAGCCTCGGGAATAGATTCCTCGGCTTGTTGCGTAAAGCTCGAGATTTTGTTGCGCAGAGCATTCGTCTTGCCCATAGGAAAGAATTTGGCGAGAAAAGCATTGGAACACTTGTCCCATGTGTCTACAGCATTGCGATCGGTATAGAACCATTGCTTCGCTTTTCCTAGCAAAGAGAAAGGAAAGAGATGAAGACGGATGGCTTCTTGGGTTATCCCCTTAATGGTGAAGGTGCCGCAAATCTCCAAGAATTGTTGGAGGTGTGCATTGGCATCCTCATGAGCCTTGCCACAGAACGGGCTAGCTTGGACCATTGTGATCAGAGCCGGTTTCAACTCAAAATTGAGGTTGACATCGATCACGTTTGGTCCTATCGCTACATTAGCGGCAGAAGGAGCAGAAAATTCACGAATGGTCTTATTGGCCATCGTGAAGATAGAACAGATAAAAAGAAAGAAGTTGAACAAGATGAAGGACAAAGATAAGAAGAACTAAGGAAAGAAAGATGGGGTAAGATGGGATTCGCTAGGGGAGCTTGAGCGAAGATAAATTCGATATGGACTCAACCGAAACAACAACCGATTGCCATCCCCTGCAACGGCGCCAGAATGCTTGTTGTAGTTCTTAGCTTCACTAAAGATAGTGCTAGGCAACTATCCCCGTAACGGCCCAGAAATGCTTGTTGGCACTTGCTAACGTTGCTACTAGGAGTAGACTATGGAGTCTATCCCCGGCAACAGCGTCAGAAATGCTTGAAGCAAGACCGGTCACTATACCTAAAGGAGTGGAGCTAAAGCAGCTATCTACTAATGCCAAGCGGGGTTGTTAATCCCGACACTAGTAGGAGCTAGCTAGAGAGATTGCAATCTACCAGGAGGAGATTCTGCAAGCGCACATAACTATCATAGTAGCACTTCGCCTGGGAGTACCAGGTGTCGATTTATTTGATCCCAGGGAAGGCTAGGGTGGTGTATGAGTTGAGTCAAGGAGGGGATGAGAGTCGAAGAAAAGAAGAAAGGAAAAAGGGGAGAAGAGAGGCTAGAAGAATATATGGATGGCTAGGTAAGGATGAACTGGATGGCTAAGGTAAGGTGGAATGGATAGGTAGATAAATGGAGTAACTAAAGGATAACTAAGATAACTAACTACTAGCTATAACTACTCCTATATAACTACAAAGCAGATAACTACGAAGCAAGATAGTTTCGAAGCAAGGCAGCAAAAGACAATAAAGCAACTAAGTTGAGTAATAGTTTTATTCCTATCTTGTCAAGTATCGAGGCGTACTAGCCTTTACCACTTACTTAGGTTGAACGCTAGCACAACGAGCCTTACTGTTAAACTGGGCCAACTACGTGGTGGAATTCAAGGCGCACAGGGCTATCACCACTTGCTTGCTACCACAACTATCCGGGGTCCAGCCGTATCTGAAGGCAAGTCATAACTAACCACCACGCTTAACTATATTCTAACTATCTCAACCCTAGCTTTGAATAGACACCCTTGCGGACGTCAGAGCAAACACTTGACTTAATAAGATAAACACTAAACTAACTAAGCAACCTATTGGCAAAGATCAAACACTAAGCTCACTAGAGATTAACTACTATGGCTAAGTGAATTGAACTGTAGGATAGCTAGGCACTCAAGCAATCAATCAGTATACCACTCAATACTGATAAGTAGAACAAAGTAATACTTGAAATGATGAACTAGAATATAGTAAATGCTTGAGTAACAAGAGCAAAACCTGAACTGGAGATGAAGGAAGACTCTTCCCCAGCTCCAGAACCGATCACTCGCACGCCTCTACTCTTGAGCTAACCCTTGAGCAGCGCTACCGCAGGGCGAAGATGCCTTGCTCTACTAGCTACCTACTTGCCTAAGCTCTCTAAGCTTCTAACCTAACTCTCACTTGCTTCTCTTGCTTTGCTTCTCTTGGAAGTGTGGGATATGAGGGATATAAATGAAGAGTGCCTCCAGGGGGGTATTTATAGCCTTGAGGAGTGAGGGGGTACTTATAGGGGGCAGCCCACCGACCTAGGAGGTTAGGTCAAGTGGCGGGCACCACTCCCTACTGGCGGCCGCCAGTCCCTGGCCACTGGATGCACCGCCCTTGATCCAACGGCCTCCAGGTGGTTGTCCAGGGCGGTTTGGAGGTCGGTTGCATGTCTGAGTAACCGTCCTTCAGCCTTGATCCACGCCACTTCATCCGAGCCGTCCGATCCAACCAACCGAGTGACCAATGGCCAGGAATTGGCCTTGGGGAGGTCACACGGATCGGTGACATGGCAGGGGGGCCAACCCAAGTGGCGGGCGCCACCTAGAGGTGGTGGGCGCCACCCCCCTTAGGCCCATTTGGGCCCTGCTGAGTGGGCTTGGCCTCCGGTGGTCCAAATGTCCAAATTTGGTTCAAATCCTGCATTCAAATAAAATTATATGGGACATGTGGAATTCGGTTAGTTTGAAACCTATTTGGCTACATTTCATGCCTTTTTGGTGGACTTTAGGGTCAAATGTTGATGGTAAAATAGGTGTTTAAGGACCGTCAACAAGCTTGTTGACGCTCACTAAGTGTCATATTCTTAGCATCAACAAGGTCATATAACACACACACAAGCGCTAAAATCAACCAAAAACCTTTTATAAACTAACGATTTCCACTTGTCCTTGAGTTTTATTTGAATGTAGGAAATTGCAGGGTTTTTGAGCAACATGACCAAATGGATCCACCAGAAAGCAAGCCCACTTGCCTGGGCTGACTTGGGCCAAAGAGGGGTGGCGCCCGCCACCCATAGCTGGCGGCCGCCAGGGGGGAGAAGCCCAAACTCCCCCCTGCCACGTCACTGATCCAAGGGAAGCACTCCACACTCATTTGCAGTCGTTGCTCACCTAAGTCGGTTCATCCAAGGCTAAGAAGCAGTGTCACATGGATCAAGGCCTAATTGCCCATGTGACGGTTATGGACAACCCTAACCGAACCCTAACCGACTTGGAGGACCTCCTGGATGTCGTTGGTGAAGAGGCGGTGGATCCAAGGGCCAGGGAGTGGCGGCCGCCACCTAGGACTGGTGCCCGCCAGCCCACTCACCCCCCTGACCTAACCCTAGGCCCATAAGTACCCCCCTAGGTCCCTTAGGCTATAAATAGGACCCCCCGAGCTCATTTGTACTCAGACCTCACCTCATTAGTCCCACTCTCTTGTAAGCGAAGCTCTGGTGAGGGAACACTCTAGTTGAGAGACTTAGAGTGAGAGCGAGAGTGTAGAAGAGAAGAGCTAGAGTTGTAAGAGGATCTTCCAAGTCTCTGGTATAATTCCAAGTCTTCCTTCATTTATCTTAGTGTTCTTCTACTTTCAGCATTTACTTTAAGTTCTTTACTTATTGTTCTTGTTGAGTGCTTTCGATCATAGATAACTTAGTATTTAGTCTATATCTAGTTTGGGTTCTTCGCTGAGTAATCAGTGCTCTAGTTTTGGACGCAAGATTAGAGTAGTATATATTAGTGTAAGCGCGATGCTTAGACTAGTTATACCTTAGTTTGTGGCTAGCCCCCCGGATAGCTGTGGTAGCAAACAGGTGGTGACAGCCCTGGGAGCCTTGAATTCCACCACGTAGTTGGGTTAGTTCTTAAATCATAAACCTCGTTGTGCACGTCTGAGGTAAATAGTCCAGAGGGTGTGTACGGTTCGAAGAACTAGATCTATATTTCTCAATTGGAAGGACACAAAGAATCTTCCTCACAACATCGGATGGTTGCATTTGTGTGAGGCCAAGTCCATTGAGTTCTTCTACAAGAACATTCAACCGTGAGTACATTTCATTTGCACTTTCATTAGCATGCATATCAAAAGAGTGAAGCTTTTGCATAACTAAATGATAGCGTTCCTCACGCTCACTCTTGGTTCCCTCATGGAGCGCACAAATGTCTTCCCATAGATCATGGGCATTTTTGTGGTTCCGAACATGGTTGAACACATCTTTGCAAATGCCTCTAAAAAGAATGTTTTTGGCCTTTGCATTCCATTTCTCATTTTCCTCCTCATTACGAGTGAGGCTAGTGCCTTCCTTGGGCTTGGCAAAGCCGGTTATGGCGGCATCGCGGCATTTCACATCAACCGCTTCTAGGTACGACTCCATACGGATTTTCCAATATGGAAAGTCATCTCCCTCGAACATGGGAGGTGGTCCATCACCTCCGGACATCTTAACTCTAGGCGGTTAAGCCTAAATCGAGAGCACGAGGCTCTGATACCAATTGAAAGGATCAAGATGCCCAAGAGGGGGTGAATTGGGCTTTTCTAAAACTTTTTGCAATAATAAAACCTATCAAGCCCCAATTAACCCCCTAGTGCCTAGAAGTGTGTATGACAAGAATCAATCGCACAAAAGACTATCGCTAAAACAATTCTACTCTAGCATGGCAATTCAACTTATGAGAGAACAAGTAAATGCGAAATTGAATTGCTCAAAGGTAAATGCGTAGTAAAGAGAGTAGAGATGACACGACGATCTTTTTGCCGAGGTATCGAGGTGTCGGCACACCCCCCTAGTCCTCGTTGGAGCACCCGCGCAAGGGTATCGCTCCCCCTTGATCCGTGCAAGGATCAAGTGCTCACTACGAGCTGATTCTTCGCCACTCCGGCCCGGTGAATCGCTCGCTACCGGTCACAACTTGGCTTGGGTCATCCACAATGCCTCCGGATGATCACCAAGCTCTCCAATCGCCACCAAGCCATCTAGGTGATGCCGATCACCAAGAGTAACAAGCTAGAACTCTCACTTGACCAACACAAGGCCAAAGAGATGGATGGATGCACACTTGCTACTCAATTCTCACTAGGAGGTGTCTAATTCTCACAATTAGCAAATCACTCAACCTCACTAGGGCTCTTGCACTCACTCACACTCACAAGGTGTTTCTCAGATGATCGAAGTGGCAAGAACACTCAAATGGATGGAGGGAAGGAAGTATATATACTCCCCCACCACCGGCCATCCAAAACAGCTCTAGACAGGGTTTCTGCGGGGCATCGGACGCTCCGATGCTTGGCATCGGAGGCTCCGATGACCTCGACCAATGGTCGACTGTACCCTCTTGTCAGACCTGTTAAAGGAGCATCGGACGCTGATCAGCATCCGATGCCCCTGCATCGGACGCGTCCGATGCCGTTTTGAACCTCTCTGGAACCTCTCTGGACGGCCATCGGACGCTGGCCCTCAGCGTCCGATGCCAGCGTCCGATGCCTCCCAAAGTTCACTCCCAAGTGAACAGTGACATCGGAGCATCCGATGTGACACCATCGAGCCTCCGATGCCACGCACAGACCAAACCCTAAGTCGGGGTGGGCATCAGAGCCTCCGATGCCCCCTCAGCCAGCGTCCGATGCCTCTTACAAGGACAAAACGAACTCGGATCGCGGCGCGGCCTTAACGACTTTTGATCCTCTCGACATAAGGCATCTCTCTGAGCTACCTAGGGCTATGAAATAACAAGTGTGCACCACACCTACCTCAATAGACTCATCTAGGTCAAGCTACTGATTCACGCTCCCCTTTATAGTACGGAAAAAGGAAAAACAAAGACCTAAGACTACCTAAGTGTCCTCCAACACCATATGACACTTAGCCTAGTCTACCGCCGTCTTCGTCGTCCATCCTTTGAAAACCGAAACGATATCCATCGTCAGGGGACATGAACTCCATATGCCTGTATCGTCGCCATTACCATGACCTAACTCATCCCTGTTTCTCTGCCAAACACACGTTAGTCACCGTAATCTTGTGTTTCATCCAATCACCGAAACCACTAGGGGCCAAGATGCGTTCAGCGATCCTTCGACGTTGAGGTACCGGGAACAACAGTGGTCCTTGCATTGGACCAGCGGCTTCTTCAAAGCGTTTATCCACTGCTAGACCAAAAATGTTAACCATGACAGCACGAAAAGTATTCAAGAAAGCTGCCTGATGATTGGTCATGGCTTTTGATACAGCTTTGTACACTAATTCAGTCATCCTCCGAATAGCTTCCTCTTCATCGCTGTCAGACGGCTCGGATTGGTGATGAGGAATGATCTTTGGGAATGCCTGCTTCTGGTAGACCTTTGCCGCTCTTGTTCTTGGAAAAAGTCATCAGGCACTTGCGCTGAAGTTCTTCACAAATCTCTTGTACTAAACTTTTCAAATCTGGCGGCAAGTTATCCATGGTCACATCCAGAACCTGATCGTCGTTGATCTCAGGCATCTTGAAACAGAGTATGTCCCACTGGGCGTGCCAAAAAGTGTGTTGGCGCAAAAAGTGACACCTCGCGCCAAGCACACAGCAAGCCAAAAAGCTAGCTTCAATCGGGTGTCCGGAGTATGTTGAATCCGGAGACGTGCCGGTCGGTTTGACCTGAAAACCAACAAGGGATAAAAAAACGTAGAATACCTCTGGAACATGCCGGGTGAGACCAGACAGTTCCATATGTACGGCTTTGAAAGCCAATCACGACGGCACACATCTATAGAAGCGGTCTGTCAAAGCATGTTTATAAAGTCATTCGGCAAGTATGAGAGCAAAGTAAGTAAAGCATATTGACTGCCGAATGCGTATGTAAAGAGAGACATGCCTGAACAAAATGAGGATATTATAAACGTTACTTGCAAAAAATAGATCTATTCAAATAACACATGCATAGGCTAATCCAACTAATCTGCCGTACATTAGTCTTCATAAACCCGTCAGGCATAAACTCAAGCGAAGCTAATCCACCGCATGATACCACTTGCTATAAGTCTACACCACTTCTTATAATAGATTAATCCACCGCATGATACATCTAATTATAACAAGCTAAAAGCATACATATGTTTGAACAGATCTATAAAAGCTTGTTACTCGTGTAAGCGATAACCAAAATCGGCAAACCAGCCGAATTGGGATCCATGAAGAGGAACAAACAACCATCACGATCAGACGATCTAAACCCGCATCTGCTGCCGCACGATACCTATTTTATCAAAGCCTAATCGTAATTAACATGCATGAACCCGCAACATGTAACAATCTTGATTGAAAGTTGGTCCGACCATCATGATATTATGGTTTAGCAAAAGCACAAGCGAACTTGCGGAACAAGGCCGAACAAAGATCAATCTAGATTGGGCAAAAGAGTGTTACAAGAATAAATAAATAAAACATATAACACATGAAACTGATGAATCTATCAGATCTGCCAATCTAATAGAAGCCGATAACTATTTTTCTCATGACTTAATCCACCGCACGATACAAGCACAAGCAAAAACTTCCCGTCATAAGCTTAATCCGCCGCACGATAAAAACTAGATACTAACTTATCTGAGACTACTTGCATCATATCTAAATCCACTGCATGATACTAGACATGATAACAAGGTTGTCGGTACTTACGGAGGTCGACGGATCGATGATTCCTCTCGAAGAACTCGACGACACGACTAAAGACTCGAAGGTGGCACGGGCCGGTTTATATGATGTGGTTGTGACAATTTTACAATGGTCGAGGGCTTATATTTATACCCCGGACGAAATATGAGTCCTAGACGATTACGATTTACGTAATAAAATATGGAAAGATACAATCTTATTCCTAATCTTTTCGGTGTCCTCCATTGTCACGTGTCTTCTCGTGCAAGCCGGCTTTGCTTGTAACATCCATCTCCCGAATGGAGCCACCGCCTTGTAGAATAGCCTACCGCACAAGCATTCACCGAAACCCTGAGGACCAAATAGTCGCCCGATTGCTTGTCGAATCCTTTCTTCTCTGCTGGCTGGGCCCACTTGCCATATCCTCGTGTGTGCGAAAATCTGGTGTTAACAACTCCAATTGAGAAACACATTCTCATTTATCTAGTGAGACTACATACATCACTTAGAGAGAGTTAGTCTCACAACACTAGTCATAAAGTAAATCCCTTTTGATAAGTGCTCTAAGTATTTGAATTTTCTCACATAACACTTTATTCATTTAAGAACTTGGGATTTCACTCTATGTCTAGGTCATGACAACAATAGAGTATTCAAATTGAACTTATGCCAAGAAATATTCAGAACCATTTAAGCATGTAGATAACCATAGGATGAGAATGATAATTTGTCAATCTACCATATGACACCATTTCATCAGTAGAGAGTTCTTGAATGTGAGTGATAAGTGCGTCTACTTGAGCTTGATTCTTTATCTTGTATTTCTTGACATTCTTGGTTTGGAGTCCACAAATGAAACCTAACCATGTATCTTGCTTGAGTGGATGATCAATTCAATTCCATCATGACTTTCTTTCATCACCAACAACCAATAAATATCCTCAGTGCTTCATTTTCCTAAGGGCTACACAAGGCACAAAGGAGTTTAATTTGAAATAGATTGCACTTGAGATTTAGTAGTTACACCACCCTTATGAATATGATGGATGAGGTGGTCTCTTCATCTTCACTTTGCTCATCATCATGTTGTAGGTTTTGTTCATGAACATGTGTGTTGTCAGCTGCTATTGTCCTGGGGTCCAGCACTTCTTCTCTCTGAGCAGCACTTCTACTCTCTGAGCAGAACTTCTGCTGTCCAGTACAGCTACTAGTGGGGCTGGTACTACCACCGGTGCATTGGTGATAGGCTGGACAGTAGGTTTGTCTTTAGGAGCTTCCACTTTTGTAGCATGTATTTCTTGTGGTCTTACATCACTCACCCATAGCCATTTGCTGATTGCTTCACAAGGTGGCTCCTCATTACCTACAATCATGAAAAAGATTTTCCTCTACTAGAGAGCCATTAAAAGCATCATATGGCAAAATATTTATTCATACATGAGGTGCTCTAGCCACTCCTAATAATTCACAAACAACACATATTTGTTAACTACTAGAGACTACACAAGTCATGTGGCTAGCCTACAAGGGTTAGGTACTTGTTATCATGGTGAATATGAGTATTAGAAATATTCCCATCAATTCATCTTCGGGTCAACCATATAAGGAAAGACAATATGAATTGGTTATAGCTTGAGTGAATATTTTCAAACAACTTGCTCAAGCACCCTGAAGCATCATATCACCTTCAAGTACCTACAACACTCGTCAAGCACATTTGGTACCCATACCAAGATGGGTCCATCAAGGTTAGTCACAAGAGACTTAGGACCCAAATGGCCTTTGTGCTAACACGTGGTGAACTAATCACCTTTCTAGCACAATTGTCATTTTGGATCTCCTAAGCAAGTTTAATCAATGGAGGAGTTGAGCTTAGGAGTGTTTACCCATGGGACAATCCTTACTTAGATGTCCTTTCTTCTACAAGTGTAGCATAGGCGACTCTTGCTCTTGTTAGCCTTCTCTTCTTGCCTCTTGCCTGCTACCTTGCCAATGAGCCTCTTTCTTTTCTTGATGATCCAAGTCTTCATCTTTCATGTAGGAGCATGATGCACTTTCATGACCCTTCTCACTGCATTCATAACACTTCCCCTTGCATGTTCTTGTCTTCTTGTTTGGAAGTGTGGCTTGGTCATCAACCTTGTTGGAACACATAGAGGCATAGTGTCCCACATTGGAGCACTTGACATGAGCCATCTTTTTCTTCTCTTTGATCTTTCTCATTCCTTTGTACTCTTTCTTCAAGGAGCAATCTCTAACATGGTGACCCTCTTTCTTGCACTTGAAGCAAGTGATGAGAGCCTTCTTTGGTAACTTGCTCCTTGGTTTTAGTCACCCACAATGATTCTTTTGGCTTCTGAGAAACCTGCTTTTGCTTGGGCATCCTCTTGTTGGTTGCTTTAGTCTGATCAGGGACAGAACTGGTAGCCTTCCCTTTCTTGGGGCGCGACACTTCTGCTCGTGGAGCAGAACTTCTGGTCGAGCAGAACTTCTGCTTGGAGAGCAGCACTGCCGCTGTCTGTGCAGGCTGAACTGTACCAATCTGCTCCTTCCTCTCAAACTTTGCACATTCAATCCCATTGTTGGACTTGTGACTTTGTTGATGGGGTTTGGTGCATGCATTGGTTGACCCCTGCATGAATCAAGTCCCTCCTTAGCCTCTCAACCTCTTCCTTGAGTTGTTCATTTTCTTTTGTGATAGAATCATCACAAATTTCTACAAGTACATGCTCAACGGAAGGTTGGCTTGCTTGAGAGCAACAAATGTTAGCACATGATAAAATAGATGGAACTTGTGTACATGTGCACTTGTGGGTGTGAGGTTGGTATGACTTTACCATTGTTACCACAACCTCATGATCAATCTCTAGCATAAGATGAGAATCCATAAGTTTGTCATGAGAGCACAAGAGCCCATCATGACTTTCTTGCAAAGTCTCATACTTGTTAGTAAGCTTTTCCAACTTGTCCTTGAGCATATAATTCTCATCTTCTAATTGAGCAACACAAAATAGAGAGATAATAGTACGAGTTTGCTCAATTGACAAGTTTTTCATACCTTTCGGCCAAAATAGCATGAGAGCACTTAAGCTTTTCATGCTTTTCGGTCAACTTCTCCAAGCATTTGATCTTTTTGACAAGAAACTCTTCTTGCTTGTGAAGTGACTCTTCTTGCTCACTAATTTTCTTCATGAGTTTGAGCACCATCAACTTGTCTTTCTTGCTTAGATGAGCAAGGTGTTGAGTGACCTCATCATTATCACTCTCATCTTCCACTCTCACTATCACTCTTCACTTGACTCTCTCACTTACTTGCCACATTCTTCTCTTCATTTGCCATGAGACCCATATGAGAAGTGGCATCATAGAGTTGAGCATCTCGTTGAGGTGGATTCTTCATTGGCCTCCACCGATCATAATCTTCTTCTTCCTTCCAATGTTAGTCTCACAATGTCGGTGGTACAAAAAAGGGTACCCCCAATCACCGCAACACACGAACGCTCCGTCTCCGTCTCGCCCGCCCTCCCAGCAAGGCCTCGGGCGAACGCTCCGTCTCCGTCTCGCCCGAGCCCTCCCAGCCAGGCCTCGGGCGAACGCTCCGTCTCCGTCTCGCCCGAGCCCTCCCAGCCAGGCCTCGGGCGAACGCTCTATCCCCGTCTCGCCCGAGCCCTCCCAGCCAGGCCTCGGGCGAACGCTCCGTCGCCGTCTCGCCCGAGCCCTCCCAGCCAGGCCTCGGGCGAACGCTCTGTCTCCGTCTCGCCCGAGCCCTCCCAGCGAGGCCTCGGGCGAGCGCGATCGCTCTCCGTCTCGCTCGAGCCCTCCAGACCTCGGGCAAGCGCGCCCCCACACCTCGAGCCTTAACACACGGACCTCGAGCTGCACAGACAGCCGTACCAGCCCATACCACGCATTTAATGCCTTCACCTACTCCGTCATGTCCACAGGTGCCGCATGTACCACAGTAACTCGGTGTAAAGGTCAAGTCTCGTTTTTCACCATAACATGCATGGGCACAACAGACCAGTCAGCACTGTTGGCCATGCCTGGCACTGTAACCCCTCGAGGCCAGCTACTCGCCCCTCGAGCCAGCACTGTAACCCTCGAGGCCGGCTACGCGCTCCTCGAGCCCTGCACTGTCAACACCTCGAGGCCGGCTCCGCGCCCCTCGAGCCCCCGTGCACCACCTCGAAGCCGGCTCCGCGCCCTTCGAACCCTAACTACTTTCGTGCTATTGGAGGACAGGTACCCCAAGACCCGGAGGGACCCCGCCGCGTACTGTCATTCCGGGATGGGTGCTGTACGGCTCCCGCCTTGTCGCGCCACCACGTCCGCACCCAGGATGGAAGCCACGACCCAAGGACGCCTCAACAGCGACAATCACATCGGCTCCAGTGGCCCCGACAAGACAGAGTTCCTACCCTTCTCCGTATGGGGCACCATACGCCCCGACACCTGTAATACTTTTATGTAACCCTGGCCTCCCTTGCTCTATAAAAGGGGACGCTAGGGCCCTCATTCACGACGACGAACACACACACGAGTCCACGCACAGACACGAGTCCGGACTCCGGTCCACGCTCACTGAGCTTGTATCCTCCCCTGTACAAGCACTTAGGTGCAAGTAATACAAGAACATCTCCCCCCGCTGGACGTAGGGCCTTCTTTGCCCGAACCAGGATAAATCCTTGTGTCCCCTTGCATCACCATCCAGGAAGAGAGCACGCGATCATATTACTCGTTGGTGTGATACCCCCGGGTACGAAACACCGACAGTTGGCGCGCCAGGTAGGGGCTTCGCGTGTCCGAGCCGATTTCTCGTTGATTCCTGGATGGCTTCATCCCCTCTTCCGTTCTCGGCTGGTGCCATCGTCTGGTTCGGGAGCCTCGAGTTCCTGGCCACAGGCAACGGCAACGAGCTGACTCTGCTCTCCACGGAGGCCCGAGCGGAGTGCGTGTCACGCCACCCGCCGCGCGGGGGCGTGACGCGTCGCCCGCACCACCACCACGTCGCCACGTCGCGAGCGGCGCCATCGTCACCGTCGTCGCCGGGTGCAGGCGGTGCCCGCGGCAAACACCTACGCCCCCGTAGCCGGTGCAGGGTCCCCAAGGGAAACCCGCCCGGCGCGCGGCCTGAGACCTCCAGGGCGCACTCACGCCCGCCTAGCGACTTCGCATTCGTCATGCGTACGGACCAGGAGCCAGGCCAGAGGCCTCCGAGCCGTGCGCCGTCGACGCGCTCAGCAGCCTCCTCCCGCACGGGTCGCGCCGCGCCCGACGCCAGCGGCTTCCCGGTCGGCCTCGACAACTCTGCGGCTGTATGCGCCCACCGCCTCGACGAGCGCCATCAGGACCAGACGGTGGTGACCGGGAGCAGCGTTCGGCGCGCTGCTGCAGGCCATGGCCAGCCTGGAAATCGTCCACCCCGCGTGCGTCGACCGCGACTTCTTGCGACCCCTCGAGCCCCTCGGCGAGCCACCATCGGAGAATGGTACCGCGAGCTGCGGTCCCAGCATCGGCCAAGGCGCGTGCCGTCAACAGCTCCGACTCCGACGAATACGACTACCACGACCCCGACCTCTGGGATCCCACCAGGGAGTGCTTCCAACTCGAGGGAGTCGTATACGATACCGAGGACGAAGGCGACGACGACAGGCCGGCCCTCGACCTAGAGGGACCTAGCGACGTGGCCGCGGCAGGCGGATCACGCGTTCAGGGAAGGGACGAACCTCCAGCACCGGCTGTACCGCCTAAGCACGACGATGGCCGGCGGCAACTCGCACAAGTGCAAGAGGCAATCACCAAAGCCGAGGAGGAACGGCGACACCTGCTGCAGCTCCGGCAAACCCTGATGCAGGAACCACCCCAGCCCCGAGGAGCCGGAGCTCGAGGCCGGGCTCGAGAGGTCCACCGGCGGATCCTCGAGGACGGGGCACCAGCACCGCCCTGAAGCTTGTTTCCCCCGCGAGCCGGCCAGAACGTGGTGGCGGCAGCTATGATGCTCCGGACCTGCCCGCCGTCTCCAACCCCGATGCCAGGCGCATGCTCGGAGAAATGAAAAACCTCCTCGAGACAGCCGCGGTGCAGCAGGCCGAGAGCTCGGCGTCACGCCGACGCGGAGCAGCCTCGGGGAGACCGGCGGACACGCCCACGACGCTCGCGAGGCATCCGTCCACCAGCCGGACGCCTCTCGAGCTAGGCCAGTCCGCGAACGGATCGTCGACAACCGGCCGCCTCGAGACCCCAACGACGCCGCAACGACATCAACCGACGGCGCAAGGACAAGGGGCCCAAGAGCGTGGCTATAGCGCCCATCGAGGGGGCGCTACGACAGCGACGAGGACCGGCAGGTCCTCGAGCCCCCGGGCCCCCGAGTCTTCAGCCGGGCCATCCGCAGCTCGACCCTCCCCGACCGCTTCCGACCGCCGACCAACATCGTGAAGTATGACGGGGAGGTCGAGCCCAAGCTCTGGCTCTCGGACTTCCGCCTTGGCTGCCAACTGGGCGGAGCGAAGAACGACGACCGCGTGATCATCCGTCAGCTCCCACTTTACCTCTCGGACACCGCCCGACGGTGGCTCGAGGGGCTCCCGCCCGATCGGATCCATGACTGGGCCGACCTAGTCAGGGTCTTCGACGGGAATTTCAAGGGGACCTGCGTGCGTCCAGGCAACCCCTGGGACCTACGGCGTTGCAGGCAGGCGGCGGACGAGCCCCTCCGCGACTTCGCTCGACGGTTCTCGAAGCAGCGCCTCGAGCTCCCCCACGTGCCTGACGAGGACGTCATCTCAGCGTTCCTCGCGGGCACGACATGCCAAGAGCTTGTTCATGAGCTAGGACGCTACCCCCCCCGGGACGGTCGAGGACCTGATGGATCGCGTCACAAGCTTTGCTTCGGGCGACGAAGCAGTGGGGGCCTTCTTTGGCCGTTCCACGGACAAAGGCAAGGCGGTGATCGCGCCGGAGGGCTCCAGCAAGGCAACGACGCCAAGAACGACAACAATGACGGCAACAAAAGGAAGAAAAACAAACGCAAGGGCCAGAAGGCGAAGCGTGGCGCCGATGACGACGACGACAAAGAGGTGCTCGCGGGCGCCCTCGAGCCTAAGAAGCCCCGAGCCCCCCCCGATGGGGTTTTTCGACCAGATGCTCGAGGATCCCTGTACCTACCACAGGGGCCCCGTAAACCACAAGTTGAAAGACTGCCGACTGTTGAAGGGCTACTACTCCAAGCTCGGCGATAAGAAGGAAGACGCGCCTAAGGGAAAGGATACCGATCGACGCGGCGGCAGAAACGCAGATGGCGACTTCCCCCCCGGTGCGCGACTGCTACATGATCTACGGGGGGCCGACCGTCGGGCTCTCAGCTCGAGAAAGAAAGAAGGAGCGCCGGGAATCTTTTCGCTTGGCCACGACGCCCCCCGGTATCTTGACTGGTCCGATGCGCCAATCACGTTCGACCGTGACGACCATCCGGACCAGGTCATAAACCCGGGGGCTTACCCCCTCGTCGTCGACCCCGTCATAGTCGACGTTCGGTTCTCCAAGGTGTTGATGGATGGGGGCTCGAGCCTCAACATCATATACCTCGAGACCCTCGACCTCCTGGGGATTTCAGAAGGACAGCTCCGACCCAGTGTCGGGGGGTTCCACGGAGTAGTACCAGGAAAGAAGGCCCACCCCCTCGGGCGCATCGACCTGCCGGTCTGCTTCGGCACGCCGGCAAACTTCCGACAGGAAACGCTCACCTTCGAGGTGGTCGGCTTCCAAGGGACCTACCACGCCATCATCGGCCGGCCAGGCTACGCCAAGTTCATGGCGATTCCTAACTACACGTACTTGAAGCTCAAGATGCCGGGGCCAAAAGGGGTCATCACCGTTGACACCTCCTACGAGCACGCATACCACTGCGACGTGGAGTGCGTCGAGCGGGGGAGGCCAACGTCCACCTCGACTCGCTCGAGGCCTTGGCAGCTCTGGCCACCGAGGGGCCCCAGAAGCAAAGCGTCACGCCGGCACCTTCGAGCCGGCCGAGCACACCAAGCAAATACCCGTCGACCCGACCTCGGCCAATGGCAAGACGCTGACCATCAGTACCAGCCTCGAGCCCAAATAGGAAGCAGTGCTCGTCGACTTTCTCCGCGCGAACATCGACATGTTTGCGTGGAACCCCTCGGACATGCCGGGCATACCGAGGGAAGTCGCCGAGCACGCCTTGGAGATCCAGGCCGGGTCCAGACCGGTGAAGCAACGCCTGCGCCGCTTCGACGAGGAAAAGCGCAGGATCATCGGCGAGGAGGTGCACAAGCTTTTGGCGGCCGGATTCATCAAGGAGGTATTTTTACCCAGAGTGGCTAGCTAACCCTGTACTAGTTAGAAAAAGAATGGAAAAATGCGGATGTGTGTAGATTACACTGGTCTGAATAAAGCATGTCCAAAAGTTCCATTTCCTTTACCTAGAATTGACCAGATCGTCGATTCCACTGCTGGGTGCGAAGTGCTTTCGTTCCTTGATGCGTATTCCGGCTACCACCAAATTAGAATGAGAAAATCCGATGAGCTCGCGACCTCTTTTATCACGCCATTTGGTATGTACTGCTATGTTACGATGCCCTTCGGCCTTCGAAACGCCGGGGCAACGTACCAGCGATGTATGCAGCACATCTTTGGCGAGCACATAGGCAAGACCGTCGAGGCCTACGTCGATGACATCGTGGTTAAAACTAAAAAGTAGGGAACCTCATCAGCAACCTCGAGACCACGTTCGAGTGCCTCCGGGCCAAGAATGTGAAGCTCAACCCCGAGAAGTGTGTCTTTGGTGTGCCTCGAGGCATGCTACTTGGCTACATCGTCTCACAACGGGGATCGAGGCAAACCCTGAAAACTCAGCAGTCACAAGGATGGGCCGATTCGTGACCTCAAGGGTGTGCAGAAAGTAACAGGCTGCCTAGCCGCTCTCAGCAGATTCATCTCGAGGCTAGGGGAAAAAGCTACCCCTCTACCGCCTGCTAAAAAAGACGGAACACTTTGCGTGGACCGCCGAAGCGGAGGAGGCCTTAACCAAGTTGAAGGGGCTGCTGACTTCTGCACCAATTCTCGTGCCCCCGCGACCAGCCGAAGGTGACGATTCCCCCGAGCCCCTCCTCCTCTATGTGGCCGCAACCACTCAGGTGGTTAGCGCGGTCATAGCCGTCGAGAGGCACGAGGAGGTCATACATTGCCGGTCCAGCGACCGGTATACTTCACCAGTGAGGTACTCTCCGAGGCCAAGGTCCGGTACCCGCACATCCAAAAGCTGCTCTACGGCATCATCGTCACAAGGCGCAAGCTCCAACACTACTTCCTCGCTCATCCCGTGACGGTGGTGTCGTCCTTCCCCCTCGGAGAGATCGTCAACAATCGGGAGGCCACGGGGCGCATCGCCAAGTGGTCCGCCGAACTAATGGGGGAGACCATCACCTATGCCCCGCGAAAGGCCATCAAGTCGCAAGCGTTGGCGGACTTCGTTGCTGAATGGACCGACACTCAGCTCCCGCCGGCGCAGATTCAAGCCGAGCTCTGGACCATGTACTTCGATGGATCCCTCACGAAGACGGGGGCAGGAGCAGGGCCTGCTCTTCATCTCGCCCCTCGGAGTACACATGCGCTACCTGCTACGCTTGCACTTCCCCGCCTCCAACAACGTCGCCGAGTACGAGGCCCTCGTCAATGGGCTGCGCATCGCCCTCGAGCTCGGGGTCCGACGCCTCGACGCCCGAGGAGACTCGCAGCTCGTCGTCAACCAGGTTATGAAGGCTTCGAGCTGCATCGATCCCAAGATGGAGGCATACTGCGGGGAGGTGCGCAAGCTGGAAGACAAGTTTTTTCGGCCTCGAGCTCAACCACATAGCTCGAAGTACAACGAGGCCGCAGACGAGCTGGCAAAGTTGGCGTCCACGCGCGCCACGGTACCGCCAGATGTCTTCTCGAGGGACGTCTTCGAGCCATCCGTCGAAATCGACCCGGGGGCTGGCCCCTCGACGCCACCCCTCGAGCAAGACACGGGGGCTCGACTCTCAACGCCACCCCTCGAGAAGGACCCCCTCGACGTCCGCAGAAGCGATGCAGGTCAATGCACGCGCCTCTTCGTCATCACGGCCCCTCGACTGGCGGACGCCCTACCTCGACTACCTGACGCGAGGCGAGCTACCAGAAGACAAGACGGAGGCCCGACGCGTCGCTCGGAGGGCCAAGACCTACGTCATCTACGGCGACGAACGGGAGCTATACCGACGAAGTCCGACTGGAATCCTTCAACGCTGCATCCCACTCGAGGAAGGGCGCAAGCTCCTCGACGATATGCACTCGGGGCTTGCGGCCACCACGCAGCGCCAAGGACCCTGGTTGGGAACGCTTTCCGTCAAGGCTTCTATTGGCCGACCGCCATTGGGGACGCCAAGCGTTTGGTCCGAGCGTGCCATGGGTGTCAATTCTACGCCAAGCAAACGCACCAGCCCGCACACGCCCTGCAGATAATCCCAATCACTTGGCCATTTGCCGTTTGGGGGCTCGACCTCGTGGGTCCCCTCAAAAAGACAAGTGGAGGGTACACACACATGCTCGTGGCCGTCGACAAGTTCACCAAGTGGATCGAGGCTAAGCCGATAGGAGACCCCACCTCCGAGAAGGCTGTCGAGTTCATCGCCAACATCATGTACCGGTTCGGGATGCCTAATGTCATCATCACCGACAATGGCACCCAATTTCACGGGCAAAAAGTTCACCAACTTCTGCGATGACAACAACATTCGCGTAACCTGGGCCTCGGTCGCATACCCCCAATGCAACGGGCAGGTCGAGCGTGCCAACGGCATGATACTCCATGGCTGAAGCCAAGGCTGTTCAAGACCCTCAAGAATTCGGAAAAGGGTGGGCTACAGAACTCCCCTCGGTGCTGTGGGGCCTCAGGACTACGCCGAGTCGAGCCACCGGGTTCACTCCGTTTTTCCTAACCTACGGCGCCGAGGCCGTCTTACCTACGGACCTCGAGTACGGCTCACCTCGACTTCGAGCCTACAACGAGCAAACCAGTGACGAAAGGCTCGCCAACGCCAAGGACCAGCTCGAGGAGGCTCGAGACGTGGCGCTCATCAACTCTGCACGCTACCAGCAAACACTTCGATGCTACCACGACAAGCACGTGCGCAAAAGGGACCTGGCGGTGGGGGACCTCGTGCTTCGACGGTTGCAAGATAATCGAGGGCGCCATAAGCTCACCCCTCCGTGGGAAGGCCCATACACCGTGGCCGAAGTGCTCAAGCCAGGCACATACAAGCTCTACGACGACCAAGGCAGGATCCTGGCAAACGCGTGGAACATATCTCAGCTACGTCGCTTCTACCCTTAAGGGCCTCGAGGCCTTGTTCATTTTATTGCTTAGTACAAACACGTTGAATATAAATGGGCCAACTCGTGCGCCATATTTCATGTTCCTTAGCAACTCAAGGTAGCCTCGACCCTGCCTAGCTCAGGGTCGAGCCTCCCTCGGGGGCTGACAAGGGGGTAGACGCCCCCCAGACTTCGGAAAAAACGCGTGTTTTCTTTTCAAAAATTTGACCCTCGTCTCGACTCGCGCCTCGAGTGAACTAACGACGTCTAAATCTTAAAGTACCTCGAGCCTCCAAGGTCGGGGGGCGTCGACGTAGACGCCCACCTACGCCCCCGGGCTACGGTGCCCTACCTACGCCTCCCCTCGAGGGGCTCGCGACGTATCGAAGGAACACAGACTAAGTTAGCAGAAACTCGAGCTTGCGACAAAGAGAAGCGGTCAAACGCATTTGAAAAGAAAACAACTCTCCTCATAAACAAATCACATATACATTCGGGTCTCGACGTACCCTCATTTATGACATAGAATTCTTACAAGGGCCTCGACGCCCAAATTTTGCACGCAGGCCTCAGTCCTCGTCGGTGCGGTACTCCTCCCCGAGGTCCACGATGGCAGGCTCGACCTCGATGCCCGAGCTCGAAGGAGGAGGGCTCCCAACACCGCTGCTGGCGTCAGGAGGCAGCACGTCCTCCTCGAAGATCTTCGCGAGCGACGTCCCCGGCCTCTCCATCTTCTCCAAAATCTTGTCGACACGGCGGTTGTTCCACTCCTCATCCTTCCCCTCGATCTCGATGAAGCCATTCGCGACAACGTGGACCGGGAAGCGGAAATCAGAGCGAACAACCGCGAGCGTCTGCTTGACGCCGTGATGGAGAGCTTGCCGGACACGGTCCCGCGCGGCTGCGTCGAAGAAGCACAAGGCGTCGACCAAGGCGTCGCCCCGAGCCATTGCACCTTCTGCCGCGGTCACAGGAGGAGCACCCCACATGGGGCCGAGCCGATCGAGAGAGGAGCGAGCCCGCTCCGCCACCATCGTCTCATCTTGGAGTTGGTCCAAGAGAGCCTGGTTCGTTCCGCGGAGCTCCTCGACCGTCTTCTCGACCCCTGCGCAATAAACAAGGAAGAGTGAGACGGCGGCGTAACAAAAACTTCGAGACCCAAACAAGAACAAGGTGTAAGCCTCACCGTCGCAGTGTTGCCCCAGTGCGGCGAGGTCGCTGGTCAGGCCCTCAGCACGCTGCTCCAGCCTGCGCTTCTCGGCCAGCGTGAGGAGCTTCTCGGACCTAAGGTCCTCGATCAGCCGGCCCGCCTCCACCAGGGCCAGATCCTTGCGGATCACCTCCTGCCGCGCCGCCCCCTCGGCAGCTCGGGCGGTGGCGGCACCACTCACGGCGTCTTCGGCCTCTTTTCTCGCCGCCTCCGCTGCGGTTCGGGCGGCGGCGGCCTCGCCACGGGCGTCAGCGGCCTCCTGCTTCGCCGCCTCGGCTTCAGCCCGGGCAGAGGTGGCCTCGCTTCGGGCGTCCGCGGCCTCCTTCCTCGACGCTTCGAGAACGGTGGCGACCTCCTCCTTGGATCGGGCGACCTCGCCTCGAGCCACCCGGACCTCCGCCTCCGCCTCGTTAAGCCGGCTCGCCATCTGGGCGTTCCGGCTCAGCTCCGCGCGGAGATCTTGAAGCTCCGCCTCGGCCCGCTCGAGGGCGGCTGACACCTGTGCGGATCGGCCCGCCTCCTCGGAGCAAGACCGCTCCGCCTCCGCCATAAGCACGGCCACCTCCCGGAAGATGGACCGCACCTCGCGCGGGGCCCCCCGCTGGGCCGGCTGCTCGATGGGAACCACAGCAAGGGGCGGGCTCAGTGGGACGGGAAACGCCATATAGGTCGGTCGAGCTCGATGTCGGGCAGATCCTCCTCCGCCTCGAGCTGCCCCGACCGCGACCCGCCGCTCGACGGCACGGGCCCCGACTCCCTCCGTCCCTCCGCCGGGCGCCTCCTGTTGCGGATCGGTCGAGGGAAGGCTCGACCCTGGGCCCTCTTCCCTGGCCGGGCCCTCCGGCGCCTTGTCGGCGCTAGCCGGCACCTCGGGCGCCGCCACCATCATCGAGCCCGCGGAAAGGAGCGGCCCCTGCTCCAGCTCGTTCAGGAGGTCCTCCACCGTCGGCTCCTTCTCCGCCAACGCCTCTCCCCCCTTTCCCTCCTCCGCAGCCTGGCCCGTGCTGGTCGGAGCCACAAGGGGCGCGGTCTCCTCAGCCCCAAGACGCCGGCGGGGCCGTGCTCGCCCCAGGCGCTTCCCCCGGAACAGCCGTCGCGGTGAGGGGAAGGATGGCGCTCCTAGTTGGCACCATCGCAGGAGGAGGAGGAGGGGGAGGAGGCAGCACTTCGGCGGATACGGAGGTGGCAGGCTCGATGCCGTGAGCTGAGGCCCCTGCAATACAAGACGACGGAGGAGTTAGAACCAGGAAGAGTACCTCGACCCCTGTGGTCGACGGCGACGGCCTCACCAAAATTCGCGACGATCATCCGGCCCCCTCGAGCCATGGCAGCTCGGGCCTTCTCCAGCCAAGCGGCTTCGCTAGCAGAGGAAGGTGCCATACCTCGAGGTGCTTGTGCCTCGACGGGGCTCGAGGTCTTGGCCCGCTTGGACGAAGCAAGGTCCACCTCCTGGTAGGAGCGCTTCCCCCTGAGAAGATGGAGATGGCACGCGTCATTAAAAGCAAAGAGGTGAAGCCTCACTACCGACGAGACTCAAGGAAACTACTCACCCGAAGCGGCGGCTGGGCTTCTTCCCGGAATCGCCGGACCCACTCGGGGGCTTCGAGCCCACCCCACGGCTCGAGCCCTGCGCCTGGGCCGTCTCCACAGGGCTAGGATGGGGGGAGGGCTCCCGATGCCTCCCATGGCTCGACCTCGAGGGAGAACCCTCCTTCCGCCCCACATCGCGGGAGGGCGACCGCACCACCCTCGTGCTGACGTCGTGGCGCTCGCCCCGGCGCGGGCTCCGGGACCTGCTCCGGCGCCCGCGCTGGTGGTCGCGCCCTCCCGCGTCCGCTTCCGCGTCCCGGCGGCGGTGCGGCGATGGACTCCGGGGACGCTCGCGCCCCTGGTCACGAGACGCTCGGGGGCTCCCTCCCGACGCTCGTGATGGCGCGGGCTCGACGCCTCTTCTTGGCGCCCGCCCCTCCGCGGGCTCGACGGCGCCCTTGACGGCTCGCGGGGGTCGGGCCCGAAACCCTTCTCAACCTGTCGACCGCCTCTCGAGGCCCGACCCCTCTCGAGGCCCCCCGTCTGGGCTGACGCGGGGGCGGCCTCCGTTGGCGCTGTGGCCGAGGCGCTCCGGGTCCGGGGCTTCCTTACAACCGGGGGCGCGTCCGGCGCGGAGCTCGACGGACCTCGGGCCCCCGACGAGGCGGGGATCGGCGCCGCCTTCCGCGGCTGCGTCCCGCGTGCCCCTTTTGTCGGTGGGACCTCCAGTGTACCCTCCTGCACAGAGGAGCGGTCAGCCCTGTCATCGACGAGCCCCGCGCGCATCAAGCGCGCATCCATCCCCTCGTCATCGTCCTCCTCCTCGTCACTACTCTCCTCCTCCGAGCTCGAGGAGCTCAGCTCGGGGGACCCGTCCCCAGGCTGACGGTTACGACGAGCCTTCGCCAGTCTCTGCTCCCGAGCTAAGCGACGCAAGTTTTTATCTTTCTCTTTCTTCTTTTTGGCATCCTTGCTCTCCTTGTCCTTTTGAGCAGAGAGGCGCCTCACCTGAGCATCCGCGGCGTCCTCCCTCACCGGGGGCCTCGACGCGCGACAAGTAAATGCCCCCTGAAGAAAGGAGAAGCGTGATGAGACAAACCACAAGACGGATGCAAACGGGTCGAAGGAGGAAGAAGGGGGAGGAGGCTCGAGATAGCTCGACTCGAGGGAGGCTTACCAGGTCGAGACACCCCTCGTCGGGTGCCATTGCAACCAGGTGGGAGAGTTCAGGGACGAACGGCCCCTGGATCGTGATCGACACCCGGGAGACGCCCTCGTTCCGGGACAGCCTCTCTTCGGCCATCCTCGAGCGATTGAGCGCCTCGAGCTGAGCCTGCGGGCCCATCTCGTGCATAAGAAGAGGGCGGTCCGCCAGCGGAAGAACTCTTCGCTGGTGGAACGCCCAAATGACCGCTTGCACGGTCAGCTTCTTCTCATCCACCAGCGTCTTCATCATCTCCATCAGCGGGGCCAGGTGGCGTTGCCTGTCCGCCGCAACGCCCCAGGTCCACTTCTCCGGGCGTCGAGTAAGGACCCTGCCGGTGTACTGCGGAAGGAGGCCACCTTCGTTCCGCAGATAGAACCAATGGTCGTCCCACCCGGCCTGGTTGGTGGATAGCTTGTATCGCAAGTACTCGCGGGGGACATTGGCCGACGAGGTCCCCGCCCTCGCAATGATGGCAAGGGAGCCCATGCGCACGGGCCGCCTCCCGCTGGGCTTCAGGGACTTGATGAAGAGCTCGCCCCGGAAGAGATGGACGAACATCTCCCAGTGCGGCTCCATCTTCAGGTACCCCTCGCACACCGCGGCGAATATGGCGGCGTGCGAGATGGAGTTGGGGGAGAAGTGTTGCAGCTCCACCTCGAAATGGTGGGCCAGCCCTCGCAAGAAGCGGCTCGGCGGGACGCCGAGCCCCATACGGTGGTAGCGCGTGAAGCTCACCACGTACCCCTCCGGCGGGTGCGGCTCTCGGTGCTCCGCCGACGGGATAACCCACCATGCGGGTCCCTCCTCCGGGTTGGGGCGCAGAAGCCCCTGGGCCACCAACGAGTCCATCTCGCTCTGCGTCACCTTCGACGGGCTCCAGTCCTCGGCCGGCAGCATCTGTGTCTGGGCGGCCATGACGGTGGCGCGGCGCGGATCTGAGCAGCGGACGGGCGGCCGGAAATCCCCGATCGACTAGCTCGAAGGAGAGGGCGTGTAAAGGCTACGGCGGCGGCGAAGGCAAAGGCAAAGTAAAGGACTCTTTTTCCCCTCTTTCGATATTTATAGGGGGAAATCCAGACGGGCGGGATCTCCCACGACGTAAAAAGGTAACAGAACGCATTCAATGTGCCCACCTAACCGCGTCTCGAGCCGGGTGCAGGATACACGCGTTACCTCTCCATTCGCTCCACTACCCGGGCCCGCCACGACCGTCGCTCCGGCTTCGCGCCCGCCGCTCTCCCCGACGATTTATGCCTAAAAAGGCGTGCCCAACGGGCAGAAGGACTCCCAGACGACGGAGGCTTCTTCATAAAGGTAAAAACAGGCCCCGGCCCTAAGTCTCGAAGCAGCGAAGGCTGGCCCTCGAAAAGGGTTCGACAGCCGGCTTCGAGCACCCGAGTCAGGGACACCAAGGGGCGCCACTCGCGGCATTACTCGAGGGCCGAGCCCTCGAGGCCCCTCACGTGTATCCAAGGCAGGGAGCTCGACGTGCAGTGAGATCCCCTCGGAGGGAGGCATCGAGCCACCGGATCCTATCGAATGGACCCGGCACTCCTGCAGACTGAGCACCCATGCTTTATGAGACCGCCTCCGGGCCACAGTCGACCCCTAACGAACGGGGCACGAGCTCTCACTTGGATTCCCCGTTACCAGCTCACCGGGAACCTCGATACTCGCCCACTCGGGGTAGTACGAGGCATCCCCCCTCGCATCCGATCGAAAGGACTCGCGGGACGACAAGCCAGGGCAATCGGCATGCCGGATAGCTCGAGGTGCCGGCCAGCCGGTTCAGCCTGGCACCCCTCGACGAAAGAGGGTCAAATAACTCGAGCAGTTGCGACTGATCTTTTTCCTTTGTGTGAGCATGAGATTTTCAGGCTTCGGACGAACGCCCCTCCGAGCCAGGCCTCGGGCGGAATTTCCCACGACAAAGAAGAAAGGCGCGCCTAGCGGGCAGAAGGCTTCCCTGCGACGGAGGTTTCTTCAAAAGGATCCAAAACTCGGGGACTCGACACTCGCAAAAAGCCCACGAGGTAGTTCCAACCACTTCCCCGTGGCCTCAGGGGCTACACCCACGGGTGTCGCTCGCGCGACACCCATGGAATCAGCACGGCTAAACCCCCTCGAAAACCAACACAGTCAAAGTCCTCAAAACCCAGGTCAAAGAGCCCCTGCTCGAGTGCAAGCACTCAAACAAAGGCTCGGGGGCTACTGTCGGTGGTACAAAAAAGGGTACCCCCAATCAACGCAAACACACGAACGCTCCGTCTCCGTCTCGCCCGAGCCCTCCCAGCAAGGCCTCGGGCGAACGCTCCGTCTCCGTCTCGCCCGAGCCCTCCCAACCAGGCCTTGGGCGAACGCTCCGTCTCCGTCTCGCCCGAGCCCTCCCAGCCAGGCCTCGGGCGAACGCTCTATCCCCGTCTCGTCCGAGCCCTCCCAGCCAGGCCTCGGGCGAACGCTCCGTCGCCGTCTCGCCCGAGCCCTCCCAGCCAGGCCTCGGGCGAACGCTCTGTCTCCGTCTCGCCCGAGCCCTCCCAGCGAGGCCTCGGGCGAGCGCGATCGCTCTCCGTCTCGCTCGAGCCCTCCAGACCTCGGGCAAGCGCGCCCCCACACCTCGAGCCTTAACACACGGACCTCGAGCTGCACAGACAGCCGTACCAGCCCATACCACGCATTTAATGCCTTCACCTACTCCGGTCATGTCCACAGGTGCCCAGCATGCACCACAGTAACTCGGTGTAAAGGTCAAGTCTCGTTTTCACCATAAGCATGGGCAGGAGGGCACCAGTACAGCACTGTTCGGCCATGCCTGGCACTGTAACCCCTCGAGGCCGGCTACGCGCCCCTCGAGCCAGGCACTGTAACACCTCGAGGCCGGCTACGCGCTCCTCGAGCCCTGCACTGTCACACCTCGAGGCCGGCTCCGCGCCCCTCGAGCCCCCGTGGCACCACCTCGAAGCTGGCTCCGCGCCCTTCGAACCCTAACTACTTTCGTGCTATTGGAGGACAGGTACCCCAAGACCCGGAGGGACCCCGCCGCGTACTGTACGTTCCGGGATGGGTGGTGTACGGCTCCCGCCTTGTCGCGCCACCACGTCCGCACCCAGGATGGAAGCCACGACCCAAGGACGCCTCAACAGCGACAATCACATCGGCTCCAGTGGCCCCGACAAGACAGAGTTCCTACCCTTCTCCGTATGGGGCACCATACGCCCCGACACCTGTAATACTTTTATGTAACCCTGGCCTCCCCTTGCTCTATAAAAGGGGACGCTAGGGCCCTCATTCATGACGACGAACACAACACACGAGTCCATGCACAGACACGAGTCCGGACTCCGGTCCACGCTCACTGAGCTTGTATCCTCCCCTGTACAAGCACTTAGGTGCAAGTAATACAAGAACGTCTCCCCCCGCTGGACGTAGGGCCTTCTTTGCCCGAACCAGGATAAATCCTTGTGTCCCCTTGCATCACCATCCAGGAAGAGAAGCACGCGATCATATTACTCGTTGGTGTGATACCCCCGGGTACGAAACACCGACACACAAGAACTATAGGAAGTAGAAGCACCACATGTATAATCCTTGTTCTCACCAACCATTTCATTACCTTTCACATATGTTGGTAAGGGAGTGGTTGTGGCATGATCAACTATGCTTTTTGGGAGAATCACTTGAGGCTCTTCATTTGTTGGTGAAGTTGAGCACTCCTCAAGTGGTTCCTCCAATGAGAGTAACTTTTCATCACATTTGGACTTGTCATATCTTTCCTTGAGTGTGGTCCAAATGACGTGAGCATCCTCAAGAGGTTCACCATCTCCAAATATGACGGCATCAAAAACATCTTCACTCAAAGCACTAAATAAGACATTAGAAGCTTGAGCATTGTGTTGTAAGCATTTCACTTCCTCTTTAGATAGATATGTCAAATCATCACTAGGAGGTGAAATGCTCACATCTACAATCCGCTCGATATGAGGACCCATTGCCCTAAAAACAGTAAGCACACTAGCGGACCCAGATGCATAATTTGAGCCATCTAAAAGTAAAAGTTCTAGAGATACTTCCTCACTTGTCGACATCGTCTCTCAAGGCGGTTAAGCCCGAAATTTGAGAGCCTAGCTCCGATACCAATTGAAAGGACCTTGATGTCGCCTGGAGGGGGGGTGAATAGGCCTGTAAAAACTCAACTCGAACAAATGTTAGAATCTCGAGCGGCACTTCTGCTCTGGGAGCAGAACTGCTGCTCGGAGCAGAACTTCTGCTCTACCTGTAAGTTCGAGATCACAATTCAAAATCTACCAAGGGGAAAATAGATCAAGTAAATTACTGAGCTTCCTAGGGTAGAGTTGAACCTATTTCACCACTTGAATGTATGCGGAAGTGTACAAGTGAGTAGATCGGCACCAAACCCTAAAATCACCACAAATGAAAGTAGACAAAGCAAGGAGCAAGAACACAAGAGACACACGAATTTATCCTGTGGTTCAGCTCGCCACCAAGGCTTGCCTATGTCCACGTTGTTGAGGAAGCCACAAAGGCTATGGTCTCTTTCAACCTTATCCTCGTTCTCAAGTCAAGAGAGCAAGTCTCTTGAGATGAGGGTTCTTACTAGATGTAGAGGGTGATAACAAACGTCCCGGAGCAGCCACACAAGAGTTGGAAGCTTCCGGGCGACGCCTAGCCGGCTAGGAGCCTTGCTCCAAGAGTAATGAACACAATCCACCGGCTTCAACGCGAACCAAGTGCTCTAGGAGATGAAGAACAGATGGGGCTGCTCTCTAATGCAATTTGGAGGCTCAATCTCTCAAGGAATCAGAGAGGAATCGAAGGGAGAAGCTTGAGGGGCTCCAATGGAGAGAGAGGGAGAGGGAGAGCAGCTCTGGTCGCACTTGGGAGGGGAATGGACGAGATGACCGTTGGGAGAGGCAGGGAGAAGAAGGATATACCCCCTGCTGTCCAACAGTAACTTTAAGTCGCAGAAGTGCCGCTCGCAGAGCAGAACTTCTGCTCCCCCGGCACTTCTGCTCTCAGAGGAGAACTTCTGCTCGAGCAGAACTTCTGCTCGCAGAGCAGCACTTCTGCTCTGACACAAACAACCAAGAATGAGGAATGGAAAGCTTGCTGCTGTGGCTGGTTTTTGAGGATGGTTTGGTGGAAAATTTTGAGCACTTAGTTGCACATCAAAGCTTGTGCATTGTATCCCCCTTTATAGTGCGGCTTTTCCTAAACTCAAATTCAAAGCATAAAAGAATTTAAACGCCTTTGAGTCGGTTGTCGCTTTCCTTTGTAATTGAGGGTTCCACCATTGCTTGTACTATCCTCTTTCTCAATATCACTTCATAATGGTTTGCAATCATCCTTGTCTCATCTCTTTGAGCAAACCCACCCTGAGCTTGTGACTTGAATCTTTCCAACACATGTGAGTTTAGTCCATGGGGCTTCAAGTCACCTCCACTAATGATTAGATCCTCAACATAATATGACTCCTCATAGCTTGATTAGTACCTCAACTCAATGCAAGTACTCTCTTCTTCACCCTAGCCATAGTACCTCAGTCTCCTTGACCTTCACCTTCGCTTAGTACCTCGAAGACCTTTCCTTGCTATCTTCACCCTATCAAGCCATACTCAAGTCATATTAAGCATCCATTGAAAACCATTTCTTCAATATTGTGATCCTTGCTTGAACATCTTATAGATATGAATGTTGAGATCAATCAAGCTCTAGTTAGATTCACATAGATATGGTCAAGCCAATTCACGATTCCTTATATCCTCATCATTTTGGCTTGACACTCCTAAGTCTCACTTAAATATTTATCTTCAGACTTCTAGCTTGATCAAAACAATGCAAAGTGATTTCCCAAATCTTTATCCATACAAGCAAACCAAAGTAGAGACCGACTTATATCCAATATGAGTTGTGTCCTTTGTCATTTTAGCTTTGCTTGCCATTTCTTCACTTATGCATTCTTATTTCACTATTCATCCTTGATCAAAGCTAGTTCACTATCAAACTCTTCTTGTTCATGAAAAGCAAGCCATTATTGAGACCAATCCAAGTCATCAACTCATGTCTCATCTGTCACTTGTCAAATATGCTTGCTTTCTCATGATGCTATGATATCCCACAACATAGAAGCCATCTCATTGATTCCAATAGCATTGTTGTCTTTTGCTTGAACTAGATTGTTTCCATAATCGTTCAATACAACAATACACATATTTGGCCTTCATTTCAACACTTATGTGGAATACCATCAAGTTTGCTTTTCTTGTTGAACCTTTGATACACTTAGCAAACTCATTAGACCTTTAGTTGAGTTATCATTCAATTCACCAAAACCCACTAAGGGCTAGATGCACTTACAGAGGTTGTCCTGCCTTGGGAGTCTGCCCCTGTAGGTGCTATAGTGTTTGCCCTGTCCTCCGGCGCCGACGCCTAAGCATACCTTGCGCGGTTCACTGTAGCAGGTGCCGGCTCCAAGAGCGACATGTCGTGGTTGAGGGCTGGGTCTTCACCTTCACAGACCCTCTTCTTGGCAGTGGCTCGTTCGGTCGTCGCAAAGCATTCTCATCCCCATGAAGGTGCGTGTGCAGGCAATGGATGCCAAAGTTCACCTCCGGCATGGCCATGGTGGTTTTCATGGGAACCTATAGTGCTCAAACAACGAGTGTGTGTCAGTTGTGGTACTAGTTCTGGCAGTCAGAGCCATTTGTTGTTCACCATGGTATGCTCCGTCGTCAGTTGGTTTCTTGAGGAAAGTTTAGCACGACATAGTCATGTCGGCGACGATGATGTCTTCGGGCGTCATGTTCCTCCTTAGAGGCATCGTCAAAGAACCACTTTGTGTGGTCTCAGGGTGAAAGAGCCCAATCCAGTGTCCTTGGATATGTGATGATGGCATCTTTCATGTCATTCTCTTCCTAGAGGCATCGCTTTTGGAGACCACCTGTACTTCGTGGATGACCATCCTCACTCGGAGCCCAAACCCAACCTTCGGTGATCAAACCCGTGATAGTTGCACAAGTTACTAGTCGACAAATATTGTTGTCAATGTGCTACTCTACCACCATCCATGATCCTTGATTTCTTTGTCTCATAAAATGTCGAGTTCTCGAGACCATGATCCTCTCTCATGAATCTCCTCGTTCTCCTTTTGCTAGCCCTCCATTTATTGAGGCATCCTTTCCACAATGAGAGTTGGTGGGTGTCGATTGGATTTTGGGTGTGCTTCCAGACAGTGTAAACCATAGTTTGTCGTCTGCCATACTCGGCTCAAAGCTTAATATTGTCACCGAGTTGTGTTAGTTGGTGAACAATGACATGCTCTTGCCATGGCAGTTCTTTTTCAATCTGTCTTGTATGGTTTGGTTTCCCCCTCTTTCTGATTTTGCAATTAATATGTGTGTTGGTGGTGTAGCGGTGGTGTGTGGTGTCAGGCGTTTGTAATCTATTCTATCCTTTTTGAGTGGCAAATCTAGACCCTTCAAAAAAAAAACCAGTGATATTGGAGAAGTGGTAACATGGTGCTAGACTGCTAGTGGGCTGTTGGCTTGACTAATCTCCTCTTCGTTCCGGTGTTCACTCGCTCGCTTGACAAATGTGAGACAGTATATAAACTCAACCACATAGTGGCGAAATGCAGGAGTTGACTATAGTGGCGAAAACCGGTGGACACGGAACGTTCCTAGCTAGAGTAGGTTATAACGGGTAACATGTACTAGTACGGAGCAGGGACGTACGTAGAGGGTTTACCATGTCTACTCCGATCCTACTACCCTGCTGCATCTGCATGGCTCCTACAATTAGGGCGTCCGCAATGGTGTTCAAATCGCTAGCTATTTGATCTCTAGGAAGAATGTCATTGGTTCTCAATGACAACTTACAAATAGCTAGCTAGATGAGACATATAAATAAATACTATTTTAATAAGGCAACTTACAAAAGTAATACTCTTATTGGCTATCGAGAAGAGAGATCAAGTAGCTAGCTCTCTCTCCTCGATAGCCAATAAGAGTGCTACTTTTTCATTATTTTTATACGTCATCTCGCTAGCTATTTGTAAAGTGCTATTGAGAGCCAATAGAATTCCTTCTAGCTAGCTATTTGACAACCATTGCGGATGGCCTTAAGCATATCCGTCACTGTCACAGCCGCAAAAGGGCGCGGATTCTTTTGACAAACGCGGGCAGCAAGCGCGCAGGCAGGCTGACGTCTCTTGCGTCGCAAGTCCTCAACTCCCAAGGGCAGAGCCCCCCGACTGCCCGAGCGGGGCAGCATGTGGAGGCACATGCCATGATGAGCTCAATCCTCGCCTAGATACTCCTACTCCTACTCCATCAATCAGCAGCAGTCAGCCCCCCCTTGTTCTTCACCATTACTGTCATCGATGACGACGCACTGCGCCTCCCTCCGATTGCTGCGAGCCTACGGTAGACTTTGCACTTGCACTACGGCACCGCCCCTGCTGCCATCGCCAATTCGCCATTGCCATGCCGCAGCAGCACGCGGCTGAATTCATGCTTCGCGTCACTTGTAGGAGTCGTCCTTGGCATATGCAGTGCAGACTGCAGAGGATGCAAATATGCAATGCATATGCAGCGCAACGCAACGCAGTGCAGAGTTCATGGATTCGTCAGGATTTGGGCGACAGAGGAGCCATAAATCACGCGGCTTTTGTCCTCGACGCCCCGATTCTCTGTCCACCGATTTTTATTAGAATTAGAAGCTCCCTTTTTCCTTTGTTCGCAGTTAAGTTGGCCTGCTATATCCAAAGTACCAAGGGCATGTAGATGTAGTACACACACGCGATATCGATCAGCTATCTATTACGGAGTAGTATCTCGTAGCAGCAGAAGAAAGCATGCATCGTCTCTGACTCTGATGAAGCCTCGCATCCCATCCAAGACTTCTCAAAACACCTGGTAAGAGACTCCAAGTAGCAGCAGCATTTGTGGTCAATGCAGCGTTGTTATGTTATGTTCGTCAGTTAAATGATCATGCGCGCTGCCGCTCCTTGTTCAGTCTTCAGTTTGCTCGCCGCTCGCCTTTCATGAAGCCCAATATCACTAAACCATTGGCAGTAGACAAAAAAAAATGGAGTCCAATCCAAAAAATAATAATAATGATCTGACCGTCTGACGATGCTACCGTATACACATCAGGCTGCTCAAGAACTAACTCGTTCTGACCAAAGTAACCTCGAGTTCCTCCTGGCATGGCTAATGACGCTACTAACTTAAGTACTGTAAACTCACTACACTCCCTGAGGCCTGAGCTGACTGATGAAACGAAAACCAGACAGAGAGACGGGAGACAGAGCAGAGCAGAGGAGCGCGGGGGTGCAGTGCAGGGGACGGACGGCGCGTCCGTCGTGTGCGCAGCACTGCAGCTGCCAGCTAGTAGGAGATCTCCATGGAGAAGTTGGAGTCCAGCAGCTCCTCGATCATCTGGTCCACGTACTGCTCCTCAAGAAACCCGCCGCCCCAGTCCCCCGCCCTCGCCGCCGCCGACGGCGGCGACGGCGACGGCGCGATTCCCATGCCGGCATTGCCGGCGGGCATCGCCGCCACGATGCGCGGGAGCACGGCGGGCGCCGAGGCGGCGTCGGCGGCGGCGCGTGCCGCCTGCACGGACGCGAGGTTGAAGCGGTGGAGCTTGGCCACGAGCGCGGGGGAGAGGAACGACGACGCGGCCTGCTGCTGCCCGTCGCCGGCGTCCTCGGGGAAGTTGGTGCGCACGCGCGGGCCGCACATGATGCGCGCCGCCTCGTCGTAGGCGCGCGCCGCGTCCTCCGCCGTCTCGAAGGTGCCCAGCCAGATCCTCGTCTTCCTGTAACGCATGGGATGGGAGGTCAGCCAGCTGCTCACGCACGCAAAGAATCGATGGAGATAGTCCGTTCCAGCCAAAGAAGCACGGGGTTACGGCGTACAGGAGGGGGTGGCGGATCTCGGAGACCCAGGAGCCCCAGTGGCGTTGCCGCACGCCGCGGTACCGTTGCTGAGGCCGCGCCATTGGAGACGAGACGGTGGCGGCGACCTTGCTCGCTCGGATCGGAGGGGGCAGCTGCTCTGGCTCTGGCCTCTGGCTCGGTGCTGCGTGCGACAGACACAGACAGAGACGGGGAGCGAAGCGGTTTGCTGCGGCGAGCTCCCCCC
Organism: Coix lacryma-jobi var. lacryma-jobi; assembly: GCA_009763385.1. Lineage (NCBI taxonomy): Eukaryota > Viridiplantae > Streptophyta > Magnoliopsida > Poales > Poaceae > Coix > Coix lacryma-jobi. The sequence goes on from CM019824.1 coordinate 164,788,720, forward strand.
TGGGAGCCTTTAAATAGGGAAAAGCTTCCAAGTGGGCCCACCAGTGCTTCATGTGCAGGGTGTCTGGCTGACTGTGGGCCCAGCGTGTGTTGAGCATCCTTTACTTCTCTATGTCTCCTGGGTCCCGGCCAGCCGCAAAGCATACCCAGGGGAAAAAGTGTCCAGTGGGTCCAAAAGATCTTGGTAATAAATGGATGAGGTCGCCGCTATATTAGAATGTCTCCCTCAAAATAAAAGACTCATCTAATATTTAAGTAATATTACAAGTAATGAGTTTAATATTTATTTTTAGTCTTCTCACATAACTAGACTTAAAAGAAAACACTTTCTGCAAATAAGTCTCGAGGAGAGGGTATACTCAAATTTAGGTTTATGTTATACCTCTTCTGATACCTAAAATGGATCTCCTATATAGGTATTATGTTGGGGTTACAGGTATTATGTGGGGACCTATTTTGGGTTTAAGTCCCTAAATGAGTCTTCTACTGGAGACAGCCGGGCGTGTTCCTTTCCACGACCAAAGTTTTAGATCATGTCACATCGAATGTTGTGGCTCTAATTTAGTCTATTAAAAATAGACTAATTACAAAACTAATTTATTAGTCGGAAGCTAATTCGCAAGATGAATCTATTAAGCTTAGTTAGTCCATATTTTGATAATGTAGTGCTGCAATAAACATTAGCTAATGATAGATTCGTCTTGTTAAGTATCGTCTGACGGTGTAACTAATTTTATAATTAGTCTTTTTTAATAGACTAAATTAGTGTCGCAACATCCGATGTGACACGGCAAAAAATTTAGCTCTAGAAACGAACACCCTTACCCGGTGTTTAGTTCCCACCCAACAAACTTTTCACCTATCACATTGAATGTTTAGACACATAGATGAGTATTAAATATAGACTAAAACAACTAATTACATAGGTTGCGTTAACTTTGCGAGATAATTTTTTAAACATAATTAGTCTATGATTTGACAATGTTATGCTACAGTAAACATGTGTGCTAGTGACAGATTAATTAGACTTAATAAATTCATCTCACCGTTTCCTGATAGAATATGCAATTTATTTTTTAGTAATATATTTTAAAAAGACTAAATTAGTGCCACGACATTCGATGACTTTTTATGCATCAACTAAACACATTGTGGTAGTATTAGTAGTGGTAGCCCATAAAATCCTCTTCTACTTACAAATTCGATGAACACTTTGACATTCATATTAAAGGGTTGTTTGTTGGCTCTGATTTATTTATAAGGTTATCAAACACTAATGAAGAAAACGTGTTCAACAGTGAACTATTGTATACTAAGGGTCTGTTTGGCAGAAATTCAAATTCACCAATCCAGATTCAGTAGTTTGGATAAAAAAAAATTCAAACACTCTGAAACCACCAAATCCGGATTCAGCAAAATAGTGGATCTGGAGACTGAATTCACTATTTTGATAGATATTCTAAGGGAATGCTTCAGTTTAGTGGATTGGGAGAAATTATCCACCACTATTATTAGTTATACATAAAACAATTTGTTCTTTTCTTCCCCCACGTGTTCTTTTTCTTCCTCACAATAGAGGAGAGCACCGCGCAGGCTTCGGTCGGCTCGCAAATCAAGGTAACACGCAACGTTCAGTTTGCTCTTGATGAATTTCATTTCTTGATATAAGACACTCCGAGTATGTCACATACTTCCTCCGTCCCAAATTAATCGTCGTTTTCGGTTTTCGTACCACAAGTTTGACTCAATTTATAAAAAATATGTGCAATATTTTATATTTTTAAATAAATTTGTTAAAAAATCAGATTCAAAGATCTTTCCGATGATACTAATCGATAATATTTATTATTATAAAAAATATCGGTATTTGTTTCTCTGGAAGCGAAAGCGACATATGTTTTGGGACGGAGGGAGTACAGTATAATTTTGGATTTTACTGATTGTGTTTTGCATGCCGTCTTCATTTCCTTTCTAACTCTTATAAAAATCAAATAGCTAATTTCTTGAACTTGATGTTCTGAATTTACTATTTGTTAATTGTATTAAATCTAGACTTCTAGTTCAATCTATGTCATTAGATCATAAAAAATTCAATAGTTTGGATTTTTTTCCTTATTATCAATATGGAGGTTATTCATTGTTATAGATAAGGTATTTTGAGTTGAATCTAAGCCATTATATATCTTTATAAAATCCAATGTAAGGAGAGTAATACAACACTTGGACCGTCGCCAATCTATGTATGGTTGAGGGTCTCCTTGGTCCTTGCCGAAATCAAAGGAAGAGGCAAAGGCATTGCTGATGAGTGGTCCAGTGTTTGGGGCTCGTTTTTAACCTCCATGACTTGATGGCCTTTTCCTTGTTCTTTTTTAAAATACAACAACCTCGTTGCTCTTTCCACTTAATTAACCTGTGTGATCCATCTTCTCGATCCCTGTATTTGGACATTGTCTACTCTGAACTAAAGGGTGTCCAAGAAGTCAAAAACGGCCAGCATTTGTTTATTACCTCTCCTACAGGAACATGCCCGTGTGACGATATCTCTTTATTTATATCTGAACCGACGACCACAAGGATGAGAAATGTGCTAATTTAGACCTGACTGACCGGGCCTAATCCTTTTAAACCTGACTGAAGGGCCTAATCCTAACGTACAGTACAGTCCATGATTGAGCACCCCATATGGTAGGTAATCAGGCATCCGATATACTACAATAATATCCTCTTAGAAAAGAGAGAAACTTGGTATATGTAGGAGCAGTAGAGCCTGCGTTAGCGATGCAAGTGGGCACACAATGGTGTTCTTGGGTCAGCTAACTAATTACGATAAAATGTCATTTTAGTTCATTATTTCACTCCCCTCAAACTACGGTAATGTCATTCTAGTTCATTTGATTAAATTTTTTGGTCGATCCGATGACCCAAAATAGTTTGAACTTGCATCCCTAGCCTGCGTGGATATGCAATAAATTCTGAAATTCCTAAATAAATCTCAAAACTCATTCATGTGTGCAAAGGGGGAGTGTAACTCTTTAGTCTCACCTTGCTAGTGGAAGGGGAGGAGGGCTGCTTAAATATGGAAGTCCTCTCCACTTCCTCAAGTCTAGTGTGAGGAGGAGAAAGAGAAGCACACACGCTCGCCTCGCCTCGCCGGGCCGGGCGTGGTGACTGGCGTGGGTGCGCGGCACTCGCATGAATGGTTCGCCGAAATCTGGCTCCTCGCCTTGCGGGAGCGTGGTCTTCTTTTGCAGTTTTAGTTTTTGGTTTCTTGGCCTTCAAGTTGCAGAGTTCTAAACGGTTACAACTTTAGAGTCCTGAACCCATTTAGATCGTGATCGCGACACGAGGTCGGTTGAACAGGACTATATAAGCAACCTATCGGCCACGCCAAAACGCATCTCAACACCTCTCGAGGTAGGGTTTTGCCTCATCTCGCTTTTGTGTTGCTGTCTAGTCTTCTCCAGTCCGTTCGCTTGCGTGCACCAGCAACCGGGCGAGCAGGTCTTCGGAACCCTCGTCTTTGCGATCCTGCACCGGGAGAAGGCGAATAAGGTTTTTGGGAAACGCTCGTCGTGCGACTGCTTTCGTCTTCAGCAACGGGTCATCTACCGTCCAAGTCCGACGGCGCTACGTCCAGACGTATTCGTCGTCAACTGCTCCGAGCTCTTCCTCCACCGCTCATCGAGGATCAGCCAGCATCGACTCCACCATCTTCTCCAGCAACAGAAAGGTACACCGTTCGTGATCTAATGTCTATGCTTATATCAGATCTTATGTCTTTGTTCTTGCTATTTAATCTATCTGGTGTACGAGCTATGCTTACACCAGTTGTCATGTTTGAGATCATGTTATGCCTATTTTGTTATGCTAGTAAACAATTCAATCTGAGATATCTAGATCATCAATTTATCATGATTTATATTATGGTTTTAATCTGAAAATTGCCTATTCTTTTAACACATCTACCATGTGCCCGGAGGGATTAACTGTACCATTTTTTAATAATAGAAAAGTTATGGCTTCAATAACCTCTTAAAAAAAGCATCGATCCACTAAATTATAACTCAAGAAGCAAATAAGTGCATTGCTTTGGTTTCAAGAAAATCGACACGTCGAAACTAACCAATCCTTATGGTCATCAATACGTTGCAACAAAGTCCAAAATTAAACCTAGTGTGTTCCCTAAAAATACTTAAAAAAGTGTTTGTTTGCCCATTATTGAACATAAAGTTCCTGCTAAACCAAGTTGTTTAGCAAACTGCAGCAACAATAAAGATCTAATATTCCGACCCTCTAGCTTAGATCAAGAATAAACAAATGATTTGTACTCTGTGGAGATTGAATGCCTAAAAAAGGTGCACAACATGCCACAAGGCTTTAGCATAATGACATTGAAAATGATGTTGGGTAGTCTCTAACTTACTATAAAAGCACCACACTTTAGTACCATTTCAATTTATGTTAGCTAAATTACCCTGGGTAAGGATGACCCCTGTTTTAAAGTACCGCATAATTTTTTATTTTGAGAGTTATTTTAAAATGCCACATTTTCTATGGAACCTTAGCATTGTTATTAACAAGATAGCTGTATATAAACTTAACTGTAAACAGGGGCGAAGCTAGTGTATACCATCGGGGTCCACCGACCCCGATGGATTTTAAACTTTTCAATAGGAATTTAGTGTATATAGTGCTAATGATTGTTAATGACCTCATCTATTTTCAAGCAAGACCCCGATAACTATCTGGTCTAGATTCGCCACTGACTGTAAAGATTGTCATCTTTGTAAAGACTCTAGACAAAAGGACTCAAACCCTCATTTAGATTAATAAAAGTCACAAAAACAACAATATTGTGTTGGACAGTTAACCTGTTCTCCATTAAAAATCTCCTTGAAGAAGATGTTGAGAGTATGCGAACTACACACGCCGGCCATTGCATGTTTTCGAGAAACAATACTAAATAAAGATGAATTTGTGATTGAAATTTTAAAGATTGTGTATCTTACCACTACCACCTGTCTTTCTAAAACCTAATCTCGTATCCAGGGGCACATCTACAGGGCCCCCCTGTCACACCCAAAAAAATTAATTTTGGATTGTGCTTAGAAAAAAGTAAATAAAAAATATTTGTATTAAACTTGATAAGATCCTTGCTGGTATGAGAAACATTTTCAGTATGAGATTCGCTTGTGTCACAGAATCCAGAGCAGGAGTATCCTTGCTGGTTTAGGCATACGTAGTTCTAAGATCACAAACTCACGCGGTCACCAATTGGGGACTGGGAATGGCTGTGCAGATGAGACTACCCGCAGTCGTGGTCCTCTAAATCCATCCTCTAAACGGAATATCCTGTTCTGGTCATCGGGATTCTCTCCTCTATATCATTTTCCCATGCACTCATCCATACTCTATATCTCATCCTCTACACCCACTACCACACGCAGGTCCCACACATCAGCCTCACTCTTTCCTTATCCACTCGTACCCCTCTCTCCCCCATCCTCTCCACCGAGTTCACCCGCGTCTCTCTCTCTCGTCTCGGGCGGTGCCGGCCATCTCTCCTCTCGGCCCCACTCTCTCCCCGCGGCGCCCCTTCCCCTCTCTCTCCCCTGTGCGCGCCGGCGAGGAGGAGGGCAGCGGCGGCCAGGCCTTCAGCACAAGTCGCGGTCGTACCCGCAGGCGCCGAGGCGGTCCAGCACGACGGCCTCCTCTCCGGCGAACCAGCGCCGGCGAAGGGAAGCGGCGCAGCGGCGAACCTACTCAAGCGGCCGGCGAGCACCGACTTCTCCCTGCTCCTCTGCCCTCCAAGTCCTGGGATCCATGGCAGCACCGCCATGGTGAGTGGAGGCCAGAGGAGGGCGCGAGCGGTGGGCGGCCTCGCCCTCCTCCGGCGGCCCTTCCTCTCCAGCCGGCGGACGGCACGCGGGTGGTCTCACCCTCTCCTCCAGCGGTGCCCTCTCCTCCGCCGGCCGATGTGGCGCGATACCGTAGGGACGGGAAGTGCGCTCGGAATAGCGGACACGAGGGTCTCCTCTTCAATACCGGATCGATTTAGCATTCCCACTGCAACCGTTTTTTTCCGGTAAAAGCTTCCTGCAGAAAGCTTTACCGGTCACCGCTGCGGGTGGTCTGATGACGCTGAAATCAGCTCATCCATTGGGCTGCTGCTACATCGTATAGCTCCCCTTGGCATCATCCATGGATCCAGAGTGTCGCATTGGGAAGAGCTAGCTGCGCCTTGGGAAGAGCAGACGATGGATGATGATATGATATCGAAGGCAAGGCACAGGCAGGCAAGAGTGACCACGCCCACTATTCAAGTGCATGCATGCCTGCCGCTGACGAGGCAAGCATACCACCTCTGCCGCTGCAAATTCTGCATGCATGTGTGGCATGCCATTGCCATCATCGAAATCGACTGGCCGCCGGCCTTCGTGCATGCACCGAATCCACCACACGATCTTGGTTCGTCCCGTCCCTAGCTTGGACGCTAGCGTTAGTGTACTCTGCTCTGGAGTCTGGACTGCCAGGTAGTACGCAATTGGGGTTCTACAAAGTGGGTTTTACCTCAGCAATCGATGCAAAAATGGTCCATTGAGTTCAGGCTTTCACAGCCATGCATGCTGACACATACTCGCTAGTGTCACTGTATGTTCTTTTTTTTGAGTAAAATAAACCGCCGGTCCCTAAACTTGACCGGTGGTGTCATCCTGGTCCCTGAACTTATAAAGTGATAGCTGAAGGTCCCTAAACTTGGTCGCTGGTGTCATCTCAGTCTCTAAACTTATAAAGTGATCACCACTGGTCTCTAAACTTGGTCAGCGGTGTCATTTCAGTCCTTAAACTTGGCTTTGAGTCTCATCTGGGTCGTCAAAACCAGACGATTTAAAAACTTAATATAAAAAAAATCATAACTTTTTTATACAATCTTGAATGAAGACAAACTTTATATCAAAATTGTAGCCCTCAACACGATCTACAACTTTGTAGTTTAAACTTTTTTGAATTAAAACTGTTTAGAGTCCCAAAATATCATTTTAAGTTTTTTTGAATCAAAATCTACAAACTTAAAATGATATTTTGGGACTCTAAACAGTTTTAATTCAAAAAAGTTTCAACTACAAAGTTGTAGATCGCATCGAGAGCTATAATGGTGATATAAAATTTGTCTTCATTCGTGTTTGTATAAAAAAGTTATGATTTTTTTTATATTAAGTTTTTAAATCGCCCGGTTTTGACCCGAATGAGACTCAAAGTCAAGTTTAAGGACTGGAATGACATCGCTGACCAAGTTTAGGGACCAGTGGTGATCACTTTATAAGTTTAGGGACTGAGATGACACCAGCGACCAAGTTTAGGGACCTTCAGCTATCACTTTATAAGTTCGGGGACCAGGATGACACCACCGGCCAAGTTTAGGGACCGGCGGTGAATTTTACTCTTCTTTTTTCATGTGTACTACAGCACATCGCTAGTGATTTGTTCTGATCTGATCAGGATGTTTCAGGAAGGGTCAGGACTCAGGAGGAGTACTGGTGTGTCATGTTCTGGGGAGCATCGCACTGGGGGATCATTGGAGCAGGCAGGGCAGGGTTGCTGTGTGCTCTGCTTCCTTTGGACGACTTGGGAGGGTCATGGGCTCATAGCAGATAAACTGTTAGTTGAGCCATGTGGGCAGGGTTCTGGACTTGTGGTAGTAGTATTTTCTTGTAGTACTAGGTACTTAGGTAGGCAATGGTGGTAAGCATTTAGAGGCTAGTCCAATCACTTGAAGAAAAAGATCTTGCCAAACTTTTTAATTTATTACTCCTGTTTTTTTAAGAAAGAGTTGTTGACAGTATGCATATGACATTATACAGTGGCAGCTTCCAATAGGTTGGGATACTAAACTATGTAAACAAACTAGCTACATGCATGAATCTCAAAAGAATGAGGTATAAACAAACTTACTGACATACTGCTCCGTAGTACCGGTAGGGACATTAATCTGGCTACTACTCGTACCTCAGAACATGATCACACATGCTATCAAGAAGAAATCATCTGTCTACAAGCATAAACAAAGGTTCTTTCCTGAACAAGAGGGCACTAGCACTACAATGCTCCTACTGAACAAGATGAAGAAATGCTAGGGTCTAGCCGTCTAGGATTCCGCAGCTAGCTCGCCGGCTCCAAGCCATTTCTGCACAAGCACAATGCTTCGCTTCTGCCTGTTGAACTCCCTCATGTGTCACGGCTGATCGAATCTGCATCGATGGGGGATCTCGCGCCAGACGACCCACTGGGCCTCCGCACGGCGCCCGCCTGACGTGGCCGCACGGCAGCGCTCCGGCCCCTACGGCCCCCCCTGCCGCCGGCGTGCGTGAGAGATCGAGAGATGGCGGTGTCAGGGCACAGGATCGGCGCTTGGGAAGAAGAGATCCGAGGCCGGATCTTGGCCGGATCTCCCGATCTGCAGCCCTGTGTGGCTACACAGACCACGCTGTTCAGCATCAGCAGGCTGCAGGTAGCAGTAGCACACATGTTAGATTTCAACTGTTTTCTAATTTGTTCTTTTATTACTTTGCCCGTAGGGAACAACACATGCTGTATACGTTTTTCTTTCTTTTTTGAAAGAAAAAGATCAGGTTAAAAATATAGATGCTAATATATATACCTATATAACTGCTCATTTTTATTGGTTTTGATTGGTTGCTTGTATTAGCCTTAGCCTGCATTTGATCTTGCGCACGACCATAACCCAAGCTAGTAAAAACGTATGCTTGTCTTTGTGTTTGGTTATCCTGCATAGGCAAGCTATATTAGATACAATTTTGTTTGATTGTTCGTCCTGTTCGGTAGATGCTTTCTGTAGCTAATTTGTGTGAGAGGAAAACATTATTCTACAGTGAAAAGTAGGACTGATTCTGGTTACTGGCTGAATTTTATTCCATGTAGTAGTCATCTTTATGTTCTAATAGGGATCTTATACTTCTATTAGTTCTAAAGGATATTAGGATATTTTATTTTTAGTGTGTTCATTGGCTTGTGCAAATTTGCATTGTCTTATACGACCAAACATGGGCATATGGCGTCTAGCTAATGCTAAACACTGGACAACAAGCCTGCATAAAAACTTATGCAAAGAACCAAATATAGAGATGGAGGGACACACTTCTGACCAAAAGCTTTGTACTAAAAATAAAAAAAAAACATACATGAAAATGGGGGGTTATGGGAGTAGCAAAGGATAATGATCTCACCTGCTGGATCAGTTGATGGTAAGTTGGAAACAAGTGACTGGTCAATAACCAGTTCCCACTTCTGGATTAGAATCCATTAACCTAGATCATGTCATGTTTGTTTCAATGCCCAGTCAGCCATGTGACCGTGAGAGCTGCATTGTCTGTTCTCTGCATGCAGCATGTCCTTGTGCTGTTGTTTTATTATTACACAATCTCCTTGTTCAAGGGCAACCTGCTCAGTGTTTCTTCATCTCCTTGTTTATCAATTCTTCCTCTAATTTAATCTCCTTGGATTTTTTCGCGCTCTTGTCGTCTCTGAATGTTGCAGAGAATAGATAGATGTATGGTGAAGGGTCCATCCATCTTGTCACCTAACACATGCTCCGGTTGCTGCCAAGTCACAAGCTCAAAGCTACAAGGGGTGTCACTTAAAATTCCGTGTATTCCATGAAGTCACGTCAATCCATCACCGGCAGCATTTCGCATCCAGTCCAAAAAAAAAGATAGTAGTACTATGATAGAAATCAATCTCTGGCCTTTGCTCATTTCTGAGCTTTCACCATTACAAACCGCATCCTGAAATTAGCCTCACTTCACTGCAACAAAGTGTGGTTTTCAGTTTACTCCTAGTAGGATTTGATTAAAAAAAAACTGGTCAGGTGGTCACTGATGACCAACATCTTCTGAATTAATGTGTGACGACCCATGTTTCTTGGTGTTTTTGTTTGCCGCCAGGAAACAAGGGAGCATGGTGCATCTTATGATCTGGACACGACGATCTGATAATTCTTTTTGCTGTGGTACTGCCAGCACTGTACTAGCCTAACTCGATTCTTCAAATCCAAATGCCAAAACAACTCAGACTTAACCCCGGATACTGTGTCTGCACGCAGTCTGCATATTATACATGCATGCATGCAGCAGGGGAATCTGGAGAAGCAATACACTGCATGCAAACTGAAAAATCAACAACCTAACTTCTTTTATAATGCATATAATCTTAATCTTAATTTAAAGCCGACAGAATTATGTGAGGGCATGTGTGTGGCTTGACGCCGCCAGATTTTCAGATAATTGCAATAATGCTCGCAAACACACGAGACGTGTCCTGCCCTCGTCGCGCTCTGGCTTTGGAATGCACGTGTGCTGGTTGTGGACTCGTCGCTGACTGACACTGAAACCAAAGCGCATTTCCGCGTGTCGATCTCTCGTTAATCCCGGTCAGCGCATCAGCATCAGATCCTGTTCTTGTTGGCTGCTGCTGCTGCTACTGTTCCCTGGCGTTGCGAAGACGCCATGTGGCCATGCCTGCCTGATTCCCATTCCCCATAATGCCATGTCCAGAAATTAATCATGAGAACGACGATGAGAGTGGCCAATGGGATCGATCATAGAAAACAAGCTCGAGAGCGGCATGCATCCTGATTAGCAAATCGAGTATGATAAATAAATATATGAATGAGAGAGATGGTATTTGATCTTGCAGAGGATCGGTTTTATGGTCTCTGATTGCTGATTGGTTGTTCTTGGCTCCACCACCAATAAACAGGGCCGGAATTTATCATGGACTAGAAATCATTAGGAAAACTGTATTTCGACCTTCCCAGTTATCAACATGACAACATCACCCGAAGTATCAAGTATAAGGAAAACTGTATTTTGACCTTCTCAATTATCATTTATCAACATCACCCGAAGTATAAAACCAAATATCCTACATCTTAAACTATTTAGTACTGGACAAATCACACACCTCTAACTGGTGGTGGTTTCAAAGTAATTTTATACTCGTAAGATGTACAGTATATAGTTGAGAGAGAGAGAGAGAGATTTATTCCTTTTTTAAGAAAGATTTTATGGTCTCTTGTAGCTGATTGTTCTTCTTTTTTATTTTTGATGAGAATCTGCTGATTGGTCGTTCTTGATCTCCAACAAACTGGGCCGAAACTTCATCATACTGGCCCACCGTTTCCACTCGCGAAACATGAGCATTATTAGCAAGGCTGGTCCAAATAAAGTCCGGCTCGATCGTAGGGGGCTAGAAATCGCTACCAATTCTTGGCCCACGTTTAAATTCTTTCCCACTGAACAGATGTTTAGGTGAGCATGGGGTGGTAGGCCAAATCGAGGGTGTGACATGTCTGTCTATGAGGCGTGTTTAAAAAGAACTATGAAGTATTTTTTTTTCAAGTTTCAACAGTTTCTTTCTGTTATTCAACAACTAGCTCATTTACCGTAAAAACATTCAAATGCCGCACTAGCAGAATTCCAAATATTTTATCCATTTATGTTAAAAGTTATAATGTGTTTCATGTAGATAATTTAAAGGTAAATTTATGTGAAAACATTGCATGGTATTAAAAACTTTGCAATGTGCAGATTTTTTATTCTAATTCTTTTGTTTTGGACTTTTTTTAGTAAATTGTTTTGGGCATTTTTATGCCACATTTGTGTCAATCCAGTTCCTATGATATATATAAATAAAATTATTTTACCTTATGTTTTTTTGGTGCTCTTGTTTGAGCGCATCTATGCCTCATTTGTGGAGATCATGAGATTTTCGATGATCGATGGACACAAATGTGTGACACTGTGACTAATGTGTGTTTTATAATTTGCAATGCATTTGAGTTAGTCACATTGAGAATGGACATAAGGGACTTGCCCCCTAGGCTTGGTGGTTGATTAAGTATGACATAAAGGATAAACAACAAGACTAAGGACACTACAGAGAGTGGTTGATTGAGTATGGCACAAAGGATAAACAAGAAGACTAAGGACACTACAAAGATCATGTAGGTTGTGGCCATGAAGACATTCGATTCGTGTGTAATAGTGCATGCTTGCATCGCTAAGGGATGTGATGAATGCCATTGTCTACAAGAACAAATCCTCTCTCGTAGGTTGACCACAAACCAAAATCCACTTCCTCCCATTGTTGTAACTTCAACTATCTATTCGTTCTGAGCAATCTTCTATTTCCAAGTTTAATTGTCTACTCTTCTCATTTCTTCTCTTTGATGATGTGGGGGTAATATCAAGCCATAAAGTACCTTGTTTATGAAATCATCCAAGTTCATGGATTGTAATGCTTGATCCAATTGCTAAAGCTTTTTGTAAGGTTCTTGGTCACATAGTCTAGCTTGGAAATGGTTGAGAATTGGCTCCTTGTCCACAATTTTTTGTGGCACTTCCTTAGGTATTTTTTTTGCCAAATCTAAAATGGACAAAATAAACTCTTCATTTTATTTTTTTCTCCACTGGACAAAATAAACTCTCCACTGTATAAGTTCTAAAATTTATACTAGGCATTCGGTTTAAACTGATAATTCGGTTCAGTTATTCGGTTTTGAATAACTTTGATTTTGGAAAAGGTCACAAACGGTTGGTTCTAGAGAAAAAGAGAAACCGATGACTTCGGTTTTAGTTTAATCGGTTTGGTGTTCGGTTTTAGCCGAGATTTGTGGCTCGTACCTGCGTTGGATGTAGTGTTGTGTTCACTATTGGACCACGTTGGGCCTTTTGCTCTGGGCTGCTGGTAGCCTTGTGCCATGGTATGCGGACAATGCCTCAACTTGTGCGCTTTCGAGTCCTAGACTCCTAGCGACTACAATTGTTTGGTTGATTCGGGTGTTCGGTTCGGTGAGCGTTAGAACCAAAGCCGAAATTTCGTCACCATAGAAACCAAAACTAAACCGAACAACTGAAAAAACTGACTTTCGGTTCGGTTCGGCTGGTTTTCAGTTTTCGAGTGAAATGTGTCCAGTCTGATCTGAAATGGATGAAAGGCGAGGAAGAGGTTTTCGTTTTCGGTCCACACAGATAAGCTAAAAAAACCATGAAAAAATACGCATTTTTTCAAAGCCAACTAATCCTATCTCCTTTTCACGAGTTTTTCTTTAGAGAGCCGCGTGAGCAAGAGTCGAGCCCAGTATGACATGAGGCCTTTTGTACATAGGATATATAAAAGCCCAATCTCCCTCGCCTTGTTAATTAAGCCCAAACTATCCCTAGCCCATTCCACCCGTGCCTCCCCGATAAAAACCCTAGCGGCCTCCCGTCCCTCTCGATCTCTCCCATCCAAGGGTTTCCTCCGCCGCCGCTGGTTCCGTCGTCTCCCCGCCGCCGAAGCCATGGTACGTCTCTCCGACATCTGCCCTTAAGGTCTCAGATTCATGGGTTAGTCGTGGTGTTTCGGTTGATCTTACGCTCTGTCCCATCGTGTTGCGTTGCGTCCCCGCGCAGCCGTCCCACAAGACCTTCCGGATCAAGAAGAAGCTGGCCAAGAAGATGCGCCAGAACCGCCCCATCCCCTACTGGATCCGCATGCGCACCGACAACACCATCAGGTTCGTTGCCCTCAGCACCTTCGTCCTGTTTCGCTAGGTGTCCCGTGTTTCGGTCGCTCATTTCTTTCTTTTTCTTGTTCTTGTTTTGTGTGTTAGGTACAACGCCAAGCGCAGGCACTGGCGCCGCACCAAGCTCGGCTTCTGAGCGGTGGAAGAGATGCTGGCCAACGATGCTTGGGGAGGATTAGGGCTCTGCAAGCTAGGAAGCTCTTGTTTAAGATTTTGCTTATGTTAAAGGGATCTAATCAGTTGTGCTTGTAGTAGCATATTGAGAATATCATGTTTTGTCTGATGGTTAAAGAACCGCTTTTATGCTATGCTGAATTTGTTTAACCTGCAGTGCGTTAATCAGTTGATCCCTAGCCAATTATTTCGCCAGTTCGCTATTATGCTTCTCTGATTGTAGATGGCTGTCCATTCCTCACTGAACTGTCTGGTTTCAACACTCTATGATTTAGGTTGGTTTACTCGTGATTTGGTATGCATTTGATCTGCAAGTTTTGGGCGATAATTTGAATGCGGTGGTATGCTGTAGGCATGTGAATAGTGTTGTGTGTTATTGCAGTTGTGTATCCTGTGCTAGTGCAATCCATGGTCAGCAGACAGCTCCAGGGGCAGGCCCTTTCCGAATTCGGATAGTCTGATTCCTTGCACTCAAAATGGTGTAGTATTTGGTTATAATCTACTCCCTCCGTCCCATTGAGAGTGTCGCCTGGGAAGCATGTTTGTGAGGTTTGTGAGGGGGACACGGTTTTCTAACGACACTTTCAATGGGACGGAGGGAGTATGAGCGATTGCCAAATGCTCCATGCTAGTTGTTTGTACTAGTTATAATCTATGATAGTGAGATTCCTTCCGTGCATGTTGATATATGATCTGGCAAGGTTTCTAATGGAGTTATATTCCTTGGTTATATGTGTGTATTTTGATCAGAAACATGTTAAGAGTCGTGTTGTGTACACTTGTTACACTTTGTCACACGAGTATGAGCATGGAGTGGTTGAATTACACTTTGAATGTTCTTTCTTGGATAGATGTTCCTGACCTGTGTTTTCCATAGAAAACCTGTGATCCAGCAGAGGCGTTGCTTCTTTCTTGATTTAGTGATTTATTGTCTGTCAAGATGATTTGGAAACCTACATTCGGTGATAGCTTGTGGAAACCTACATTCCACCTGGTGGTCATTTCACTATCAGAACTGGACCATTCATGTGAATAACGATCAGGCTGCTTATCTAGCTCATCTGTTACTATTGATTATCTAGCTCATCTGTTACTATTGATTTCAGCTGCTGGGGGTAAATTGTTTACCTTGGAGGTTCTTCTTTACTTCCTTCTGTAAGATATGATTGGCATTGAGTTCCACATTGAGCTGCTGGGGTAAGGCCTTGTTCGGTTACGTAGGAACGGGGCCATTCCGGTCGAATTGATCTCATTCGGTTTTGAATCCAGTCTATAGCAAAATAGTCGTTTGGTTGAGGTTTGGTTTCAGACGGATTGATGATGTTTGGTTTGAATTTAGTTTATTTCTTATACTTTTAGATCTAGATTTATTCTCCATCTCTTGAGGCCAAAAACGAAAACAACCAGATCAAGTGAATTTTTTTTTGTTCACTCATTTCTGGTATAGAATAGTTTCAGATCCTATTTCAATCCCCTATTTCAATTCAAAGGAAACGAACAAGCGCTAAACTGTTTTAGTTTCTTCTATTATGATATGATTGGCGTTGAGTTCCACATTTGAAATGCGGTTCGACGCCTGTTTTGAAATCTGCCACTACACTCTTCCATTTCAACTTACGCCTGTTTTGAAATCTACTACTACACTGCATTCTAAATTATAGAATGTTTTGACTTTTCTGTATATGTAGCTTTTCTTGTGTATTTAGATATACACTGTTTAGATATATATTAAAAACAATGTACGCAGAAATGTCAAAATGCAGCATAATTTGGAACTGAGCCATGGAGGGAGTAACATAATTTACCGTCTCTTACTAATGCTCTGTTGTCTTAGGAGGTGTTTGGTTCCCACCCCCTAGAGTTTAGTCACTAAAATTTAGTCACTTTTAGTCACTAAAGTTCCAAACACCCCCACTAAAAGTCACTTTTAACACTACAACTCTAGTGACCTCTACTAAACTTTAGTGACTAAACTCTAGGGGGTGAGAACCAAACACCCCCTTAGTAACCAGCAAAAATGGGGGGCCTCCATGTCTGCTCTCAAACATATAAATATTCTCACATTAAGCGGTTGAAGGTGATCCTAGGAGCTTAGACCTAATTATATGGAGATGTGGATATATATCAGAATTTATGAGGACATTTGTAATGGTATAAGTCAGTTAGCAGCTCTAAGACAATCTCTCTAATAGTGCTATATTAGAGAGATTATTAGGTTTATATGATACTCTCATATGATATTGGAATGCATGATCAAACCTATCTCTTGATAAAAAAAAAAGGAGCTAACTTATGAGTAGTGGGTGCCTTGAGTCAGTTTTTGTGGGGGAAAATAACAGGACCACTGTCCGAGGAAAAGTTTTTTTTCTCCTCCAAACGTTTTTGGCAAGGAACTAAAACCAAGCCTTCTGGACTGTGTTTTGAACATACTAGGAGATGCTAACACATTCGATGGGAAAAAAAAAAAAACAAGATAGCGTATGCGGCCGCATGGCGTCGCGGTTTGGTATTTCCGCGTGTCGCCTGCTACCCCCGCGCGCCCGGAGGCAACGCACGCCGAGACTAAGCCGCGAACCAGAGGCGGCCCACGAAGGCCGGGGCACGGGCAGCCAAAAAAAGAGCTCGGCGTCGCGGGGGCACCGGCCGCGCCCGTTGCTCCCTATAAGGCGGCCGTGCCCGAGTTACGTACGGCCAATGCCGTCTTCGTCCATCCACGGAGAGAGAGGCAGAGGCAGGCAGCTGGTGCGTGCCCCGCCCTCCCTCCGTGCGCCCCGGAGACCTCCGCCCCCGGCGGCGCGGTGAGCTCGGAGCTCGTCGTCACCGGCCCGGACGGCGCCCGGCCGCCTGCCCCCCCCCCCCCCCCCCCCCCCCCCCCTCCGGCTTCGATCAGGCTCGCCGCACGCAACTCCAATAAAAGAAAACAAGAAAAAGAAGCAGAGCAGCCATGGCGTCCATCTCCCCGGAGGACATCGGCGGGGACGTCAATCTGGTACGTACCCCGTGCGCAGCCGCGGCAGCAAGATTCCGTTGATGACGGCTTTGGGATTCTATGCAGTCCAAGATTCCGTTGGAGGAGGTGTTCAAGACGCTGAGATGCGACCGCAAGGGCCTGTCCAGCACGGAGGGCGAGAGCCGGCTCCGGACGTTCGGGCCCAACAAGCTGGAGGAGAAGAAGGAGAGCAAGCTGCTCAAGTTCCTGGGCTTCATGTGGAACCCGCTCTCGTGGGTTATGGAGCTGGCGGCCATCATGGCCATCGCGCTCGCCAACGGCGGCGGCCGGCCGCCCGACTGGCAGGACTTCGTCGGGATCGTCTCGCTGCTCTTCATCAACTCCACCATCAGCTACATCGAGGAGGCCAACGCCGGGAACGCCGCGGCGGCGCTCATGGCCGGCCTTGCGCCAAAGACCAAGCTGCTGAGGGACGGGCGGTGGGAGGAGCAGGACGCGTCGATCCTGGTGCCCGGCGACATCATCAGCATCAAGCTTGGCGACATCGTCCCCGCCGACGCCAGGCTGCTCGAGGGCGACCCGCTCAAGATCGACCAGTCGGCGCTGACGGGCGAGTCGCTCCCCGTGAACAAGCACCCGGGGCAGGAGGTGTTCTCGGGCTCCACCGTCAAGCAGGGGGAGATCGAGGCCGTCGTCATCGCCACCGGGGTGCGCACCTTCTTCGGCAAGGCGGCGCACCTCGTCGACAGCACCAACAACGTCGGCCACTTCCAGCAGGTGCTGACGGCCATCGGCAACTTCTGCATCATCTCCATCGCCGCCGGCATGCTGGTGGAGGTCGTCGTCATGTACCCGATCCAGCACCGCGCGTACCGCGACGGCATCGACAACCTCCTCGTGCTGCTCATCGGCGGCATCCCCATCGCCATGCCCACCGTGCTCTCCGTCACCATGGCCATCGGCTCCCACCGCCTGTCGCAGCAGGGTGCCATCACCAAGCGCATGACGGCCATCGAGGAGATGGCCGGCATGGACATGCTCTGCAGCGACAAGACCGGCACGCTCACCCTCAACAAGCTCACCGTCGACAAGTCCCTCATCGAGGTCTACTCCAAGGGCGTCGACAAGGACATGGTGCTCCTCTACGCCGCCAGGGCCTCCCGCGTCGAGAACCAGGACGCCATCGACACCTGCATCGTCAACATGCTCGCCGACCCCAAGGAGGCCCGCGCGGGCATACGGGAGGTGCACTTCCTCCCGTTCAACCCGGTCGAGAAGCGCACGGCCATCACCTACGTCGACGGCAACGGCGACTGGCACAGGGTCAGCAAGGGCGCCCCCGAGCAGATCATCGAGCTCTGCAACATGGGCGCCGAGGCCGAGAAGAAGGTGCACTCCCTGATCGACGGGTACGCCGACCGCGGCCTGCGGTCGCTCGGCGTGTCGTACCAGCAGGTCCCCGAGAAGAGCAAGGAGAGCGCCGGCGACCCCTGGCAGTTCATCGGGCTCCTGCCGCTGTTCGACCCGCCGAGGCACGACAGCGCCGAGACCATCCGGCGCGCGCTCCACCTGGGCGTGAGCGTGAAGATGATCACGGGCGACCAGCTCGCCATCGGCAAGGAGACGGGGCGGCGGCTCGGCATGGGCACCAACATGTACCCGTCCAGCACGCTCCTGGGCGACAAGAACAGCACGGTGAACGGCATGCACATCGACGAGCTGATCGAGAAGGCGGACGGCTTCGCGGGGGTGTTCCCGGAGCACAAGTACGAGATCGTGAAGCGGCTGCAGGAGCGGAACCACATCTGCGGCATGACCGGGGACGGCGTGAACGACGCGCCGGCGCTCAAGAAGGCGGACATCGGCATCGCCGTGGACGACGCGACGGACGCGGCCCGGAGCGCGTCGGACATCGTGCTGACGGAGCCCGGGCTGAGCGTCATCGTCAGCGCCGTGCTCACGAGCCGCTCCATCTTCCAGCGCATGAAGAACTACACCATCTACGCCGTCTCCATCACCATCCGCATCGTGCTGGGCTTCCTCCTCATCGCGCTCATCTGGAAGTTCGACTTCGCGCCCTTCATGGTGCTCATCATCGCCATCCTCAACGACGGCACCATCATGACCATCTCCAAGGACCGCGTCAAGCCGTCGCCCAAGCCGGACTCGTGGAAGCTCGACGAGATCTTCGCCACCGGCATCGTGCTCGGCACCTACATGGCCATCGTCACCGCCGTCTTCTTCTACCTCGCGCACGACACCAACTTCTTCACGGTACACACGCCGACTGCCCCAGGACTATTATGCATTGGTAGCAAGCTGCTCGCTCACCCAGCAGCCATTCCATGTCGATTTCCATTTCCATTTCCATGCGACGACAGGACGTGTACGGCGTGCGGTCGATCAAGGAGAACGACAGGGAGCTGATGGCGGCGCTGTACCTGCAAGTGAGCATCATCAGCCAGGCGCTCATCTTCGTGACGCGGTCCCGGAGCTGGTCCTTCGTGGAGCGGCCGGGCTTCCTCCTGCTCTTCGCCTTCTTCGCCGCGCAGCTGGTGGCGACGTGCATCGCCGTGTACGCCGACTGGGACTTCTGCCGCATGCAGGGGATCGGCTGGCAGTGGGGCGGCACCATCTGGATCTTCAGCCTCGTCACCTACGTGCCGCTCGACGTGCTCAAGTTCATGATCCGCGCCGCGCTCAGGGGCAGGGCCGCCAACGTCCAGAGCAAGGCAAGCTTGTTGGCCACACCCAGTCAGACAGCTCCATTGCTCTCGTCTTCTGCTCTACCTTGATCTTGAGCTGACGATGACGACCTAGTCTGCCATTGTCTCTCTGTCCGTGTCGTGTCGTCTCCAGTGATACACGTCTCTGGGTGGTGCTTGTCTCGCGCGGACGGCGGGCGTTCACGGACAAGGACTGCGGCAATGGCGAGCGCGAGGCACAGTGGACGGTAGAGCAGACACGGCCTGAACCAGTTCGCCTCCTCCGACCTTCTTCTAGCTAGGCAGCAAGGACTAGCAGTCCGAGCTCACCGAGCAGGCCCGCCATGGTCGCAAGGTACGTTAGCCTAGCCACCGTCGTCTTCTCCGGCGACCGACCAACTAGCAATCTCTAGCGCCGCCCTTCTTGGTACCTGCAGACTTGTGGATCGAGCTGCAGACACTCAAGAGGCGCGTCGAGTCGGTGGTGAAGCTAGCAGAAGGGGATCGGCGTCGTCGATGCCATTCCGTAGAGCTACACCGGGCGACCGACAGCGTCCAGCGGTGGCCGGAGGGGAAGTCCTGTGTTCTTCGTTTCCTAGGTGTACGTACTTGTGTGGGTTTTTTTTTTTTTGGGGGGGGGGGGGGGGGGGGGCGGAGAGAGCTTTTGTGAGATTTGGTGTATCTGATCAAGTGAATATATATGTACCTACGTATTGTTGTGTTCTTCATTCTACATTGTACAGCTATACACTATACAACGGTACGGGAATGCTGAGGTGTAAGATCCATACAATATACTTAGTTCTCTTCATCTAATCATCGTATTATTGTCAGCCATTTTTTTTTGTTTGCTTCACTGGTTTCGAGTTATTATGGGTAAAGTTGAACAAGTCCATTAGCCAATGGATGACTAATCATTCACCTACATTTCAAACTAGTTCTTACAATTCCGAATCAATTAAATCATGAGAACACAACATCAAACATGGTAAATGCTAAATGGTTCCTAGTTTGAAAGTAACAATCTCACTGTATCAACTGGTAAGAATGCCAGAATATTTTACTGATCTGAATACTCTACTCGTGCAAAACTAATAGCCTTTGAGAGGTTTACAGAAGTGATGATTCAACTAACAGTAGGACATACATAGGAAATTAGAAAAAGAAACACAAAGGGATCTGAGACAGAGTAATATGAAAGTATAGGAACATGTGTCAACGGACCTCTGCTCCACTCAGCCAATTATTTCCTAGGCCAGAAAGCGACTTGCACCTCAACCAAGCTTCAGCGCTGCCATTTGAGTGCACCAGGGAAAACATACAGGCTAGGCACAATTCTTTGAACACAAGCTCAGGCAACTGAAGCAGACCTCAGCTTACTTGCAGAGTCGTGGTGGCATTTGTGTTAACATGGATGGACGTGGAATGCCTTGGGCAGATTTCAATATGCAGTAGCGACTGGGTCACTGCACCAGGATGACACCGTGGGTTTTGCACCATCCTTGTCAGACTTTGGCTCATCTACAAGGGTTCCATTTCGTACAGATGAAGAACGGCATGCTTGAAGTTTGAACTACATCTCAGCTTTCACTAAGGCTTAATTAAATTCCAGCACGTGAACTCAGAAGGTATTATGTTTTCATCACAAGAAATCACAGCTTTAGCAGTCAACTTTCCAACCAAACCATGATACAGAAGACCTCTCGCACCAAGTCCACCAACTAGCCAAAATGTGCAGTTGCTCTTCTTGCCTAGTAAATCATCCAAACAACCCAAAAGTGGCAATGACCCGTTAGCTGTAAGCGGAGGCATGGCTCGTATTCCAGCTCTCGCGCGTACAAAATCCCATTTATTTATTCTTGGATATACGCCAGAAGCTTTTGGGAGCAACTCTTCCATTGCAGCCAGAGATTCTTCATCAGATACAATTGAAGAATCATTCTCAGACTTCCATTGCCAAGTTGATCCAATAGAAACAGTTCGGGGACCTTGGAATGCCATCCATGCATCAGATAGGATTGAAGGGCTCTGACTGCCATACTCTTCTCTGCAGGAAGCATACGCAATATGCATCAATCAATCAGATTTGCCAAACAAATAGTGCAAATTTTCATTATGCCGAAACTACTTACACAGTATTGCATGGCAACTGAAATTCAGCGATAACTCCTCTACAGGTCCTAAGAGGCAACTTATTTGCAAGTTCAGGTAGTGAGCGAGCCTTGGCCCCAAGGCAGATGATCACAGAATCATAATTACCTGCAGATGTTGGAATTGCCTTAGGCATAAAAAAAATTCTTACTACAGTGAAATTGCTTCAAAGAGCCATACAAACTGTCAAGTATATGCAATCTACTAACATGTGTAGTTCTGTACCGCATTGATTAAGTGTAAGCTGACACTATTAGAGTTTCAATTTAGTGTCATTACTTAAAATGCTTAAGCCATGAACAAAAATAGAAATGGTTGTTTTGGAAGCCGAAATGTGAAGGATAATGACACAACAGAAAATACAAGTTACTGAATATTGAAATATATCCATTGTTCTCAGTGGCGACTACCAGAATTTACCTGCCAAATGGTGTAGATTATCAACATGTTCCATGTAAAGCTTGAACTCTTTCTGCTCACTTTGTAACGACGATGCTTCATCTGCCAGATTTTGGCATGCAGAGAACAGTGTCTGTACAAACCCAAGAAAGAAATAGATCTGCTCATCAAGGTACAGGCTACAGAGAATGGCAAAACAAGTGACAACGACACAAAGTAAGAAGAAATGCAGAACCTGTAGATACTTCTTAGGGTTGACGTTCAGTGCCAGTGGCATGTAAACTGCGATGTCAAATGGGGTACACAACCCAGGGATCAGGCGCTGCGCCGCATCAGAATCAAGCAGTTGAAGGCTGCAACTCTCGAGAGAACTCTGAACATTCTATCTTGAATATATAGGTTGAAGCAATTAAAATGATGCGCCAAGAAACACAAAAGAAGCACCTTAGCGCATCTGCATAATCTCAATCCAGCAGTACCTCCAGCAATATGTCTGCAGCTTTCTCAGTCGTAGGTGGCCGTACAATCCCCCTGCTCAGTTAGAAGCTCCCCTTAAATATATAGCAGGTGGAGATAATAAGAAGTAAAGGACTACAGAATACAGTAGCTGCAACGATGTATGCATTGCCTTCTCCAGATAAGGTTATCATCTTCATTAGTTGTATATGACCCCGTGGTTCTGTTTGCTTGCTCTGCGCTTCGAATGAGATCCATGCTCTCTTTCCAGAACTCAGCACCCCTCCAGAGAAGCTTCACTGCAGTTACCAAAGAATTCAAACGCATAACAGAACTGAATCAAAGCTGGATGCCAGGTCATTCGCTGAGTAGCCATAGGTAGGGTACGAAACCAATGACTTTCAGATGGGTTTGGTTGAGACGATGGAGGAAGACCTTTAGGCGAGTAGGGATGGAGAAGCCCACCCGAGACGCCCGACGCGCCTCCCCCGACCCCGTTCTCGTCGTAGATGTCCACCGACACGCGGGAATCCCTCGGGCTATGCTGAAATCGCGCCAGCGTCGGTTCAGCCGATTTCTGCCTGTCATAGCACACGCAGGGAGGGAGGAGGAGGAGGAAGAGGGGGAAGTGGAGGGTGACCTTGAGGAGGTGCCACGCGACGGAGAGACCCGCGAAGCCGGCGCCGAGGACGGCGTATCGCAGGGGGCGGCGGCCGTGCCCACCTGTGGGCGAATGCGAAGGCGAAGGCGAGGGCGAGGAGGCGATGGCGGAAGCGACAGTTCGCCTGGAGTAGAGGGTGAAGCTGGGGAGCAGACGGGAAGGAGCCGAAGAAGGCGGGGGCAACATGGCGTCCAGCGCTCCGGAGCTTGATGTCTAGAAAGCTGCCGGCGGCGGTTTCTGGCTTCCTGAGTTCCTGCTGCTGCCGTTGTGGACTTGTGGTTGTGGAGACTGGAGACTGGAGAGAGAGAAGAGCGGTGCGGGTGAGGATCCTGGGAAAATGGGAGGGCGGCGAGTATTTGGTGGGCCTGGCGCACTCTCAGCCCGTAGGATTCCCTTCCCGGACCGATCGGACTTTCTTCCACAAATACTCGCCTTTATTGGGCCTACGGAAAGCCCAGTCATTAAGATGTCAATCTTCGGGCCCTTTATTGGGCCTTTCCAGCCGTCGAGCATTACGCTTACGCACACACCCAAAAAAAGAACTGCTGACGCGAGTCTTCTTCTTCATAAATACAAAGCCCTCCTCGGCAGGGCGAGTGGCGGTTAGGCTTTTTTTTTTTTTTTTTTTAATCCTCGGAAAAGATCTGCAGCAACCAAAGGGTGGAGTCTCTCGCGGCCATGGCAACAATGGCATCGACTCTCCTGCGGGCCGCGCGTAACGCATCGCTCGCGTCACGCGCCGCCGCGGCAGCCGCGACTCGCGCCGCCGCGATGGCATCCCGCTCAGCGCGCGCGGCCGCAGCCGCCGCTCGCGCCGCCCGCTTGGACTCCGGCGTCAAATCCCCCCTCGAGGGCTGCCCAAGCGCAGCTCGCGACGATGGCCCCACGAAGCCGCCTCCGCCTCGTGACGATGACGTTCTCTGCCGCCGCACCTCTTCTTCCTGCGCCGATCACCGCACCGAAGAGATGGACTCTTCCTGCGACGATCACACCGAAGAGGAAGAGATCGTCATCATCCCGACGGACAAGGACATGGAGTCGGATTTGGCCCCGCTGGCACAGGGCTTTCCACAAGAAGCGTGACGACCCGGCCGAGACGGCCCGCCGGTTCAAAATATTCAAATACCACGCACAGTACGTGCACGACCACAACACGTATGATCCCCCTGATCGAGAGGACGCAGCCGTCTACGGTCGCCAGAGAAGGCAGATCGAGCTACTTCTTTCAAGAGGCGAAGACATCTCGCACATCGACGACCAGTATCTGCCGTTGCAATTGTATGATAACGCTGATGGGAGCGACCAGTTCCCTAGTGAATATGATAGGAAGTTGTTGAAGATAATCAAAGAGAGGGAACAACGTTGTGCTGACAAAGATGACGCTACTATACAGTAGAGTTGTTTAATTGGGGAAATCAGTAGAGTTGTTTGCTTAGGTAAATCCCAGACCTTAGAATGAGATGATCTTGCTGTTCATGTACTAGTTATGCTTCCACGTGTCCTAAGTTATGCTTCCATGTGTGCTATATATGCTTCCTTGTGTGCTGCTAATTTATGTTTCTGTGACTTCTTTTTTAAGGTGTCTTGATTTTTTTTTTCAAAAAAAAAAATATATGATCTACTATATGTATTACATGTACGAGTAGCTACAATGCAAGCACGAGGACAACATTAGGGCAGGTACAATAATGAGCTTATAGCCAAGCAAATGCTGATATGGATGAGAGAAGGAAGAAGAGAGAGGAGAGCTTGGCTCCCATGCAAGCACCAAGCTGGGCACGGAAGCATAGGTAATAGTGGGCCTCAATAGAGATGTATATGAGGAGGAATAGTGTAACACCCTGATTTAATTTTTTCCCCAATTGAATTAAATTAATTAGAAACTAAATAGGTTGGCTAGTTTAATAGAGGAGGAAAATAAAATTTATTTATCATTTTTCATGTTGCATTCATGCCATTGCATATTTTTATTGTGTGGTAAATAAGTTTGTTAAACCCGTATAGGGCGAATCGAATTTATTCTATTTAGAAAATAAATAAAAGATTTATGAAAATTTTACAAAGTCAAACTCAAATTTTATTTCCAAAAACCTAGAGAAAATATTTCTAAAATTTTTAAAAGTTGTTTTGATTTCAAACAGATTTGAATTTGGACTTGAAATGAATTTGCAAAAAGGTTTGAAAAGGAAAAGAAAGAGCAAAAGGGCTCACTTCTCCTTTTTCCTCCCTTGCCCACTTCCCAGCCTATTTTTTTCCCCCGCTCGGCCCATCCGCCGCGCCGGCCCGCACCACCCCCACCCCCTCTCCCTCTCCCTGCGGCCCAAAACCCTTTCCCTGGCCTGCTTCGTGCGGCCGCAGCCGGCCCAGTGCCCACCCGTCGAGCCCAGCAGGAGTGGCCCGCGTCCGCTCACGCCCCGCACGCGCTCGCCTGCTCACTCGCTGACAGGTGGGGCCCGCCTGTCAGGCTCGCCCCAACCTCCAGCGAGATTCCCGCTCCGCCCTACGCGCGACGCAGCGCCCGTGTTTTCCCCGAGCTCATCCAGCCGCCACCCCCTCGGAGCCCTTCTGCACTCACCAGCCGCCCTCGCCCCGGCCTACAAGTACCACCCCCCCGCCGCCTCGCGCCCACCCTCCCCTTGGTCCCTGGACACCCCACCGACTGCGCCGCACGCCATAGCCGAGCCCAACGCAAGCTCGGTTCTCCCCACCATAGCAGCTGCTCCGACTCCCTCTTCGAGCGCCGTCGTGTTCGCGGAGCCGCTCCGCGTCCGGGGGACCCCTCTCCGGCGAACGCCTACGCCGGGAGCTTCGCGGCATCATCCACGCCGGAGCACCGACACGAGTCGCCGAGCCGCCATCATCGTCTACTCCCCGACCGAGCCTCCTCCGCCGCGCAAGTCCCCTCGGTGAGCCCTCCGTGATCCTCTCTTCCTCCCTGTGCGGTCTATTGGGTTGGGTAGGTCCCGTAGATGCACTAGGGAGCCCCACGGTCTCACCCATGGCACCACCGCCGCTGCCGTCCTCGTTGACCCCCTTCGGAACCCCGGCTGGCGATTCGAGCCCCACCATCGAGATCCCGGTGAGTTTCTCCACCGTTCCCAACCTTCTCCCCACTCGCTACCGAACCCTAGCGGATTTCCGAGCCACGCCGGCGAGCTCGTCAATGGCGCCGCCGCTCTTCATGCCCCGCCGCCGCGCACAGCGTCGCCACGCCAGCCACCGCGTTCCCAGCCGTCCGATCTATCTTGGGCGGTCCAGATTAGATCAAACCCCGAAGGGGTATAAGCCGGGCTCACGGTACCGTGGGCGCGGTCCATAGCGCCTACGTCAGCCGGTCCACCACCACCGCGGCACACCGCACCAACCAACAGCCGACACGTGGCGCCGAGTCAGCGTCACGCGGTGACCACGCAGACGGCTCTGGCCGTTTTGCAAAAGAGCCCCCCATGATTCTTCAAATCAACCCGCCGTCCTGACCGACTGTGTACTGAGTCTTGAAATTCTTTCATATTCGCCCCTGTTGTTTCATCTAAACGAGTCCGGGTCCTGACGCCTTTTATTTTCAGTTTCATTTAATTCAAAATACGAAAATGAGTTCAATCTAATTACAGTTTTGCCACTCAGATTCAAAAGCTCATAACTTTCACGTTTTAACTCCGATTCGACCCATTCAACTTGCGTTAGTTTCATAATTTCGTTCTCTACGCAATAGATCTATTAATTTACTATTTTGTTACTGTTTGTTGTACTGTTATTCATTTCGCTTTGTATGTGCCATGTATGTTGATTGGGCCAGAGAGTGCGGAGTTCGAGGACGCTACAGACCTTTCCTGTGCCCCTGCAGATTCGACCCAGCCCGAAGGCAAGTGTCCTTGAACATCTTGCACCTACTTTATTTTACTTTTGGTACTAGAGTAGTTAGATCTTGTAGATGCATGCTTGTCATTAATTTGAATCCCATGTTAGAGTTTACTAGAATTTATTTATATTGTCCTTGTCGCCTGTTTTGGGATGTTCGGGTAGGTGTCTTGCTTAGCCCTGCAGTCCTAGTTGGGATGGGAGTTAAAATGTTTATAATCTTGATTAATGAATTATGAAACGAATGTGGACATGGTAATTTTGTAGTAACATGGTTATTAGGTAAATCCGGCAGGATGGTCCCGTATTGGTGGTTTTGTGCCGTGGGACTCGGCAGCTGCTTTTGGTTTTTTGGTTCGGGACTCGTGCTAGACATATCCTGCCTGGATCCCTAGGACCCGGTTCTCAGAGCATGTAACCCGGCTTGACAGCGCAACCATGAGATCTGGATGGGCTGGACCTGGCTAATTAATTAGTTACCTCTAAGTTGAGGGTCCACACGGGGTTTGTTTTAGTGGCTCACGAGGGGGCCCTGGGGGTCGTAGACCTTTGTACGGGGTGAAACCTTAGAGGTACGTGTGGAACGGACTTGGAGGGGGCTTTGTAAAGGCCTTGCAGTGCAACCCGCTATGCACCTCGGCAGTGTTTAGCGTGACGGAATCTGCACGACTCATGGGTAACGATGTGCAACCTCTGCAGAGTGTAAAACTGATATATCAGCCGTGCTCACGGTCACGAGCGGCTTGGACTTCTTTGAGATTAGTTGGTTACTGGTTGGTTTTGGGTTCGGGTCATCCGATGGACTTCAGGTGCGGTTGCCTGATGGACTCCGAGTGTGGTTTGCTCGGTGTGACTCCGAGTGTGGTTTGCTCGGTGCGACTCCGAGTGTTGATACTTTTCTACAGAGTCTGTCTATAACCTAGTAAATAGGTGCATAGGATTAATAGGATTAATAGAGTGTGTCGCTTTAGGCGCTTGAGTCAAACAAAGTCAGCCTACCTTTGTTATAAGCCTCATAAGCATATATTTCCTACACTTGCGGAGTACATTTCGATGTACTCACCCTTCCTCTTTGTTCCCCCTGCTACCCCACCCAGACGCTGGAGACTACACGTACGAGGAGCAGGAGTATCCAGAAGACGGTGGCTACGACCCTGACGACCTGTACTAGGATGGCGCTACCCCCGGTCGACCTTCCTGTGGAGTGGAGTCCAGATCTTCCGCATCTCCATCAGAGTTTATTTTAGAGTCAGTTTCATGAGAGTCTGTACTTTTTCTTTCAGACCCGAGGGTCATTTATGTAATAATGTACGATATATTAATAAAGCATTGTTTTGATATTTACTATGATGTGGATATATGTATGAAAATTGATCCTGGCATACATATATTGTGCTCCAATTTTGTTCTTAAAATTGGGGTGTCACAGAGTGGTATCGGAGCCGTGTTGACCGTAGGACGCTACCCTAGTCAGTCGTCGAATTTACAAAACTATTTTTACAAAGTCTGACCCCTTTTCCCACTTCTGTAGCCTGTCTCTGCTGAAAATTCAAATTTTGTTTAAAAGTAGGTCCTCCAAACTCGTAAGAAGCCCTCCATAATTATGTGATCTCGTAGGTCGTTGAATGACATGTACTTGTGCATATGTAATGTTTTGGTTCTTTGTAATGATTGTTGGTGTGTTGTGACCGTCAGGTTGCGGCGACATCATTTGTTTAAAATATCTTACTAATCGAATTAACTAACCAAATCAGGGTTGTTATATATCTATCTATCACATCTCACTTTTACTCCTGGAAAATGTAACAGATGGTTGACACCAGGAGCAGCGCGGGTAACGCCGGTAACGCTGGCGGGGCAGGTGGCAACCAGCCGCCTCATCCACCTCCGCCTCCGTACGACCCGCTCCAGATGGCCCAGGTGCAGAACCAGATGATGCAGAACATGGCCCAGATGATGCAGCACATGCAGCAGATGGCGCAGGCTGCTCAGGGTGCTCAGGGTGCAGGAGCTGCACAGCCACCCCGACCGGATGACACTCTCAGGAGCTTCATGACGACGCGCCCTCCAGTGTTCCACCACGCCATAGAGCCAATGGATGCAGATGATTGGCTCGAGACGATTACAGGCAAGTTGCAGCTTGCCCATGTCGGGGACCTTGATAAGGCCCTCCACGCCGCGCACCAGCTTCAGGGCCCGGCGAAGAACTGGTGGACTGCCTACACCGCAGCTCATGCGGACGCCAACTCGATCATTTGGGAGGATTTCCGTAAGGCATTCCGCGACCAGTACGTCCCTTTCGGCGAGATCAGGGTGAAGCGCCGGGAGTTTCAGGACCTTAGGCAGGGCGCGATGACAGTGCGTGAGTATCTCACGCAGTTCAGTCAGCTGTCCCGTTACGCCCCAGATGACGTGGACACAGATGACAAGAAACAGGAATGCTTCAGGCAAGATCTCTATCATTCTTTAATATTAATATATTCTTCCCATAACCTTGTTCATTCCTTTTGCTACCCGATAAATAATGAAATTGTTCTCTGCTTCAGGCATGGGCTCAACCCGGGACTCCGCTATGCCCTAGCTTCAAATGAGTATTCCTCATTTCAGAAGCTGGTTGACCGTGCCTTCGCAGTGGAGAAGGAACGGAAGGACCTCGATGCAGATCGCAAGAGGAAGATGACGTTCCAGGGACAGTCCTCAGGCAGCTCTACTCGTCCCCGCTACGCTCCACCTGCTCCAGCTTCCAGGCAGATTCCCCAGCAGCAGCAGTACCGGCCGCCCCAGTCCCGGCAGCCCGCTCCTCAGTACAGGCACCCAGCTCCACAGTACCAGGCTCCACCTCAGCAGCAGCAGCAGCAGCCTCGCCAGGCTCAGGCACCTCGCCAGGGTCTTCCAGCTCCGCAGCAGCCCCGTTCAGCACAGGGGGCAGGGCAGGTTGGCCCGTGCTACAAGTGCAACCAGATGGGACACTTCGCCAACAAGTGTCCGTTGAGGCAGCCAGCTCCACCACAGTCCCGTCCCGCAGGACAGCCCCAGGCGTTCGCACATGGCCGTGTGAACCATGTCGCAGCAGAGTCAGCTCAGACGGCTCCAGATGTGGTATTGGGTATGTTCACTGTTAATTCCCATCCAGCTACAATACTCTTTGATTCTGGTGCATCACACTCCTTTATAACCGCAAGGTTCGCATCAGCATGTAGTCTGTCAGTTTCACCTATGCTTAGAGGCTTGATAGTTACATCTCCTGGAGGAGAGATGGTTTCCAGACAGGTGTGTCGGGAGCTGAGTATAAACATAAGGGGGGTAGAGTTTCCTTCTGATCTTATCGTTCTGGATTCTGAGGGGATAGATGTCATTCTGGGAATGAACTGGCTGAGCAAGTATCGAGGGGTTATTGATTGTGCTCAGAGGATCATCACAGTGAAGCATCCAGATGGCCCGGAGATTGTATATCAGGCACCGACGAAGATGATAGAAGAAGCCAGAGCATATGAGGCTGTCGTGGTACCTGATATCCGAGTTGTCAAGGAGTTCCCTGATGTCTTCCAGAAAGTGCCAGGTATGCCACCTGATCGTGAGATTGAGTTCTCTATTGATTTAGTTCCTGGCACTGCACCTATATACAGGCGACCATATAGAATGGATGCCGAAAAGCTAGCTGAGCTGAAGACGCAGATCCAAGAGCAGTTAGAGAAGGGGCATATTCGTCCTAGTACATCCCCATGGGGAGCCCCTGTGATCTTTGTTCCAAAGAAGGATGGAGGCCTACGGATGTGCGTTGATTACCGCGCATTGAATGAAGCTACCATCAAGAACAAGTACCCGATTCCTCGCATTGATGATCTGTTTGATCAGTTGAAGGGTGCTCATGTGTTCTCGAAGATTGACCTGCAAACAGGTTATAACCAGCTGAAGATTCGTGAAGCTGATATCCCGAAGACGGCATTCGTAACTCGATATGGGCTATATGAGTACACAGTGATGTCCTTCGGCTTGACTAATGCCCCAGCTTTCTTCATGTATCTGATGAACAAGGTCTTCATGGAGTTTTTAGATCTGTTCGTCGTGGTGTTCCTTGATGATATCCTGATATTCTCGAAGGATGAAGAAGAACATGAGAAGCATCTGAGGTTAGTGTTGCAGAAGCTCAGAGAGCATCAGTTGTATGCGAAACTGAGCAAATGCGAGTTCTGGTTGAAGAAGGTTGCTTACTTGGGGCATATCATCTCAGAAGGTGGAGTATCTGTTGATCCAGGTAAGGTCCAGGATATATTGGACTGGAAGGTACCTGAGAGCGTCACTGAGATTCGGAGTTTCCTCGGTATGGCGGGATATTATCGCAGATTCATTGAAGGATTCTCCAAGATCGTGAAGCCGATGACGAGACTGACTGAGAAGGGTGCCAAGTTTGTTTGGTCCCCTGAATGCCAGACTGGTTTCGAGGAGCTGAAAGCGAGATTGACCTCTGCTCCTATTCTTGTCATGCCAGATGTCCAGAAGAACTTCACGGTGTATTGTGATGCTTCGCGACAGGGTCTAGGATGTGTGCTTATGCAGGAAGGTCGTGTGATTGCTTATGCCTCGAGACAGCTCAGGAAGCATGAGCTGAATTACCCTACACATGATCTAGAGTTGGCAGCTGTTGTTCATGCTCTGAAGATCTGGAGGCACTATCTGATGGGCAAGAAGACAGAGATATACACTGATCATAAGAGCTTGAAGTATATTTTCACCCAGCCAGATCTGAATCTTCGCCAACGGAGATGGCTCGAGTTGATCAAAGACTATGATCCGAGTATCAACTATCATCCAGGCAAGACGAATGTTGTTGCAGATGCCTTGAGCAGGAAGGCCTACTGTAATGTGCTTGAGATCAAGGAGCAGCAGCCCGAGTTGCATGAGGAGTTTGTGAAGCTCAACTTGGGTATTCTTGGCCACACTGATACAGTAGCCTTAGAGGTTGATTCGACACTTGAGCATGATATCCGGGCAGGACAGCTCACTGATGAGTATCTTCTGGAGATCAGACAGTCGATCAAGGAGGGCAAGGCCTCGGGTTTCACAGAGGATGATCAGGGTGTCCTATGGTTCAGAGGCAGGATCTGTGTTCCAGATGTGAAGGCTATCAAGGAGTTGATCTTGAGAGAAGCTCATGATTCAGCCTACTCTCTTCACCCAGGCAGTACCAAGATGTACCAGGATCTGAAGCAGTATTACTGGTGGTATGGGATGAAGAGGGAAGTAGCAGAGTATGTGGCTTTGTGTGACACATGTCAGAGGGTTAAGGCCCAACATCAGAGACCTGCTGGTTTGTTACAGCCTCTGCAGATTCCCGAGTGGAAATGGGAAGAGATCAGCATGAATTTCATCACTGGTTTGCCCAGGACACAGTCTGGGTATGACTCCATCTGGGTCATAGTTGATCGGTTGACCAAGGTGGCTCACTTCATTCCGGTCAAGGAGACATATCAGGGCCCGAAGCTGGCAGAGCTGTACATGTCCCGCATTGTATGCTTGCATGGAGTACCTAAGATCATAGTATCTGACAGAGGTACACAGTTCACATCCAGATTCTGGAAGCGGTTGCATGAGTCTATGGACACTCGCCTCAGTTTCAGTTCGGCTTATCACCCTCAGACTGATGGTCAGACAGAGAGGGTGAATCAGATTCTGGAGGATATGTTGAGAGCCAGTGTGCTTCAGAACAGCCAGAGTTGGGATGCGAGTCTACCATATGCAGAGTTCTCATATAACAACAGCTATCAGGCCAGTCTGAAGATGTCACCTTTCGAGGCACTGTATGGCAGGAAGTGCAGAACGCCCCTGTTCTGGAATCAGGTTGGAGAAAGGAAGGTCTTTGGCCCTGAGTCTATATAAGAAGCTGAAGAACAGGTCAGACAGATCAGAAGCAACCTGAAGACAGCTCAGACTAGACAGAAGAGCTATGCTGATGTCAGACGACGAGAGCTGGAGTTCCAGATTGGGGACTATGTCTATCTGAAGGTGTCACCTTTCAGAGGTCTTCGGAGGTTTAATGTCAAAGGGAAGCTATCCCCGAGATTCATTGGCCCTTTCAAGGTGATTGACAAGAAAGGTGCAGTTGCTTATCAGCTAGAGTTGCCTGCACGGCTGGCAGGTATTCATGATGTGTTCCATGTATCTCAGCTGAAGAGATGCCTAAGAGTTCCAGAGGAGCAGTTGCCACTTGAGGAGCTTGATCTCAGGGATGATTTGACTTTCTCTGAGCCGATCAAGATTCTGGACACGATGGAACGAGGTACTCGCAACAAGAGGATTAAAATCTGCAAGGTGCAATAGAAGCATTACTTCGAAGAAGAAGCCACATGGGAGAAAGAAGATGATCTTCGGGCAGATTTCCCTCATCTCTTCACCGACTCTTCCTAATCTCGAGGACGAGATTCTTCTAAGGGGGTAGGTTTGTAACACCCTGATTTAATTTTTTCCCCAATTGAATTAAATTAATTAGAAACTAAATAGGTTGGCTAGTTTAATAGAGGAGGAAAATAAAATTTATTTATCATTTTTCATGTTGCATTCATGCCATTGCATATTTTTATTGTGTGGTAAATAAGTTTGTTAAACCCGTATAGGGCGAATCGAATTTATTCTATTTAGAAAATAAATAAAAGATTTATGAAAATTTTACAAAGTCAAACTCAAATTTTATTTCCAAAAACCTAGAGAAAATATTTCTAAAATTTTTAAAAGTTGTTTTGATTTCAAACAGATTTGAATTTGGACTTGAAATGAATTTGCAAAAAGGTTTGAAAAGGAAAAGAAAGAGCAAAAGGGCTCACTTCTCCATTTTCCTCCCTTGCCCACTTCCCAGCCTATTTTTTTCCCCCGCTCGGCCCATCCGCCGCGCCGGCCCGCACCACCCCCACCCCCTCTCCCTCTCCCTGCGGCCCAAAACCCTTTCCCTGGCCTGCTTCGTGCGGCCGCAGCCGGCCCAGTGCCCACCCGTCGAGCCCAGCAGGAGTGGCCCGCGTCCGCTCACGCCCCGCACGCGCTCGCCTGCTCACTCGCTGACAGGTGGGGCCCGCCTGTCAGGCTCGCCCCCAACCTCCAGCGAGATTCCCGCTCCGCCCTACGCGCGACGCAACGCCCGCGTTTTCCCCGAGCTCATCCAGCCGCCACCCCCTCGGAGCCCTTCTGCACTCACCAGCCGCCCTCGCCCCGGCCTACAAGTACCACCCCCCCCCCCCCGCCTCGCGCCCACCCTCCCCTTGGTCCCTGGACACCCCACCGACTGCGCCGCACGCCATAGCCGAGCCCAACGCAAGCTCGGTTCTCCCCACCATAGCAGCTGCTCCGACTCCCTCTTCGAGCGCCGTCGTGTTCGCGGAGCCGCTTCGCGTCCGGGGGACCCCTCTCCGGCGAACGCCTACGCCGGGAGCTTCGCGGCATCATCCACGCCGGAGCACCGACACGAGTCGCCGAGCCGCCATCATCGTCTACTCCCCGACCGAGCCTCCTCCGCCGCGCAAGTCCCCTCGGTGAGCCCTCCGTGATCCTCTCTTCCTCCCTGTGCGGTCTGTTGGGTTGGGTAGGTCCCGTAGATGCACTAGGGAGCCCCACGGTCTCACCCATGGCACCACCGCCGCTGCCGTCCTCGTTGACCCCCTTCGGAACCCCGGCTGGCGATTCGAGCCCCACCATCGAGATCCCGGTGAGTTTCTCCACCGTTCCCAACCTTCTCCCCACTCGCTACCGAACCCTAGCGGATTTCCGAGCCACGCCGGCGAGCTCGTCAATGGCGCCGCCGCTCTTCATGCCCCGCCGCCGCGCACAGCGTCGCCACGCCAGCCACCGCGTTCCCAGCCGTCCGATCTATCTTGGGCGGTCCAGATTAGATCAAACCCCGAAGGGGTATAAGCCGGGCTCACGGTACCGTGGGCGCGGTCCATAGCGCCTACGTCAGCCGGTCCACCACCACCGCGGCACACCGCACCAACCAACAGCCGACACGTGGCGCCGAGTCAGCGTCACGCGGTGACCATGCAGACGGCTCTGGCCGTTTTGCAAAAGAGCCCCCCATGATTCTTCGAATCAACCCGCCGTCCTGACCGACTGTGTACTGAGTCTTGAAATTCTTTCATATTCGCCCCTGTTGTTTCATCTAAACGAGTCCGGGTCCTGACGCCTTTTATTTTCAGTTTCATTTAATTCAAAATACGAAAATGAGTTCAATCTAATTACAGCTTTGCCACTCAGATTCAAAAGCTCATAACTTTCACGTTTTAACTCCGATTCGACCCATTCAACTTGCGTTAGTTTCATAATTTCGTTCTCTACGCAGTAGATCTATTAATTTACTATTTTGTTACTGTTTGTTGTACTGTTATTCATTTCGCTTTGTATGTGCCATGTATGTTGATTGGGTCAGAGAGTGCGGAGTTCGAGGATGCTACAGACCTTTCCTGTGCCCCTGCAGATTCGACCCAGCCCGAAGGCAAGTGTCCTTGAACATCTTGCACCTACTTTATTTTACTTTTGGTACTAGAGTAGTTAGATCTTGTAGATGCATGCTTGTCATTAATTTGAATCCCATGTTAGAGTTTACTAGAATTTATTTATATTGTCCTTGTCGCCTGTTTTGGGATGTTCGGGTAGGTGTCTTGCTTAGCCCTGCAGTCCTGGTTGGGATGGGAGTTAAAATGTTTATAATCTTGATTAATGAATTATGAAACGAATGTGGACATGGTAATTTTGTAGTAACATGGTTATTAGGTAAATCCGGCAGGATGGTCCCGTATTGGTGGTTTTGTGCCGTGGGACTCGGCAGCTGCTTTTGGTTTTTTGGTTCGGGACTCGTGCTAGACATATCCTGCCTGGATCCCTAGGACCCGGTTCTCAGAGCATGTAACCCGGCTTGACAGCGCAACCATGAGATCTGGATGGGCTGGACCTGGCTAATTAATTAGTTACCTCTAAGTTGAGGGTCCACACGGGGTTTGTTTTAGTGGCTCACGAGGGGGCCCTGGGGGTCGTAGACCTTTGTACGGGGTGAAACCTTAGAGGTACGTGTGGAACGGACTTGGAGGGGGCTTTGTAAAGGCCTTGCAGTGCAACCCGCTATGCACCTCGGCAGTGTTTAGCGTGACGGGATCTGCACGACTCATGGGTAACGATGTGCAACCTCTGCAGAGTGTAAAACTGATATATCAGCCGTGCTCACGGTCACGAGCGGCTTGGACTTCTTTGAGATTAGTTGGTTACTGGTTGGTTTTGGGTTCGGGTCATCCGATGGACTTCAGGTGCGGTTGCCTGATGGACTCAGGTGTGTGTTGCTCGGTGTGACTCCGAGTGTGGTTTGCTCGGTGCGACTCCGAGTGTTGATACTTTTCTACAGAGTCTGTCTATAACCTAGTAAATAGGTGCATAGGATTAATAGGATTAATAGAGTGTGTCGCTTTAGGCGCTTGAGTCAAACAAAGTCAGCCTACCTTTGTTATAAGCCTCATAAGCATATATTTCCTACACTTGCGGAGTACATTTCGATGTACTCACCCTTCCTCTTTGTTCCCCCTGCTACCCCACCCAGACGCTGGAGACTACACGTACGAGGAGCAGGAGTATCCAGAAGACGGTGGCTACGACCCTGACGACCTGTACTAGGATGGCGCTACCCCCGGTCGACCTTCCTGTGGAGTGGAGTCCAGATCTTCCGCATCTCCATCAGAGTTTTTTAGAGTCAGTTTCATGAGAGTCTATACTTTTCTTTCAGACCCGAGGGTCATTTATGTAATAATGTACGATATTAATAAAGCATTGTTTTGATATTTACTATGATGTGGATATTGTATGAAAATTGATCCTGGCATACATATATTGTGCTCCAATTTTGTTCTTAAAATTGGGTGTCACAAATAGGAAAGAGAAATAGTTTGTAGCCAAGTAGAAGACTAACTATTGTATAACTTGACTCTTATAGATTGGCTTATAGCCAAGCACTTGGCTCTATTATTGACCATGCTCTTAGAGCATCTCCAACGGTTTTGTAAATAAGCTTTGCATTCTTGTTTTTGCATAAAAGTCTAAAAATCTCCTATCTAACAGTTTGACAAATGGACTTCACATTTTTAACAACTTTGAAAGGACCGTGACGCCTAAGAGGGGAGGGTGAATTAGGCAACTTAAAATTCTACTCTAAACTAGGGCCTCTAATTTCCACCTAGTCAAAACCTATGCAAGAAAGTAAACTATCTATTTGTGCAACTAAGGTTTTGCTATGTGTGTTTGCTATCTCTACCGCAAAAGGAGTTATGCAACCTAGTTTCCAAACCTATCAACTAGCATATAAACTAGGAGACGTAAAGCACATGAACAAGGTTGCAATGTAAAATGCGGAAGCTTAAAGAATGTGATAGAGATGCAAACTCCCGTCGACGACTCCGGTATTTTTACCGAGGTATCGAGAAGAGCGCAAGCTTCCCCCTAGTCATCGTTGGAGCCCCTCGCAAGGAATCCCTCGCAAGGGCCAAGCTCCCGGTTGGATAACTCCGTGGATAGCTCTGGGCCTTCCCCACTCTCAAGTGGGTGTCCGGTTAAGCCACTCATGGCAAAGCCTCTCCCGGATGCTCTCCGCCGTCTTCACTATCAAGTTTCCGGCCGAAGCGCCGCGGGCCTTGTTCCCTTCGGTACACGGAGGCGGCCACACCACAAACGCGGTTGGTGTGATCTCGCAAGACTTACAAGCCCCGCCGATGTACAACAACGGTGCACGCAAGCTGAAAGGACCTAAGGTGTCGCCTAGAGGGGGGGTGAATAGGCTTTTCTGAAAATTTACAACTTATAATGCGGAAGCAATTAGTATGCGAGTTTCCAATTACTTGGAAACTCCCAATCGGAGTATAAACAACCCCTCAAGAGACAAACACAAAGTATATGACTAGAAATTAATCACCTAGAAGGCAATACCCTGCACCACAAAGATTAGCTCAAGGATTAAACAAATTGGGCACAGTCAGTAAATACCGGACATGTCCGGTATCAATACCGGACAAGTCCGGTATGCACGGGTTGTGCGGGACTGCTCCTTTTCTTCTCCAATTTCTCACACAACCTGCAATCACTATGTATGATGTATATATATAAAACTGATTGCTTGCAAAACAACTAGCACAACGAAGAATAACAAATAGCCGAAAGTAAAGCACAAAGGAATGACACGGTATTTGTTTCACCGAAGTTCGGCACCCCCTCGGGTCCTACTCTCCGTTGAGCCGGCTGCGAGCTACCACAAAGGTGGGCTCTAGAGGACACCACGGGTCACTCTAGCCGCGGTCTATTTCACCCGCTATGCTCCTTCCACTAGTTGATCTCTTTTGAGGAGAGATCGAACCTTCACAAACTTTCCGAGGCACTCCACAAATCTCTTGGGTGCTCAACGGCGACGCCTAACCGTCTAGGACCGTAGAATCCAAGAGTAACGAATGCGCACAACAAGATCGACGATTTGCACAAGTGCTCAAGAGATGGCTTGCTCTCTAATTTTGAATCTCTCTCAACCCACAAATGGATTTGGCAATTAGAGGACAATCACTCACTAAGAGAGGGTTGGAAAGTGTTTTGAAAGGCTTAGATGAGTGTGGGAACCACTAGAATCAGCAGCCTCCAAAGGTGGAGGTCTGAGGGTATTTATAAGCCCACATTCGAAACTAGCCGTTTTCTAGCCGTTGGCTGAGTCAGCTCATACCGGACATACCGGACATGTCCGGTATGACTTTACTGCGTGAGGAACACACTGAACAGACCAACTTTCAAACTTCCCAACAGATCTCGGTAGTACCGACAACTTGGTCGGTGGTACCGCTAGTTATAAAGGGGGGTTTTCACAACCTCTCTGGAAGTAGCCAATTTTGGCCTACCGGTAGTACCGCTATAACCCCGGTGGTACCTCTCGGTGGTACCGACCCAAGGGTCGGTAGAACCGCCCATCACAAAGATACTGTTAGCCACAAATCCGCAAATACCGGACATGTCCGGTATGCATACCGGACATGTCCGGTATGACTTGACTGCGCGAGAAGCACTCTTAACCAACCATCTTTCAAACCCCGAATAGGATCTCGGTAGTACCGACCACCAGGTCGGTGGTACCGACAGTTAAGAGGGGGTTTTGCAACCTCTCTGTGTTGGGCCAAATTTGGCCTACCGGTAGTACCGCCATTACTCCGGTAGTACCTGTCGGTAGTACCGACGCAAGAGTCGGTTGAACCGCCCGAACACAAGCTGCGAGACAGAACTCCGCTAATACCGGACATGTCCGGTATGCATACCGGACATGTCCGTTATGGACTCCACAAGAGCGCCCGAGGCCGAGGCCTGGCGCAGAGGCTCGGGCGAGACGGAGTTTGAGCGCCCGAGGCCGAGGCCTGGCCCAGAGGCTCGGGCGAGACGGAGCTTGAGCGCCCGAGGCCGAGGCCTGGCTCGGGCGGGACGGAGCTTGAGCGCCGAGGCCGAGGCCTGGCGCAGAGGCTCGGGCGAGACGGATGGCCGCACTGCTGTGGGCTCATACCGGACATGTCCGGTATGGACAGACAGTGCAACACTCAGCTGAAAGTTAGCTCTAGCTCTCTCATGTCTCACTTAGGTTGGATTGAGCACTTATGAAGAATCATCTACTATATGTTGCATCCCTCTTAATAGTACGGCTTTCCTATTTACTCAAGATAAATTGAAATACGAATTTTAAACCTCTTGAGTTGATCTCCATTTGAACCCAAGCCGCTTCTCTTCATTTTCTATATTGGAAGGAATGCTTGTCATGTTTAGAAGTAGATATCCCTCAAGCAAAGCCATCTTGAGCATGTGACTTGACTCCATTCAAGTGATATAATGGAATTCCAAATGTGCCAAGTCACTCCAATCAATATTGTTGCTAGGAATGTCGATTCTCCACTAGATGCGATCTTCAAGCTTGATTGATCCTTCGACTAAATGCAAGTACTTTCTTCTTCACTCTAGCTAGGTTCTTCGGCCGCCAAGCCGTCGCTTGCCCTTCACCCTTGCTTAGTACCTCAAAGACTCTTTCCTTGCTATCTTCACCATTTCAAGCCATTCAACCATGCTTCATTTTGAATCCTTTCTTAGCAAACATAAATGCACTATGATTATCCCACAATACGATAACCCTTTATATCAATATCATTCTCATTGTTGTTTTGTGCTTGTGACATGATCTTCATACAACAATCCTTCATTTTGGCTTTGCATTACATTTCAAGTACATAGTGAGATAATCATTTCCCTGTGTCACACTTAGCAAACATATTAGATCTTTAATCAACATTGTCATCAATCATCCAAAATCACACTTAAGTGCAACATGCACTTTCAAACTCCCCCTTTTTGGTGATTGATGACAACCTTGATTAAATTTTACCAAAGGATAAACAATTAAGCTTATGGGTTCAATGATTTATGAAGAGCTCCCCCTTAATATGTGCAATATGAATTGAATTCATAAAGGACCTCAAAATGTCAATTTGCACATACTAAGGTGAGTTGGAAACTCCCCCTAAATCATTGCATCCGAGAAATGCAAGTGTGTGAGCAATATAGATCATGATGCATATGACAAGATATATCACACAAGTCAATAAATGAAAAACAATACACCAAGACATATGCAACACACTAGTAAGTAAAGATCTTATGAAGAATGAATTACTACTCATATCACACACATAGCACTCACACAAAGATTTCTCAAGTCCACAACCACTAAGATAGATTATATTACAAGATAAGGATCATGTCTCATCACAAAGATATCTCTGATATCGGATACACTAAAGAACTCATACATGACTCATGATATTACAATAAAGCTCAAACTCTGAGAACTAAACCACCTGCAGTACAAATCTCCAGATACAAGACACATAACAGATAACATGAAGACTGAAGCTCTAATCAACTATCTCTCCCCCTTTGTCATCTATCTCCAAAAAGGTAAAGGTGAAGTTCAAGGATGACACCAGGAGGGCTGCAGGCGAAACTGTCACTCGTCGTCGTCCCCAGGCTGCCGAGAGCTCTGTCCTGGGTCAGGGTAGCCGTAGGTACCACCAAGGAAGCTGTCCCACACGTCTGAAGCAAACTCCTCAGCTGAGCTAGGACGAAGTAGGGGGTCTGTGGAGAACCTGGGAGCTGAAGGAAGAGTGTCGTGGGGCTGCTGCTCAGCCTCTACTCCCTGCCTCTGACTCTGCTGCTGTCTCTGCTCCCTGTCTCTGACGCACTGAAAGGTCGTCAAACTCCCTCTCATACCTCTGCTGCTGCTGCTCAAACGTCTCAGGCTTCAGTCTCGTCATCTGACGGTGGGGACCTCGGGGGCTGAAACCTGTAGTGCTCGTGAAGCATCTTCAGCGTCCTCGAGTCCTCTCTCCTAGCCTGCCTCTCACGGTGC
Organism: Coix lacryma-jobi var. lacryma-jobi; assembly: GCA_009763385.1. NCBI lineage: Eukaryota > Viridiplantae > Streptophyta > Magnoliopsida > Poales > Poaceae > Coix > Coix lacryma-jobi. The sequence goes on from CM019824.1 coordinate 164,830,089, forward strand.
TGCTGAGCCTTGATCACATTGACATCCTTGCACACACCGAGAATACTGCTAAGAACCTTGCGCAAGAGAGAGCGCTGCCTGCCACGTCCCTGAGAGGTGGAGTGAGAACGAGTGTGTGGCTGTGGCGAGCCTGCTCCAGCTGCTCCTCCGCTGCTCCTGCAACTGGGTCCTCTGGCTGTGGCTCTGCTGCTGCTGGAACTGCCCCTGGTCCAGGTGGAGGTATAGGAGACTCAAGAAGATCTGCCTGGAATCTCAAGGGCCTGTGAGAGTGGTCATAGGTGAAAGTGGCACCAATCTGCTGCTCAATCATATGCTGAATATAAGGAGCAAATCCACATCCCTTGAGTGGCCTCTCTCCCACTCTCTTGATCTCATACCAGATGAAATCAAAGATACTGGGCTGTGCTCCTGGTGCTAACCTGTGCAGGAGGTTCCTCGTGTAATCTGCAAGTGTCCCTCTGTCTCCTGACTTGCAATCTATAGTGGCCCTGAGCATCCTGTTGAGATAGCCATAGGTAGGGTGAATGCCTCTCACCTTCCCTACAACTGCCCCAGCAGGTAGAGGTGGGGGTACATGTACCCAAGCTGCTCTGGAGGAAGCACAACCTCATCGTGAATACAAGCTCTCTGAAGATCCTCCTCGTCAAAGCCAAGATACCCTGCAAACTCCCTATAAGACACAGAGTGCCAGACACCCTCAGTCATCCAGTTCATGCGCTTCTCATCAATCTCGTCAGACTCCTCAACATATAGGGTGGCACAGAACTGGGCTATCACCTCATCACACCAATCATGCTGAAACTCCAGAATACGGTAGAGGCCTGTCTGCTGGCAAATAGCAATAGCATGCTCAACTGAAGGACGGTGATGATCTCTAGCATGCTGCCAATCAACGTACTGAGCTCTAATGATCACAGGGTTTCTGGTCAGAAGCACCTTCTCATAATAGTCAATGTGAAACAAAGTGTGAAACCTGTAGTCATAGATGTTCCTCTCCTGTCCCCTGGGGTCTCTCCTCCGCTCTCTCCTGGCCTTCTGTGTACCACCGGACTCCCGATAGTCCACACGAGCCACCCAAGCAGGAATCAGGGCAGCAGGGCGTATCGCAAGAGCCCCAAAGTGCAAACCCTCCTGCTGCTGCTGAGGTGCATCTTCTTCCTCTTCCTCTTCTTCTTCTTCTTCTTCTTCTTCTTCTTCAATTTCTTCTTCCACTTCTTCCTCTTCCTCTTCTTCCTCTATGTCATCATGAGCTGCAACTGATAAGGAGCTCTAGAGGCACCTCCCTTGGAGGTCTAGTAGTGCCACGACCACTACCACTCCCACTGCCACTGCTGCCTCCAATTGACAAGCCGGAGTGAGAATCTTGCCTCCTCTTCTTATGCCTTTCCCTAGCTGGATCATGTCTCGTCTTGGTTCGAGGCTCGACTCTGTCACTCATAGCTGCTGCCCTGTGACCAGACAATCCACAAAGATGTCTCAGAAGCATATTTATAGGATTTGTCAAAAGTAGTTGAATTAATAGAGATACGATTAAATGCCTCATGAATTGCAAGCACCTAGATCCAAACCGATCACTAGGTTTACAACACAATTATAGACATTTAATAATACCCCTAACATCAACTAGAGAGGGCCTGAATCGAGAAAAACAGAAAGTTTTCTGTTCTGCTGGGAAAAACCGGACATGTCCGGTCTCATACCGGACATGTCCGGTATGGACGTTCACAGCACCCCCTTCCTAGGGTTCCTCGGTTCACCACCAATTCAAAACCAATCCATCTCAAACTTGATACATTGCTTCTAGACCATGAATCCAACATCTTGACCGAAGGAATTTGAGAATGATTTAGCGATGAATAGAATCGGACAAGTCCGGGATTTGAAATACCTTGGGATGAGAGGGAACGAGGGAAAAACTTCAAATCCAACACTAGGCACTTGCTTTTGATGGAATCCTTCTCCAAATCCTTCTCCCTCTCTCACTTTTCCAAGGTAGAATCACTAGGTCGCCGTAGGAGGAGAGGTTTGGCCCCTTGCTTGGCCGGTGTGGGAAGAACAGAAGTGAGGGAGAGAGAGAGCCCGAAGGGGTACGCTATCCTTATGTCCCCTGCTCATACCGGACATGTCCGGTATGGATACCGGACATGTCCGGTATGGATACCGGACAAGTCCGGTATTAGCAGATTATGTCCAACAGCTCCAGATTTTCTCCCTTTTCATCCAAAAACCCCTTTCTTTCCTCGAACATGTAATCCATCATATTTTATTCTCTTCTCTTCATATGATTTCACAAAGAGTACTTGTGTCCAAATCTCAAGTTTTCTTTTCTCTATGTTTAATCCAAGGTTTTCAACACACTAAAGATTAGAGAGAAACCTTATGTCCATGTTTTGTTTTGACAAGAGGATTATCAAGGAATATAATTTACTTTAGAGATATAGGACTTGAGAGAGAGAGCCATGCCACTTGTAATTAGTCAATCAAACAATCAAGTAGAACAATAATTACAAGTGTCATGGATTGGTCACAAAGACCAAGAGTCAAATATTTTCACAAAACACACTTCCTACTCATGCTAGTAAGGAATTTGGAAATATCTATCCTATCACACTCAAGTGCACATGCTAGCATATTATGGGCCTATTATGCACTTTCAATGCATATATTAAAACATACCTTTGCCTTGAGCCCATAAATTCCACTAAGCGTAATCATGACATGGTGATGATTTAGTTGACCTTAATTGCCAAATAGTCATGTCTTCATCGAGAAGTCAACTTGATCAAGATGAACTACAACATATGCTAGATAAACCTTATTAGCTCATAAAAGGCACAAAGTTGAAATTGAGCTCCCCCTCAATTAGTGCTTCAAGTATTTGAATTCCTTTCCAAGCACTTTCATTCCATTAAGAATGTGAGAGTCAAAGTTCAACTTCGGCCAACACAAAGTAATTTTCCATATATGATAAGAGAGTAAATTCTAAGCACAAATCACTTGAGACACAACGACATGTGAGATCTAAGTTAAGACAATAAGCATAGATTACCAACGGGTCAACCACATAAGCAAGTATGATGAAAATAGGTTGATAGGTTGAGTTAGAATTTCAAATTGTCTTGCTCAACCACCCCGAATGCACATACTAGCATTATGAATCCTATATGCACTTACATAGCATGTATGTAAACACATACCTTGGCCTTGAGCTCACGTTTGTTCCACTAAGAGTAACCATGGCATAATCATCTTCGTGTTGACTTGACTTGTCAAGTGATCATGCCTTTGTCAAAGTGATCTCCATTTTTATTCATAGAACTATCACATCACTTAGAGGTAATTGTTAGATCACAATGGTTCAAGGTAGAAACTAAACTCCCCTTTACAAAGTGTTCAAGTTATTTGAATTACTTGTGAAAGCACTTTACTTTTCTTTTAAAAAAAATGGGAATGCTTTTCCACCTTGACCTAGACACATAATTTTGTCAAGAATTGAATTAAGCCCAAGCAAAGCTTACAAATACTCACTGTTGATCAAATGTGCAGGTCTTTAGTTAGAGCATGGGACTAGATCACAAGGATTTAAAAATCCTACTGAAGTCAGGATGCTGTGCTTTTCCTGGCCATACCGGACATGTCCGGTAGGCATACCGGACAAGTCCGGTATGAAAAGACTTCGTCCAAATCTTCGTACTGAGTCACTGGTTCTGCCAGAGTGAATATCCCATACCAGACATGTCTGGTATGATACCGGACAAGTCCGGTATTTGCAAAACAGAACCAGAAAACAACCATTTCTGAGATTTCCTTTTGACTCTAGTTTATTTCGCTTTCCTGCACTTCATCTAAGATAATGCTCTGCTAGAGAGCCATTAAGAGCATCGAATGACAAATATCATAAGGATAAATTAAAGTAGTTTAATTACTAAGTTTTGGGCACTTATCATCAATGGTGAGGATGAGCAAAAGTGAAATCAACATTACATAATCTTCGGGTCAACCATATAGAATAGTATTAACAACATAAGTTGATAGTTTGAGTTGAGATGTCATTTTGCTTGCTCAAACACCCCGAAAGCCTACATCTCACCATTTGTACCTACATGAACATCCTAAGCACATTTTGGTACCCAACTCTTGTTGAGTCCTTCAAAGTTAGTCAACAAGTGCTTAGGCACCCAAGTGGCCTTAGAGCTAGTATGCGGTGAACACATCACCTTACTAGTGCTAAGTCCCTTTGTAGTCTTCCTAAGCACATTATCATTTGCAAATGTGTTCGGCTTAGGAAACATACCATTTGGGCAATCATAGCTTAGATGCCCCTTTCTCCTACAAGCATAGCAAATACGCCCACTGTTTGCTCTTCTCTTGTCTTGCTTGTTGGGACATGCATCAACCATGTGTCCCGGCTCATTGCATGCATAGCATCTTCTTATTGCAACTTGAGCCATCTTCCTTGCCTCTTGGTATGTGGGGCAACTCTTGGTGAGGTGACCCAACTTGTTGCATTTGAGGCAAGGACTTGGTGCATCATTCTTCATTTGCTTGGACAATTTGGTTGATGCCTTTTGTTCGGCCGCTTCACATTTGTCGGCCCAAGTCTTGTGTGGACACTTAGCCCACTCATGTCCATACAATCCGCAACCATAGCATAATCTCTTCTTTTGTTTCTTGCCCTTGGTTGCTTTCTCATGACTTGAGGAGTGACTAGATTGTTGGATTTTGGAGGAAGCAAGGTTTGAACCCTTCTCAAGCTTCTTCACCATGATATCACGGTTATCTTGAGAAGGTTGTGCTTTCTCCTCATCCTTCAATCTAATCACATCCTTCTTTAGATTTCCCACTTCTTCGATGAGCCTAGCATTTTCTTTAAGAGTTTGCTCAATCGAAGATTGGCTTGCTTGAGAAGCACACTCATTAGCACAAATAACATTTAATTGAGATGGTGCACTAGTGAGTGTAGTAGTGTGAGGTTGAGAGGATTTTACCATAGCAATAACAACCTCATGTGCAATCTCAAGCATTGCATTTGATTCCACTATCTTCTCATGTGAGCACTTGAGATAAGTGAAGTCCTCTTGTAGGAACTTGTGCTCATATGAGAGATCACTCATTTTTGCCTTAAGCATGTAGTTCTCCTTCTCTAGCCTTTCCACATTAGATAGAGAGTTAGTAGCTAAGGCATGCTCAATTGACAATTTTTCATACCTTTCTTCTAATGCCTTTAGCTCTTCTAATTTGGAGATGAGGAACTCTTCTTGATTTTGAAGGGATTGCTCTTGTTCATCCACCTCCTTTTCTAGCTCATCATTTTTCTTCAGCAAGTTGACGAACAAGAGCTTATCTTCATACTTGAGATAATCAAGCGATTCATCATCTTCATCATCCTCATCGCTCTCTACTTGATTATCTCTTGATGCCTTCTCCTTGATCTCACCAAGAATCTTCTCTTGATCTTTCTTGGTTGCTTTCTTTTTGTTCTTCTTGGCCATGAGACACAAGTGATGAGTATCATGAGCTACTGAGGTTGACTCATCACTTGGTCGCCACCGAGCATGAGAGTCGTTGCTGTCTGCTGCTAGCTCCCTGTCTGCTGGGCTGATACCGGACATGTCCGGTACCCATACCGGACATGTCCGGTATGGACAGACAGGGTCCAGAGCAGCAGCAGCTGGCAGCCCTCGATCCGGCTCGTCTTCCTTGAGGCTTTTTGAGGCTTCCTCACATGATGATGACTCAATGGACTTCATTTCCATTGAATCACAATCATATGCTTCATCACATTTGGACTTCCCATACAAGTGGGCAAGTCTAGTCCAAATGATATGAGCACTCTCCGGTGGAGATTCTCCGTTGTAGATAGCCTCCTTAAGAACCTCTGCACTCAATGAGTTCAACATGATCAAACACGCATGAGCATTGAGTTGCACACATATCTCTTCCTCTTTTGTCAAGTTCTTATAGTTACTCCAATCAACTATAGAAAGAGATATGCTTGCATCCACAATATGCTCAATAATGGGGCTAATAGCCCGAAATGCATTGAGTACATAAGATGACCAAGATAGAAAGTTTGAACCATCATTTTGGAGAAGCACCACGTTTGTCTCCATAGGCGAATCCATCGGTTCTCACAAGCGGTGAAGCTCAATCGTGAGTCCAAGCTCCGATACCAATTGAAAGGACCTAAGGTGTCGCCTAGAGGGGGGGGGGGGTGAATAGGCTTTTCTGAAAATTTACAACTTATAATGCGGAAGCAATTAGTATGCGAGTTTCCAATTACTTGGAAACTCCCAATCGGAGTATAAACAACCCCTCAAGAGACAAACACAAAGTATATGACTAGAAATTAATCACCTAGAAGGCAATACCCTGCACCACAAAGATTAGCTCAAGGATTAAACAAATTGGGCACAGTCAGTAAATACCGGACATGTCCGGTATCAATACCGGACAAGTCCGGTATGCACGGGTTGTGCGGGACTGCTCCTTTTCTTCTCTAATTTCTCACACAACCTGCAATCACTATGTATGATGTATATATATAAAACTGATTGCTTGCAAAACAACTAGCACAACGAAGAATAACAAATAGCCGAAAGTAAAGCACAAAGGAATGACACGGTATTTGTTTCACCGAAGTTCGGCACCCCCTCGGGTCCTACTCTCCGTTGAGCCGGCTGCGAGCTACCACAAAGGTGGGCTCTAGAGGACACCACGGGTCACTCTAGCCGCGGTCTATTTCACCCGCTATGCTCCTTCCACTAGTTGATCTCTTTTGAGGAGAGATCGAACCTTCACAAACTTTCCGAGGCACTCCACAAATCTCTTGGGTGCTCAACGGCGACGCCTAACCGTCTAGGACCGTAGAATCCAAGAGTAACGAATGCGCACAACAAGATCGACGATTTGCACAAGTGCTCAAGAGATGGCTTGCTCTCTAATTTTGAATCTCTCTCAACCCACAAATGGATTTGGCAATTAGAGGACAATCACTCACTAAGAGAGGGTTGGAAAGTGTTTTGAAAGGCTTAGGATGAGTGTGGGAACCACTAGAATCAGCAGCCTCCAAAGGTGGAGGTCTGAGGGTATTTATAAGCCCACATTCGAAACTAGCCGTTTTCTAGCCGTTGGCTGAGTCAGCTCATACCGGACATACCGGACATGTCCGGTATGACTTTACTGCGTGAGGAACACACTGAACAGACCAACTTTCAAACTTCCCAACAGATCTCGGTAGTACCGACAACTTGGTCGGTGGTACCGCTAGTTATAAAGGGGGGTTTTCACAACCTCTCTGGAAGTAGCCAATTTTGGCCTACCGGTAGTACCGCTATAACCCCGGTGGTACCTCTCGGTGGTACCGACCCAAGGGTCGGTAGAACCGCCCATCACAAAGATACTGTTAGCCACAAATCCGCAAATACCGGACATGTCCGGTATGACTTGACTGCGCGAGAAGCACTCTTAACCAACCATCTTTCAAACCCCGAATAGGATCTCGGTAGTACCGACCACCAGGTCGGTGGTACCGACAGTTAAGAGGGGGTTTTGCAACCTCTCTGTGTTGGGCCAAATTTGGCCTACCGGTAGTACCGCCATTACTCCGGTAGTACCTGTCGGTAGTACCGACGCAAGAGTCGGTTGAACCGCCCGAACACAAGCTGCGAGACAGAACTCCGCTAATACCGGACATGTCCGGTATGCATACCGGACATGTCCGTTATGGACTCCACAAGAGCGCCCGAGGCCGAGGCCTGGCGCAGAGGCTCGGGCGAGACGGAGTTTGAGCGCCCGAGGCCGAGGCCTGGCCCAGAGGCTCGGGCGAGACGGAGCTTGAGCGCCCGAGGCCGAGGCCTGGCTCGGGCGGGACGGAGCTTGAGCGCCGAGGCCGAGGCCTGGCGCAGAGGCTCGGGCGAGACGGATGGCCGCACTGCTGTGGGCTCATACCGGACATGTCCGGTATGGACAGACAGTGCAACACTCAGCTGAAAGTTAGCTCTAGCTCTCTCATGTCTCACTTAGGTTGGATTGAGCACTTATGAAGAATCATCTACTATATGTTGCATCCCTCTTAATAGTACGGCTTTCCTATTTACTCAAGATAAATTGAAATACGAATTTTAAACCTCTTGAGTTGATCTCTATTTGAACCCAAGCCGCTTCTCTTCATTTTCTATATTGGAAGGAATGCTTGTCATGTTTAGAAGTAGATATCCCTCAAGCAAAGCCATCTTGAGCATGTGACTTGACTCCATTCAAGTGATATAATGGAATTCCAAATGTGCCAAGTCACTCCAATCAATATTGTTGCTAGGAATGTCGATTCTCCACTAGATGCGATCTTCAAGCTTGATTGATCCTTCGACTAAATGCAAGTACTTTCTTCTTCACTCTAGCTAGGTTCTTCGGCCGCCAAGCCGTCGCTTGCCCTTCACCCTTGCTTAGTACCTCAAAGACTCTTTCCTTGCTATCTTCACCATTTCAAGCCATTCAACCATGCTTCATTTTGAATCCTTTCTTAGCAAACATAAATGCACTATGATTATCCCACAATACGATAACCCTTTATATCAATATCATTCTCATTGTTGTTTTGTGCTTGTGACATGATCTTCATACAACAATCCTTCATTTTGGCTTTGCATTACATTTCAAGTACATAGTGAGATAATCATTTCCATGTGTCACACTTAGCAAACATATTAGATCTTTAATCAACATTGTCATCAAATCATCCAAAATCACACTTAAGTGCAACATGCACTTTCACAAGCACCGGTAGATGAGAGGTTTTCAACCTCACTAAACACTAGGCCTAACACCTAAAGCAAGCGCAAAGCGGTGGTCTAACTAGCTTAAACACTTCGCAAAGCACATACACTAATCAACGAGTATACCACTTGAGCACTTTGGTGGCTAGAGCAACTAAATATGTGTCTATACACTTGGTACACTTCCTTGAGCTCCCACCACCTTGTTTTGGTCGGCCATGGGGGTATTTATAGAGCCCCAAGCAAATAGAGCCGTTGGGCAAAGAGATGGGCTTTTCTGCCATCGACCGAACGCTCGTCACGTCCTGACCGGACGCGTCCGGTCTCTCACAACGGCTAGTTGCCAGCCAGCACAGGCACTGATCAGACTCTGGCATGAGTCCGGTCACAGATGATCGGACGCGTCCGGTCACGATTTTGTGCCTCTGGAACCTCTCTGTTTTCGATCGGACTCAGCTGAGCTCCAGCGTCCGATCGTCGCCGTAGCGTCCGGTCGCACTGCCATGCTGATGAACAGTTGCATCGGTGCGTCCGATCACAATTGGCGCATCGTCCGGTCGCTCTGACGTGGCGCTCCTAGCTTGGAGGAACTGACCGGACGCATCCTGGCCAGCGTCCGGTCACTACTTGAGCAGCGTCCGGTCACTCCTTTTTCTTCGTTTCTTCGCGGTTTCTTGCGCCGTCTTGGTTCCATTCTTGTGCCTTGGGACATTGCTTGATCTTTGTGAGTCTTCTACTGAGCGTCAACTATCTTGCTTAAGGTGTTGATCATTGGATCACTACTTCGTCTTAGTCCAAGTCACATTTGCACCCTATTAGACTACAAAACAAACACTTGCAAACACATTAGTCCAATTTGATTATGTCGTTCATCAAACACCAAAATCTGAAGTTAAATGGTCCGAGGGCCATTTTCCTTACAATCTCCCCCTTTTTGGTGATTGATGACAACACGACCAAAGCAAGCAAAATAATAGATACATAATTTAAAATGCAATCTACTTGCTAGGATACAATGCAAAGGCAAGATCATATGATGTTTAAAGGATACCAAAAAGAAACATGTTTAATCTAACATATCTTGCCCTTGCCATAGAGTCTCATTGTGTGACTTTATGGATTAAGAGTCCCCCTAACTCCATAAATCACTTCCTCCCTTTTTGAACCATTCCCATGAAAATAACCATAGAATTTTTGAAAAATTTGATTTTAGTTATTTTGTTTGTTTTAGTTTGGGCTTGATTTTGGTCCCTACACATTTCTCCCCCTTTGGAATCAAACCCCGAAAAGGAAGACATTAAAGCTCAAGAGAGGAAACATTATATAAGCTAAAACTCCCCCTAAGTATATGCATACATATGATGTAAGGCAAAAGCATATGCATCACCGACAAGTTAAAGCACAAAGAAGTTTAATTTATATAATGCGTGGAGAAAGCATATAAAAGTACCAAATTGAAATCAACATAATGATATTGGTTAGGAATACCACATGTAGATGCCAATTGGATTACCACCACACATGATGCTTGTCTCCGAAATCTCCATTTTCCTTGCAATGAGACTACTAAACACATGATAATCTTGAAAGTAGTGTTAGTCTCAAAGCTTCCAAATTGTAGAGTAAACTCCCCCTAAAAGTGTGCATACAAGTTTGAAATACTTGTAGGAGTCATGCACATTGACTTGTAAGGTCAAACTACCATTTTCCATATTGATATTACAAGAATTGTGACATCAATTGAAGATGCTAATTGGGGTAGTTTATCTATAATTTGGACTTTGGCACATATAAGATAAATACAAATTAAAAGAAGCTATGTGTCGTGCTTCTAACCAATTAAGACCATGTAGAATTGCTCTAAGAATGTGAGTGATACCGAGCAAAAACTACCATATGATAAAGCCTAATTTGCATGACAAAAGATATGAACATACTAATGCAAATATAGGCAAAGAAGGAACTAGATGCTAAAGTAATTGCAAGAATTTAAACTAAATGAAAGTAATTGCAAGAATTTAAATCTAGTTACCTAACATGGGAGGGGGAACTTGGGTCCATAGTACCCACTATCATAGTTGGCAATGACATGATCCAATGTGATGCACCCCATGATATGCACCCAAAACTTTGCCAAGTCTCCAAATTCCTCGTACGCCTATTTGGCTACTCACTTCCCTTTCGGGATCCAAACCTTTTTGGTGCTCTTCATGGTTGAGATAATGTCCTTAGGTACCCAAATGTGTTTGGCTCCATTGTTGGCTTGCTTGTTCACCTTGATGGCCACCACCTTGTCATTCTTCTTTTTCTTCAAGAGATAGGGTGTGGTGGCCTTCTTGTTCACCTTGTTGGTGTAGGTGTTGGAGAGCTTGCTTGTTTGCCTTTTGTTTTTCTCTTTCTTCTTTTCTCCCCCATGCTTCACCTTGCACTCATAGGACTTGTGGCCTTCCTTGTGACAAAGGTAATGAAAGGATCAAGATGCCCAAGAGGGGGGGTGAATTGGGCTTTTCTAAAACTTCTTGCAAGAATTAAAACCTATCAAGCCCCAATTAACCCCCTAGTGCCTAGAAGTGTGTTTGACAAGAATCAATCGCACAAAAGACTATCGCTAAACCATTTCTACTCTAGCATGGCAATTCAACTTATGAAAGAACAACAAGTAAATGCGGAATTGAATTGCTCAAAGGTAAATGCGTAGTAAAGAGAGTAGAGATGACACAACGATCTTTTTGCTAAAGTATCGAGGTGTCGGCACACCCCCCTAGTCCTCGTTGGAGCACCCGCGCAAGGGTATCGCTCCCCCTTGATCCGCGCAAGGATCAAGTGCTCACTACGAGCTGATTCTTCGCCACTCCGGCACGGTGAATCGCTCGCTACCGGTCACAACTTGGCTTGGGTCATCCACAATGCCTCCGGATGATCACCAAGCTCCCCGATCGCCACCAAGCCGTCTAGGTGATGCCGATCACCAAGAGTAACAAGCAAGAACTCTCACTTGACCAACGCAAGGCTAATGAGATGGGTGGATGCACACTTGCTACTCTCTATTCACTAATGAGGTGTTTGATCACTCAATTATCAAATCTCTCAACCTCACTAGGCCTCTTGCACTCACTTGCACTCACAATGTGTTTGGCAACCTTTCAAATGAGCAAGAGTAACAACATGAATGAGGGGGAGGCATATTTATACCCCCCAACTCAAATCATGCACGAAGGGGTAAGTCCAGCCAGTTTATGCACTGACCGGACGCACTGTCGGGGTGACCGGACGCGTCCGGTCAGTGCCTAACGGCTACATGACATTGAGCCTGACACCTGTACGAACTGCTGACCGGACGCTTCCATGCGTCCGATCACCATTAACCGGACGTGTCCGGTCAGCAAAATTGCTCTCTCGAACATCTCTGAGTACGACCGGACTCACCGTCCTGGTGCGTCCGATCGATTGCTGAGGGTGAGTCCGGTCGCAACCATACTAACTCCCTCAGCCAGCCCACTGACCGGACGCATGCCCCAGCGTCCGGTCGCTAGGGTTTAAGCGTTCGGTCGCTATTTGAAGTCCGAAACGACTTCGGTTAGCGACGCTCCCTTCACGAACTTTCTTCCTTACGATCTTAGGGACCTTTCTAAGCTACCTAGGGCTTTGGTTAACAAGTGTGCACCACACCTAACTCAAAAGTCTCACCTAGGTCAAGCTACCCATTCAAACCCCTCTTTATAGTACGGCCAAAGGTAAAACAAAGACCTATGCTACTCTAAGTGTCCTTCAACACCAAATGACACTTAGAACTAGCCTATCACCGTCTTCGTCGTCCATCCTTTGAAAACTGAACGAATTCCATCAATAAGAGGACATGAATACCATAGTGTCCTCACGATCATCATTACCATGACCTAACTCAACTGTTTCTGCAAAACACACGTTAGTCATAGTAATTTACCGTTGTCATCCAATCACCGAAACCCACTGGGGGCCTAGATGCTCACAGGTAACAAACCACGGTTTGCTTCTCATCAAGCTTCTTCACTCCCTTGTTGGTGTTATCTTGATGAGTTCGGGTTTGCTTCCCCTTGCCTTTTGCTTGGGTCAAGTGCTTGGTGAGGCGAGTCACTTCTTGCTTTAGTAGCTCATTCTCCATTGCAACTTCTTGTGTACATGTTTCTACAATGACATTCTCAACACAAGCTTGTTTGCATATGGGTGAGTCTAAATCAAGTAAATCAATGCAAGAAGTAGAGGCATCCTTTTTAGGCATATTAAAGATTGATTTCTCAATTTCAGGTGCCTTGGTGGGGTTTGCTCCGATGGTTTCAAGATTAGCAACTTTATTAGTTAGCTCATCACAATGTTTGCACATAATTTCTATTTTAGCAAGCAAACTTTTGTAAGCATCTTGTGTGCTAGCTAACTTTGCTTTTAGTTTTTCATTTTTCTTAACAAGTTGCTCATCATTACTTGTGCTATCACTTGTACTTGCACTAGCCTCAAGTTTCTCAATTTTGTTAGATAGCTCAACATTCAAATTTGAAAAGATTTCATATTGTTCAAGCATAGCATTGTAGGCTTGTGAGAGCTATCTAATGTTTCCTTTAAAGCATTAATTTTCTTTTGTTGACTAGTACAAGTTTTAGCATAATTGAGATTATCTTGCACAAGTTCATTATAAGAAGGAAGCTCATCATCACTATCACTATCACTATCACTATCACTAGAGATAGAGCTTGTGTTACCTCGTGCCATAAGGCACACACGTGAGGAGCTTGATGATGAGTGCTTGCGGCCATTCCTCTTGCGATGGGCTTCATCATCACTTGATGAATCATCCCATGTCTTGATGGTGGTGAGAGCTTTGGCCTTGCATCCCTTCTTTTTCTTGTCGTTGGGTGTAGGCTTTTGTTTTGTACAATCTTCCACAAAGTACACTTTCTTGCCACATCTATAGCAACCCTTTTTTCTTTGCTCTCTTCTTTGATTGGTGAAGAGGCAATCTTCTATGGTGATGGGCACACCCTTGACATTGAGCTTGCAGATCATCCTCTTCACTCCTTTCATTAGCTTGATTGTTTCTTCTTCATCTAAGGAGGAATCAGATGAGGTGGAGGCTTGATCATCACTTGATTCTTCATCATCATCATCCTCTTCTTCATCTTCTCTTGATGAGCTTGAGCTTGTCTCAACTTGCTTTTTGCCCTTCAACTTTTTGTGCTCATCACATGTGAGAGCAATGTCTTTGCTTGATGAAGTGGTTTCTTCCTGACCCATCTTGAGTGACATCTCAAATGCCACCAATTTGCCAATGACAATGGTCGGGGTCATGGTGCTCAAGTCCTCCATGTTGTGGAGGATGGTGATGATGGTTGCATACTTGTTCTTTGGAAGCACGGAGATGATCTTCCTCACAATATCCGCATCACCTAGCTTTGTAATTCCTATAGAATGGAGCTCATTGATAATTAGATTCAAACGAGAATACATATCACGAACAAGCTCATTATCATTCATTTTAAAGGAATCATAGCTTGTTTTAGTTAGGTGATGTTTTTGCTCACGTACATTACTGTACCATCATGGAGCTCATGTAGTTTCAACCAAATTTTATGAGATGTTTGCAAAGTAAAAACTTGGTTAAAGACGTCCATGCTAATAGATTCAAACAAGCAATTTTTGGCTCTAGCATTAAGATGAATTTCTTTTTCATCACCCGTGGTAGGCTTCTCGGGATTCTTAATGGGTTTCATCCCGTCGCGGGTGACTCTCCAAACACCTAAATCAACGGCTTCTAAAAAGCAAGCCATCCTAGCACTATAGTAAGGGAAGTTAGTGCCGTCAAAGTGTGGAGGCCTAGAGATATCCATCACAACCTCTCTTAGGGGCGTCGGCTCGAAGGCGATTAAGCCAAGAGTCCACAAGAGAGCCAACCGGCTCCGATACCAATTGAAAGGACCGTGACGCCTAAGAGAGAGGGGGGGGGGGTGAATTAGGCAACTTAAAACTTCTACTCTAAACTAGGGCCTCTAATTTCCACCTAGTCAAAACCTATGCAAGAAAGTAAACTATCTATTTGTGCAACTAAGGTTTTGCTATGTGTGTTTGCTATCTCTACCGCAAAAGGAGTTATGCAACCTAGTTTCCAAACTTATCAACTAGCATATAAACTAGGAGAGGTAAATCACATGAACAAGGTTGCAATGTAAAATGCGGAAGCTTAAAGAATGTGATAGAGATACAAACTCTCGTCGACGACTCCGATATTTTTACTGAGGTATCGAGAAGCGCGCAAGCTTCCCCCTAGTCCTCGTTGGAGCCCCTCGCAAGGAATCCCTTGCAAGGGCCAAGCTCCCGGTCGGATAACTCCGTGGATAGCTCTGGGCCTTCCCCACTCTCAAGTGGGTCTCCGGTTAAGCCACTCGTGGCAAAGCCTCTCCCGAATGCTCTCCGCCGTCTTCACTATCAAGTATCCGACCGATGCGCCGCGGGCCTTGTTCCCTTCGGTACACGGAGGCGGCCATACCACCAACGCGGTTGGTGTGATCTCGCAAGACTTACAAGCCCCGCCGATGTACAACAACGGTGCACGCAAGCACCGGTAGATGAGAGGTTTTCAACCTCACTAAACACTAGGCCTAACACCTAGAGCAAACGCAAAGCGGTGGTCTAACTAACTTAAGCACTGCGCAAAGCACATACACTAATCACCGAGTATATCACTTGAGCACTTTGGTGGCTAGAGCAACTAAATATGTGTCTATACATTTGGTACACTTCCCTGAGCTCCCACCACCTTGTTTTGGCCGGCCATGGGGATATTTATAGAGCCCCAAGCAAATATAGCCGTTGGACAAAGAGATGAGCTTTTCTGCCATCGACCGGACGCTCGTCACGTCCTGACCGGACGCGTCCGGTCTCTCACAACGGCTAGTTGCCAGCCAGCACAGGCACTGATCAGACTCTGGCATGAGTCTGGTCACAGATGATCGGACGCGTCCGGTCACAATTTTGTGCCTCTGGAACCTCTCTGTTTTCGATCGGACTCAGCTGAGCTCCAGCGTCCGATCGTCGCCGTAGCGTCCGGTCGCACTGCCATGCTGATGAACAGTTGCATCGGTGCGTCCAATCACAACTGGCGCATCGTCCGGTCGCTCTGACGTGGCGCTCCTAGCTTGGAGGAACTGACCGGACGCATCCTGGCCAGCGTCCGGTCACTACTTGAGCAGCGTCCGGTCACTCCTTTTTCTTCGTTTCTTCGCGGTTTCTTGCGCCGTCTTGGTTCCATTCTTGTGCCTTGGGACATTGCTTGATCTTTGTGAGTCTTCTACTGAGCGTCAACTATCTTGCTTAAGGTGTTGATCATTGGATCACTACTTCGTCTTAGTCCAAGTCACATTTGCACCCTATTAGACTACAAAACAAACACTTGCAAACACATTAGTCCAATTTGATTATGTCGTTCATCAAACACCAAAATCCGAAGTTAAATGGTCTGAGGGTCATTTTCCTTACAAACTTGACAAACACCGGGTGATATTTGACATATATGCCAAGCCGCAGTTCACTTGACAATCGCCCTCATGTGTTACTCCTGCGGAATATTTTCCTCTCTCGCGCACAATTGTTTTGTTTTGCCAAGTCTAAATACAAAACCATTGGAGATTGACTCTTTTTATCTTTGCCATATTAATTTGAGAGTTGACAAATATCATATTTTGCCAAACAAAAAATACAAAACCATTGAAGTTGCTCTTACCTAATAAAAATATAAAGGAGTTCATAACGCACCTGTGCGGTGAATCAGCCACTCGATAAGCATTATACTCCCTCCGTCCACAAATGATATTCGTATTAGACTAGTCAAAAAGTCATACAAAATATACTTTGACCATTAATTTCTCTTATAATATAAAGTTGGTGGCTAAAAACTCAGTAACATCTTAGAGACACTTTTAACACGAATCTATTGATGTAAGTTTTATACTCTAAACTTTTATACAATTTGATTAATTGTTGGTCAAAATTTATAAAGTTTGACTTTTTGACTAGTCTAATACGAACATCATTTGTGGACGGAGGGAGTATGTCATAAAGTTTGGCCGAGATTAGCGAAACTGGAGTTACGATAGAGTCTACTATGCACACTTAGCGACATCGCTAAATACATCACGACTACAATGGTAAGTGGTAACAGGCTAGCTACTTCACCCTAGTAAACCTAGTTACTTTACCCTAGTAAACCATTAGATGGTGCTCTCGAGCGTGAATTTAGTCTTGTCCGAAGGAGCAGGGGCTCCAGTAACTTGTGCACCTACATGTTTCTCCGATACATTATCGCTTAATCATATTCCTCCACTTGTCCTTCAAGTCCACCTACAGTACATCATACATACAACCCGTCAGTACCTTCATTGGCAGCCATCCAGCCACAGCAACTTCACTGTAATAACCAAATTACCCACCGTTGTTCTGCCGATAAAAGCGTCACGATTATTATTTAAAATGTCCTTCCAATTGCCACTACCATACCTACACATGAAACAAGAACAACATAACGATGAGGAACATACAGCAACAGCAATCTAAACACCAGTGTTATAGAACAAGAAAGCTGAGAGATGTCAAACAATAATATCTGAACATCAAGACGAAACATACTGTTCAACACCCTTTCTTAGTGTTTCTTCTTCTAACAAGCACCACTTCCTTGGCCTTCTACGCATATTTTTGTTTTCTCCTGGTGGCAAAGGAGAAACTGGTACTCTCCTTGGGGTAGGCAAGTGTGGTCTACGAAATGATGATTTTGAACTCTCAGGGCCAGGTGACTCCTCCCACTGCAAACAAGTGTTTTCTTTTCAGAAACATGACCATAATCCAACATTTTGCAGTTGTGATACTAAGCTATCCTATGGCTAACTAAAAAGTTATTATGAGGTATCTTGATTGAGCTTAAATTAGACTACAGTAAGTTCACGTTTGAATGTAACACAAAGAGGGACTGTAGTAGAGCATTCATGATCCGAAATCCTAATTTCAGAAGCTACCTTACTAAAGTGAAACAAAATCATACAACTATTAGGTTTTATGACCCCATTTGATCATTTCTTGCCATGGTCAGAGCATCTTACCAAGAACGCATATATCCTCAAAATATTTCATAACACATATCATCCAGATTTTGTAGAAAACATGGGGAATGTAGGCAGGAGCAGAAAGTTGGCAATGTAGAGGACAATTCACGCTGAAAACTCAATCAATAGAGAAATGAATAAAATGTACACAAGCAATGTTTAATGCAAAATAATGACATGATATAGGCACGGATATCATTTTCAATCACAATGAAAACAAAAACTAGTTATTACAATAAAAAATTCAATTTAACAATCAAAGCCCAGTTCAGTAAGGACAAAGTTCAAAAGCAAAGATAACTCTTTTAAAAACAAATGCTCACCTGAAAGGTCCGTGCTGTTGGGTTCCAATCCATAAGGCTGTGAGGTTTACCTGTACTTGCACCCTTGTCTTTATCATTAAGAGCACTCAGGCCTGCAGCGCCACAAGTTGTTGGTTGACCTCTTACTTCTTCAGCATTCAAACTAACAGCTTTCATCCTTGCAGCCAATACCTCATCTGCAACCGCCATTGCAAGTGGAAGCGGATCCTCCACAACACTCTGAAGGTCAGCACAGCTTGTTTTCAGCGCGTCAATCACCTTCTCAACAGCTGGTGTTGAAATTGGATTTGCACTAGAGGTAGGTTCTTCAAGTTCGCCGAGAATCGCACGTGTATTTTCTTCCCCAGCTGTAAATTTCATTTCATATAATCAATTATAGGCTATGAAGGACATGACCTTGCGAACACCCAAATCATAACAAATTAGAAAAGTAAAACATCTAGCAGCAAACAATGCACATAAAGACCTAGAGCTGTCCAAACAGAGGCGGAACCCAAACTGCTCTATATGGAATGCATTACAAAATCAATAAGAAACATAGATGCAGACAAACAAAAAGATACGAAAATAACTGATGTGAGTGGTATAAAGCCATTAAGATATTGTAGTTGGCACCATCAACAATATTCGCAAGATTAAAATTATGTAGTTAGCTGATCTATGATAAACAAGAAACAAGAAGCAGCAAAATTAGCATGTACACTCCAATTACCTGTTTGGGATAGCTTCAACTCATGGTTGTTTCAGAGATAACACTTTAAGTCAAACAGATTTCTAGACCAAGATGAATATGACCTCTAATTCAGACTCAATGTTCCCATTTTTATTATATCACTAAAAACTAAAAAGACATAAAAGCCCCACTACAAGCTAGTTCCTTGAATTGCACCACAGACAAAGCAATGTACTCAAATCACAATGCTGCCGATAAATACAATGTGCAATGAGTACATTGCTTGTATATAAACTTCAGAGTTGCATCTGTGTTTGTCGTACACTATCTAGCAGCTAACAATGCACATAAAGACTTAGACTCCTAGAGCTGTCCAAACAGAGGCAGAACCCAAACTGCTCTATATGGAATGCATAGAATTGCAAAATCAATAAGAAACATAGATGCAGACAAACAAAAAGATACGAAAATAACTGATGTGATTGGTATAAAGGCATTAAGATATTGTAGTTGGCACTGTCAACAGTATTCGCAAGATTAAAATTATGTAGTTTGCTGATCTATGACAAACAAGAAACTACAAGCAGCAAAACTAGCAAGCACACTCCAATTACCTGTTGGGGATAGCTTCAACTCATGGTTGTTTCAGAGATAAGTAGATAACACTTTAAGTCAAACAGATTTCTAGACCAAGATGAATATGACCTCTAATTCAGACTCAATGTTCCCATTTTTATTATATCACGAAAAAAAGGGCGTACCCAGTGCCGGAGAGCTCCCGCTCTGTGCGGGGTCTGGGGAAGGGTATTTATCACTAAAAACTAAAACGACATAAAAGCCCCACTACAAGCTAGTTCCTTGAATTGCACCACAGACAAAGGCACAAAGCAATGCACTCAAATCACAATGCTGCCTCTAGATACAATGCGCAATGAGTACATTGCTTGTATATAAACTTCAGAGTTGCATCTGTGTTTGTCGTACACTGCCTAGGTTATCTTCTCTGCTCCATGGCATGAGCAAAATTATAGCAACGTGACTCCTCCAATCAAGAGGTTACCAACAAATTTACTCATCAAACCACAATGCCATTGAAACCACACACCAGCAAAACAAAAATCCTCACCCAAAATGCGGAACTTGACACGGGTGGCCTCATCCGCGGCACGCCATTTCTCGACAGCCCCATCTCCGATCATCCGCTGAGCCGCCGCCACGACCAGCGAAGGTCCAATCGCGGCCCACTCGGAGGCGAGGAGCTCCCTGACCCGCTCCTCCGCGGCGGCCCGGTTGCCCCAAGGCCCCTGAGGACGGTCTGAGAGAAGGAGTTCTCGACGGCGGCCTCGAAATGGTCCACTGTGGCCATGGCATCATCGGAAGGCGAGCGCGGGGGACCCTCCCTCGTCGACCGCGCGGCGCGCGCGGCCGTTGGGGCGCGCGAAGAGCGCCCTCGCGGCGGGTCGGAAGTCGGGCGCGGAGACTGCGAGGAAGGCCGCGACGGCGGATGTGGGCGTCGGCGATGGGGAGGCGGGGACGGGCAGCGAGGCCAGGAGTTGGAGGTGTCGAGAAGCGGACGCCGAGACCGGGTTCGGCGGCGAGGCGGCGGAGGAGGACCGCGCGGCGGAGGCGCGGGGCGCGGGGTCGGGTCGAGGGGAAGGGGAGCACGTCGAGGAGCGCGTTGACGGCCGCGAGGGGGACCGAGGGGTCGCCCAGGACGTGGTCCAAGACGAGGGTCGCCTGCGCGTCCGCCGCCTCCAGCCGCGGCATTTTGGGGAGCGCTTCGTGCGGATTGGAGAAGCGGAGGCGGGGATTCGAGCAAGGTAGGGGGCGCAGTTGCCGCCGCGCGGCGGCTTTGCGAGGTTTTGGGGGCTTTGGGGTTCCGGCAAGGAGGAGAAATATCGGTATTTTTTATCAAAAGAAATATCGATATTAACACTGAATAGTCTCGCAACATTTCTCTCATTTTTAAGGCTAACGATGGTTTGTGCGGTATAGTTTCAGTGGTAGAAGACATTGCTATGCAAAACACGCATTGACAGACACAGTAAAAACAAGGTTACCCACCATACTCGCTGCTACATAATCAATAGAAACAGGTCATCAGTCCAAAAAGAAAACAAAAAAATGACAGAGAATCAACGCTTCAGTTTTAGTTAGCCTTCCTTTTTTTTTCCACATCCGTAGTTTTCGTCTTCCTTTTTTTTCACGTCCCTAGTTTTTGTCGCTTTTATGCTAGGAGGATGACTGGACGAGAGAGGCTGTTTGGATTTGTTAACCAACTCTAAAGAGCAACCCCAATAGTTTGCTACTTGCTAAATCTTGTCATTTGGTAAGTGACTAAAACATATGGCAAGTAAAAAATATTTACATCTCTAATAGTTTGTTATTTGTGCTTTGCAAAATTAGAAAATGTGACCCACTCCATCAACTACCGCCCAGTCACAGCCCTGGGTGACGGATCGCCTGGCCCCTGCGCGGCTCCTCGCCTGGTCACGACTCCGGGCATGTATCTTCCAAACATGTCATGTTGTGAAATATTATTGCACTATCTTCCAAACATGTCATGTATCTGTTCTGAAATATTATTGCACTATCTTCTGCTGCGATTTTACTATTCCGAATTATTGCAATCATGGAGCTGCACGGCCATTAGCGAACCTGCCCAATTGCACCTGACGCACCTGACGCACAGAACAATTTTGCGGCCACTAGCACAGAACAAAACAGGACCTGCTGTATCTACTGCAGCACTGATGCACGTACAGATTAACAGAAGAACAGAGCGTACGAGTGAAAGGCCGTGAAACTTTCACCTGAGCGCGGGACCTCAACAGGGTTCGCGATGGCAAGCGATACAACGCCTGCATATTTGCGCGTGCATGGAGAAGGAATGACAAGTTGCTATAGTTTGGAAAGGCAAATGATAAACTATTAGAGCTCCATTTATCTTGTTTTGCTAAAAAATTTAGAATAGCAAGTCCATTTAGCAAATTATTGGAGTTGCTCGTTCTTTTGTCTTGATCCTTTTGACTAACACGGCATTGCATTACATCGCGTTAGACACGTCCGGTCCGGTACCACCGCAAAACAGAAGACGCCTGTCTTGTTCCTCTTGACTGACACGGCATTACGTCGCGTTAGACACGTCCGGTCCGGTACCATCGCAAAACAGAAGACGCGTTCCTCTTGACTGACACGGCATTACGTCCGGTTTCACCAGAAAACAGAAGAGACCGTACCTAATTTTGTCATTTGCGGGCAACCGTCACAGTCCAAAGAGGCCGTACCATAATTTTGTCATTTGCCGACAACCTCTTTTCCGCATGCTCACGGCTCCACTTTTTACACTACGCTGTAATACTATATTATAGTATATAAGCATGCCAAAAGCAAGAAAGGAAGCATCAACCATCCACCGACTCTATAAGCATGCCACATTCTCGTATCTTTCTTTCTTCAACTTTATTCATGTACAAAAGCAAGGCTAGCGATGGCACCTCCTCGGTCTGAAGACTGAAACAGTCTGCTAAACAGAAGGGCGCGAGAGGCATAGCATAAGGCTAAAGCATCTATTTCGGTTGTTGCGCCTTGGTAGGGGCAGCAGCCATGGCACGCAGGCTCTTGCCAACCTCAGTGAAGCTCGGCCTCTCCGAGGGTTCGGCTGACCAGCACTGCTTCATCAGTGACCTCCACTGGGGGTCACAGGACTCGGGCACCGGAGGTCGCAGCGTGTTATTCACGATTCCACCTGAGTGAAATTTCAGGGACAAGAATGGCATTGGATTCCCCAAGTACATAAGATATAATAACAGCATAAGTTATGTGCGTACCTATAATGGCACCATAGTGCAGCTCGGCGTAAGGCTCTTCACCCGTAAGTAGCTCCCACATCACAATGCCAAACGAGAAAACATCAACCTACATCCAAAGAATGTGATGGTGACCCAGGGAAGGGGAACATATATTCCTCCAGACGCAGGTCAAAGAAAAAGGAGTGCACACCATCAGGCCAAAAAGGGTGCAACGGAACAAACCTTTTCAGAGACAAGGCTGCTGCTGCCATTCAACAACTCAGGGGCCATCCAAGGAAGTGTTCCTCTTACTCCACCAGAGATTAGTGTCTGGCATTTGACCTTTGATAAGCCCAAATCACCAACCTACAAAAATAGGAAGGTCATCTTCAAGTCAGAAGGCAACAAAGAATATCAGAGACGCTTAAAACCTTCCATGTTGTTCTGCGAGTGCTGGAACCAACAATTCTCTAGAAGAATTGCGTCCTTGGTATGGCAAAGAGTAGAAGACATTTCTCACATTCAAAGATTGGACACTATATAATAAATATATATTGTGCTCCATAAACACATTCATTCACATGAGTGGGAGTGTGCTTTTGATTTAATACAAGTGAAAAAAGATTGGACCTTACTTCGTCACTTGCTGCCTTAAATAAAGACAAATAAAAAAACCTATAAATTCAAGTATAAGCATAAGGTACAAGTGCATAGTTATCTGATCCCTGTGCATGCACAATTAGGGGGGGTGTTTTATGAAGATAAGCACCTTGCATATAGGCCGTTGAGGATCCCTTAGGTTGACAAGCAGATTGTCACTCTTCAAGTCAAAATGCACTATATTCTTCCCATGGAGATATTCCATTCCAAATGCAACATCCATTGCAATTAATAGACGCCTACGCCGATCAAAGATCCTGCTGATAGAAAAAGATGAACTTAGAGTTGTCATCGTATGAAAAGCATTATGTTGGCATTGAAAAGAGTAGTATACTTTTCATGTCTTTGCAATGCTTGTCGGAGTGATCCATTAGCCATGTACTCCGTTACCGTTGCAACAGATCCACCAGGTCCATCTAGAACAACACCGTAGAAGGCTACAACGTTTGGATGGTGCAAAGATGCAAGCTTGTCTGCCTCATTCCAGAAATCAGTCCTCTACAGACAAAAGAGAAGTTAGAATATGGTGGCTACAATTTAGAACAGAACATTTCATACCAAGCGCTCTTGCTCAGATGCTTTCCCAGCGAAGCATCGATCATTGATTCTCTTTATAGCAACATCAGAACCTCTCCACTTTCCATGGTAAACAGTGCCAAAGGTTCCAGAACCCAGTTCACGCAATTCTTCAAGGTCACTGTTCTTTATTATCTGTTATCAACAAAGTGGAAAATAAGGATAATGCATTTGAAATTTCACATAAAATGTGGAAACAAAAAATATTTAGACATGAACCTGAAGGTTATTGATGTCATCTAAAACTTGAACCCCTTGGCTTGTTTTGTCTGACTGATTGTTCCCTTCATCCTGAACCCAATAGTAAAGCAAAAGATTACAACAAATCAAAGCACAACAAGTTAGGCCAATGAAGATAGAACATCTCCCACCTGAACTTTTACATCAACTACTGCTCCATGTGAATCAATTTGATCCCCAGAGAATGCAGCTGGTTTTTCAGGAAAGGGTGGCTGAAGAACTGATGCTGCTACCCCTTCAGCAACAGCTTGTAATTGCCGCTTAATATTATCTTCTCCAAATCCTTTCAGAAGTAAAAAAAAAGGATGAAAAAAGAGTGGCAAAGGGATTGTTTCTTAGTCTATTATGATTTTGAAATAATATGATAGTAATACTGCCCAAACAGTATAGGATGAGTATACCAACCTTTGTTCAATTTAACTGTGTGGATATCCTTAAAACTTGGGTCTTCTTCTAAGAGTATGGCAGCATGCGTGTTCATATCAGGCATATGACCATCCATATGTTGACCTCCAAAAACAACAGGCTCCTTAGTTAACTTGCTTGGTCTTGGAGGCACTAAAGAAGCATTGCCCACTGCTTTCCAAGGATCCTGATTTGAGAAAAGTGAATCTGTGTAAGCTGGTTCCTGTGTAGCTTCAACCCGATCAATACCAACAGTAGCCTGCAATGGAAATTTGCTACTGCCATTGGGGGGAGCTGAAACCAAGTGATTGGGCATTTCCTTAGGATGCTGTAGAGGTGGTCCAGCAGGAGCCAGAGCACCAGAGTTAGGTGGTTGCACAGTGAACTTTTCATTAGAAACAGGTGGTTCAATTGGAACTCTAAGGTTGCTCTGGACAGGCAGATTGGGTGGTCGCTGGATTATGTCAGGATGGACATTTTGTGCACCAACATCAAAAGCATAAGGCGGCTGCTCACTGTGCCTAGCAATGTTGTCCTCTTGGGTCAAAGCAGGAGCAGTAAAGGCATTTGTAATCCCCATATGATACCCTCCAGCTTGAGATTTGTAGATAGAACTACCATCAATATTCACAGGTGGCTTCCCAACTTTGGCATGATCAATGATACCATGAGTAGTAGAAGGCTTCCCTTGCACACTAGATTCTGGTGGTGCAATAGGACCCAAATGAACTGCTTGCATACGAGCATCGATAGCTCTGGCATAGTCATGCGGAAGATCACGTGCATATTCTCTAAGCAGTTCCGTTGCTGGATGATTTGAATCCTTGTATGCACTGACATCAATGCCTTGTGGGCCATTCACTGGAACTTGTGCTGGCTGCATGCCATAAGAGAACGGTTGCTGCTGGTACCTGACAGGATCTTCAGCCACAGCCGGAGGAGAATGACCCACAAATACGCCATTTGGAGCAGGTGCACTAGACACTGGTAAAGCAATCATGGTGGGTTGAACCGGCACACCTGTATCCGAAGATGCCGTTGCCTGCACTGCAGGTTTTCTGGCAGGAAGAGTCAAATCAAATTGTGCCATCACTGCAGTGTTCCCAGCTCTTGGTTCCGCCACATAGTTTGCAGGAGTTCCTGAGTTTGCACCTGGACTAGACTTGTTGGATGCACTGTCTTGATGCGAGCTGTAAAACATTGGAGCTGCCTCAAGATTGCCTGTTGCACAAGAATTTCCCTGCTCCTGGATAACGCTATCCGAATGGGCATGCGGCAATGCTTTTTGGCACATTGTGCAATCATCATACCTCAACGATGGAACGGTGGCCGAGCTAACCACCACAGGAATTGTGCCTGAGCTGGTCACCACTGGCATGCTTACTGCGCTTGTCATCGCTGGTTGAACACCAAATCTCTGCCTCTGCGCATCATTTGTCTGCAGATGCACAGAAGACAAAGGAGGAAGCTGTGACAGTGGAGTCGGCACCACCCGGTAACTCTGATCAACCTGAGCTTGCACTGGCCTTGTGAACTGCGTGGTCTCCAGAACAGGTTCCGCACCTGCGGAAGCAGGCCTGAACGTACCAATTTGAGCAGCAGTGGTCGCCACAGAACCCGTCGCATGAATACTGGGCATGAATTGGCTCATTTGCACAGGCACATAATTGACAGATTGTGGCACCCCGTGTACACCAAATTGTTGGGTGTTGATGTAGTGTACCTGCTGTGGCATCTGTTGCACATAAGAAGCAGACTGAGGCTGCTGGTGTGGTACATAATGGGTGACTTGAGGCTGTTGCTGGTGCTGCTGCTGCTGCACATTATGTACCACACCAGCAGCAGCATTAAACTGATGAGGCGGTTGGTGCAGCGGTGTTGCATAAGCAGCATTAAACTGATGAGGCGGCAACGTTGATGGCTCTGTCCTAACCAGGATGGGATTTTGGGCAGGGACGCCCGAAGGTGACACCGAGACTGCAGTGAACCCAACCGACTCCGGGAAAGCACTAAGGTAACGGGCTCCGCCTGAATACGAATACTCGGTTGCAACGGACGCAGGCGGCGGCGGTACCGCCCGCGGCGACATACCTTCCAGCAGGCCGCTGTACTCGGACGCCTCGGAGTTGTGCGCGGAGGAACCGGCACTGGCGCCGCTGTCCTTCCGGCGCATGGCCGCGGCCATGGCGTCCGCGGAGACGCAGTTGATGGCGTCGATGTACCGCTGCCCGGACTCGTCCACCGCGGCGGCGAGGTGGTGGTGCCCCGAGCCGCCGGAGGAGCCGGGCGCGTCGGCCCCGGAGGCCGGGAAGAGGAAGACCCGGAGCTTGGCGGAGCCGTCGGGCGCGGCGGCGGCCAGCTTCTCGTACTCCTCCATCATGTTGTCGTGGTCCTCGGGGCCGGAGACGGAGATGAGCGAGTCGAGGTCCTCCCCGGGGAGCTGGTACCTGAGGAGCACCCCGCCGGAGGAGGAGGACGCGGCGGAGGCCTCGTCCACCGCCTCCACCTTCCGCAGGAGCTCCCCGAAGGAGGCGGCGCGCGGGACGGAGATGAGCCGCGTCTGGCCGCCCACGTACCGCAGCGCGCCGTCCCCGGGCCGCGGCGCGATCCGGCCCCCGTAGCTGCACATCAGCTTCACCTTCCCGCCGGCCCCGGACGCCGCCTCGTCCTCGCCGCCGCCGCCCCACGCCCTCGCGCTCGGGCTGCTCGGGTCCCCCGCCGACGCCGCCGCCACCCCCGGCGGCCCTGGTCGCCATCGCCATCGCCGGTCGCCGCCGCCGACTAGGGTTTCCGCCGCCCGCGCGCACCGCCCGCTCGCCGAGGAGGTCCCTGGCGAGGGCGCAACAGAATCCGGAACGCAGGGGGGGAGGGGAGGAGAGGAGGAGCAAGGAGGCCGGAGGCGCGACGCGAGTCTCGCGCGGGGGGTTTTCCTTTCCTTCCTTTCCGCAATCCCCCCACTTTGCCTTTCCACTCTCTCACTCGGTCGGCCTCGGCCCCGCACGGACGCGCGCGGCTCGGCACGGAGCCCTGGCTGTGGCTTATGGCTCCGCTCCACTGCGGCGGCACCGAAAAACGAATCACGGAATCGGCGGTGGGAAACGGAAAAGGCAACGGAAACGGGGCGGTGCGGATAGAGTTCTCCGGGCCCCTCCACTCCCGCGACCTCCCACACTGCAACTTCGTGTCTGACAGGCGCGGTTGCATGACCCATACGCGGTTGATTTGGCAGCCGCGCCCCTCGTCGTCGTATCGCGTCGAGCGGCCGGGGCGGATTAGCCGAGCTAGATCTGGGAGATTTCAGTCAGATTTAGGTCGGCAGATATCTCGGATTGGTTCGGCAGGACGTTGCTAAACACGTGACGTGACGTATCTAGCGCAGGATACGTACCTACCGTCGCAGACGCATAGCACGGTGTTTCGTAATCGATTGAGGAATGAGTGAAAAAAGTTTAAGTGTCAGATAGTCTAATTTCTTCTATTAAAAATAGACTAATAAAAAATACATTATATATTCTATCAAAAAACTATAAGATAAATATATTAATACAAATTAATTTATCGTTAACATATGTTTACTGTAGTATACTACTATTTTCAATCCGCGTATTTTGATATTTAGCAAACACCATGTCAGAAAGTCAGTTTGTGTAATTAGTTATTTTTTTATTTAAATTTAACACTCTACGCATGTTTTCTAAATATTTGATGGATAGATGAATATTTTTTTAGTGAGAACTAAACACCCAAAAGGTGAACGGCGGGTCTCACGTGAGTCCGAGGCACGAGAATGCGGGCGGTGTGTGCTCGTGTTGATTTTTCATAATCTCGACGCACTTTTTGCGTTGCCCAGTCTGGTATGGTGTTTTTCTAACCGTGATGGCAGTAATGTTTGTGCAGACATATACAAATACGAACTAGGGGTAGATTGTACTCACTCAGCCCAACTCTAGGCCGGTTGCAGGAGCTAATTTATTAGTCTCTGTGACACTAGATATTACGGTTTTAGTTTAGTTTATTAAAATAGACTAATTATTATAAAATTAATTTATCAGTCGGAGGATAATTCACGAGATGAATCCATTAAACTAAACTAGCTCATAATTCGATAATATGGTGCTATAGTAAACATCTACTAATAATAATAGATTAGTTTGACTTAATAGATTCGTGTGATAATGTAATTAGTTTTATAATTAATCTATTTTAATAGACTAAATTAGTGTCGTAGCTTCTGAGGCGACACAAACTAAACTTTATCCATGCAGCTAAACACCACGCAACACGCGATTTTTTTACTACTTTTTTGTTGTTGTTTTTTTTTGTAAAGTAACACTGATCGCGTCTGCTAATTTAGAATTGGGCTCAGCGCCTCATCATCATCAGATAAAAAAAAAATCAATCGAGGAGCAGATCCTATCCTACCTTCCTATTGCTAAACACCAATTTTAGCCGACTGATTTCTACGCGAGCATCACTTTATCGTCCTCCGCTCGCTCCCACGCGTGGTCAAACATAAGTTTGCGGTCGATGGTGGCAGACATGCTGCACCACCCCCGCTCCGCCTAGCGGCTAGGAACGCCCGAACAGCGGAGCAGCGCGTGGTGGCGCGCCACGGCGCCGCCGGGCGTCGCGACAAGGCGTCCGCTTGCCACTACCAGCGACTGCCACTGTCAGGCTGCCACGAGTCCACGACTCCTCAGTGACCCAGACCCGTGCGGCCGCAGACGACGCCGAACTGTGCTTCGGCGCGAAGGCAAGCTCGGAGGGGCCGGCGCGTGGCAAGCGCGGCGTGACGACGTGTCCGGGAGCCCGCGGAGCCCCGCGCCTCCGCCTCCGCTACGTGTCATGCCGCGGCTGCATAGAGGGAGTGGGCGCGGGCCAGGTTGGATGGTGTGCCGTCTGCGCCGACAAGCTCGGAGAGCGGACGTCGGCGCAACGAGGATCACTGGTGACGCGCCTCGCCTCCCCGACGTGCGCTTGGAATGCATGGTGTGCCTGTGCCCCGGAGTGTGGGGTTCCAAGGTTTCAACGGCCGCGGAAACACGGCTCAGCATCAGCGTTCCCGTGCGCAAAATCGGCGGAGCACATCTCCTTTTGGACTCGGCGTGTAGTTTATAAAGTAGGGAAGAGTGGAAGACAAGGGATTTGTGCCAGTTGTTTGTTTCTTCCGCGGATAATTGGCCTTGCTTGACCAGCATGTTGTTGGAGCCGCACAGGCCACCCGCAGATCTTTTGGTTCACACGAGACCCAGCAGCGCGAGCATCAGCTCCGTTGCTGACATCTGGAGTAGATCAAAACTACAATTTTTTTTAGACAAAAGGTTTCCCCTGCTTTATTTCCATAAAGCGAACAGACCACAGCGTTCTGAAACCAAAATTCGGTGTTTACACACCACCATTACAAGAGAACCGAACAAAGTCTAAGTGCGACATAGCAGGTCACAGAACACACCATGGAAACCAAACTACATCTCAGATCTCAAAACTGCAATATTCACAAAAGATCCTAGTGACAACGACCACATTCTAAAACGGGAAAGCGAGCGAGCGCACCACCTGGACGATCACGATGGGTCCGGGCGTCCGGCAGTGGGGGCTTGGCTTGGGGCCCCACGCGCACGCGCTACGCCGGCCGGCCAACATCACGTCACCGACGAGTCGACCACCCAGCCGGCCGCGTCCCCTGCCCCTGCTGCCATGTCCGCGTCCCTCTCTCCGGAACCGAGATTACGTGCAGACAAGCCCAAAATCATCTGACGATTCGAGTCCAAATTACGCCTCAGATCAGGTAAATCTCGTGGACCAGTCGTCGTCATTCCCCAATGGCCCCAGTGTACTCCGCTTTCGGCCTCAGAATTCAGAATCCACAAAACCAACCGCGCTTTCGGCTTGGGCATGGTCCGTGGACTGCCGACCTGCGGGCAAGAGCTCTCCCAGCTCGAACGGACGCACGGCACGTTGTCGGACTGAGCCACTGAGGTGAGGGCACGTAGTAGTATATCGCGGCATGGTCGTCCACGTGGAGAGTGTGTTCTCTGCAGACTGCTGCGGGTCTGCAACTGGGCCCCACCAGGGACGAGCTCTCTTGGCGCCGCCACACGCGAAATAGCGTGACCGTGGCGTGCTGGTGTCCGGCGTGTCATGTACAGTACGTAGGAGTAGTATTACCTTGGCCTCGTTCGGTTCGGCCTGAAACATGGCCTGTTTCACCTGGAATTATGGTCTATGTTGTTGAATTTAAAACTGATCCAGAATGTTTGTTCGGATAGGTCAAATCCGGAATAAAATCAGGCGTTTCTAACCTCTATTCAGTCCGGATTGGAGCCACATCTAGGAACACCTGGATTCGAACCAGACCAGGATTCCAATAAAAAAACGGGCCTGTTTTCAATCTGAAAGAAACCAAAAAGGCCTTAATCAGCTTGCCACGCCCAGTCGGCGCGCGCGCGCGGCGGGAGCCCGAGTCCATGGATGGTCGGTTGAGTGGGCGGTGGTAGTGGGCCTCGTGGCCCTGGCCCAGCTAGTGGGTTTCCACGCGGCCCACACAGCTTGGACGACGAGTCGAACGATTCGATAAGACGCCCAGGCTTAACCTTCGTCCTCCACGGCCCGTGCATATAGCTTCGTTGGCCCGTAGACGACGCCGCTGATTTTCACAGGCTGCAATTCGCGGTGGCCTATAAACTGTGCGCTTCACTAGAAGTCTAGAACCAAAATTTGGGCCTTCTTGGGGCTGTGCCATAGCCATGAATGGGCCGGGCCCGGCCAGATAACCCTGTCTGGTTTTCGGAATTTCTGACGGTACAGGAAACTGCAATCTCTCCCCTCCCTCTTCTCTGGCTGGACTCATGAAAAGTGCCAAGCGTCAGAAAGACGTTCATCTGACGCTAGTGCACTTGCCGATCCTCGAGAAGCTCGCGGCCGGGTCCCTGAGCCGTTACCGAGCTACGCGATTGCTCGTTTCCAAATTCCAATACAGCAATTCACAGCATTTTTTTTTTTTTGACAAGGCACAGCAAAGCTTTGAAATCTCAGACACTATGCTAAGACCCATCCGATCGATGCCTGACTGGATGTGTTGTTAGAGCAGCTGACCGGTCTGAGCGGCCGGCCTAGAATATCAAGATCATGGAGATCCGTCCGGTGATCATCGCTGGGCTAGCTAGCTAGGATGGCAGTTAGCTCCCATGAGGCCATGAGCGTAGTCTCGATCCCGATTCCGTGATCGAGCAGAATCAGATTATTATTATAGTACGGGATCAGCGATCATGACGATACACTTTGCAATCATCGCGATATGGTATAGTTGTTGTATGCATAAACAATTCGAGAGCTCAGCAAATAACACACCGCGCCGCTGTCCGGCGAAAAGATAGACGACCGGCTCCCGTTCGGTTAAACCCATACCAGCCGTGGAAACCATCAGCAGAACATAACCAACCAAACGACGGATAGGTCGGCTCCCAGTGGTCTCGCAGGTCACGGTCACATGGGAGACGCATCCCAATCTCATTTTTCTATGCAGTGGAGACCCATGCTTCATCAGTGTCCTCCTATCGGCACCACTTGCTTGTGGCCGCGCGACGATGATGCGTGGACGAACGAGAACGATAGGGAAATGCCAAACAATCGAGACGGGGAACGGGCCGGGCCCGCGGTTAACAATACAACGCCAATGCACACACACACACCGCTGCTGTTGTAGTCGTCGTGCCCGCGCCCGCCGATCGATAGCAACGAGACGTGGGGGCAGGCGGGCAGCCAGGAAATAATTGCGGGTGGGGTTGGGGTGCCAGTGCCATGCCCTGTCTGGGCGGTCCGGCCGCTGCTACCCGGAAGCTTCGGCGAAGGCGCCATGGTCCCTCTCACCAGCAACGGACGACGACACGCTCCGTGCTCACCTCATCATCACACTCCTCAGTCGTTGGGGGTGGTATGTCTGCTACTTTGTCCTGTCAGGTTGGCCCATTCGTTCGTCTCGAGCCGCACGATTGGATCTCACCGATCGAGACCAGCCCCTACCGACTTTGCCTGTTGCGGCTGCGCTGCACTGACCACCTGATCGAGAAACGAAAGCACGGTGTACTCCCTGCCTAGTCTCACTGCAAATCCATGGCGTTTCACTGAAGATTTCTGTCGGGAAAAAAAGAAATTATCCATGCAGTAGTTTCAGCCAGGTGCAGCAACACCCAACTCTCACAGGTCGGCAGAGCGGCGAGATGTTTCCAGAGGTGGCAGTGACAGTTTCACCAGCGAGATATGATTCCAAGTGTGGTCATGTGGCGAGTGGCGTGGCTTGGCCCTGGCACGAAGACCTGATCCGATCCCAATAATTCTCGCAGTCTCCCTCACTCCCAGAGTCCCAGTGGATTTCCTCGCCATCCCGCGCGGGGCCCGCCCGCTCGCCCGCCGCACCAGGTCCCCCATCACCCAAGCCATCATGGTTCGATCCCCTTCCCCGGCATCCCATGTCGTGGCGAGGTAGTTGGCCGCGCCCGCGCCCGCACCCGCGCCGCGCGCCCCCGGCAGGACACGACTGGCACGCTAGTGTTGCTCTCTCCGTCCCAAGATATAAGGCGCGATTTGACTCGGTGCGGTCTCCAAGAATAGATTTTGACCTATAATTTCTCTCATAATATATAATTTATAGAAATAAAAGTTTGATCATTAGAAAGTATTTCTAAATATAAATATAATGCAACTACTTTTATAGTATAAACTTTTTATATGATTAGGCTAATTGTTAGTTAAAGATAAGAAAGTTTGAATTTTGAAATACGTGCGTGTCTTGTATCTTGGGACGGAGGGAGTATTTATTAAAGCGCGGGGAGCCGGGGGCATCCTTGCATCCAGAAGAGGGAGGAGGCAGAGGCACCGCCATCAGATCACTGCTGCTGCTCACACCAGTCGCCCACCCTCCCTACACATACCAGAAGGAGCAAGAAGAAGACGAGATGGCGGACGAGCGGTTGCCTCAAATGGGCGGCGCCCGCATGGCTCTCGCTAGAGCGGCTGCTGGATCCTCCTCGGCACGGAAACGCGCCCGCGGTTAGTTTGCTGCGCTGTGGGCCCCCGGCTCGCCGCGCGCGTGTATTATATTGCGCTTCAGTTTGACAGTTACACGGGCGGCGCTGCCCGCCTTGTGTGGTGGTGTCGTGTCGGTCCTCGGTCGTCGGTCGATCGTTGCTGCGCACGGCGGCGGCTTTGCGTTGCGGTAATAGAGGGCCGGATCGAGGTGCTGCCCTGCGTGGATGGTCATCATGGCCGGGATGCTCCCCGGCGTGGAGTGCGCGCGGCGGCGGCGGCTCCGGCAGGGAGGGGCCGGGGCGGGGGCGGCGGAGGCGGCCGGCGGCACCAGGCGGTCCTCCTTCTGCCTGTACGCGGCCGGCCACGGCGGCGCTGTCGCCGGCGGCAATTCTGGCAAGGTACGGTCGAGGATCACACCAATCATCAACACCGATTGCTTGCTTTGCTTGTGTTGTCAGCCGTCACCACGGCGGGGTTGATTTTGGTTTGTTAATTTGGGAGCTAGCTTTCCAATTGTTTGCAGCAGCGGAGCGTCGTGATGGAGATGATCCACGGGTGGACGCTGGACAGCAATGCCCGGGAGGCCAAGGAGCGGCTGGACCAGAAGCTGATGAGGAGCAAGCGGGAGGCCGCCATCAAGAGGTAGGTGGACCTGCCAACCGACGCGACGCGACACGACTCTCCAGAGGTCGTTCGTTTGTTTGTTCCGTGGCAGCAGCAGCCGCGGCCTGAGCCACCAGCAGATTCCTAAGGAGGACTTGTCGTCGTCTGTCTCGCAGGCATCACAGCACGGGGAGCATCAAGCTGAGCAGGCCGCACCGAGGCGGTGGTACCGGTACGGACGAGCGCGGCGAGAGCTCGGCGATGTCCGGCGTGCAGCGGGAGGTGTACTCGAAGAAGGGCGTGATGCGGCGGCTGATGCGGTGGAGCCGGCCGCGGTGGGCGGCGGCCGAGCAGGCGGAGTGCGCGGTGTGCCTGGACGAGTTCCGCGCGGGCGACGTCCTGGCGCACCTGCCCTGCGGCCACCGCTTCCACTGGGCCTGCGCGCTGCCCTGGCTCGAGGGCACCTCCCGCTGCCCCTTCTGCCGCGCCGCCGTCGACTCCGCCGCCGCCAGCGGCCAGCAGTAATAATCCCCACGGGAATGCACCGGAGCCTAGGAGTCTTGCCCGCGGGGGCCGGAGGGGGTGCTGCCTAGTAGTCGCTGTCGACACCACCTCGGCACGCCAGCAGCCATGCCGTCGCCACGTACGCACGCTAGTGGAGTGGTGACTGGGCTTCTGTGGCGCACGAAGAACCCGTGACCGGGGGGAGTAGGGTGCCTTTGCCGGTTTTGCACGCTTTGGGCGCAAATAGGCTGTGCCGTTTGCCCCTTTTGCCGTGTCCTCCCTCGCGATCGCGAGCAACTGATGAGCGTTTTTTTTTGTTTTTGGTGTTAGGGGTTCCTGTATGCATGTGAAAAATGGGCGTCTGATCTAGAAAAAAAAAATGAAGAAGTGTAATTTAGATCAATCGCCTCTCTGTACATTGTTGTTACTTTGAACTTACTAGTAATAATAGCATGTGTTTTGCTCGGTTCAAGATAACGCAGCTCTGTTGCAGGTCCCTTTAGAACGCAATACTCAGGATCTTGTTCCTCCCTAATCACACAACACAGGATTCCAAGTTCGAACTGATTTTTTTTCCTGTTAAAATTCCTGCAGTATTCTCGCGGAATTTATGCTTTTTCCCAAAGGATGCTGATGCATGATCGTGATGATGCCCCATTTTGTTGGTGATGCACACATGCCTACATGTGCTAGTGGTTGGGTTGTGGGTCTGCACTGCCATGCTTGGGGTCTGCAGAATGCAGGACTGCAACGCAACGGTTTCCCCGGTCCTCCCACAGACTTCTGTCTGTGCGGACTGCTGACCTACTAGTAGCTGCAGCCTGCAGGAGGCCAGAAACCCAGCCGAACTCTCACCGTTCCACTTCCAGTGCGACTGCGACTGCGACTGGTCCTTCCTACCACTACCACAGCAGAGTGCCGGAGGAGACACGCTTGTTTTTCCGGTTTCGGCTCTTCCGTGCCCGTGCAATAATCTACCTGTGGCCTGGCCCCCAGGTGTCACGTGCCCTGCACCCGGAGCGGCAGTTCTTGTCGCCACGCCTGACGCCCGTAATGGCGCATGCATCACGTCTGTTTCGATGGCGCCCCCGCCCGCCTTCACCTTCACCACCCGCCTCCACACACACACCCCCCGCCCCCTAACTCTAATGGCGGTGATTGATCGAAATGGCTTGTTGGTGGTGCGCACGCAAGTGGTAGAGCTCGATAGTTATCATCTCCTTATCAAAAAAAAAAAAAAGTTATCATCTGGAGACGACCTATACCCATTACCTCGTGTCCAAAGCTTCCAGGTGTGCGCTTGTCGCTGCCGTTGGCTAGTTGGCGATTCCATTTATTGCAACAATAATGGAGGAGACTTGCTGTCTACTCTGAAAGTCTGAACCATGCGGATTGCGGAACCAGATCGGCTTCCTTTCTCATTTCTTTCTTCCTCCCAAGCCCGAACGAAAGAGAGAGCCGGTTGTTGCTGGGCCATGGGCCCCGGAAACGCGTATGCCGATGGGCCATCCACGTCTGGCTGTCCGCTGCTGCTATATGGAGCCCGTTAGAAGGTCGAGATTGAGACGTTTCATCTCCGAATTTAGGGGGTGTTTGGTTCACACTCCCTAAAGTTTAGCCACTAAAGTTTAGTCACTAAAGTTCCAAACATCCCCACTAAAAATTACTTTTAACACTACAACTCTAGTGACCTCCACTAAACTTTAGTGACTAAACTCTAGGGGGTGAGAACCAAACACCCCTTAGTCCCAAACGGAAACTTTAACAGGAGGTGAGCCGGGGCCGTCCATATAAAATCAGGGGGTGTTACACAACCTTGAAAACATACTTACCTGGACGGGGTCCATAGATAATCAGAAAGATCTATTGCCTAGATCGATGATCCACATTGCACGTGGTGGAGGTATTGGTCTACACTCTCCTCGAAGTAGGAGAGTGGACGTCATAATTTAATTTGTGATAGAGGGGATACGCGTTTGCACGGCCCCTACTATACTAGTCTTACAACTTGAGGTAAAAATAAATTTTCATCAATCCTACAACAACTCGGAAGGTGCGAGTGAAGATTAACCGAATAAAATGTAAACTGCTCAGATAGGTATAACAACTTGGCATATTGGTGCATGTACGTGTGGGACAAATATTACTAGTGTATCGTCATGATTATACTCAACTATTCGTGCATGCTTGTGTTTTCACTAAAATGGGTGACCAATAGTTTGTTGTCAGATACTGGGTATTGATAGGATTATGCTAGCGGTTATCGTGTGAATATTGCTACTCAATTTTGTTAATATATAGGTAGGCTAGATGAAAATATAATATCTTCTTGGTCCAGAAATAGGAGGTTCAAAATTTCTAGCGCAGGTTGTGATCATCTTTGGTAGATTGCAACCAATCTAGTAGTTTGGGATGTTCATACTGGCTGAATTACCCATTAATTATAGCGCCTAACTAGTGATTTCGTAGTTTGCACCAGATTATTACTTATTAGTTATGTGCACCAATCTGCCGAGAAGACAAACACGATTGATTAAAGAATTAACCTAATTAATGAGACTATCTATATATGTATTTATTATGTATTTTCTCTCGTGTGAAGCAAATGTCATGGAAACAAAATCGACTCCAACAATGATCTATGCAATAAAAAGTGGCACCTACACATAAGCTTCATTCATTTGAACTTATCAGACCTATTGTTGGCACAAAATGTGGCGCACTATGCCTCACACACAGCAAGCCCGAAAGCGTGGCTTCAATCGGGTGCCTGGACGATTTGAAATCCGAAGACGTGTCAGTCGGTTTGATCTGAAAACCAACAAAGGATAAAACTATGAGAATAAAACTGGAACATGCCGGGTGAGACCAGACAGTTCCATATTTACGGCCCTGAAGCCACTTTCGATGACATACAACTATAGAAGCTGTTTGCCAAGCATGTTTATAGAATTATTCGGCTAATATAGAAGAAAGCATATGAAAGCATTGATTGCCGAATACACGTATAAGAAAAGACATGCTTAAACAAATAAGAATAAACTATGAATCGATGAATAACCAAGCTCAGCAAACTAGCCGAATTGGGGTCCATGGAGAAGGAACATGCAAACAAACACGATCAAACTAATCTAAAACCTACATCTGCCGCACGATACCTAGTTTTATCAAAGCTCAAGCATGATTGACATGTATGAACCCACAACACGTAACAATCTAGATTTAGAAGTTATTTCGGCCATTATGATCATGCAATCTATAAGAGATGTCACGAAAACAACGATTATTGGAGCATAAGTAAACTTGTAAAGAAAGACCGAACAAAATCAATCTAGATTGGGCAAAAGAGTGTTACAAAATTAATTAAATCATGCAACACATAATAACTTAATGAATCTATTAGATCTTGCCAAATCTAATAGAGCCGATAACTATCTCGCTTTTGCTAAACATATCAAATAAACGCCTGCCGCACGGTATTTACTCATAAGCATAGCATAAGCAAAGACTTCTTGATTGTTGACATAGATCCGCCGCACGATCTTTGGAAATAAACAAGACTACTTGCATCATATCTAAATCCACTGCATGATACTAGACATGATAACAAGGTTGTCGGGACTTACGGAGGTCGACAGATCGATGATTCCTCTCGAAAAACTCGACGACACGACAAAGGACTCGAAGATGGCACGGGGCCGATTTGTATTGATATGGTTGTGAACCCTTTTTACAATAGCCAAGGGTTTATATTTATACCCTGGACGCAATACAAGTCCTAAGAGGACAAAACTATGAAATATTAAAGGAAAATACAATATTTTTGGCCTTCGACTCCCTTCGGAATCTTCATTGCCTTAATTGTCGCAATTTTGTTGCCCGATCAGCTTTGCTACCGTCGCTTCAACGGAAACCCCCCTTTTCTCAGAATAGCCGAACGCATAAGGAGTTGCTGAATCCTTGGAAACTAGCCAACCGCATGGATACTTGCCGAATGCCTCATACGCTCATCTCCGCACACTGGCCCATCTGTCATCTCTTTATGCGTGCGAAAATCTGGTGTTAACACATGCCCCCTAATTTTGGGATAAATATTTATTCCAAAATTCTTTTCTCCCGTACTACTGACGTGGAACTTCCGAAAGCATCCACTCTCGTGGAAATTTTGCGTGTCATAATTGCCTTGCCTGCCGATTCACCTTCCAATGCACCCTTTGGGGTCTTTTTAAGTCACCCTTCACTCCGTTTCGGCTTACACTTTCAAACTCCCCTGTTTCAATCTCAAAACCAAGAAAAACCCTTCTTCTCCTATCATCAACCTAATCCACTCTAGAAGATGTCTTCCCTGGCGAGCAAAACAGCTCCGAGCTTGGCGCTTCCAGCGACATTCCAAGAAGAGGTTGCTCTCTTCCTATTTTTTTTTTGTTTCAAAATGAATGCAACCGGGCTTACTTACTTTTGTTACTTTTGGTCCGACGATGATATGATTTCTTCTCCGAAAACCTGACTCAACAGGTCATAGACCTTTCAGCTTGAATCGGAGAAAGGATGCAGGAGATTACACGAGTCTCCCCAGGGAGCGTTCGGCGCTCAGAATCGGGCCGCCGGTGAAATATTTTCATCCCCATTTCCGTCTTTTGTTTCCCCCTCTTTCTTTTACTCTCACTCTTCTCCCTTTCAGCTCTGGAGGGCAAAACTTCATGCTTTTGAAACTGCCGTCGCCAGCTTGCCATACGGCATGACCCCCAGCGGGTACGCAACCTTGGCATCTGGTGCACGAGGTCAACCGAATCCTTCACATCTCCAGTGCTGGCATGGGATATGGCACAACGCTTGCCTTCAACGCTGTACGGATTCACTCCTGTGACACCCTGGTGTCAAGCACTGCATTAGGCACTGCAATTAGCCACTAAGAAAGCATAAGCAATGCATTGCATCATTTCATGTGTAAAAGTATGCCTTTGATCTTTTGTTGTTTATTTGAAATTGGATTTCTATTTGACTTGATGCTTTGATTTTGGCTTTATTCTTGAGGAGGATTTATAAATGTTTTCAGAAAAAGTGTTCTATATAAAAGTTGTAGAGAAAATATTTTGAGCAACTTTTATATTTGGGTCAAAGCCTGGTTTGAAGTTTTTCAAACTGTTTTTGAGAAGTCAAACTTTGGAAATTTCTGGAAAAAGAAAAAGAATGTTTTTCTTTCCCGGCGCCACCCTTTCGGCCCATCCGGCCTTTCGGCCCGCTTCCCCGCCTCGCCCAGCGCTCGCCGCCTCGCCCGCGCGCGCGCCCGCCCGCGCACCGCGCGCCGGCCACCTGACACGGCCGCGCCGTACGCCGGCCGGCTTGCCGCGTGGCGCCCCTTCTCTGCGCCAAATCCCGCCGACCCACTCCCTCTCCGATCTTCTCCCACCAGAGCACGCCAGCGATCTTCGCCGGCCACTCCCGCGCATCCTCGTCTGCCGAGCCGCCTGCCGCCGCCCGCCGCCGCCTCGCGACCGCCCGCCCCCGCCGCAGCGACCCCCGCCGGCCGAGCCACCAAAAGCCCGAGCACTCCACCCTCCGCTCCTTCCCTCACTCACTCGCGCACTCACTCTCGCTCTCACTCCCCACTCTCCCCGCGCACGAAGCAAACTGAGCACTCTCCGCTCGCTGCAACCACCGCCGCAAGGCCCCTTCCCAAATTCCAGTCACCACCTCCATCACCGCCGATTAACCCCGGCCACTGCCCCGCCTTCGTCTCGGACACACGGTGCGCACCCCCGCGCCACCGCCGAGCCTCCCCACGCCACGCCGAAGTCCGAAGAGCCCCGCCGCGGAAGCTTTCAGCGCCGCTCGGAGCCCGGAGCCGTTCGTCCCCGACCCGAGCTCCACCGCCTCCCTTCTTCCTCCTCCAGCTTCGCCAAGCCAAGGCAAGGTGAGAACACCAACTAGCCCTAACGCTACCGTTCCCTATCTCTCTGTTCACCACGGCCGAGCGCCATTGCCGCCATCGCGGACCTCACACGTGGCCAGCACGCACCAGCGCACCTCCGGCCAAACCATCACCCCTAGGACTCCCCTCTAGGTTCACTGAGTCTCACACGCCCGCCAGTTTAGCCGGCGACCGCCGGAAACGGCGTAGCCGCGCGATGCCGCCGCCGCCGTGGCTGCCGCTCGCCGCCGGCACGCTACGGCCGTGCGCTGGCCAAACCACTGGTACCGCTGGATGCGCCTCGTTGAGACGAGTCCGCCGGGCCCAGCCTCCCCGCCGGCGACCTCACCGACGGCGAGAAATCGCCGGACCAATCCCTCCCCTGTTTCCGTCTCGTCCGAGCCCCGAGCCAGGCCTAGCCTCGAACCAGGCCTCTCGACGAGCGTGCGTTCTTCCGTCCTCTCGTCTCGCCCGAGCCCTCGAGCCAGGCCTCAGCCTCGAACCAGGCCTCGGACGAGCGTGCGTTCTTCCGTCTCGCCCGAGCCCTCGAGCCAGGCCTCAGCCTCGAACCAGGCCTCGGACGAGCGTGCGTTTTTCCGTCTCGCCCGAGCCCTCGAGCCAGGCCTCGGCCTCGAGCTCGGCCTCGAGCAAAACCTCGGGTGCGGTCTCGTTCGAGCCAGGCCTCGCCGATTCGCTTTCCGCCGTGCCCCGAGCCCGAATGGTTCTGCTGACCCACGGGTCCCGCGCGTCAGTCCCTTACCGATCCATAGACCGAGTTCTCGCAAGCCAGCCGGAGAAGTTAAATGTTTTTCTTTTTCGGTTTAATTTCCAGAGATGCTTGTTATTTTTGTGTAGCCTGTTTTATAAATCCAAATGAAGTGCTTCCAGTTTTATTAGCTTTCTTATGAATAGATCTATCATGGGAAAATATGAATGTATTTTTGATAGCAGTTTATTTTACTGTTTTCATTTATTTCAGTTTATATGCTTTTGTTTAAAAATGATTATAAGTGTTTTCTGGTTGAGATAATTCCTGGAAAATTTTGTGTAAGTTTATTATACTGTTTGGCACCTGTGAAAAATATATGATGCACTGTTTATGTAGAAAAAGTTACGGTTATAGTTAAAAGTCTCTTTTTGCTGATTTCTTAGAATAAGTGTTAAGGTTTTTATATGTTGAAATAAAATATGGGAAAATTTGTACAGTCTTGGTGTGTCATGAAGAGTCTGAGAAAAATATAAACTTGATCTGTTTTATGGAAAAATTTGTAGTTGCTTTACAACTGTGTTTTTTTTGTATAGATCTTTAGAAATTCATGTAAGAAAATATATGATGGTTCTGGTCATGGAATTTTCTGAATAAATATGAAATGTGAAGTAGAATCTGGGAAAAATAGGAAATAGAGCTATGCACTCTTTTACAGTAGGGTTGTAGTTCAAAGTACCTTTTTTTTAGGCAGTTTGCTTGTCATTTTTGTTTCTGCAGCTCTGTATTTTATCTTTGGCTGAAACTTGTTCAGTAGAGTCCAGCAAGCGTGATTTACCTTCTGGAATTTTTGTGGATTTTTCTGAGCCCAGAAAAATACACTTGCAGTTCAAATCTGAGTTTCCTTTGATGTATTTAAATAAGAAAGAGTTGAATACTCAGATTTTGTTTTATGAAATAAATGAGATATTGCCCCAAGTTAAAAGTGGTTCAACAAGTTGGCTTTGTTGGTTTGCAAGAGTTTTCTTTTCATGCCACTTCATCTTGCACCGCATTTATTGAATTATAAATTCATCGCATGCAATAGGATCGACACTCCCGGAGCCCCACCAAGAGCAGGAGCCAAGCGTCGAGCCGGAGATCCAGGAGCTCCAGCAGTCGGAGGAAGCAGACCCCGCGGCCGACACTAACCTGCCCGAGTGCCCCTCCCACGAGGCCTCGGTTTTCACTCAAGGCAAGCCCCGGAGCATTCTAAGTCTCCCAGTTTTTATAATTAATTTACTTGAGTCCTTTATATTGTGATGCATTAGGTATAGGAGTTGATTGAATCCTATTTGTTGCATTACCATTCCTTGATTATTGATTATTACCTGCCTTGTTATCCTGCTACTACTTGCTACTGCTTATAATGTAGAATTGCTTAGCCTGCTTAATAAAAGTAGTAGTTAAGGATGTTTCCGTAATACCCCGATGGGTATTGACCGGATCACGGTTGGCTATATTTGCTATCGTGGAAAAGAACCTGAGTAGTAATGAAATACGGTCAACTGGAAGGCAAGGCACAAGTTTGGAAACTTGGGGCAGTCCGTCCGTTGGATCGTGTAGGTTTGTATCGATGTTGGCCCTCGTTCATTTTTGAACGCGCCCTTTTACTTAGGGATATGTCGGTGCCGTAATCATCGACCCCAAAGCCGGTTAGAAGCTGTTCGGGCCGTCTCAACCCGTGTCGTGCCCTCTAGTACGGAAGTTGCGATCTGCCGCGTGAGGCCATCGCCAGACTCTGATTGGGCGGTCCGTGCTTGAGCCGCGACGATTACCACCACGAACAAGCGTCGAGCGGTTGCCCAATGCATGGACCCGACGGGGAAAGTGTGGGCTGGTATTAAAGGTCTTTCACCAGCTGGTTTGGAATTCGATTCGAGTCGCCGTCTCCCCCGGTTAGTGGGAAACTATGACGAGCTTCACCACGATACAACTCCATGTGATGTTTAAAGGTTCAACTAAAATGTGGATAAGTCAACTGGATATGGTTATATTATTGTTTGTTAGATTCAAGTGAGTGCTCTAGTACAGGTAATAACCTAGAACTAAGGAGTAGGTTTAAAAAATAACAGCTCACCATAATCATTAATTATTCCCTTATCTGAATTTGAGCCTTTCGCAACTAAAAGATCCCAGCTCCACCTCAAAAGCCTTGCATACCCTTGGAGTCTTTTATTTTCAGTTAGACGGGTAAGTCTAGCTGAGTACATTCCCGTACTCAGGGTTTATCCCGTTTGTTGCAGATGGCCAGGTCTACTTTGGCTATTGTAAGCACTGCCTCTACCCAGTGGAAGGTGATGAGGAGTAGGCCCAGGGCAGGGTCGTCAAGAAGCTTTCCTCCTTCTTTTGCCAGACTGAGACTACTGGTGGCACACTATCTTAAAAAGGAGGAATGACTTGTGTTGAGTGGGTTTATCAAACAATGTTTTATTTGGACCACGTTTGTTGTGGTCGTGTTTTAAACTTATTCAAGCTTCCGCACTTTTAAACTCAATATTGTAATAACTCTGTTTTAAATTCCGCACTCTGATGTTTTAAATTCGATTTCGTTTCGCTGTGATGTATCTTTACGAATGTAACCTTGAACGATGCGATCCTGTATGTTATGGTGTTAGAAATCCTTCGTGATTTCCGGACTACCGGGGTTATATGGGTTCAAGTATGAGTCGAAGTCAGACGGATTTGGCTAAGATAATACTTGAGCTCTTATCGCCAGGTCGGTTCCGCCACAGCTGGTATCGGAGCATGGTTCAAGTGATTACCTTCGTAAAGAGCTATTTTCGAACTAAAATGGGTATTTCAAATCTATTTTCAAAACTATTTTAATTACTAAGTGTGCCCAGTCTCGTCCTTAAGCCCTATACTAGGATTCAGGTGGCTTAACTGCTCTTAACAGGGTTCAGGGTTTTGCTTCATGCTGGATCTTTATTGCTGGTCCATTCTCGGGAAAAGAGATGCGTCGATTGCGAAAACATGCATAAAATGATTTTGTGAGATATGAGAGCATGACCGTCAACCGTCGGTCTAGGTGAGAGTTCTTATACCAAGTATGTGCGAGCTCCACGCAGACACATATGAGGGTATCAATGATTTTAAGGGTGATTTCTATTGGTGCATGGTGTTTAGTTGGCTTCTATGTATTTTGCGCATATTGGCCAATACTCAGTTATTTTATCATTGGGAATTTTGTTGGGCTGAAATGAATCTTCTGCAGGTACACTAACTATGCGAACGAGTAGAACGTGTAGATAACGCATGAGAGATCGATTCTTGCCACCGACTAGAACGTTAGGACTTACGAGTCATTAATAGTGAGTGAGAACGTAAGTACGATCATGCATCATGTTTAAATTCTTGCATTTGCATTACCTCCCCTTAATTAAAAGTTGTCTCTTTTCTATAAAATTTGCCAACTTAATATCTGT
Organism: Coix lacryma-jobi var. lacryma-jobi; assembly: GCA_009763385.1. Taxonomy (NCBI): domain Eukaryota; kingdom Viridiplantae; phylum Streptophyta; class Magnoliopsida; order Poales; family Poaceae; genus Coix; species Coix lacryma-jobi. The sequence goes on from CM019824.1 coordinate 164,874,871, forward strand.
CTCACGAGAGTTCGAAACCCTTTGTTTCTACAGATGGCCCGAACCAAGTTGACTGCTCGCAAGGCCACCGGAGGCAGAGGAGTTCCGCGTCATCGCTTGGCCACCAAGCTGACCCGGAGGACGTTCCTGACCTACTTTGGGTTGCCGACTATCCTTTGGAGGATTTTGCAGGCCGTTGGCTACGAGGAAGGACAGGAGCCCAGATACTCATGGCAGAAGGAGATTTACGGGCAGGATTCCTTGGTCATGGTGGAGATCAAGGTCAAGGCTCTACCTGCTAAGCCCACTGGACAGGATGGACAGAGGTCACCAGAGGCACATGTGCCAAGGATGGAGCCAACAGGGCAGCATACCTAGTGCTGAAGGATATCATCGCCCGTTTCCCCGCCGACTTAGCCAGTGCGATGGCAGGAGTGTTTCCCCGTGGATCACTTTTCCCATTACGCTGGAAGCAGACTCCAGAGTCAGCCTTGACAGGGAGCCCTGAGGAGCGTTTCTACTGCGAGACACCTGCGATGAGCGCCACTGGAGCTCTGTTGGGTGTATGTGAGAGTTTGGAGCACACTCTCGAGAGCGTGTCCTTCACCCTCACCGCCACCTACCAGAGCAAGAGGAAGCTTCAGGAGGACTTCGACGCTGAGGTTGTCGTCTACAGGAGAGGATTCAGCAGCTCACGCTTGAGCGCGACGACGCCCGCACCACTGCCGCAGCTCAGTCTACCGCCAGGACAGTCGCCGAGCAGATGTACCTGACCGCATCTCTGCAGAGAGATGAGGCCCGTGCCGCACTTGACCACCTCAGAGAGGGAGCCCATCTTCTGGTTCAGCAGATCAACGCACAGCAGGTCTACATCGAGCAGCTCCACGAGGCCGTCCATGAGTTCCATCATGCACAGCACAGGAGGCAGCAGCACCAGCAGCTCCCGCAGCAGAGGCCCCAGATCCCCAGGACGGAGAGGTTCTTGGTCCCGACGCCCCACCAGAGGAGGCTCATGCAGATGAGCCTATGATCGATGTTTGACATCAGGACGCCGCATCCGCCGCTGGAGATCCCTGAGCGCTAGTTTGTTAGAGATCGTTTTCTTTTGTATAGCTTGAGCTTGCTCGCTAAGTGATGTAATGATCCAAACATGTGATGGTTTTATGTTTAACTTATGATGGCATGTAATGGCTTTTGGACAAAGTCCGGACTTCGATCCGGCACCTCTTTTATGGAAATCCGTCGTTTGCATGTCTAATTCCAAGCAATTGTTCTGTGATGTTGTATGGAGATGAGTAATTATACTTGGACGTGTGCTAAATTTCCGAATTTATGTACAGCACAGTATTTATTCATGATCGGTGTAACATCACCTAATGATTGCTTATTAATGGGATATGCAGATGCCGGCACACACCCGCAGCCAGCGTGGGCAGGGAGCAGGACCGGAGGAGAACTTGCCACCTCCCCCGCCGCCGCCAATGACGCCTGAAGCGTTCTTTGGCCAGTTTCTGGGAAGCCAAAGGAACATGGAAGAAATGCAGAGGCACATGGAGGCCACCCTCCGCAACATCGCCAACAACACCGCGCAACAGCATCAGCAGCGCCAAGGCCCGGAGCCCAATCAGTATAGCTCCTACCGTGACTTCTTGGACACTCGTCCTCCAGTGTTCAAGGAAGCCACTGAGCCGCTCGAAGCTGATGAATGGCTCAACTCTATCACACAGAAGTTCCGTCTGCTTCGTCTGACGGAAGAGCTTAAAGCGGAGTATGCCGCTCACATGTTGGAAGGACCCGCAGGTTTGTGGTGGACCCAGTACCGTGCATCTCTGCCAGCTAATGCACATGTTACTTGGGATCAATTCTCTACTGCTATGCGCAACCACTACATCCCTAGTGGTCTGATGGAAATGAAGATTGCCGAGTTCATGAGGTTGTCCCAGGGGACCAGGTCCGTATCAGAGTACCTCCACAGCTTCAACAATCTGGCTCGCTATGCCCCAGATTTTGTAAATACTGAGGCCAAGAAGATTGCCAGTTTCAAGCGTGGCATGAATGCCACAATGCTATCCAAGATGGGTAACAGTCACCGCACCACCTTCAGTGACTTCGTCAGTGACTGTCTGAATCAAGAGGCCAATGACAGCCGGCTAGCAGCAGAGACACGCCGCCGTGCGAATGAAGGAGGTTCGTCCCAGCAGAGGACCACTTTCGGAGCACGCGCCCCGTACCGCCCGCCTGTCACTGGAGCAAGGTACCGACCCCCACAGAGGAAGATCACCACCAACCGTCCCCGTCCCAGCTTCCAGAAGCCGTACACTGCCCCCATGATGCAAAACAAGAGCAAAGCAGGAAATGCAGCAGGTCCCAGGACTCCGTACGTAATTGGCCCATGCTACAACTGTGGTCAAACCGGACACCTGTCACGTCAGTGCCCTCGACCGAAGAAGCAGTACACTCAGCCCCAGCCTCGTACCGGTCATGTGCACCACACCACTGTGGAAGAAGTGCCAGAAGGAGAGCCTGTCACCGCTGGTACGTTTCTTGTTAATCAATGCCCCGCAGTTGTGTTGTTTGATTCTGGAGCATCACATTCTTTCATAAGTGAGAATTTTGTTTTGAGAAGTAATCTTGAGTTGATAGAGTTAGACCGGGGATATCAGATAAGTTCCGCCGGAGCCGTTCTCTCCGCGCGAAAAATGGCTAAAGGAGTGGAAATGATCTTTGGGGATAAAAAGGCCATAGTGGACCCCATAGTCATTCCTGGTCTAGGTTTGGACATAATCTTGGGAATGGGATGGATGAAACTATGGAAGGTTAATCTAGACACCGCAGAGAGAATAGTGTCCATGGTTAGTCCTAGGAATGGATCTTCTTTTCGGTTCAAGTTACCCCGAAACCCCATGAGATTGGAGAGTGTTGTTCAATATCACGGCAAAACAGATAGCTGAGATCCCAGTAGTATGTGAGTTTCCGGATGTCTTTCCTGATGAGTTGCCTGGTTTACCGCCTGATAGAGATGTGGAGTTTGCCATAGAGTTAATCCGGGAACAGCACCTATATCCCGAAGACCGTATAGAATGCACGCCAAAGAGTTAGCAGAGCTTAAGATTCAATTGCAAGAGCTTTTGGATAAAGGTTTGATACGCCCTAGTTCGTCGCCTTGGGGATGTCCCGCTATCTTTGTGAAAAGAAAGATAAGACTCTGAGGATGTGTGTGGATTATAGGCCGCTTAATGCAGTAACCATAAAGAATAAGTACCCCTTACCCCGGATTGACGTCTTGTTTGATCAGTTGTCTAAAGCAAAAGTGTTCTCCAAAATCGACCTGAGGTCAGGTTACCATCAGATCAAGATCAGACGTGAGGACATACCAAAAACAGCTTTCTCTACTAGATATGGACTGTACGAGTATCTGGTTATGTCTTTTGGGTTGACTAATGCACCGGCACATTTCATGTACCTGATGAATTCCGTCTTCATGCCAGAGTTGGACAAGTTTGTCGTAGTGTTCATCGATGATTTTGGTATACTCTGAGAATGAGAAGGATCATGCTGAGCATCTACAAGTTGTTCTGACCCGACTTAGAGAGCATAAGTTGTATGCTAAGTTCAGTAAGTGTGAGTTTTGGTTGAAGAAGGTACCTTCCTTGGTCACGTCCTTTCAGAGGAAGGAATCTCTGTAGACCCTTCTAAAGTACAAGAGGTTATGGATTGGCAAGCACCCACGAGTGTTTTTGAGGTTCGCAGCTTTTGGGTCTGGCCGGATATTACCGTCGGTTTATTCCGGATTTTTCAAGAATAGCCAAGCCTATGACCCGTTTGACACAGAAGAACAAGAAGTTCGAATGGACTCCAGAGTGTGAAACAGCTTTCCGCACTCTGCGAACGTTGTTGACTTCCGCACCAGTTTTGGCTCAGCCAAACTTGGAGGAACCTTTTGATGTGTTTTGTGATGCCTCCAAGATTGGACTCGGATGTGTACTCATGCAAAATGGAAGAGTTATCGCCTATGCTTCTCGTCAGTTGAGACCACACGAAGAGAATTACCCCACTCATGATTTGGAATTAGCAGCCGTCGTGCATGCACTCAAGATTTGGAGACATTACCTTATGGGAAATCTATGTCATGTGTACACGCGATCATTAAAAGTCTGAAGTATATCTTCACCCAGCCGGAGTTGAACATGAGGCAGAGAAGATGGTTAGAATTAATAAAGGATTACAACCTTGAAGTGCATTACCACCCCGGAAAAGCGAACGTTGTAGCCGATGCTTGAGTCGCAAGACTCATTGCAACTCCCTACAACCACTTTTGGAGGATAGATTTAACCTATGCACCCCCGTTATGCTGAAACAATATCACTCTTCAGTGCACTTGGAAAGCGACATCATAGAGGGACAGAAAAATGATGCAGAGATTGTCAGATTAAGAAGAGGTTAGAAACCAGTAGTTCGTTGAACTTCAGAACGGGACGAGCAAGGAATCTTGTGGTTAAACCAGAGGTTAGTCGTTCCTAAGAATGCAGAGCTGTGAAAGGAAGAATCTGGGTGAAGCTCACAATTCAAAGGTCTATCCACCCGGAAGTAGTCAAGATGTATCAGGGTTTGAAAACCAGATATTGGTGGTCAAAGATGAAGAAAGAAGTTGCAGCCTATGTCGCCAGATGTGATTACTTGTTGCAGAGTAAAGGCAATACATCTGAAACCCGCCGGACTATTACAAACCGTTTATCGATTCCAGAGTGGAAATGGGAAGAGATCAGTATGGACTTTATCACAGGTCTTCCCACTACTCAAAAAGGGAATGATTCGATTTGGGTTATTGTGGATCGGTTATCTAAAGTGGCTCACTCATACCAGTCAAAACTACCCACCGACCGCATCAGTATGCAGACCTGTACATACAGAATATCTTGAGATTGCATGGGATTCCAAAAAGGATTGTCTCTGATAGAGGACCCCAGTTCATAGCACGTTTTGGGGAACAATTGCACAAGGAATTAGGAACCAAGTTGGTAAGAAGTTCCGCCTACCACCAAACCGCAGGGCAAACGGAGAGAGTAAATCAGATTCTAGAAGATATCCTGAGAGCTTGTGTCTTGTCTTCAGGAGAGTCATGGGAGAAATGGTTACCCCTTGCTGAGTTTTCATATAATAACAGTTATCAAGAAAGTATAAAAAATGGCACCTTTTGAGGTTCTATATGGACGAAGATGCAGAACCCCAGTAAATTGGGTTGAGTCTGGAGATCGAGGATTCTATGGGTCCGATTATGTAAAAGATGCCGAGGAGGAAATTGTGCAAACAGTACAGCACATATCAAGGTAGCACAGTCTCGACAAAAGAGTTATGCTGACACCCGAAGGAGACCTTTGGAATTTCAAGTTGGAGACTATGTGTATCTCAAGGTTTCACCTATGAGAAAGGTCCAACGCTTTGGAATTAAAAAGAAGCTAGCACCTCGATATGTGGGACCTTACCAGATCATAGCAAAGAAGGGAAAAGTGGCATATGAAGTGCAGTACCCCCAGTGATGAGTGCAGTTTTCCCAGTGTTCCACGTATCACAGCTGAAGAAATGCCTTCGAGTTCCCGAACAAGAGGAAGTTCGAGTCCGGATGTCACGATCAGATCAGATCTGGAGTACTACGAACAACCTAAGGAAATTTTGGATACCAAGACTCGAGAGACTCGTAACCGAACAGTGAAGACTTACAAGATTCTTTGGAGTAATCACGGACCAACGATGCTACATGGGAAACCGAGGAGTACCTAAGCGTAAACTACCCCGCCTTTTTATAAAGATTGGTACGTAACTTAAATCTCGGGACGAGATTTCTTTAAGGGGGGAAGGGCTGTGACACCCTGGTGTCAAGCACTGCATTAGGCACTGCAATTAGCCACTAAGAAAGCATAAGCAATGCATTGCATCATTTCATGTGTAAAAGTATGCCTTTGATCTTTTGTTGTTTATTTGAAATTGGATTTCTATTTGACTTGATGCTTTGATTTTGGCTTTATTCTTGAGGAGGATTTATAAATGGTTTTCAGAAAAAGTGTTCTATATAAAAGTTGTAGAGAAAAATATTTTGAGCAACTTTTATATTTGGGTCAAAGCCTGGTTTGAAGTTTTTCAAACTGTTTTTGAGAAGTCAAACTTTGGAAATTTCTGGAAAAAGAAAAAGAATGTTTTTCTTTCCCGGCGCCAACCCTTTCGGCCCATCCGGCCTTTCGGCCCGCTTCCCCGCCTCGGCCCAGCGCTCGCCGCCTCGCCCGCGCGCGCGCCCGCCCGCGCACCGCGCGCCGGCCACCTGACACGGCCGCGCCGTACGCCGGCCGGCTTGCCGCGTGGCGCCCCTTCTCTGCGCCAAATCCACGCCGACCACTCCCTCTCCGATCTTCTCCCACCAGAGCACGCCAGCGATCTTCGCCGGCCACTCCCGCGCATCCTCGTCTGCCGAGCCGCCTGCCGCCGCCTCGCCGACCGCGCCGCCGTGGCCCCCGCAGCGACCACCGGCCGGCCGAGCCGACCAAAAGCCCGAGCACTCCACCCTCCGCTCCTTCCCTCACTCACTCGCGCACTCACTCTCGCTCTCACTCCCCACTCTCACCCGCGCACGAAGCAACTGAGCACTCTCCGCTCGCTGCAACCACCGCCGCAAGGCCCCTTCCCAAATTCCAGTCACCACCTCCATCACCGGCCGATTAACCCCGGCCACTGCCCCGCCTTCGTCTCGGACACACGGTGCGCACCCCCGCGCCATCCGCCGAGCTCCACCGACGCCGAAGTCCGAAGAGCCCCGCCGCGGGAAGCTTTCAGCGCCGCTCGGAGCCCGGAGCCGTTCGTCCCCGACCCGAGCTCCACCGCCTCCCTTCTTTCTCCTCCAGCTTCGCCAAGCCAAGGCAAGGTGAGAACACCAACTAGCCCTAACGCTACCGTTCCCTATCTCTCTGTTCACCACGGCCGAGCGCCATTGCCGCCATCGCGGACCTCACACGTGGCCAGCACGCACCAGCGCACCTCCGGCCAAACCATCACCCCTAGGACTCCCCTCTAGGTTCACTGAGTCTCACACGCCCGCCCAGTTTAGCCGGCGACCGCCGGAAACGGCGTAGCCGCGCGATGCCGCCGCCGCCGTGCGCTGCCGCTCGCCGCCGGCACGCTACGGCCGTGCGCTGGCCAAACCACTGGTACCGCTGGATGCGCCTCGTTGAGACGAGTCCGCCGGGCCCAGCCTCCGCGCCGGCGACCTCACCGACGGCGAGAAATCGCCGGACCAATCCCTCCCCTGTTTCCGTCTCGTCCGAGCCCTCGAGCCAGGCCTCAGCCTCGAACCAGGCCTCGGACGAGCGTGCGTTCTTCCGTCTCGCCCGAGCCCTCGAGCCAGGCCTCAGCCTCGAACCAGGCCTCGGACGAGCGTGCGTTCTTCCGTCTCGCCCGAGCCCTCGAGCCAGGCCTCAGCCCCGAACCAGGCCTCGGACGAGCGTGCGTTTTTCCGTCTCGCCCGAGCCCTCGAGCCAGGCCTCGGCCTCGAGCTCGGCCTCGAGCAAACCTCGGGTGCGGTCTCGTTCGAGCCAGGCCTCGCCGATTCGCTTTCCGCCGTGCGCCCGAGCCCGAATAGGTTCTGCTGACCCCGGGTCCCGCGCGTCAGTCCCTTACCGATCCATAGACCGAGTTCTCGCAAGCCAGCCGGAGAAGTTAAATGTTTTTCTTTTTCGGTTAATTTCCAGAGATGCTTGTTATTTTGTGTAGCCTGTTTTATAAATCCAAATGAAGTGCTTCCAGTTTTATTAGCTTTCTTATGAATAGATCTATCATGGGAAAATATGAATGTATCTTTGATAGCAGTTTATTTTACTGTTTTCATTTATTTCAGTTTATATGCTTTTGTTTAAATAAATGATTATAAGTGTTTTCTGGTTGAGATAATTCCTGGAAAATTTTGTGTAAGTTTATTATACTGTTTGGCACCTGTGAAAAATATATGATGCACTGTTTATGTAGAAAAAGTTACGGTTATAGTTAAAAGTCTCTTTTTGCTGATTTCTTAGAATAAGTGTTAAGGTGTTTTATATGTTGAAATAAAATATGGGAAAATTTGTACAGTCTTGGTGTGTCATGAAGAGTCTGAGAAAAATATAAACTTGATCAGTTTTATGGAAAAATTTGTAGTTGCTTTACAACTGTGTTTTTTTGTATAGATCTTTAGAAATTCATGTAAGAAAATATGATGGTTCTGGTCATGGAATTTTCTGAATAAATATGAATGTGAAGTAGAATCTGGGAAAAATAGGAAATAGAACTATGCACTCTTTTACAGTAGGGTTGTAGTTCAAAGTACCTTTTTTTTTTCTTAGGCAGTTTGCTTGTCATTTTTGTTTCTGCAGCTCTGTATTTTATCTTTGGCTGAAACTTGTTCAGTAGAGTCCAGCAAGCGTGATTTACCTTCTGGAATTTTTGTGGATTTTTCTGAGCCCAGAAAAATACACTTGCAGTTCAAATCTGAGTTTCCTTTGATGTATTTAAATAAGAAAGAGTTGAATACTCAGATTTTGTTTTATGAAATAAATGAGATATTGCCCCCAAGGTTAAAAGTGGTTCAACAAGTTGGCTTTGTTGGTTTGCAAGAGTTATTCTTTTCATGCCACTTCATCTTGCACCGCATTTATTGAATTATAAATTCATCGCATGCAATAGGATCGACACTCCCGGAGCCCCACCAAGAGCAGGAGCCAAGCGTCGAGCCGGAGATCCAGGAGCTCCAGCAGTCGGAGGAAGCAGACCCCGCGGCCGACACTAACCTGCCCGAGTGCCCCTCCCACGAGGCCTCGTTTTCACTCAAGGCAAGCCCCGGAGCATTCTAAGTCTCCCAGTTTTATAATTAATTTACTTTGAGTCCTTTATATTGTGATGCATTAGGTATAGGAGTTGATTGAATCCTATTTGTTGCATTACCATTCCTTGATTATTGATTATTACCTGCCTTGTATCCTGCTACTGCTTTATAATGTAGAATTGCTTAGCCTGCTTAATAAAAGTAGTAGTTAAGGATGTTTCCGTAATACCCCGATGGGTATTGACCGGATCACGGTTGGCTATATTTGCTATCGTGGAAAAGAACCTGAGTAGTAATGAAATACGGTCAACTGGAAGGCAAGGCACAAGTTTGGAAACTTGGGGCAGTCCGTCCGTTGGATCGTGTAGGTTTGTATCGATGTGTTGGCCCTCGTTCATTTTTGAACGCGCCCTTTTACTTAGGGATATGTCGGTGCCGTAATCATCGACCCCAAAGCCGGTTAGAAGCTGTTCGGCCGGTCTCAACCCGTGTCGTGCCCTCTAGTACGGAAGTTGCGATCTGCCGCGTGAGGCCATCGCCAGACTCTGATTGGGCGGTCCGTGCTTGAGCCGCGACGATTACCACCACGAACAAGCGTCGAGCGGTTGCCCAATGCATGGACCCGACAGGGAAAGTGTGGGCTGGTATTAAAGGTCTTTCACCAGCTGGTTTGGAATTCGATTCGAGTCGCCGTCTCCCCCGGTTAGTGGGAAACTATGACGAGCTTCACCACGATACAACTCCATGTGATGTTTAAGGTTCAACTAAAATGTGGATAAGTCAACTGGATATGGTTATATTATTGTTTGTTAGATTCAAGTGAGTGCTCTAGTACAGGCAATAACTAGAACTAAGGAGTAGGTTTAAAAAAATAACAGCTCACCATAATCATTAATTATTCCCTTATCTGAATTTGAGCCTTTCGCAACTAAAAGATCCCAGCTCCACCTCAAAAGCCTTGCATACCCTTGGAGTCTTTTATTTTCAGTTAGACGGGTAAGTCTAGCTGAGTACATTCCCGTACTCAGGGTTTATCCCGTTTGTTGCAGATGGCCAGGTCTACTTTGGCTATTGTAAGCACTGCCTCTACCCAGTGGAAGGTGATGAGGAGTAGGCCCAGGGCAGGGTCGTCAAGAAGCTTTCCTCCTTCTTTTGCCAGACTGAGACTACTGGTGGCACACTATCTTAAAAAGGAGGAATGACTTGTGTTGAGTGGGTTTATCAAACAATGTTTTATTTGGACCACGTTTGTTGTGGTCGTGTTTTAAACTTATTCAAGCTTCCGCACTTTTAAACTCAATATTGTAATAACTCTGTTTTAAATTCCGCACTCTGATGTTTTAAATTCGATTTCGTTTCGCTGTGATGTATCTTTACGAATGTAACCTTGAACGATGCGATCCTGTATGTTATGGTGTTAGAAATCCTTCGTGATTTCCGGACTACCGGGGTTATATGGGTTCAAGTATGAGTCGAAGTCAGACGGATTTGGCTAAGATAATACTTGAGCTCTTATCGCCAGGTCGGTCCGCCCACAACTCCGGCGCCGATTATCGCAGATTCGACGTCTGTGAGCGGGGGCTGGAATACAAGGTAGAACATTATGTGGATGACATGAAGGAAGCTGGAACAGATCTGACTGATTCCTTCGACCATGTTCTCCCGATTAGGCGTAGGATGGGGTGGACGAACTGATCTTCACTGTAATCTTGTACCCCCCTTTTGTAAATAAAAAGTCCTTGTGTTTGATCCTTGAAATCAATCTGTGACTTATCCTTTGAGATTAATGCGTGTTTTGCTTCGTGCATTAATCATTGACTTTTATTTTTGCTCTAAAGGCGATGTATATCTCATCAGCTATTGCTGACAATCATGCCAGTTATCTCTGTTCTGTAGGAGATTGTTCTAATCTGCTATTTTCAGATCTAGTGTTCCGGATCCCTCTCAATTTTCCAATCCATGACGATGTTAGGATAGTACTTCTTAAGGAATTTTCCATTTACAGCTTTCTTGAAGACTTCTCCATTAAAATTCCATTGCCTGGAATAAAATATAGTCCTTCCCAATTCGAAGACCATTTTCCAAACTTACTGTCTTCGGCGCTAATCGGTAATATGAGTCTTCAAACAATCGACCGAAACTGAACTCTTCATGCGGCAACAATTCTCAGCCAAATCCTATCGGTTTCGTGATTCTGGAGCCACGATCTCCTCAAGTCGGCAAAAATCTGGCCCGGGCCAACAACGACCCATAAATCATGAAAACCCTACTCCGACGCCTGGCTTTCCGGGGTGCAAGCCATGGTTCCATAAATACGACCCTACGCAAGCCATCATCTTCAACTTCAATCGAACAGTTTGACTTGCAATCCCTCCATTCCCCGACTCCTAACTCAAATCAGAGAGAAAACCCTTGCCTGTATTTTCATCAATGGCAGGCAATGGTGACCACGGCAAACGCCCTGCTGGAGACGAAGCGGAAGGAAGCCGAGCACCGACTCGTCGGCGTTATGGGTAAAAATTGGTTTCTTGCCCCCTTGCGGTAGTTTTTCCTGTTTATCCGTTCCTGATTCACTATTCATCTTCCTTCCAGGGTGAGGGCTTTCTTCAGTCAAACCCGGATTCCTTTTCCAGAAACGGTAGCTCCACCGGGCTCTCCCACTCCTTCTGGGTCATCAAATTCGTCTGAGTCTGATGACTCACCTCGGTACACCCGTTTGGACGCTCTCCGGTACCGCGAGGAGAGGGATAAGGCCCAAAAGGTGTTGGAGGACGTATCCAAGAAGTACGGATGAGGAAGCGAATGGGAGGACCAAACGAGCAGCTTGCAACGCCATTACCGGTTTGACATCTATCGTCATTCCATCTTCTTTCGGCCTTTCCCTGCTCACGAACTCATTCTTTTCTCTTCCAGCTCTTCTACGGGAATGGAGTCTGAGGGTGGCGGCGAAATGTAACACCTCTGGTGTTTAACTGTAATTAACCTGACATGTCATCATCATTAGTCATTAATCATCCTTGCCTTGCATTAATTTGCTTAGTACTTGTGTAGCAATCTCTTTTCAAAAAACCCTAAAAGCCCAATTCTCTCTATAAGGGCAAAATGGTAATTTCACCTCTGTGCCTAGCTTTGTGTAATTCTTGTTCAGTTGGATGTCTTGAAGTTTTGTTGTGTTGGCCAAAGTTCAAAAATCAAAATCAGATTTCAAATCCCTTTGCAAAACCCTGATTTCCAAACCCTGGATTTTATCCCTCTTTTGGTAATGCAAAATTATTCAAATTTGAGGTTGGTCCAAAAAGCAAAGTTGTAGATCTGGCCAAGAGAAACAACTTTGGTATTTACAAAGTTCAAGTTTCTGTACAAAGTTTGGAGTAAATCCAAATTCATTCAGATTCCAGTTTTTGTCCCTTTTCAGTTTCAAAAATTATTCAAAATTTGAGGTTGGTCCAAAAAGCAAAGTTGTAGATCTGGCCAAGAGAAACAACTTTGGTATTTACAAATTTTCAAGTTTCAGTTTGAAATCCAAAGTATTTTTGATTTGAATCAAATTTGAAAAGTGTCCCCTTTTCTGTTTTTGAATATAGTTCAAAAACTATTTGGAATTTGAAAATGTTCATATTGACAAAGTTGTAGATCTCTTTTTTTGAGCAACTTTGGTATTTTGAGTTTTTGTCGCACAGTTCAAATTTTGGGAGAAATTTCAAAATACAGAACTGGCCAAAAGTCAAACCCTAGCCCTACACTGTTCTTCTTCCCCGTAGAGCCAGAGGGAGGGGGGGGGCCCGGCCATGGCGCCGGCGCTGCGCCTGCAGCGCATACGGCTGCTCCCCACACGCCCTTATCCTGCCGCCGCTGTCGCCCTGTTCCCTCCGCGCCCGCACGCGAGCGCTGACTCCATCTCTCGGCCCCTACTGCTCCTGCTCGCCGCCGGCGTGGCCATTACCGGCGCTGCCTGCGCCCGAGCCCCGGCTGCACGCCAGCGCCTCCGCCAGAGTGCAATCGAGTGCGCGTGCGCTCGCCGAGCTTATCCAGCCATCACCACGGTCTCTACCGGCCGCTATCCGCCGCTATAAAAGCACCGCCGGAGTCCGAGCTCCTCACTCACCTCCGCCACCGTGGCCAGCCCACTCCAGACCCTCCGCCGCTCAACCACCTAGCCCGAAAGATCCGCCTTGAGCTCGTGAAGCTTCCCACCCTTCAATTTCACCTCCCCCGCCTCCTATCGCCCGACGTAAGCTCGCCGTCCCATCTCCGGCAGAAACCCGGGCGAGCTCGGGTTCGTGAAATTCGCCGTCTCCGGCCATGATCATCCCTCACCGACCCCGTGTCGGTTCCTTGGTTCCTGCGACTCTGACCAGGCCCTTGCGGTCTCGTGTGTTGCGCAGGGTCTCGGAGCGCCGCTCGCCGCTCGCCGCCGAAAGAGCTCCACCGAACCACCGCCCCTCGAGCACGTGTCGAGCCTCCTTCCTCGAGCCTCACCCTCGAGCACGTGCCGAGCCACACCCTCGAGCCCTGCCTCCGATCCGTGGTAAGCACCCGAAGCCTCCGGCCTCTGCTTCCACTCCGTCTCGCCCGAGCCCAAGCCTCGAGCGGACTCATGCGCCCTCCGCTTCGTCGAGCTAGCCTCGGACGAAACGTTTGTTTCCGTCTCGCCCGAGCCTCCGAGCCAGTGCCTCGGACGAAGCAGTCGCTTCCGCCTCGCCCGAGCCCGTTTCACCCGAACCCGCTTCGCCGAGCCAGGTCTCGGCGAACGCTTGACTTCCGATTCGCCCGAGCCTCCCGTTCGCCCGAGCCTTGCGAAGAAAGAGCACAGTGCCCTTTTTCCTTTTTGGGAGTTATGAATAGTGTTCTGTTTTCTCTTTTTGTGTGAATTAATCTGTTGTTCCTTAAATCTTGAGAAAAATATGGTATGCTCCTTGCACTGTGTAGTATTTTATAAAAATATAAAACTTGACTTTTCTGCAAGAATTTAAAAAATGTAAAATCCCTCTTTTAATTAATAAATGGATAGTTTTGGATTTTAGAAAATTATTTATAACTCCAAAAATCATGAGACTAATTTTTGTGAGCTTCCTATGCCATGTTTAGTCTCTGGTGAAATTTTGAAGTCTTTTGGAACAAGTTGATTTTTGAGCATTTATCTTTAATTGTTAAAATAGTGCCTTTGTTAATAATGTCTGATTTTATTTGAGGCACCTTAATGACCTCCAAAAATTATGAAATTTGTTTTGCCATCTATCTACACCATAATGAACTTATGTGATTAATTTGGTAATTTTTGGAGCAACTTCATAAAATGACCTTTTTAAATAATTAAGGAAAATAGAAAGAGTGATTAGGGTTCATGTTGTATGCCCTGTTTTGCATTGTTCATGCTAGCATACTCATGTGCATGCATCATTGCATTCGTATAGTCACCGAAGAAGGAGTCAAGATCGAGGCAGCCGCCGACGAACCTGTCCCGAGGGCTACCCCGAACTCCGACAACTGCTCCGCCGCCTTCGAGCCTGCCCTCTTTGCTCTTCAAGGCAAGCCCCGGTGCATTTAACCCTTTCCTTGAATTTATAAAATGATTTCCTTAAATGCTTTTGAGTTAAACTATTGCATTAGGTTTATAGGAGTTGTGTGCTATCCTAATTGATGCACTATCCACCTTGACCACTGATACACCTGATACCTGCTTTTCAAAAGTATTTGAAAAATGCTTAGCAATGCTTATTGAATTAGACCTTGCAATAAAATGCCAATTTCAAAAGTGTGATCACTTAAAGAACTTTTATGGGAATTTGGTCTTACTCCCCGGCTGTTGGCTAGGTATCTGATCCGTACCTAGTCACTAGCGAGGAGAGGTTGTCCGAGCGTACGGTGCCGTCATGTTGTAGTCCGGGACTCAACAGTTGACACCGACCGGGACAGGGTTGAAAAACTGACAGGACTATTACGCTTGGGTGAGATATAACCAAGGTGTAGTTCTGGCTGGAAAATTAGGGACCATCCGTATGGGGGCCTGCTGGTCAAGACTTGTAACTATTCACATACTACGGAAAGCTCTGGCTCCGAGGAATCCTTTATTGGACCGACAACCGCGCACTGGGAGTGGAGAGATGGCGGAAGTAGCATGTACCCACGTGACAGGACCTGTACTCTTGGGTTAGAGTCCCGAGGTACTTGTCGCTGGCGGAAAATTGGAGTGGTGTACTGTATTTCCGGGTGGCGTAGGACCGGGCCCAATCTTGGAGGAATTGTGGTAGACGAGTTGGCATATGCAAGCTTGGGTGCTACATATGCAGTGTGGATAGGGATCCTCAGCTGAGTATTATTTATCCGGATTAACGTTGCTCCTCGGTTATGGAGACTTGGTCCACTGACTGTCAACGGAGAGTGGTTCTCAACTAGGAATGTTTTGAAATGTAAAATGAATCATGAATGATGAAGAATTGAGGAATACTGAATCTTTCAAAAATAAAATAAGGTTTACAAAAATGCTTTTCTGCAAAATACTTGATCTTGCTTAAGCCTTACCTTGACTACCCTAAGCCTCTCATTCCTGAGTCTTCTCCCTTTTTCTTTAGTCGGGTAAGTCTTGTTGAGTACCCCAGTACTCAGGGTTTGTTACCCATGTTGCAGGTATGCCTGAGACCCCGATGTGTCTCGCACCCTGTTGCGTGACCTTCGTCCAGGAAGAGGCCGATGAGGCCGATGAGTAAATGTGCACCCTCGGGCTGGGTGTTACATGTATCTTTATGTTAATGTTTCCGCTACGTTGTCTACTTTGAATTTCCCGAACAATGGTTTGTAATAATCGTACTCCTTACCTCATTTGAAACCTCGGTTTGTAAAAACTATTGTTATTTAAGTCTTCCGCTCTTTATTCCGATGTTATTTGTAAAAGTATGCAATGCTGTAACCGAATTGTGAGATGATCCTGCGGACATTGGGCACTGATGTAGCCCGGTGGCGAACAGGTCTTAATCACATGGAACATGGGTTCGGCTGTCAGAGGTTGACAGGGACACGTGGGCCATGGGATTAGGGTCGTTCCGTCACAGAGTGGCATCTCACTTTAACGTTGCAGTGTTCGTTTTGCGAAAACTTCAAAAGACCTTTTGAGTCCAAACAAACTAAACTTGACTATTTTGAGTCCAAATTGCTTCTCTCATCTTGTCTCTCATATGGCAACACTAGCTAGTGGAACAACATGTATTAAGCCCTATATATATGTTAAGTATTGCATTGCCTTGTTCCGTAGGAACGATTCATGCATCATGTCATATTCACTTAAGTATATAAATGAGTTCGTTGGGATAGCATGCCTTTACGTGTTCTTGCTAGCCTTTCTCATCCATCTTCTCTTATCCAGACATGGCCCGTATCAAGCTGACTGCCCGCAAGTCGACTGGACCGCATGGTGTGCCACGCCACCAGCTGGCACCTCGTGTTGGAGAAGAGACTGGAGAATCTTCCAACGGTCGTCGCTTTCCCCGCCGCACCCGCAAGAATCTGAAGGAGGAAATCAAGAATCTGAAGGCTGAAATAGAGAACATGGAGCATGACTTCTACCTTTCCCGCCTGGAGTTCTACGAGACACGAGCCGCTCTTGAGGAAGCTAACCAGAATGTGGTTCGCGCTATCCAGCAGCGTGATGCAACATGGATCCGAGAGGATGTCACCAGAGCCCAGCTCCATGGACTGCAACAGTACACCACCCAGATCGAGCAGTTCAATGATATGCTTCATGAGGAAGTACACCAGCTGCACAACCAGCTTCACCCCGTGATTCCACCAGTTGCTGAGGACCCCGAAGACGGAGTCATGGAGGAACCTGAAGTGGAACACGAGCCCGATCAGAATGAGGAAGTGGAACCTGCTGAAGATGTCCACGTTGAAGATGAAGATGAGGAGGAAGAGCCTGAGCTTATCATCGAGGATGATGATGATGACGAAGAGTTGATCTTCATCGATGACGACTAGACTCGTAGTGTCTGTACCATCTGCTTACCTAAAACCTTAGTCTAGGTTTGGGGGCGTTAGTCTGTCTGTTGCCAAGTCTGGCATGTATCTTTCTTTTCGCATCTTTTCCCTTTATCGGTCTGTATCATCTGTCAGTCACCTTATCAAGTCATCAGTCTTTGTATCAGAAGAAGCTATCAGTCTGTTGTTTTCAGAACTCTATCTATGAATGCTAAGTTCCAAGTTGCTTAAACAGATGCCTGTGAACACTCGCACTGGAGCCGGAGGTTCTGATGATGCCAACCTCCCAAACCCTCCACCTGTCCCAGCTACCCTAGCAGATGCCATTGCAGCCTTGGCCGCCGCTGCCAACCTAATGGCTCAAAACCAAGGACAGCAGAACTTTCACCGTGGTCGCCACAACATCAACCAAGAGACCACCTATGTGGAATTCACCGAAACTCGTCCACCGGTCTTCACCAAGGCCGATGAACCCCTCGAAGCTGATGATTGGCTCCGCACCATGGAGCAGAAGTTTGGTCTTATCAACTGCACCGATATCCAGAAGCCACGGTTCGCTTCCCAGCAACTTCGTGGTCCGGCAAGTGCTTGGTACGCCAACCTGTTGGCTGCCCAGCCAGAAGGTCATCGGTTGACCTGGGAAGAGTTCCGCACTGCTTTCCGTGCTCATCACATCCCTTCCGGATTGATGAAAATGAAGCTTGATCAGTTCCTGGCTCTCCAACAGAAAGACTCCACAGTCATGCAGTATGTGGGTCAATTCAATCATCTCAGCCAGTATGCCTTAGAGTATGTCAACACAGATGAGAAGAAGAGGGATTGTTTCCTTAGAGGACTGCACCCGAAGATCCGCAGGAGCTTGTCCAATAACCTGACTGGGTCTTATCACGATGTTGTTGACCGGGCTGTTGCTTTTGAAGAAAGCAATCGCCAGTACCAGGAAGAGAAGAAGAAGAAGAAAGCAGGGTCAAGCAGCTTCTCTGGCGGTCACAAACACCAGAGAATCATCTATCACCCCAGCCACCACCACAATCGTCTACCTTACCCCAACCAGCAAGTGGTCGTCCGTACCGCGGCCACCACCCATAATGCCAACCAGCAGAGTGCCACACAGCCGAACGCCCCAGGTGTTCGTATCACCACTCCACAAACAGCCTACAACCATCCCTGCTACAACTGTGGCCAGCTTGGTCACTGGTCTCGTGAGTGCCCAAAGCCCAAGAGGTATGCCCAGAATGCTCAGAAGAATCCTGGAGGATCTCAGCAGCAGCACCACCGTGCACCGCAGCAGCATGCTCAGAAGGGCAAGATTGTCAAGAAGCACGGACAAGTCTACTACACCGCTGTCAGCGATATACGAGAAGGGGAGCCCGTCATGATCGGTAGGTTTCCTGTTGCCAATCACCCTGCAGTTGTGTTGTTTGATTCTGGTGCATCGCATTTCTTCATCAGTCGTACTTTTGTCATCAAGCATGAGATATCAATTGAGGATTTAAAAGAAAGTTTCTGCATATTTTCGCCTGGAGGGCGTATAAGTACTAAGGAAGTGGTTCGCAGTATACCAGTAATGTTGGGGGAACATGTATTTCCCACCACCATGATAGTGCTTCATGATCAGGAGATAGATGTCATCCTAGGCATGGATTGGATGTGTCAGTATAAAGCCATGATCGACATCCTGAATAGAGTTGTGAGAGTGGATATTCCTAACAGTACCGCCAAACTCCTTCTCCAACTTCCAATGCCTCAAAAACCAGCAGCCACTCAAATAAATACCGCCTATGTTCTGGAAACCCGGGACATCCCCGTGGTTTGTGAATTTCCCGATGTTTTTCCTGAGGATTTGCCTGGTCTGCCTCCTGACCGTGACGTTGAGTTTGCCATAGAGCTAAAGCCCGGGACTGCTCCTGTATCCCGCAGAGCTTATCGGATGCCTCCCAGAGAGTTGGCAGAACTAAAATCCAATTACAAGATTTGTTGGACAAGGGTTTCATTCGCCCAAGCTCGTCTCCTTGGGGCTGTCCTGCAATCTTTGTAAAGAAGAAAGACAAGACTCTCAGAATGTGCGTTGATTATCGCCCACTCAATGAGGTCACCATCAAAAATAAATATCCCTTGCCTCGTATTGATCTTCTCTTTGACCAGTTAGCTGGAGCCAAAGTATTCTCCAAGATCGATCTCAGATCCGGTTACCACCAAATAAAGATTCGTCCTGAAGATATTCCTAAAACAGCTTTCACCACCAGATACGGCCTATATGAGTACTTGGTCATGTCCTTTGGTTTGACCAATGCCCCTGCTCATTTCATGTACCTCATGAACTCTGTGTTCATGCCAGAGCTTGATAAATTCGTGGTCGTGTTCATTGACGACATCCTTGTCTACTCAAAAACCCCTGAAGATCACGCCGAGCATCTTCGTATCGTTCTATCCCGTCTCAGAGAACATCAGCTGTATGCCAAGTTCAGTAAATGTGAGTTCTGGTTAGATCAGATACAGTTTCTTGGTCATGTCCTTTCCGCTGAAGGTGTGTCAGTTGACCCTGGTAAAGTGGCAGACATTCTGGATTGGGAGCCACCTACCACGGTTCATCAAGTCCGCAGCTTTATGGGAATGGCAGGATATTATCGTCGATTCATTCCGGATTTCTCCAGAATCGCCAAGCCTATCACTGAGTTAGTAAAGAATTCTGTGAAGTTTGTCTGGTCACCAGCCTGTGAGCAAGCCTTTCAAACATTGAAGAAACTGTTGACCACATCACCAGTGTTAGCCCAGCCGAACATCGAGAAGCCCTTTGATGTCTACTGTGATGCATCTGGTACTGGTTTGGGCTGTGTTTTGATGCAAGAAGGTCGAGTGATCGCTTATGCCTCCCGACAGCTTAAGCGACATGAGGAAAATTATCCAACTCATGATCTTGAGTTAGCAGCAGTGGTTCATGCCTTGAAGATATGGCGTCATTATCTGTTGGGCAGTACCTGCAATGTGTACACAGATCACAAGAGCCTGAAGTATATCTTCACCCAAGAAGAGCTGAACATGAGGCAGCGAAGATGGCTTGAGTTAATCAAGGACTATGATATCGAAGTGCATTACCATCCGGGTAAGGCGAATGTGGTCGCCGATGCACTCAGTCGCAAGTCATACTGTAACTGCCTGGTTATGAAATCCTATGAATCTTCCCTATGCTATGAACTAGAGAAGCTGGGTATTGAAATGGTTCCACAAGGAAGTCTAGGCAATGTCAGAGTAGAAACCTCTATCAGAGAACAGATCATAGCTGCACAGAAAGATAACCCCGGAATCAAGCACATCATCGAAAAGGTCCAATCCGGAAAGGCTGATTGTTTCAGGATTGATGATGCAGGAGTAGTATGGTTTAAGAATCGGTTAGTAGTTCCTAAAGTGCCCGAGTTAAGAAAGTTAATCCTTGATGAAGCACACTTGACTAGATTCTCCATCCACCCCGGCAGCAACAAAATGTACCAGGATTTGAAGCAGCAATTCTGGTGGACAAAGATGAAGATCGAAATCGCTCGACATGTCGCTCGTTGCGATACATGTCAGAAAGTCAAGGTTGTGCATATGAAGCCCGGAGGAGAGCTGCAACCTTTGTCAGTACCTGGTTGGAAATGGGAGGATATCAGCATGAATTTTATCAATGGATTACCCAAGACTCAAAAGGGATTCGATTCCATTTGGGTGATAGTGGACCGTCTCACGAAGCAAGCTCACTTCCTACCGGTCAAAACAAGTTATACCGCCCCAACTTATGCCACCTTGTACAAGAACAACATAGTGAAGCTCCATGGCATACCCAAGACCATCATCTCAGATCGTGGTACTCAGTTTGTCGCTAAGTTCTGGAAAGCGTTCCATGCCTCACTTGGAACCAAGCTCTTGCATAGTACGGCATATCATCCGCAAACAGATGGACAGACTGAGAGAGTCAACCAAGTGTTAGAAGATATGTTGAGAGCCTGTGTGCTTACCTTCGCAGATACTTGGGATCAGTGTTTGCCCTTGGCAGAATTCTCATATAATAACAGTTACCAAGAGAGCATCAAAATGGCACCCTTTGAAGCACTGTACGGCCGCCGTTGTCGTACACCTCTCAGTTGGTCTGAACCCGGAGAAAGGGAATTCTTTGGAGTTGACCTAGTAAAGGATATGGAAGAGAAAGTCAAGCAAATACAAGAGAACATGAAGATTGCACAGTCTCGACAGAAAAGTTATGCTGACAGGAGACGTCGACCTCTGCAGTTCGAGATCGGGGATTATGTGTACCTAAAGGTCTCACCCACCAAAGGAGTCACTCGTTTTGGAGTCAAAGGAAAGTTAGCACCCCGTTACATTGGTCCGTTTGAGATTCTGGATCGCTGTGGCAAGGTAGCTTACAAACTGAGGATGCCCGATCATCTTTCAGCAGTTCATAATGTGTTTCATGTCTCCCAACTCAAGAAGTGTCTCCGAGTACCTGAACATGTGGTTGAAGTTGAAGGCGTTGAGCTAGAACCAGATCTGTCATACACTGAGTATCCAGTTCGCGTGTTGGATCACAAGGATCGTGTTACCCGAAGAACCACCACAAGATGGTACAAGATCCAGTGGAACCAGCACTCTGAAGAAGAAGCCACCTGGGAATCCGAAGACTTCTTAGCAAAGAACTATCCTGACTTTCTCGAATCTCTGTAGATGTAAGGTTTTGCCTTTTCCTTCTTAAGACGTGGAATCTCGAGGCGAGATTTCTTTTAGGGGGGAAGGCTGTAACACCTCTGGTGTTTAACTGTAATTAACCTGACATGTCATCATCATTAGTCATTAATCATCCTTGCCTTGCATTAATGTTTGCTTAGCACTTGTGTAGCAATCTCTTTTCAAAAACCCTAAAAGCCCAATTCTCTCTATAAGGGCAAAAATGGTAATTTCACCTCTGTGCCTAGCTTTGTGTAATTCTTGTTCAGTTGGATGTCTTGAAGTTTTATTGTGTTGGCCAAAGTTCAAAAAATCAAAATCAGATTTCAAATCCCTTTGCAAAACCCTGATTTCCAAACCCTGGATTTTATCCCTCTTTTTGGTAATGCAAAATTATTCAAAATTTGAGGTTGGTTCAAAAAGCAAAGTTGTATATCTGGCCAAGAGAAACAACTTTGGTATTTACAAAGTTTCAAGTTTCTGTACAAAGTTTGGAGTAAATCCAAATTCATTCAGATTCCAGTTTTTGTCCCCTTTTCAGTTTTCAAAATTTATTTAAAAACTATTGAGTTTCATAAAAAGTGTATATTAGCAAAGTTGTAGGTTTTGTCAAATGGAACAACTTTCATATATAAAGATTTTCAAGTTTCAGTTTGAAATCCAAAGTAATTTTGATTTGAATCAAATTTGAAAAATGTCCCCTTTTCTGTTTTTGAATATATTTCAAAAACTATTTGGAATTTGAAAATGTTCATATTGACAAAGTTGTAGATCTCATTTTTCTGAACAACTTTGGTGTTTTGAGTTTTTGTCGCACAGTTCAAATTTTGGGAGAAATTTGCAAAATACAGAAACCAGCAAAAGTCAAAACCTACCCCCTAGCACTGTTCTTCTTCCAGCTAGGGCCAAGGGGGGGGGGGGCCCGGCCATGGCGCCGGCGCTGCGCCTGCAGCGCGTCTGGCTGCTCCCCACGCGCCACCAACCTGCCGCCGTTGTCGCCACCATCATTTCGCACCCGCACGCGCACAGTTGACCCCGCTCCCATCCCCTACAGTCCTCTGCGCGTCGCCGCCGCGTGACCATTGCCGGCCAAGCTTCCGCCCAGGCCCCGGCTGCACGCCATCACCTCCGCCAGAGCGCAATCGAGTGCGCACGCGCTCGCCGTGCTTATCCACCCCACCTCGAGGTCTCTACCGGCCTCTGGCCGCGGCTATAAAACGGCCGCCGGAGCCCGACCTCTCTCACTCACCTCCGCCACCGTGGCCAGCCCACTCCAGACCCTCCGCCGCTCAACCACCTAGCCCGAAAGCTCCGCCTTGAGCTCGTGAAGCTTTCCCACCCTTCAATTTCACCTCCCCCGCCTCCTATCGCCCGACGTAAGCTCGCCGTTCCCATCTCCGGCAGAAACCCGGCGAGCTCGGGTTCGTGAAATTCGCCGTCTCCGGCCATGATCATCCCTCACCGACCCCCGTGTCGTGTTCCTTGGTTCCGTGCGACTCTGACCAGGCCCTTGCGGTCTCGTGTGTTGCGCAGGGTCGTCGGAGCGCCGCTCGCCGCTCGCCGCCGAAAGAGCTCCACCGAACCACCGCCCCTCGAGCACGTGTCGAGCCTCCTTCCTCGAGCCTCACCCTCGAGCACGTGCCGAGCCACACCCTCGAGCCCTGCCTCCGATCCGTGGTAAGCACCCGAAGCCTCCGGCCTCTGCTTCCACTCCGTCTCGCCCGAGCCCAAGCCTCGAGCGGACTCATGCGCCCTCCGCTTCGTCGAGCTAGGCCTCGGACGAAACGTTTGTTTCCGTCTCGCCCGAGCCTCCGAGCCAGGCCTCGGACGAAGCAGTCGCTTCCGCCTCGCCCGAGCCCGTTTCACCCGAACCCGCTTCGCTCGAGCCAGGTCTCGACGAACGCTTGACTTCCGATTCGCCCGAGCCTTCGTTCGCCCGAGCCTTGCGAAGAAAGAGCACAGTGCCCTTTTTCCTTTTTGGGAGTTATGAATAGTGTTCTGTTTTCTCTTTTTTGTGTGAATTAATCTGTTGTTCCTTAAATCTTGAGAAAAATATGGTATGCTCCTTGCACTGTGTAGTATTTTATAAAAATATAAAACTTGACTTTTCTGCAAGAATTTAAAAATGTAAAATCCCTCTTTTAATTAATAAATGGATAGTTTTGGATTTTTAGAAAATTATTTATAACTCCAAAAATCATGAGACTAATTTTTGTGAGCTTCCTATGCCATGTTTAGTCTCTGGTGAAATTTTGAAGTCTTTTGGAACAAGTTGATTTTTGAGCATTTATCTTTAATTGTTAAATAGTGCCTTTGTTAATTAATGTCTGATTTTATTTGAGCACCTTAATGACCTCCAAAAATTATGAAATTTGTTTTGCCATCTATCTACACCATAATGAACTTATGTGATTAATTTGGTAATTTTTGGAGCAACTTCATAAAATGACCTTTTTAAATAATTAAGGAAAATAGAAAGAGTGATTAGGGTTCATGTTGTATGCCCTGTTTTGCATTGTTCATGCTAGCATACTCATGTGCATGCATCATTGCATTCGTATAGTCACCGAAGAAGGAGTCAAGATCGAGGCAGCCGCCGACGAACCTGTCCCCGAGGCTACCCCGAACTCCGACAACTGCTCCGCCGCCTTCGAGCCTGCCCTCTTTGCTCTTCAAGGCAAGCCCCGGTGCATTTAACCCTTTCCTTGAATTTATAAAATGATTTCCTTAAATGCTTTTGAGTTAAACTATTGCATTAGGTTTATAGGAGTTGTGTGCTATCCTAATTGATGCACTATCCACCTTGACCACTGATACACCTGATACCTGCTTTTCAAAAGTATTTGAAAAATGCTTAGCAATGCTTATTGAATTAGACCTTGCAATAAAATGCCAATTTCAAAAGTGTGATCACTTAAAGAACTTTTATGGGAATTTGGTCTTACTCCCCGGCTGTTGGCTAGGTATCTGATCCGTACCTAGTCACTAGCGAGGAGAGGTTGTCCGAGCGTACGGTGCCGTCATGTTGTAGTCCGGGACTCAACAGTTGACACCGACCGGGACAGGGTTGAAAAACTGACAGGACTATTACGCTTGGGTGAGATATAACCAAGGTGTAGTTCTGGCTGGAAAATTAGGGACCATCCGTATGGGGGCCTGCTGGTCAAGACTTGTAACTATTCACATACTACGGAAAGCTCTGGCTCCGAGGAATCCTTTATTGGACCGACAACCGCGCACTGGGAGTGGAGAGATGGCGGAAGTAGCATGTACCCACGTGACAGGACCTGTACTCTTGGGTTAGAGTCCCGAGGTACTTGTCGCTGGCGGAAAATTGGAGTGGTGTACTGTATTTCCGGGTGGCGTAGGACCGGGCCCAATCTTGGAGGAATCGTGGTAGACGAGTTGGCATATGCAAGCTTGGGTGCTACATATGCAGTGTGGATAGGGATCCTCAGCTGAGTATTATTTATCCGGATTAACGTTGCTCCTCGGTTATGGAGACTTGGTCCACTGACTGTCAACGGAGAGTGGTTCTCAACTAGGAATGTTTTGAAATGTAAAATGAATCATGAATGATGAAGAATTGAGGAATACTGAATCTTTCAAAAATAAAATAAGGTTTACAAAAATGCTTTTCTGCAAAATACTTGATCTTGCTTAAGCCTTACCTTGACTACCCTAAGCCTCTCATTCCTGAGTCTTCTCCCTTTTTCTTTAGTCGGGTAAGTCTTGTTGAGTACCCCAGTACTCAGGGTTTGTTACCCATGTTGCAGGTATGCCTGAGACCCCGATGTGTCTCGCACCCTGTTGCGTGACCTTCGTCCAGGAAGAGGCCGATGAGGCCGATGAGTAAATGTGCACCCTCGGGCTGGGTGTTACATGTATCTTTATGTTAATGTTTCCGCTACGTTGTCTACTTTGAATTTCCCGAACAATGGTTTGTAATAATCGTACTCCTTACCTCATTTGAAACCTCGGTTTGTAAAACTATTGTTATTTAAGTCTTCCGCTCTTTATTCTGATGTTATTTGTAAAAGTATGCAATGCTGTAACCGAATTGTGAGATGATCCTGCGGACATTGGGCACTGATGTAGCCTGGTGGCGAACAGGTCTTAATCACATGGAACATGGGTTCGGCTGTCAGAGGTTGACAGGGACACGTGGGCCATGGGATTAGGGTCGTTCCGTCACAGCGAACAAAGTTGCCGACAAGGTGAATGCCCATGGGGACTCAGCCGAGGTGCGCCTTGACGCTACGGATGGCCGCATAGATTAGGCTGTCATCCAAGGTGTGCACCTTGGCGTCTCCCTTGGGCTAGCGGCGATGAGCTCTCGGACCAACGAGGACTACTCCGTCCAACCGGTCGGCTTCGCAGGCGGACGCCTGTCGGGGGAACACCAAAGGGGTACCCCCAATCGACGCAAAACAAACAAGTTAAACCTAGAACACCAATTAATAAGAGGAGAAACTAGTCTAGCTCCCTAAAAACCAAACCCTCGAGGCCGGCCGCACCGACCCTCCGCCAGGAAGCTTAGACTTGCCAAAGCCTTACCGATCGCCTCCCGGCAACCTACCCCTCGAGCCCTGGCACCTAGGCCTCGAGCCCACCACAGCCGTACACCGCTCCTCGAGACCCCGCGCGGGGACCTCGAGCCTCTCAAGCACGATAGCCTATCCCTCGAGACATTTCACATCTCCTTCGAGCAGCGCCAGACTTTGGATGCCAATCCCACACTGCGCATTTAATGCGTTCACCTACTCCGGTCACGTCCTCTGAAACCCGACGTGCGCCACAGTAAACCGGAGCCACAGTCAAATCTCGCTTTCACCTCAAGTATGGGCAAAAAGGCGCAAGTACAGCATTGTCCGGCCATACCTTGCACTGTAGCACCCTCGAGCCACCTCTCGAAGCCTGGATTCCCGCTGTTCGGCCGGGCTTTCCGGGACTTGCCCATTGAAAGTCCCTGTTTGGTTTTGGATAATTGATGTCACCTTGGGTACTAACCTTTGTCATGAAGTGTTCATTAGCTAGGTTGGTACATACCAAGTGTGGGAGCTAGATGATGACCATGGTATTGGCGGTGATGACCAAAAGATGGATCAAGTGCTCCACATTTGGAAAGAGAAGAAGAGAAAAGCAAAACCCTATGGAGATCAAGGCAAAGGTATAAATAGGGATTTTGTTTTGGCACTCAAGACACCATAGAGGGTGTGAGTGTGTTTAGGATCGATAGCCGTACTATCAAGAGGGGACTATCTCGGTGATCGCAGTTATCAAGTGCCACTAGGTGATTTCATACATGCATATGCATTAGGACCTAGTGTGCTAACCTCTAATCCTTTGAAAAATAATTGTGAAAATGCTAACACACATGCACATGATGGTGTACACTTGGTGGTGTTGGCACATTTGCAAAGGAGAAGGCGGTGGAGTTGATTTGGATCAACACAGAGTAGAAAAAGGAGTTTTCTGGGTGTGGTCGGTAGTACCGACCAGGGTGGTCGGTAGTACCGCCCAAGGGTGCTGCGTGCAACCTTCTCTGTGTTGGGGCTGTTTTGGCCTGGCGGTAGTACCGCCATAACCTCGGTACTACCGCCGGCGGTGGTACCGACCAGAGGGTCGGTGGTACCGTGGCCCTAAAGGGTTTCGCGGAGCTCTCTGTGTAGTCCCAGTTTTGGCCTACCGGTAGTACCGCCATTACCTCGGTAGTACCGCCCCGGTGCTACCGACCCAAGGCCGGTGGTAACCAAGTTTGCAGAGCTCTCTGTGTTGAGTTGAAAATGACCTGGCGGTGGTACCGCCATAACCTCGGTACCACCGACCTCGGAGGTACCGACCTTTGGGCGGTAGTTTCCGAGGGACCAAGTCCCTTTGTGAGATGCTCTCTGTTCGCGGTCATGTTGGCCTGTCGGTAGTACCGCCATTGGGCCGGTACTACCGACCGTCGGAGGTACCGACCAGGAGTCGGTTGTTTGTTTTGGTCAACGCTGTGTGCAACGGTCATAAGTTGTGCCGTCGGTTGTACCGGGCTTTGTGGTCGGTAGTACCGACCTGGCGTCGGTAGTACCGACCGCAGGCGCGGAAGCTCGGGAAAAAGGGGGGGACGACTTGCTGTCTTCTTCCCCCTCTTATAAATAGGTGGTGGCTGGTTAGTGGGGTGCTCTCTTGACTTTCTAACCTCTTGAACATCCTCTTGAGCAAGATCTACTCCCTCCCACTCATCTCCTTGCTTGATAGCGTGAATCTAAGTGAGATCGAGTGGATCCAAGTGCATTTGCTTGTGAGTTTGCATCTAGTGGCACTTGGGGATTGTTGTTGCTGCGGGTATTCTCTTTACTCTTGGTGGTTGCCGCCACCTAGACGGCTTGGAGCAGCGGAGGAGCTTTGGCACGAGTGGTGATTGTTCGTGGCCATCTCCCGGTGATTTGTGAGGGGTATTGTGCCTTCCCCGGCGAAGAGCCAAAAGGTAACTCTAGTGGATTGCGCGTGTCTTTGAGTTACCTCCATTTGTGGGTTGGTTCTTGCGGCGCTCATTTGTTGAGCTAGGTTTGTGAAACACCTATTAGCCGCCGAACCACCAAGTGGTTGGTCGACACAACGGGGAGTAGCGTGCCGGCAAGCACGTGAACCTCGAGAGAAAATCTTTGTGTCTCTTGCCTCTTTGGACTTCTCCCGAAGTTTCTTGGTATTCTTATTGTGATTGATTGTCTCTTGCCGGTGTCGGTACATCTCTCTATCCTTGCATTACTTTCGTTATCACTTGTGTAGAGATATTTGTTGCTAGAAGTAGCTCTCTAATTAGAAGTAATTATTTCTTGCTAACTCATTATTTTAGAGAGTAGTAACATATCTTTTGTGTGACATAGTGATTATAGGTTACTAGAATTGTTGGATAGGTGGCTTGCAACACTTAGTAGAGCTAGAGCAAAAAGCTTCGCTTTGTAATTGTCTAACTAGTTGCTCTAAGTGTTTTGTAGAATTTTTTATTAGGCTATTCACCCCCCCCCCTCTAGCCATTTAGGACCTTTCAAGTGGTATCGGAGCCGTGGTCACCATTTGCATAAGGCTTAACAACCTTCGGTGTTAAAATGGCTCAAATTGTTTTCAACCATGTTGGGGGCAAACCACCGTTCTTTGATGGCACATCTTTTGATTATTGGAAGAGAAAGATGAAGATGTATTTGGGTTCAATCAATGACAAGGTGTGGGATGTGGTTGAAAATGAGTTTGTGATTCTTGATCCTACCAATCCAACACCAAATGACTCCATCAACAAGCAATGCAACACAATGGCGCTCAACACCATATACAATGCCATTGATCCAAAGGTCTTCGAGCAAATCAAATATCTTGACAATGCAAGTGAGGTGTGGAAAAGATTAGAAGAAACATATGAGGGCACTTCAACGGTAAAAAGTGCCAAGTTGTATATGCTCAAGGACAAGCTCACCAACTTCAAGATGAAGGATGATGAATCAATTCCGGAAATGTTCTATAGATTGCAAGTGATCATCAATGATCTCAAGTCCTTGGGAGAAAAGGTACAAGATGAAGACTTCACTCACCGGTTCTTGAGTTGCTTGCCCAAGAGGTTCAAGACACTTCGGACCATCATCTTTAGAGGAGGTTTGAAGAATGTGACTCCAAATGAGGTGCTTGGTGTAACCCTGGCCTCCTCTTGCTCTATAAAAGAGGACACCAGGGGTCTTCACGCACCCAGTGACACAACTCCACGATAGACTAGTCTAGATCCACCTCCACTCGGGTCAGCACACAAGCCCATACAACACCATACCTAGACGAGTCCGGACTCCGGTCCAAGCTTGTTGAGCTTGTAACGCCCCTGTACAAGCACTTAGGTGCAAGTAATACAAGAGCATCCTCCCCCCGCTGGACGTAGGGCCTTCTTCGCCCGAACCAGGATAAATCCTTGTGTCATCTTGCATCATCATCCAAGAAGAGAGCACGCGATCATAATTACTAGTTGGTGACATACCCCCGGGGTAGAAACACCGACAACGCCCAAATGAAATCAAAGGTATTGAAGATCATCTTGAAGTCTACGATGATCATGCTGCTGCTCTCGCTGGAGTCACCAATCTGCAGTCCGTTCTGAACAGATTATTCCAGGAGTAGTTTGTACTAGGACGGATCTGTAAATGAATAAACAAAGTTATTTTTTCTGAATGATGTCTATTTGCATCTCCTAATTATCTCAGTGATTTTCCCGATTGCAACACTTCTTCAGAAAAACGCTTCCCGAACGCATGACGTCATTTTAGCCGATTAGATCTCGTTTTGACATGTCATGTCACTCAGCATCTTATTTACTGCGCTTCACCTTTCTCTCCACCCGATAAACCTGCTAAATTGAAAAATGCTAGGGCCACCAGTGTTATGAACATTTTTTGTACTAAAGGTGACACATGTCATGTCGGCTATTCTCCGAACTCTTGGAGCATTTTTCTGCTAAAGGCGATGTTTTACATCGGCTATTTTTGCGCATAAATATTCTTGAATCTGCTCATGCCACACTGGGATGAAACTTCTTAAGAAATCTCCCATTAATAGCTCTAGAAAATTCTTCTCCCAACAAAGTCTTCAAAATATATGCATTGCCAGGCACATGCCTTACTATCCGAAAAGGACCTTCCCAATTTGGAGACCATTTACCGAACGCTTTATCCTTCATCCCGATCGGCAATATAACCTTCCAAACCAAATCCCCTTCTACAAAGTGTTTCTCTTTAACTTTCTTATTGTAATATTTGGCAACACATAATTTATTTTTCTCTATGTTTTCCAATGCCTTAAGACGAACCAAGTGCAAATCTTCTAGTTCATCCATGATTAAACTTTCATAATCTTCTTTCCTTAAATCATTCTGCAATGTAACTCCCATGGCAACACAGCGCAATGCCCATAAACCAACTCGTAGGGAGACGCTTGAGTAGACCCATGACATGCCATTCGGTAAGCCCACAATGCTTCATTAAGAACCAAATGCCACTTTTCGGCTTTTCATCAATCTTCTTCTGGATAATCTTAATCATAATTTTATTTGATGCTTCAGCCTGACCATTGGCTTGTGCATAGTAAGGAGAAGAATTATACAATTTGATCCCCATTTCTTCAGCAAAATCACAAAATTCGGATGATGTAAACCGAGTCCCTTGATCTGTTGTTATAGTCTGAGGGATCCCGAATCTGTGAACTATATGCTCCTTGACAAAATTGATCATGTTTTCTGATGTAACCTTCTTCAAAGGTATAGCCTCAACCCATTTGGTAAAGTAATCTGTAGCCAATAGTATGAACTTATGTCCTTTGCTAGAATGAGGATGAATTTGACCAATCAAATCTATGGCCCATCCCCTAAACGGGCACGACTTGATAATTGGATTCATAGCCGACACCGGAACTCTTTGAATATTGCCGAATCTCTGACAATCTTGGCATCCTTTATAATATTCAAAACAATCTTCGAGCATAGTCGGCCAAAAATACACAGTCCTTCTTATTATCCATTTCATTCGGTAAGCCGATTGATGTGCGCCACATAACCCTTCATGCACTTCATACATCAGCTTTTTGGCTTCTTCTTGACCTAAACACTTGAGGAGCACTCCATCTATAGATTTATAGTACAACTGATCATCAAGAAGTGTAAACTTGAGAGCCTTATACCTGAGCTTTTGGGAAACCTTTTGTGATGGATTTTTCAAGTAATCGGCAATTTCTTTTCTCCAATCATTAACCATACAATCTTCATCCAAAGCAAGAACTTCTTGACCTTCCCGGTATCCAGAAGCAGCCTGAGCTAATTTATTTGCTTCTTCGTTGTGCCCCTAGGGATATGATGTAAAGTTGCCATCTGAAAATATTTCAAAAGCTCTTGACATTCTTCATAATATTCTCTCAATACATCACTTCTACATTCATATTGACCGGTTAATTGGTTGATGACCAACTCAGAATCCCCAAAAATTTCGACAACAACAGCTTTTATTTCCACAAGAAGCCGAAGTCCTCTGAGCAAGGCTTCATACTCTGCTTGATTGTTAGTAACATAAAACTCAATGGGGATAGCATATTTAAAAGTCAACCCTCGTGGAGAAATCAAGAAAATACCAGCACCACCACCTTTACTACAAGATGAGCTATCAAAAAACAAAGTCCAAGGTGCGATATTTACCATATTAGCAGAATGATCACGATGATGAGTAACAAAATCGGCAATAGCTTGACCTTTTACTACCTTTGCCGATTCGTACCTTAAATCATACTCCGACAGTGCTAAAATCCACTTGCCGATCCTTCCATTTAGAAGAGGCATTGACAACATATGCTTTATTACGTCAAATTCAGAAACTATTACGCATTCAGCATTTAATAAGTAGTGTCGAAGCTTAATACACGAGTAATACACACATAAACAAAGTTTCTCCGTAGCCGAATACCTCGTCTCTGGGTCTAACAGCTTTCGACTAAGGTAAGCTATTACTCTTTCTTTTCCTTCAAATTCTTGTATAAGGGCCGATCCTATTGTTAGGCTATCGGCCGCCACGTACAACTTGAAAGATTTACCAAGCTGTGGAGGTACCAACACTGGTGGTGCCTTCATGTATTGTTTAATTTCATCAAAAGCTTTCTGTTGTACGT
Organism: Coix lacryma-jobi var. lacryma-jobi; assembly: GCA_009763385.1. Lineage (NCBI taxonomy): Eukaryota > Viridiplantae > Streptophyta > Magnoliopsida > Poales > Poaceae > Coix > Coix lacryma-jobi. Next base: position 164,907,023 of record CM019824.1, read on the forward strand.
CACCCCACACGAACTTTTGATCTTTCTTAAGCTTCAGCAATGGAGAAAAAAGGCAGAATTCTTTCCGATAAGTTAGATATAAATCTTCTTACAAAATTAATCTTGCCAAGCAGCGATTGCAACTCCATAAGGTTGGATGGAGGGACAACTTTGTCTATTGCTTCCTTGCTTTTCTTTCCGACTTCAATCCCTCCTTTATGGATCAGAAACCCCAAAAATTCACCTGCCGAAACTCCAAAAGCACATTTGTTTGGATTCATCCTCAAACCATGCTTCCTTGTGCATTCCAAAGTCTTCCTCAAATCAGCCAAATGTTCTTCATGATTCCTAGACTTCATGACCACATCATCAATATAGATTTCTACAATTTTGCTGATCAACTCATGGAAGATATAATTCATAGCTCTTTGATAAGTTGCGCCGTCATTCTTTAATCTGAACGTCATAACAACCCATTTAAACAAACCAATATGACCAGGGCATCTAAAAGTTGTCTTTGAAATATCTTCCACTGCCATAAAGATTTGATTGTATCCAGCATTACCATCCATAAAACTGATGACTTCGTAACCAGTCGCTGCATCAACAAGCAATTCGGCAACCGGCATCGGGTAACTATCCATCGAAGTAGCTTTATTGAGGTCTCTAAAATCAATGCAAACCCTCATCTTTCCATTCTTCCTATATACTGGAACTATGTTTGAAATCCACTCTGCATACCTACACGGCCGAATGAAATCTGCTTTCAATAATCTCTCAACTTCTTTTTTCATGTCGGCCAGTACCTTCTCTTTAAAAATCTTCTGAGGAGGTTGTTTGTAGGGGCGATACCCAGGTTTGATCGGTAATCAATGCTCAACAATAGAACGGTCTAGTCCGAGCATCTCTGTGTAATCCCAAGCAAAACAATCCTTGAACTCTTTCAAAAGGTTTATCAATTTCAATCTATACTCTGGATCCAAATTTGTACTGACATATATTGGTCTTGTTTCGGCTTCGTTACCAATATTCACTTCTTCTAATTTATCAGCCGACATAAAACCTCGTCCCAACTTTCCTTTGTTACCATCAATTGGATTATCCATTTAAAAATTGCTCTGAGAGCCGACTGCTTGGATCGGCTGTTGGTCCTTGTCGAAAACATTTACAGGACCTTCTTTCCAAACCCTTCCAGAGAAGCACTCGACACCATCATATTCCCAATAAACGGGTTCTACAGTAGCAACACTCACCGAATCATCGGCATGGACAACTTCGACGTCATCTCCAATCCACTGGATGAGGATTTGATGCATAGTTGACGAAATGCAGCAGTTTGCATGTATCCAGTCCCTTCCTAAGAGCAAACTATATGCCCCCTTGCCATCAATGATGAAGAAGGTAGTGATCAAAGTTTTTGACCCGATCGTCAACTCAACATGAACTGCTCCTCGAGTATCAGAAGGATTGCCAGCAAAGTCCCTCAACACCATGTCAGTTTTCAGTAATTCCTCACTAGCCATCCCAAGTTTCCTGAAGGTAGTATATGGCATGATATTTATGGCAGCTCCCCCGTCAATAAACATTTTGGTTAACGGCTTGCCATTAATGTACCCTTTCACATAAAGTGGCTTCAAGTGTCGATGCTTGGCTGGTTTATCAAAAACTGCCCGTTGAGTCAGAACGAGCTGAGCCATCAGATCTTGGTATTCGTCTTTGTCAAAATCCGAATACACCTCTTCTTGGACATTTTGATCTCCGGGAGCCATGAATTCTGATGGAAGAAAGAATTCCATGCATGCATTAGCCGAACGATCACCTTCATCAGGCTTTTCTTTAGGACGCCAAATTTGCCTTGTTTTGGTGCCTGCTTGTGCCAATTCTTTGTTTCTTAGGTGTTGCACCCTTCTTTTTTGGCTCTTTCTCAATCCTGGTGGACACCATTGTCCTTTCTGCCAAACATATTCACGGTACTCCTATTCCTCAGTGCGAGCCCAATCTTGATCGACAAATCTTTTCCCTTGCCGATTTTCGGAATTACCCATTTTTAAGCGCCGATCGTCCTTGAGGGATTGCATCAGGGCAATTTTTACTCGAGACTGCCTGTATTCAGAATATGGACAACTGCATTCAAGGCAATTGTTCTTAGCAGGCAGCTTCAAGCCTTCGTTCCAACAATATTTGAAGAATGAGCATCCCCAATGAGATTGCTCTTGCTCTCTCATATATTCTTGTTCCTCTCGGTACATCTTCTCTTCGTACCTCCGTTGCTCCTCTATGAACTTTTGTTCCTCATAAAACTTTCGCTTCTGGTACCATTCTTGCTCCCGACGCCATTTGTTCAACAAAATACGTGTTGTGACCCTGGGCCTGGAAGCTTCTCCTTTTTCAGTTCGGCTATTCTGGAAACGATCTTGTTGCCGAAATTCTTCATTTGTGGTCTGCCGATCGGGGTCAACAGCGCCGGTATTCCTTGCTCTATCGGAGGTTAATACCTTCATCTTGCTTTTGCCCCTGGTGTCATCTGCATTAACCATGTTAACGGAGAAAGATACGGTATTCTGTCCAAAAGGATTGTCATCAATTTTCATTTTTCCATCGAACTTCAAATGCCCTTCCTGGATAGCCTTCTGGATCCGCATTCTGAACACTCGACAATCATTTATAGAGTGAGATCTGTTGTTATGGAAACCACAATACTTCTTGTCTTTAACTCCTTCAGGGTGCAGCATCGGATGGCCTTCCGGCAGCTTGATGCGTCCTTCTTTCAACAACAATTCAAATAGCTTATCCGATTTGGAAACATCAAAGTCATATGTACCTTTTTGCTGCCTCAGCCATCGCTGATTGACTTGAGTCGGCTCTTTCGCCCAGACTAACTCAGCTGCAGCTACCTCATCTTCATCATCATACTCCATTGCTTCTTCAAAGAAAGCCTGATACATTTCACTAGCCACATCGCCTTTCTGGAATTGGTTGTTTCTCCTAAACCCCTGAGCCTGACTATTCATCATTGCCAATCGTTGTGATAATTGCCCAAGATCATCAAACTCCATACTGAATAGCTTTTCCCTGATATTCGGCAACATGCCAGCTATAGCTATCCCCGGCAATTGATCATCTGGTAAATTCAGGGAATAGCAGAGATTTTTAGTCTCCCTGAATCTGCGCAAATATTCTTGCGGCGTTTCATTAGCTCTCATTTTCAAACTCATGAGGTCGACCAACTTCTTCTCATTGGTGCCCGTAAAGAAATACGCATGAAATTTCTGTTCTAGCTCTGCCCATGTACTAATAGAATTTGCCGGCAAAGACGTGAACCATGAGAAAGCTGGTCTTGTTAATGACAGTGGGAAATACCGGATTCTCCAAGCTTCATCTGCAGACGCCTCTCCAAGTTGCATCAAGTAACGGCTAATGTGTTCTATAGTACTAGTGTCATCTTGGCTTGAAAACTTAGTAAGATCAGTGAGAGGTTTCACCCTTGGAGGAAGTGCCACTCGGTTGTACCATTCCGGGTAAGGAGATTTATAAGCGTAAGACTGATTCTTTGGCTTCAGGCCGAATTGATTTTGCATCATGTCGGCCATCCTATGCATGATAAGGTCAACATTTGAATCTGGAGCCGCATGCGTGTGACCTCCAAGAAACGCCCCCGTTGAGTTTTTATAGCCCGGATTCGGGAAAGCATCAATCGCACTGTAATCAACGAACTCCTGATATCCATCTCCATACATGTTCTTCTGCAACCTATTTGTTGCTGGAGACACTCTGAAGGCAGATTGTGGGACGTTTCCCGTCGTGCCGAATGCGAGTTGGCCATGAGTCGTGGGAGGTTTCTGCCCCTCGTGAAGGACCATCCCACCTCTGCTTGAATCAACTCCGCCGTCTTCAGCAGTTGTTCTCTGATGTTGGGGTACGGGGAATAACAGTGGCCCCTGCATCGAGCTAGCGGCTTCCTCAAAACGTTTATCAACCGCCGGGCCGAAAGTACCAACCATGATGGCACGAAAGGTATTTAAGAAAGCTGATTGATGATTTGTCATGGCCTCTGCTATAGCCTTGTACACCAGTTCAGATAGTTTTTGAGCATCTTCCTCATCAGTACTATCAGATTGATGAGGAAGGAGAGTTCTTGGGAGTGACTGCTTCTGGAAAACCTTGTTAGAGCATCTCCAATAGTTTGGTAAATGCACTTGTTATCCTATATTTTTTTGGCAAAACAAGAAGATTTGAGCTCCAACAGTTTGCTAATTGACTTGCCAAATTATAGGAACTTGCTATGCATGACCTCCTCACGCGCAAATATACGCGCGCGGTCTCAGCTTGCCATGGCGAAAATCTTCGGTCGCCGGCTCCGGTCCCTTGCGAGCGCGTTGTCTCCCGCGCGCGTGAAACTCATCCGGTCCCCAAAATTCATCTCCTGCGCGCGAGAACTGCAAGTGGCTGCAACCTGACGGCAGATCCATCATGCTTGATTTGACAGCTCGCTGTTGTACGAAATGCAAGTGACCGGCAGGCTCCTGTCGTTGGTGATTTTTTTTAACAAAAAAAATCATTTGCAAGAGGATCTAGATAGAATATCTCATCATCACATGTATCTAATCATCACGTACTTCGTCCTTCGAACTTCACGGTGAAGACCGGCCTTCGTGCTTCATCCTTCCACATCGCGAGTAGGCAGACGGTCGCGACGCGAGGAGATAAGGCATGACCCATCGTAAGTTGAATTTGAGTCAAGGTGGACCTATTTTTTTTAGTTTTACCAAGTTAGAATGACAAACTATTGGAAAGACTTCTTTTTTTCACTTGCCAAACAAATTAGCAACTTGCCAAATCACAAGATTTAGCAAGTGAGATTTACCAAACTGTTGGAGATGCTCTTACTCTTATTCTTAGAGAAGGACATCAAACATTTGCGCTGAAACTCATCGCATGCTTGTTGTACTACATGTCTCAAGTCTACTGGCAGCTCATCCATGGTCACTTCCAGAACTTGAGTGTTGTCGAACTCAGGCATCTTGGAATGTGGTGTCCCACCGGACGTGCCAAGAAGTGTGTTGGCACAAAATGTGGCGCACTGTGCCTCACACACAGCAAGCCGGAAAGCGTGGCTTCAATCGGGTGCCTGGACGATTTGAAATCTGAAGACGTGTCAGTCGGTTTGACCTGAAAACCAACAAGGGATAAAACTATGAGAATAAAACTGGAACATGCCGGGTGAGACCAGACAGTTCCATATTTACGGCCCTAAAGCCACTTTCGATGACATACAACTATAGAAGTTGTTTGCCAAGCATGTTTATAGAATTATTCGGCTAATATAGAAGAAAGCATATGAAAGCATTGATTGCCGAATACACGTATAAGAAAATACATGCTTAAACAAATAAGAATAAACTATGAATCGATGAATAACCAAGCTCGACAAACTAGCCGAATTGGGGTCCATGGAGAAGGAACATGCAAACAAACACGATCAAACTAATCTAAAACCTGCATCTGCCGCACGATACCTAGTTTTATCAAAGCTCAAGCATGATTGACATGTATGAACCCACAACACGTAACAATCTAGATTTAGAAGTTATTTCGACCATTATGATCATGCAATCTATAAGAGATGTCACGAAAACAACGATTATTGGAGCATAAGTAAACTTGTAAAGAAAGGCCGAACAAAATCAATCTAGATTGGGCAAAAGAGTGTTACAAAATTAATTAAATCATGCAACACATAATAACTTAATGAATCTATTAGATCTTGCCAAATCTAATAGAGCCGATAACTATCTCGCTTTTGCTAAACATATCAAATAAACGCCTGCCGCACGGTATTTACTCATAAGCATAGCATAAACAAAGACTTCTTGATTGTTGACATAGATCCGCCGCACGATCTTTGGAAACAAACAAGACTACTTGCATCATATCTAAATCCACCGCATGATACTAGACATGATAACAAGGTTGTCGGGACTTACGGAGGTCGACGGATCGATGATTCCTCTCGAAGAACTCGACGACACGATAAAGGACTCGAAGATGGCATGTGTCCGATTTGTATTGATATGGTTGTGAACCCTTTTTACAATAGCCAAGGGTTTATATTTATACTCTGGACGCAATACAAGTCCTAAGAGGACACGACTATGAAATATTAAAGGAAAATACAATATTTTTGGCCTTCGACTCCCTTCGGAATCTTCATTGCCTTAATTGTCGCAATTTTGTTGCCCGATCAGCTTTGCTACCGTCGCTTCAACGGAAACCCCCCTTTTCTCAGAATAGCCGACCGCATAAGCAGTTGCCGAATCCTTGAAAACTAGCCGACCGCATGGTTACTTGCCGAATGCCTCATACGCTCATCTCCGCACACTGGCCCATCTATCATCTCTTTATGCGTGCAAAAATCTGGTGTTAACACTATTTTGGCTTATTTTATCTTACAAAATATTACTGAAATAGTCGAAATCTACTGTGAACAAGGTTAAGCGAACAAAGCCATATCTATAAAGATCTTTAAAAGTGGTTACTCCACTGTAGTTACACAGTGCTGCGTTACCTACACTCAGACTCCTGTTCATCTACAGTGCCAGCACTCCGTGCGTCCGATTTCCTATCCCCTCCGTCGATGCCCACCACGTAGGCCCGCCACGTCGGCGTCTCCAGGCCTCTCCAGAACACGCCTGCACCTCCTCAGCCCACACCTCACCACCCCACGTCTGACCTCCTCAGCCCACATCTCACCACCCCACGCCTGCCGCGTACGCCGTATGTCGCAGGCAAAAAAAAACCCGACCCTCCAAGCAAAAAAAAAAGAAAACCGCCCCTACCCACAAACCGCGACACACCATCGCCCAGCCAGGAGAAAAAAAAGGCTGCGCGGCGGCCGCCCAGCCTCCGCCGCTCCTGGGTCGTACGGCGCCTGCGCCCTTGCCTACTACCTCCGGCGCCTCCGTCGTTCCTACGACTTACGCCGGCTCCGCCTCAGCTGCACGCACTTGCTTCCGCGGCGACGGCAACACACGCGACGCCAGCGCGGGCCTCCACCCTAAACTCGCCTGCGAAATCCACCGCCTTCGCCGTCCCTGCGACCTCCGCCGGCTCAGCGCCACCTGCGACTTCCACAAACAGCACGCCGCCGAATCTGGCCATCTCGCTTGCGCCTCAGCGCGCCGTGGCCCCACAACGCCATCGCCACGTCGTGTCCCAGAGGTACCGCCGTTCAGCTGTTCCCCTGTGCCGCTGCTCTACTTCCGAATTGACGCATCGATCTGTGTTGCCGGCCTACTTCCACCCATCTTCCGTTGATTCGCCGTTGCGCCTCCAGCCTTCTCCCTCACACAACATCTGACCCTGCAGAGTTTCCGTTCAGCCGCAACAGCGCAGCCCGTCCACCGGCGCCTCCTGCAGCCAACATTCGTGAACGGCAGTTGTGCAGCACCGTCGTCTCTTTCCAGCCTCCGCACCAGGTACCCTCCTCTTTTTCCCTGTTTTTATTTTCTTCATTTCTCATATGTCCATACCATTTACATAGATATGCTTGCTTACCTCCTCTGCTTGCCTCCTCTGAAATAGACATTTGGTTCCTCTGATAGTTGATAGCTTCGTGCCGTCTTAGGTTCCTCAATTTTTCATGCTACTTACAACACACTACTTCCTCCCATATATTGTATTTGCACACTAGCGTTTTCAGTCCTATTTTTTTGCCCTGCTGTTTCTTTGTACTCCATATATATAGCACGGTTCATATTACTTGGTACATATTATTTTTAGACCCTCCAGCTGCTATTCCGTGTGTCCATACATATAGAACGCTCGGCTTTGTTGTCCCAATTTTCGTGACAGTTACTGACTGCTGAGAGCCCGTGTTTAACTCCTTACACATGCTTTCTGTGCGTTTCCTACCAAAGCATGACGCGGACGCGCCAAGCATCAGACTATTTCTCAACCTATGGGCAGCCGTCGCGATCAAAGGTCCCGCAGCGTGACGCACTCAGACGTCGATCCATGATGCTTCCAAATGATGTACCACACTCTGCTCATGCTACCTCTCCTCATGGTATTGATGTCCCCTTTGCCAAACATGCATTCATACAGATAAAATAAGTTTGCCTGTAGTGTCTTCTACCTTTTCCAATTTTTAACTTAACCTCATGCATCTTTACCCTTCTTTGCAGCATCCCCCCACCTGAGGCTACTATTACGTCTGCAACCAGTCGCAAACGTAAAGGACACGATATCCTCCACAATGATGGTTCGTGCAACCGACGTTTACCTATGTTCAGATAATTGGTTACATTCCGGCCCACATATTTACGTGAATATTCTTTATTATGTTCCTGCTTTGCACCAATCCATCTACCGAACATAGGTCCACAAAACAATGCTACTGCGGTGTCTTCGTCTTCAGGACCTACCCGTCGTCAGACTTTACACACTAAAATAAATGTCACCACAAGTCCTGCTCTTCAATGCTTTGAGGAACACAAACGTGAGCCTCTTCTCTCAGATCATTGCTTATACCAATTTACTCATCTTCCGTCTCAATGATACGTACAGTTGCTAAATCCATTCGGCCCATATAATGTAACCTGAGCCTGATGCATCTTTATCCTTCTTTGCAGCATCACCACCACCTGCGCCTACTATTACTTCTACAACGAGTCGTAAACGTAGATCTGATGACATCCTCCACAGCGATGGTTAGTACAACTGTCATTTAACTATGTTCAAATAATTGGTTACATTCAGCCCGCCATGTTTACGTGAATATTCTTTATTATATTCATGTTTTGCAGCACTCCATGTACTGACTGCCGGTACACAAAACAGTGTTCCTGAGGTATGTTCGTCTTCAAGACCTACCCATCGTCGGACTTTACACACTCAAACAAATGGCGCAGCCATTCATGCTCCTCAATGCTTTGGGCAACATAAACGTGAGCCTCTTCTGTCACATCATTGTCTATACCAATTTACTCATGTTGTGTGTCAACGGTACGTACAGTTTCTAAATCCATTATGCCCCTAAATCCAGTACTATAGATTGCCGCTACTGCTATTGCTACATAGTCGTGTCATATATGCGTCCAAACCATGCTTCATATTCAATGACACCTATCGATCTTAATTTTTTTTTCTTTCTCTACTACAAATTATAGGCACTATCTCCTTTCCTCTTCATTTGGGTGGGCCAAATAATGTGTGCCCACATTGTGGTGCTCTATTTTGGAATGAGGAGCGTGTCTGTGGCCGTGGTAGTCAACACAGGCTAATTTATAATAAGTGTTGTAGAGGTGGCAGCATTGTTCTTCCTCCATACACACCACCGCCAGAGCCCTTGATCGATCTTCTCAATTCACAGGATACTCGATTGTCCAGGCACTTCTTTGATGGCATCAGATGCTACAACTCAATGTTTGCTATGACATCTATGGGTGTTAATGTCATAAATTCAATTAATGATGGTCGAGGACCTTATGTCTTCAAGATTAGCGGCTAGCTATGCCATCGAATAGGATCACTAATGCCCTCGGGTGGTAAAAGGCCAGAGTATTGTCAACTCTATATCTTTGATACTGAACATGAAGTGAGGAACAGAATGGCTGTCTCTTCGCATGAAAACGGTACTTTCCAGCCAGATGAGGCTATTGTTGCTTCTTTGGTCAGCATGTTTGATTCTCACAACCCAGTGATCCAAGTTTTTAGAACTGCTCGAGATAGGTTAATGAATGAAACTGACGACCACTGCTCTATCAAGATATTCCATTCTCCAAATCAGCATGGTAATGTTTACAGTGCTCCTACTGCAGCAGAGGTTGTTGGCCTGGTGATTGATGATCTCGGATTATCTGATGAAGGTCGACACTTGGTGGTCCAGGACCATGCATCTAACCTGCAGAGAATCAGAGAAACACACTGTAAATTTATGGCAATGCAGTATCCAATATTATTTCCCTATGGCGAGGATGGGTTCCATGAAAAATTGTACTACCATCGTTGTGGGCGTTCAGTGGCGATCAAACGGAAAAATATCACCATGTTAGAATTTTATACATATAGATTGCATGATAGAGCTCATGACTTCAATACCCCTTTACGTGGCAAAAGGCTCACACAGGCATATATTGTTGACGCCTACTGCTGTGTTGAGGATGCACGACTAGGCCATTATAGAACGAAATCATTCCAAGCCAAATATAGGACAGCCAGTTATAAATCTTTAGTGCACACAATTAGTACTGGTGTTACAGAGGCTTCGGTTGCAGGCCAAAGAGTTTATTTACCAGGTTCTTTTATTGGAGGGCCACGGTGGTACTACCAAAATTACCAGGATTGTGTAGCTCTTTGTCGTCGCTTCAGATGCCCGGACATGTTCATCACTTTTACATGCAATGCTTCTTGGTCATAAATAACAGAGGCTCTATCATATACACCAGGCCAACAACCATCTGATCGACCTGACATCATCGATCGAGTGTTCCAAATGAAACTTAACCTACTCATGGGTGATATAACCAAGGATTCATTTTTTGGCCCTACACTTGGAGGTACTACACCAATGTTCGGTGCAGTTACAAGTCTTACTATAAAAGATGCTTTGTGTTCCTTGACTATTTGCCACCTTTATTTGCAGCTGTTTACACAATTGAATTTCAGAAAAGGGGTTTGCCACATGTGCACATCATCATATGGCTTCAAACTGAGGGGCCCCGTACTGCTGCCAAAACTGACTCTTATGTATCAGCACAGCTGCCTGATCCATTCCTCGACAAAGTTGGTTATGATGCTGTTTCAAAATTTATGATACATGGTCCATGTGGTGCTATCTATCCAAACTCTCCTTGCATGGTTGATGGAAGATGCAACAAGTTATATCCTAAAGATTTCGCAAGCACAACAACTGTGTCGTCAAATGGACATGTTATATATGCACGACCACATAATGATATCACAGTTCAAAAGAATGGTGTCAATATCGACAATCGATTCGTGGTGCCTCATAATGTGGACCTATGTGTCAAATATGATGCACACATAAATATTGAAAGTGTTAATCGTGATGGAATGGAAAAATACTTATTCAAGTACACAAATAAGGGACCTGACCGTGCAAAGGTTGCCATCCAAAACAAGAAAGATGACGATGTTGTCACAGTGAATGAAATAAAACAATATTTAGACTGCAGATGTATAGCATCCAACGAAGCTGCTTGGAGACTCCTGCAGTTTGACATTCACCGCACAGACCCATCTATTGAGCGACTACATGTTCACCTTCCACTTGAGAACAACATTCTGTATGCTGAAGATGATAATCTTGAAGAGGTGGTTTGCAATCCACGCAACAAAGTAACCAAATTGACTGCTTAGTTTGAGGCTAACAAAACACACCCACAGGCAAGGCAATTTACATATATAGAATTTCCTGAGTATTGGACATGGCATGCTAATGGCAAATATTGGAAGCAGCGTTGCAATAATCGTCCAAATATTGGTCGTATAACCAACATCAGTCCTAATGAAGGTTCATGTACAACATGCCTGTCCTAATGAAGGTTCATGAACCCGGCAAATATTGGAAGCAGCGTTGCAATAATCGTCCAAATATTGGTCGTATAACCAACATCAGTCCTAATGAAGGTTCATGTACATGAGAAACACTCGAGACGTATGGAAGGTAGTTTTCTCGAGTGTTTCTCAATGAAGGCTCGGGCGCAGACCTGGTGTTATTACGGAAGGTAGTTTCTCAATGTCGTGATGTATGGAACTAATACACATAGGACTCCTTGTAATGGCCTAGTTCGGGTCATCTGATGGACTTCAGGTGTGGTTTGCCTGATGGACTTCAGGTGTGGGTTTTGCTTGGTGTGACTCCAAGTGTGGTTTTTTGGTGGACTCCAAGTGTTGGTTGCTCGGTGTGACTCCGAGTGTGGTTTGCTCGGTGCGACTCCGAGTGTGGTTACTGTTACAGATGGAGACTGTGGTTATAACCTAGTAAATAGGTGCATAGGAAATAGGATTTAATAGGATGTGTTGCTTTAGGCGCTTGAGTCAAACAGAGTTAGCCTACCTTTGTTAATAGCCTCATAAGCATATATTTCCTACACTTGCGGAGTACATTTTGATGTACTCACCCTTCCTCTTTGAACCCCCTGCTACCCCACCCAGACGTTGGAGTCTACGACGCAGAGCAGGAGTACCCAGAAGACGGCGGTTACGACCCCGACAACTTGTACCCAGAAGACGGTGGATACGACCCAGACGACTTGTACTAGGATGGAGCAGCCCCCGGTTGACCTTCCTGTGGAGATGGCGTCCAGTTTCCGCGAAGTCTACATTAGAGTTAGACTGAGAGTGTACTTTTCTTTTGGACCCGAGGGTCATTTTTGTAATAATGTTCGATATATTAATAAAGCATTGTTTTGATATTTACTATGATGTGGATATATGTATGAAAATTGATCCTGGCATACATATATTGTGCTCCAATTTTGTTCTTAAAATTGGGGTGTCACAGAGTGGTATAGGAAGGTTAGAGTGCGGGTTTATTCCGTGAAACACCGAGGGCTTTTGTGCAAGATGGACAGGCCAGAGACAGGCGTTCATGTGCATGTTGTATAACCAACATCAGTCCACGCGACCAATATTAGCATGCATGGCCGGGTTCATGTGCTTCCCCAATCTGCTCCACGCGCACTCCCGGTACACCACGCGTGAATTGCTCACTTGCATAATTACCTTCATGTTCATGTGAAGTTTCTCAACTCCGTCTGCAGAAATATTGACTGTTCGTCGGGCATCTGTTCTCAGACCGAAAACAATTGTTGTCGAGTATTTGCTTGTGCGGTCATCTATATGAAGCGTCAAACACTACTACAGAAACATGCCTTTAACCCCGGTCGGCAAGGGCCGTTAGCCCCGGTTGCCGAGCCGGGACTACGCTTCCGGGACTAAAGGCCCCCCCTTTAGTCCTGGCTCCGGCCACCGGGGCTAAAGCCCAGCCTTTAGTCCCGGTTGGTAATACCAGCCGGGACTAAAGGTGCTGCCAGCGGTGCACCGCAGCAGCACCCTTTAGCCCCGGCTGGTATTACCAGCCGGGACTAAAGCGTCCCCTGGTTTTTTCCTTTTTATTTTTATTTCAGTTCTGTTTTCAGTTTTGTTTATTTATTTAATAGGTTTTCCAATATATATTCTTTGCTGCTAATATATTAGCAACATAACACAATAAGCTTATTGCATGCATATATAATTGAACTATAGAACTATATATATATATATATAAATATATGTACATAAAATTACAAGCAATATACATATAGAAGTTGTCCAAATATATATCTACACAAGTTGTACTCCAAAGTTAGTACTGTAAACCTATTACAAGTTGTACTCCATCTAAAGATCTACAGGGCATACAAATGATCATCATTGTTTGGAATCAACTTCTCGTTGGTATTATAGTAAAACTCGCCCTTTGGATTTATGACTTGTTCCCGAAGAAATCCTGCTATTGTCTCTTGTATTGCTTTCAATTGGCCTTGTAGCATCACTTTTTGCTTCAACCAGTCAGTCTTCAATTGGAATTAAAGAAGATATTAGTTATATCTATATTATCAATATTAAGTCTATAAAAAATGAAAAGAAACAGGTTACGTACTTTGATGATTTCTTCAGGAATTCTATTTGATTCTATCATCATATACTCGCAAACATAGAATCCGCATAAGTTGTTGCCCTGTTCTTGTCTCAAAATCCACTGTAGAATGAAAAGATTCAACTCGTAATAAAGATATGATATATGACATGATATAATAAAGATACACGTACATTGACGAAGGTGTAAACTTACTGGTAGTCGTGGCTTTATTGTAAGTGGGGCCTTACACTGACTCATATGTTCCCGAGCAATGAATTTTTCCCAAACCCTAATCCGGCCAATGAAACATTAATAGTTGGATCATTATTTAATTAGTATACATATACAAGCTTAGTCTATACTATAAGCATGCAAGGTAGGGATCGAAAAATTACCTTTGGAGGATGTCTATCATATCTTGGTAATCTGCTTGTGGTTTGCTCAACGAGTCATAGATTAACACATTGCTTTGTTTGAGATCGATGACCATCAATATCCAGTGATAGCTGTTCATACACATGATTCATATATATATTATTAGGGTTAAGTAAAATAAAATGTGCACATACTTATTATGAACTATATATGTCTCACGCACTTAAAGTTGTATGGGAAGAGAATTCTTTCTCTATCTTTTTGGTTCACAAAGAACCTCATGAGATTCGTACACGACTCATCGCTCCAAGTCGCTGAAGGGTTTGGAGCCTTGAAAACAACATATGGATCAACAAACCCAATAGAATTGTCGTGTTTATCTCTGAGCTGAGTCATCTGATACCTGCAACATATCGAGTCGATCCACAAGTATGTGTGTAAGAATACTACTATATACACATACTAGAGAGTTCAATGAAAACTATAAAAGAAACACTTACAAACAGTAGCAGCTAAGGAGCGATTTGTCCAGTGCGTCCATATGACATAGCTGGTGTAATTCCTCCATCTGGACTAAGATTAGGTCATCGCCACGGAAGTAGTGATGGTTCCGAATTCGGACAAAAATCCAATTGACATCACCGTCTTTAGAAGCCTTCATGCACCATTTGTTGATTGCAAACATCTGCGTACCAAGTACATGTAAGTGATTGGGGTTCATTAGACTCCTGCCCGGTGCAAAATTTCTCCTCCATTCATCAACTATTTCCGCTCGTGGAAACTCCAGCCCAGTAGCAATATTTTTAATGGTGTCGTACGGGAGACCGCTGTCAATAAAAAAATTGTCCATTGAGTCCATCTCAGACAAAGTGGTCTCTCCAGATTTCCTCTGTACTCTGCCCATGTTTGAACCATACTGATTTTGCACAACTAACGGGGACAAAGGTCTTGATGTTTCCCCGAGCTGTGGAACACCCTTTCCCACTTTCTTCTTGCTGGATTGTTGTTCTTTTGCGGACTTCATAAGAGAGCGTTCGTAATCTGATTTTCGCGGAGCCTTTCGGGCTTCACGCATCTTGATACCATGTTGGTCCACCCTTTTCCTTAACTCCTGCGGGTTTAACAAGAGGTAAGGCTTCTCCGGGTTCCTCTTCGCTTTAGCAGCGGCGTCACATTCCTCTAAAAAATTCCGCACATCTTTTTTCACTGAAATTTCTAACTCCTCATCAGTCTTTTCATAAGCTAATTTCTATTGGGCTTTTTTCCTGATGCAGGAGCCTTCTTCTTTGGAGGTGGGGCCTTTGGTTCTGTGGCGGCGGATCGCTTCTTAGGGCCGCACAGTGGAGGCAGCGGTGTTAGAGCCCGCGGTGGAGGAGATGGTGGACCCGGTGGCGGTGTTGGAGCCCGCGGTGGAGGTTGTGGCGTTGGAGCCCGCGGTGGAGGAGATGGTGGGGCTGGTGGCGGTGTTGGAGCCCGCGGTGGAGATCTTTGTGCAGGAGATGGGGTTGAAGCCGTGTCCTCCAACACATCGTCACCGCCCGCAGCACTCTGATGCGCTGGGGAATAATGACGAACTGGACTATAGTTCCTGCTACGCAAAACAACGAATGATGTGAGCATCCAACTAATATATACATATAGGAAGTTAGTGTAATAAAAATTGTTTCTCATTCACGCGCACACTACCTATGGTGAGGATCTTGATCGGTAGGAGGAGGTTGCGGTGGTGACACTCCAGGAATAATAATGAAGCGCTTGCGCCAGCAAATAAATGTCTTCTCTGCTTCACCTAAAGTCTTCTCCCCATCTCCCCCTTCGATTTCCAGTGCCACGCTGCCACAACCTGTCTCAACCCTATCCACCGAAACGCTAGCGTATCCGGCTGGCACTGGTTGACCATGGATTCTTGGTGTTCTTGTGCGGTCGATAGGGTTTACAACACCGACAGCCACCTTTTTCGTGGCATTTCCATCTGGAATGTGCAGCTCACAAGTAGTAAAAGGTTCTTTAACGTCATCCACGGGAAAGCGTAGCTTGGAGTCATCTTGAATGGTTGGTACTTCCGTGGAGGCGCAGCTGCTTTTCATCTGACCTGGGGGGCTAATGTTCGCTTGAGGATGCTGTGATGATGTACCTTGCCCACTCGTCATTTGACTAAGTGCCGCTTGCACTTGCCTTTTGATTTCCTCCTGCATCCATTCTTCATGAGATTTCTCACGCTCTTGTGTTTGAAGAACATACTCCTCCAACTTGAAGAGTCGCTCTGCCTCCTCGTCCTTCTTTCTTTGGTGGCTTCTATAACTTTCTTGATCCGCTTCGAAGGAATGTAGCCACGAAACGGCCCCAAAGCCTCTCGTACGCCCACCATGCTCAGGATTCTCCAGCGCGTACGTGAGTTCATCCTTCTCTCTGTTGGGCTTGAACTCGCCAGCCAACACCGCATTTCGTGCTTGAACTAGCCTATGTGCTGCTCTTGAAATTTGCGAGCCCCAATCAAGCTCCCCATCATTAGGGTTTATGGTTCCCCCATGAGCGTAGAACCAATTTCTGGACCGTTCACTCCAATTTCTTCTTATTGTCTCTGGGACTACCCCCCTGGCAAGCATCTCGTGTTCTTGTCTCTCCCACTTTGGAAGGGCAGTCTTATAGCCACCTAATCCTAAATGATGGTGGTATTTCTTCTGAGCTGCATTCAGTTTGTTTACTCTGACCCGGGCCTCGCTCTCTTGTGATCTTTTGTACTGTACAAATTCATCCCAATCGGCCCTTATCTTGACATACGCCTTAGAGTTGAAATTTGGCGTCTCGTTCTTCAGCACAAAGGTGTGGTACAATTTCTTCTTCCAGTCCTGAAAAAGTGTGGCCATCTTCTTCATTGTCCACTCCCGAATTCGCCTCAGCAGCTCTTCATCATCCGTGTCAAACGAGAAATGAGCTTGGACGTCATCCCAGACTAGCTGCTTGTCAAGATTGGAGACATAACTGATCTCGGGAGCACTTCGCCTCTCTTTCCATTCACGGGCACTTATCGGAATCCGATCTCTCACAAGGAACCCACAATGAAAGACATATTTCTTTGCATTGGGTCCTAGTGGTTGGCCTGTAGCCATATCGAATTCGGAGATTACATGACGGCCCTTCAACGGCCTCTTCGGCCCTCGTTTTGGTCTGCTCTGCCCTGTCGCAGACGTCGATCCAGAGGGCTACATATAGGTAAAGACATGAAGATGAAACCCTAATACAAGTTGACATAAAACCTAATCAAGTAATAAAGTAAATGTAAACCCTAACACGACACATTGTATATATACCTCGCCTGTATTGCCTTCTTCCATCTCAACTTGTTGTTCAGGGAGATTTTCATCATGCATGGTCATGTCTTCGTAATTCAATAAGTATTGACTCCCGTCATCGTCGCCGACTATGATATTCATCATTTCCTCCTCCATCACATTCTCATTTGGGTCGGCCATTTCTGTGAATATTAAAATATATATACAATATGATCGAACACTTAAAGGAGCTTTATACATGTATGGTTTCAGGTTTTACGGTTTCGGGGTTTAGGGGTACGGGGTTTCGGGGTTTAGGGTTTCGGAGTTTAGGGGTTCGGGGTTGCGGGGTTTAGGGTTTCAGGGTTTAGGGGTTCGGGGTTTCAGGGTTCAGGGTTTCGGGGTTCAGGGTTTCGGGGTTTAGGGGTTCGGGGTTTCGGGTTTCGGGGTTCAGGGTTTCGGGGTTTAGGGGTTTGAGGGTTTAGGGTTTCGGGGTTTAGGGGTTTGAGGGTTTAGAGTTAGGGGTTCGGGGTTTCGGGTTTTAGGGTTTCGGGGTTCGGGGTTTCGGGTTTCGGGGTTTAGGGGTTTGAGGGTTTAGGGTTTCGGGGTTTAGGGGTTTGAGTGTTTAGAGTTAGGGGTTCGGGGTTTCGGGTTTTAGGGTTTCGGGGTTTAGGGTTTCGGGGTTTCGGGGTTTAGGGTTTCGGGGTTTCGGGGTTTGAGGGTTTAGGGTTTCGGGGTTTAGGGGTTTGAGGGTTTAGAGTTAGGGGTTCGGGGTTTCGGGTTGTAGGGTTTCGGGGTTCAGGGTTTCGGGGTTTAGTGGTTTGAGGGTTTAGGGTTTCGGGGTTTAGGGTTTTGAGGGTTTAGAGTTAGGGGTTCGGGGTTTCGGGTTTTAGGGTTTTGGGGTTTAGGGGTTCGCGATTTCGGGGTTTCGGGGTTTGAGGGTTTAGGGTTTCGGAGTTTAGGGGTTTGAGGGTTTAGAGTTAGGGGTTTGGGGTTTCGGGGTTTAGGGTTTCGGGGTTTCGGGGTTTGAGGGTTTAGTCGTTTAGGTTCGAGGGTTTAGGGTTAGGGTTTCAGGTTTTAGGGTTTCGAGTTTTAGGCAATTCATAAAAATAACATGACAATTCATAAAAATAACATGACAATAATATATATTCGTAAAGAGTAATAAATACATGTTCCGACATGACACATGATTTTCTATGAACACATATTTCTAAGAGTAATAAATACATGTTTAAACATATCCTTGTCACGTGATTTACACACCGTGGACGAGAACGACGACGGCGGACAGCAGCGAGGATGACGACGGTGCGGATGACAGTGGATGGCGGCGAGGTCGGTGTAGCGGTCACCAGGACTACAGGTCGAACACATATTTGTTAGGTTAAAAAACATATATATGATTTTCCTTTTTCTATAAATATATCTATTCATATTCATTATTTGTATATATCTATTTCTAGAAAAGAAGAAATAAAAAAGTTAAATAGAAAATAATCTATAAATATATATATCTATTTATATTTATTTTATATATATCACTTTCTATTTCTAAATACATATATATTTAGTTTCTATATATATCTATTTATATATCACTTTCTATATTTACTTTCTAGATATATATTTCTTTTTCATTTCCTTTTTTTACACTCTCACACACCCACTGCTGGACACTGCAACACACGCACACCACGCACATTGCACACGCACACACACGCACAGGCCGTGCGGAAGCGGCGCGGAGGACGGCGGCGAGGACGACGCTGTACGGCGGCGGAGGGCAGTGAGGCCGAGGAGGACAGCGGCGCGGAGCTCGACGGCGAGGAGGACGGCGGCGCGGACAGAGGCTCGTCGGCGAGGTGAGGGCGGCGGCGCGGGGCAAACGTCGATCTGGCCGAGAAGATTGGAGGGCACTGTGCCCTGTGCCCTATATACCCGGGAGGGCCTTTAGTCCCGGGGCGTATTACGCACCGGGACTAAAGGGTCTTTAGTCCCGGTGCGTAATACGCCCCGGGACTAAAGGGTTGGACCTTTAGTCCCGGGCGGGCTTACGCACCGGGACTAAAGGGGTCTTTAGTCCCGGTGCGTAAGACGGCCCGGGACTAAAGGGTTCTTTCCCGCCACAGTTTTGGGTTTTCAGTATTTTGGGTTTTGTATTAAGTTTTCACTATATAAATATGTTGTAATTCTTGTTAATTGCATAGTAAATTGAACAGTAGGTATAAAATTACTTAAAAATAACAGTTTTATATCCTTTAACCTTATTGTATAGTAGAAAATTTTGTAGCATAAATTCTTTTCTTTTTTTATAATAACGAATATAAATGTAAATAACCGTTCATATTTGGTTAATGCAAAAATGTAGTGTTCAATTTAAATTTAAAACATTGTTGGCTTTCAATAGAAAATTTATTTTCATATTATTTGGAGGTTAATCTTTTGTTTAAAACCTAAACAATCATTGCCCAATTTTGTTATACGCGACAGATGCAGTAGTTTTAGATTTTTAAATTTAGTTTTTTCAAATATATTTTAAATCTTTCTAATTGAACAGAAAATTGAATATTTGATATACTTTCTTTTAAAAATTAGTATGAGATTCACATCTAGAGAAGCACATAAATCAATGATCACTACTACTAAATATATATATAAATCCATTATCAAATAAATGAAGTCTTAATTAATTAATTATTACATAATATATTTACAACCCACTATTAAGCGGGCACAACTGTGAACCTCCTCTTGACATATGTCCCTTGGTTATGATCATTCCTTAACCATGGAGTTTCCTCATTGTTTAACAAAATGCTTGGGTCTTTGTTCACTTTGAATGGTGGAATTCGATCATCTCTTTCATAATCACCTGACATGTCTGACTTGTCCTCAATTCGGACAATATTTCTTTTCCCTGAAAGAACTATATGGCGCTTTGGCTCGTTGACGATCGAGTTGTTATCATTTTTCCCTCTTTTTGGTTTTGTAGACATGTCTTTCACATAGAACACTTGACTCACATCTGCGGCAAGGACAAATGGTTCGTCTTTGTACCCAATATTGTTGAGGTCCACTGATGTCATCCCATACTCCTTGTCGACTGTTAACCCACCTCCGGTACCGGTCATCTTGACCCATTTACACCGGAACAAAGAGACTTTAAAATTAGGTGCGTAGTCTAGTTCTCATATGTCATGTATGCGGCCATAATATGTTTGTTTGTTCCCATTTGGATCCGTGGCATCCACGCGTACACCACTGTTTTGGTTGGTGCTCCTTGCGTCTTGGGCTACTGTGTAAAATGTATTCCCATTGATCTCGTACCCTTTGTACGTGCTGATATGCCACGATGGTTGTCTGGCCAACAAATAAAGCTGCTCATCTATGTTGTCATCACCCTGACATTGTTTTCGCAACCAATTGTAACACCTCGGGTGTTTAAAAATGTAATTAACCTGACATGTCATCATCATTAGTCATTAATCATTCTTGCCTTGCATTTATGTTTGCTTAGTACTTCTGTAGCAATCTCTTTTCAAAAACCCTAAAGCCCAAATCTTCCTTTAAGGGCAAAAATGGTAATTTCACCTCTGTGTCTAGCCTTGTTTAATTCTTGTTCAGTTTTGTGTCTTGAAGCTTTGTTGTGTTGTTCAAAAACCCAAAATCAAAAACAGATTTCAAATCCCTTTTGAAAAGCCCTAATTTCCAAACCCTAGTTTTTTTACCCCTCTTTTAATACTTTAAAAACTATTCAAAATTTGGATTTGGTTCAAAAGGCAAAGTTGTAAATCTTGTCAAGAGGGACAACTTTGGTATTTACAGATTTTCGAGTTCCAATATAAAATCAAAAGTAATTTTGAATTTATTCAAATCCCAAAAGTGTTCCCTTTTCTGTTTTCGAATATAATTCAAAAACTGTTTGGAATTTGAAAATGTTCTTATTGACAAAGTTGTAGATCTCCTTTTTCTGCACAACTTTGGTATTCTGAGTTTTTCCCGTGCAGTTCAAGTTTTGGGAGTAATTTGCAAAATTCAGAAAGTCAACACCTAGACCTAGCCCTGTTCATCTCCTACCTAGGGTCAGAGCAGAGCAGGGGGGCCGGCCATGGCCGCTCGCCGGAGCTGCGTGCGCCACGCGCCTGGCAGCCGCACGCCCGCCCCCGACTTGTCGCCCGTGACCGCGCCATCATTCTGCCTCCGCACGCGCAAGCGCTGACCTCCGCCCCCGTCCCCCACTGTTCCCCGACGTCGCCGCCACGTGGCCGTCGCCGGCAAGCACGACGCCCGGGTCCCAAACTGAATTCCGTCCTTCTTCATCATGAGATCGCAAGCACGCGCCGCGGGCAACCTCATCCGCACCTCCACGCGCTCCCTAACGGCCCCTGGCCGCGGCTATAAAAGGCCCGCCGGTGGCCGGAGCTCCGCACTCACCCCGCCACCGTGGCCAGCTCACTCCAGAGTCTCCCCCGCTCAACCAACTAGCCCAGCAGCTCCGCCTTGAGCCCGTGCAGCTTCCCCACCCCTCAATTCCATCGCTACCGTCTCCCACCGCCGAGTGCGAGCCCTTCTTCCTCAGCGCCGGTGAGAAGCCGTCTGACTCGGGTCGACGAAATTCGCCGCCGTCGCTCCACCTCTCCTCCCTCTGACCTCTGATATTCCTTCCTTGTCTTCTTGCGCCCCTAACCGGCTACTGGTGACCGTGCCTGGTGTACAGAGTCGCCGGATCGCCGGAGTGCCGCCGCGGTCGTCTCCTTCCTCGACCCGCACCCTCGACCGTATCGAGCCCCAAGCCTCGGGCGAATCGCACTACCCTCGAGCACGTTCCCGAGCCACACCCTCGAGCACATCCTCGAACCCCGCCCCTCGAAGCAGCCGAGACTAGCCTCAGCCTCGGGCGAATCGCAGCTACCCTCGGGCTGTAAGCCTCGAGTGAGCCGAGGCCACCCTCGAGAGGCTAGCCGCAAGAGAACCCCGTCGAGGCCTCGCCCGTCGAGCCCTCTTTTCCATCCGCCTCGTCGAGCCTTGCCTCTGACTCTCGGTGAGCCCAGCCTCTGTTTTCTCAGCCGAGCCTCGAGCCTCGACGTCGAGCCCGCTCCGACTCGAGCTCAGTGCTCTTTTCCTTTTCAAAAATAAGAATAGTCTTGTTATTTCATCTTTTTGTATGATTTTCTGTATTGCTCTAAAAATTCTGAAAATTTTACAGTTGAGTCTTTATACTATGTAGTATTTTATAAAAATATGAAACTTGACTTTTCTGCAAGAATTTGAAAAGGTAAAATCCCTCTTTTAATTAATAAATGGATGGTTCTGGATTTTTAGAAAATCTTTTATAACTCCAAAAATCATGAGATAAATTTTTGTGAGCTTCCTATGCCATGTTCAGTCTCTGGTGAATTTTTGAAGTCTTTTGGAACAAGTTTATTTTTGAGCATTTATTTTAATTGTTAAATAGTGCCTTTTGTTAATTAATGTCTGATTTTATTTGAGCACTTTAATGACCTCTAAAAATTATGAAATTTGTTTTGCCATCTATCTACACCATAATGAACTTATGTGTTTAATTTGGTAATTTTTGGAGCAACTGCATAAAATGACCTTTTTAAATAATTAAGAAAAACAGAAAAGGTGATTAAGGTTCATGTTGTATGTCCTGTGTTGCATTGTTCATGCTAGCATACTCATGTGCATACATCATTGCATTCGTATAGTCACCGAAGAAGGAGTCAAAGTCGAGGTCGCCGCCGATGAACCTGCTCCCGAAGTAACCCCGAGCTTCGACCTCTACACCTCCAACCCTGAGCCAGCTGTCTTTGCTCTTCAAGGCAAGCCCCGGTGCATTTAACCCCTTTCCTTGAATTTATAAAATGATTTCCTTAAATGCTTTTGAGTTAAATTATTGCATTAGGTTTATAGGAGTTGTGTGCTATCCTAATTGATGCACTATCCACCTTGACCACTGATACACCCGATACCTGCTTTTCAAAAGTATTTGAAAAATGCTTAGCAATGCTTATTGAATTAGACTTTGCAATAAAATGCCATTTTCAAAAGTGTGATCACTGAAAGAATCTTTATGGGAATTTGGCTTTACTTCCCGCTCGATGACTGCTTGCCTAGCTAGCATGTGGTCATTGTCGAGAAGAGGTTGTCCGCGCGTACGGTGCCGTCATGTTGTAGTCCGGGACTCAACAGTTGACACCGACCGGGACAGGGTTGAAAAACCGACAGGACCTGTACTCTTGGGTTAGAGTCCCGAGGTGCTTGTCGCTGGCGGAAAAATGTAGGGACCATCCGTATGGGGGCCTGCTGGTCAAGACTTGTAACTATTCACATACTACGGAAAGCTCTGGCTCCGAGGAATCCTTTATTGGACCGACAACCGCGCACTGGGAGTGGAGAGATGGCGGAAGTAGCATGTACCCACGTGGTCGTCGTACCTGGATAGGAGTGGTGTACTGTACTTCCGGGTGGCGTAGGATCGGGCCCAATCTTGGAGGAATCGTGGTAGACGAGTTGGCATATGCAAGCTTGGGTGCTACATATGCAGTGTGGATAGGGATCCTCAGCTGAGTATTATTTATCCGGATTAACGTTGCTCCTCGGTTTTGGAGACTTGGTCCACTGACTGTCAACGGAGAGTGGTTCTCAACTAGGAATGTTTTGAAATGTAAAATGAATCATGAACGATGAAGAATTGAGGAATACTGAATCTTTCCAAAATAAAATAAGGTTTACAAAAATGCTTTTCTGCAAAATACTTGATCTTGCTTAAACCTTATCTTGACTACCCTAAGCCTCTCATTCCTGAGTCTTCTCCCTTTTTCTTAGTCGGGTAAGTCTTGTTGAGTACCCCAGTACTCAGGGTTTGTTACCCATGCTGCAGGTATGACAGAGTCCCCGATGTGTCTTGCACCCTGCTGCGTGACCATCGTCCAGGAAGAGGCTGATGAGGCCGAAGAATAGTTGTACACCCTCGGGCTGGGTGATTATAAGTATCTTTGTTGTTCTCCACTATGTTGCCTATGTCTATTTCTATTATCAGAACTTGGTTTGTAATAACTGCACCTTAATTTCTATTTGGAACTCTGCTTTGTAAAACTATTGTTATTTAAGTCTTCCGCTCTTTATTCCGATGGTATTTGTAAAAATATGCAATGCTGTAACCGAATTGTGAGATGATCCTGCGGACATTGGGCACTGATGTAGCCCGGTGGCGAACAGGTCTTAATCACATGGAACATGGGTTCGGCTGTCAGAGGTTGACAGGGACACGTGGGCCATAGGATTAGGGTCGTTCCGTCACACCAATCGCCGAAGGTTTGCATGTGCTGACATGTAATCCAAGATTCACTCTTCCCGGGCCACTTGGATCGAAGGAAATCCTTATGTACCTCGATATATGGATCTACCAATGAGGAGTTCTGTAGAACTGTGTAGTGTGCTTTATCGAAGTAATCGTCTCCTGTACCGATATATGTTTTCTTCCCTAGTGTTCCCTTGCCACTGAGTCTGCCCTCGTGTCGCGATTCAGGAACGCCAATCAGGTCAAGGTCTGGAATAAAGTCCACACAAAACTCTATGACCTCCTCTGTTCCGTAGCCCTGGGCGATGCTTCCTTCAGGCCGAGAACAATTATTAACATATTTTTTCAGGACACTCATGAACCTCTCGAATGGGAACATGGTGTGTAGGAACACAGGACCGAGAATAATGATCTCCTTGACCAGGTGAACTAGGAGGTGTGTCATGATATCAAAGAAGGATGGAGGGAACACCAACTCAAAGCTGACGAGACATTGAACGACATCATTCTGCAAAGTAGAAAGTTCCTCTGGATTGATTGCCTTTTGTGAAATTGAATTGAGGAATGCACATAGCTTCACGGTGGCTAGACGTACATGTGGAGGTAGAATTCCTCTTAGAGCAACAGGAAGCAATTGGGTCATAAGCACATGGCAGTCATGGGACTTCAAGTTTTGGAACTTCTTCTCTGGCACATTAATTATTCTCTTTATATTGGAGGAGAATCCAGATGGGACCTTGATGCTGTTAAGGCATTCAAACATGCTTTCCTTTTCTTCTCTGCTAAGAGTGTAGCTAGCAGGGCTTAAGTACTGGCGCCCGTCATCTGTCTTCTCCGGATGCAAGTTGTCTCGTTCTTTCATGCGCTGCAAGTCCTGTCGTGCTTCAAGTGAATCCTTAGGCTTTCCGTAGACACCCATGAATCCAAGCAGGTTCACACAAAGGTTCTTTGTTAGGTGCATCACGTCGATCACATGGCGGACCTCTAGGACATGCCAGTAGGGTAGCTCCCAGAATATGGACTTCTTCTTCCACATGGGTGCGTGTCCCGAAGTGTCTTTAGGAACAGGTTCGCTGCCCCGTCCCTTTCCAAATACTACTTTCGTATCCTTCACCATTTCAAGTATATCATCTCCAGTTCGGTTACGAGGCTTGGTTTGGTGGTCTGCCTTACCTTTAAAATGTTTGCCTTTCTTTCTTACTGGGTGGCCCACAGGAAGAAACCGACGGTGCCCAACATACACGACCTTCCGACAGTTTTTCAAAAATAAACTATCAAGGTCTTCAAAACAGTGTGTGCATGCATTATATCCCTTGTTTGTCTGGCCTGAAAGATTACTTAGAGCCGGCCAATCATTGATTGTTACGAACAATAAGGCTCACAGGTCAAAATGTTCCTGTTTGTACTCATCCCACACGCGTATGCCTGGTTTGCTCCATAGAAGTAGAAGTTCCTCAACTAATGGCCTCAGGTAGACATCGATGTCGTTGCCAGGTTGCTTCGGCCCTTGGATGAGCAACGGCATTATAATGAACTTCCGCTTCATGCATAACCACGGAGGAAGGTTGTAGATACATAGAGTAACTGGCCAAGTGCTATGACTACTGCTTTGCTCCGCAAAAGGATTAAAACCATCCGTACTTAAAGCAAACCTCAAGTTTCTAGCCTCATCTGCAAACTCTGGGAATTCTCTATCTATCGTTCTCCACTGGGATCCATCAGCTAGGTGCCTCAGCATATTGTCTACCTTACGGTCTTCTTTATGCCACCGCAACATCTTTGCATTGTCCTTATTTCGGAACAAACGTTTCAAGCGTGGTATTATAGGAGCATACCACATAACCTTGGCAGGGATTTTCTTCCTGCTTGGACGTTCTTCACCCTCTACGTCGCCAGGATCATCTCGCCTTATCTTATACCGTGATGCTTCACATACCGGGCATGCATCCAAATTCTCATATTCCTCCCCACGGTACAGGATGCAGTCATTAGGACATGCGTGTATCTGCTGGATTTCTAATCCCAAAGGGCAGACGACCTGTTTTGCTTCGTACGTAGTGGTGGGCAATTCGTTCGATTTCGGAAGCATCTTTTTCATTATCTTCAATAACTGCCCAAATGCTTTATCGGATGTACCATTCTTTGTCTTCCATTGCAGCAGTTCCAGCGTAGTACCCAACTTTTTTTGGCCATCTTCAGCAGTGGGATATAACAATTTCCTATGATCCTCTAGCATGCGCTCAAACTTGACCTTCTCCTTGTCACTTTCACATTCACTTTGTGCATCACGAATGGCATCACCAAGAGCATCAACATCAGCTGTCACATCTTCTGTCGCTGCCGCATCTTCTTCACCATCTCCCCCCACTGCATCATCATCAAAGGCACCGTACTGAGCAATAATATCAGCGTGGGCCAATTCTTCTTCACCTTTTTCACCATCATCCATTACAACCCCCTTTCTCCATGCTTCGTCCAACAAATATAGTTTGTTACGAAACCCGACTTCAACAAATGCGTATGAAGAGTCCTTGGGCATGAATATTCCTTCAAATTCTTACAGACGGCGCATGGGCAGCACATGAAACCATCTTGCTTGTTTGCCTCAGCCACACCTAAGAAATAGTGCACGCCAACAATGAACTCTTTGGAGCGGCGATCGACATTATACATCCAATTGCGTGACAACATCTGCATTAAATATTACAACCATGCACTTAGTAGTTTCTCATGTTATTGCACAACACTCATGACATCACATGATTGATTAATTCAAACAAGCTTGACTACAACGAAGACTATCGCAGCTAGCACTAAAAAAACTAAAAATAAAATACACTTAAGCAACATAATTAGATCGCGTCCGATCCCAACTAAAATAGACAGATCATTCGCTTCATCAGCATGGATGGGCTGCTGCCGCTGACTCACTGCCTCATCACCTTCAGCGGCAACCTCCTGTGCAACAGAATTTCGTACGTGTTGAACGTACTCTTCCTCCCAGTACCAACCTTTACATCCGCCGGTGCCCTCCCACTGTAATTAGAACAAAGAATAAGAAATTTAAACAACATCATCAAGCAAAACCGATACGAATGAACCATATTAATCAAATGCGGGTAAATAATAACCCACCTCATGGTCCGGACACTTGTAGAATATACGACCCTTGTTGATTCCCTCTTTTCTCACTCGGTACTCCTTCACAATCTTCTGCTTACACTCACCGCAAGCAATGAGAGGAAGATCCGGCCGCAAACGCTTCGGATCCCGATGATGAGAGGCTGAGGACCCGGTCACGGTTGCCATCTACTATATCCATGCTCATTTTTAAACTATTACATGCAAATTCTTAATTTTCTAAACAATTATAAATAAAAAAGACTCTAAATTTTTCTATTTGTTTAGATAATCGAAAAATATGATATAACAATACCAATTTCCACATTATCTACTCTCTATATTTATTGTTGTAAACTATTATAAATTCCACATTTTTCTAAAGAAAATATACTAAAAAGACACTAAAATTCAATATTACTCGTCTTGCATAAGTATGAAATATAGAATGGATACTACCTAGCAGTAGAAAACTATCAAGTGATTGTGATGAACCAATTTAAACTACTTAACTCTCTATGTTTTTTCTTGCAAAGTATATATTTTAATTAAATTCCTCTCATATTCAAAAGACATGGTAGGAGATGAAAATAGTTACCTCTAAACGCAAAGAGACGATGACGGAGTCGAAGAAGATCACCAATTGACGCCGGAGACGAAGAACAAGCAATAGCAACAGCAAGAACAAGCAAGAAGCTCACTGAAATTTGAATGTCTCTGGCTCGGGGGAGGAAGAAGTTGGCTGGTTATAAAACCAGGAGCTCTAGTCCCGGTTCGTATTAAAAACTGGGGCTAAAAGGTGATCATTTATCCCGGGGCAAGCCACAAACCGTGGCTAAATCTTTAGTCCCGGTCCGTGGCACCAACCGGGACTAAAGAGTGCACTTTAGTCCCGGCTGGTATCACGGACCGGGACTAAAGGGTCCCTGCCCCGGCAGCTCTGTGCAGTAGCTGTTGGGGCAGGCCCTTTAGTCCCGGTTCGTGTTACCGACCGGGACTAAAGGGTCTATTAGTCCCGGGCGGCAAAAACGCCGAGACCGAAGGCGATTTTGAGAATCGGCCTATGACCCTGGTCTGTAGTAGTGAAACATGTTTGGATTTGAGAGTTTGAGTCTTTCACAGTGTGGGTATAATATACTCCCTCCGTTATCGTTTATTAGGCGTGCATAGCTGAATCTCGGATACCAAGGAAACACGGTTAAAAAAGAGGAGGAGTTAAGCTATGTAGAGCCGCGCGTGTTGTGTATTAATGCACCGTATTTTTGCATGGCTGCATGCGGAGCAAACCGATTCAGTTGCTTGTGCAGCACACGGTGAAAAGAAAAAAGGCGCGCATGGGCCGCTGGCTCGGCTATCTATTAGCGATGTTGCATGCAAATGCTTCGGTTTCCATGAGCCCAAGTAAATGCGGCACCCGTGCAGCACCGCTCTTCCCACTTCCCTGCTTCGATCCTAACCACGCGTCCAACAATAAATCAAAAACTAAAAAACGCCGTGCGTCTAATAAACGATAACGGAGGGAGCAGATGAGAATCAATTTTTACATACATGTTTTTTCCAGAGTACTTCTAATACGATGATGTACTCAGCTATAATTTAATACAATTCTTCTTTCGTCTAAAAAAAATTACCTAAGGGTTTCGATTTCTACTCCTCGATCCCGCGGCTAATTAACAAACTGCGATCATGCAAGCAGCAGCTAACCTATCTGTGGTACATGCATGTATAGCTCTAATTGTGGTGAAGGCACGGGCCGCCGCCGCCGCCGGCGGGCCGGGGCGTAGGCCAACAGCGCGCAACAGGAACAGGAGAGGTGGTAGTGGTACACTGGTACTGGCCGGGACGAGGATGACGGGGCTGCCGGAGCTGTCGAGAACATGATATATGAGGTCCGAGGCAATGCTTGTGCGGCGGATGCCATCGTCGACAAAGAGAGAGCCTGGCATCGAGCTAGTAGGTGCTAGCTTCCTCTCTTGTCTAGTTGTACAGTATGTTTGTGTTCTATACCGTTCTCCAATTCGTTAATTCCTGGTACAACTTGAACGTAAAACGGTGTCTGGTTTGAACGTTTGTGTACTCGTCGCCATGTAAAGTTTGTCATTTGGGTACCCGTCACACTGTGCGTGAATGAATCTCTCTGATACTTGTGTTTATTTGAAATTCACTTCGATTGGTCACTAAAACATATATCTCTGTATTTTCAGCGAAGTAATACTACTGATTTTTCTTTCAAAAAAAAAGGTAACGGGGGGGGGGGGGGGGAGCTTCTCCGCCTTTGTTTAGTTATTTAGAGCAGCTCTAATGTTTGCGCTAAGGTGGTGCTAGAAGGAGAGAGAAGAAAGAACATGAGGTGTCTATACATTGTAGAGGTGGTGCTAGCTTAGCGCCTCTTGGCACCTGTTGCCTATTCTAGCACCTAGTGCTAGAGGAGAGAGGAGAGAGAGAAATGCTTGGAAATAGATGTGGAGGGTGGGAGAAGACAATAGTTTATTCATTGCAGGTCCTATTTAACTGACGCTAGCAGAGTTTATACATTGGGACAAAATAGAACAAGCAAAAGCATCACCTGACGTGACAAAACTTAGCACCACCAAAGACGTTATACACTAAAAGTTGCCATTAGATAATAAAAACTCCAATCAACTCATGCATGGAGTCCTGATGAGACGAGTTACAGGATATATGAGGGCATGTACAACCCAGAGACAGGGGGTCGTCTGCAAGAGCCTCGAATTTAACATACGGACAACAAAAAAGACAGAACGTACAACCCACAAACAGATGGTCGTCTATAAACTGTTTAATGCTTTGCATGTAAACAAGATCAATTATGAATGACATTTTGTATACTATTATACAAGCTTATTGAATTTAGAACCGCAATAGTATATTCCTCATTTCTCAAAGCACATCACCAAACACAGATAACCAAAACATAGCCATGTACGACTCCGGTTTTGAGATGACAGAACCAAAACTCTCCTTAATGAAAAACGCGCTTCGGCGTGATCGAAAAAAGATGACAGAACCAAAACTATGTCTGTTACGAGTCTTCATATCATTCAGTTATGAGTCTCTGTATCTCCTAAACTATATCTTCCATATTTCCTTATTCGATCTGCTATGACAATATGTATCATTGTTATGCCTGTAGAATATCAGTAAGATTGAAATCAGAATAGGGAGGTAACTGTTGATTAAAATTTACCAAATTGAATCGAGCTATCTCCTTGTAACACTATATTTGAATCGAGCTATCTCCTTGTAACACTATATTTGTAAGCTAAAAATGTAATGTGTTTGTTTGTTCTAAATATATACATGCACGAGCTGACTATATGAATAATTGAACTTCTCTGATCAAACTTGAATTATCAAAGCACATCCATATTTTTTCTGTCTTTGAATAGCAAAAAATTCATGATAATCACCGAAGTTTCAGTCATGCTCAACTAGCAGATGCAAGTGTGATGAAGTTAACTTGAACATGATTGGAAATTTTTATCTACATCCACTGCACTGTATATGGATTTTTATCATCAGTCAATACAAAATTTGCAAAGTGTGATATATAAATTGTAAACTTGGAAGGAGGAAGCTAGCAAGAATGAACAGTAGAAATGGGAGCAGGCAAATAATGCCAGAGGCGGAGCGTCCGAGCTTGCCTGTGTGGGTCGCAGTGGCCGGGGCAGAGCACGCCCGTGCGCAGCCCGTGACGCAGTGGAGCTGGCCTGCGCGATTCGCGGTGGCCGGGGTGGAGGCCGTCGCGTACACCCCGTTCTTCCTCGATCTTGTATACGAGCATCTCTCTCGCTACAACGTTCTTGGAGAAGAGAGTGGCAGAGTCCAATCCGGCGACGACAGCCACACGCTCGACATCGGTGACCCGAAAAGGGACCGAGGATTGCAGAGAAGAAAGAATGACGCAGGGGGAATGGATTTGACGCGCACCTTGGATTCTTCGGACACGCCGCAGTCAGATCCGTGCCTCGTCGCTTCCTGACGACGACACTGTACAGCGCATCCCCTCCGCGTCTCTTCGCCTGGGAGCACGAGTCCATCGTCGTCGTCTCGCGAGACGACGGCATGGTCTGTCTCCTAGTTCGCCAGGGTCCTTTTTGCAAGATGCACGACTTACAGACGGCCGGAAGCGCCGCGCTGAGACTACTCTCTCCGTCCACGGAGACAACCCGCCAACAGGTAGTATAGTATGTTCCTCGCCCACATGCATGCTTTCAATCGCGGTACGGTACGATCGAGCCTAGGAGGGAACAGCCACAGCTCAGCATCCGCAAATAAGTACGTCTTGAAAGTTGAAACCCATCTGCACACACAAATTTTAGGCTAGATCACGAACTGGCCTAACTTAATTATTCGTGCTAGATTAAGTATCATGGAGCAAAGTCAACCTCACGATTATTTGGTTGCACGAAGCTTAAACAAGTAGTCTCACGTATCTATCGCCGTGGCCCGCAGGTTGTCAACAGCCGACGGACGCCACGCGCAGTTCTAAAAAAAAAAATCATCACAGTGCATCGGGATTCCAAGAGAGAAAGTTAAATGTGTCCCTAAGAACACAACGCATTGAGATGTGTGCGGACACACACCTCAATGCACATCCAATAGTGGATGTGTTGGGTATGTGCCCTTAACGGCAAAATAAACGCCAACAAGAAAATGACCCTTCCCCGGCGGTCCGGCCCCGGAATTGTGAAAGAGCTCCAAAATGGCAGCGTCTATCTCATGGGCCACGCCGCCACCACCATTCACCAATAGACCAAAATCTGTCGGCTATTCGATGTGAATGTGAAGTCAACACACCCATGAATCTAATAACATCATACTACAGTGAAGTCAATAAAAAACTAACCCTGCACACGAACTACACACATTATTGTTATTGTACCAGTAAAGTCTGCTAGCTGTTGCATCGAAAGCTCTGCAGCAAGTAGGTGCAGTATAATACTTCAGCTAAACTACTTAGCAGATTGCCAGTAGCCTGCTTAGCAGATTGTTGGCTTCAGCATCCACCATCCAGTTCGATCGATAAGCTAGCTAGTGTATATATATACAGAGCATGAGTTGAGGAGTTTGGACACAACACTTGCAAACTCCAAAAATAAACCAGCCCTGAGCCAGATCGAGCTAGCAGTAGCTAGCGCAGCCGCCATGAGTAGCAGAATAATCTTAGCTTGGCTGTTCATGGTCGTCGTCTTCGTGGGTTCTTTCGCCGCCGCCCCTGTCCGCGCCTCAGCAGAGGATGGGACGAGTGTTTGGGCCGCTGCGGCTGGCGCTGTGACGACGGCGGGCAACGACGACGACGGCAGGGCCGCCTACGGCGGCTACCGCGGCGGGAAGATGATCTGGAACAGGCGCTCGTTGGGGTGGAGGATGACGCGACCGCCAGCACCGGTGTCGAACAAGAAGAAAGCCGCGGCCATGCCTGGGCCACCGCCGTCGACGAGAATGTGATGTTATCAACTTGACCTATATATAGCTAGCTGCGTGCTTTTCTTGTGTTTTTCTTTCTTTCTTTCTTTTTTAGAGAAGGAGCTGCTGCTTCTCCTTATGTGTTGTGTCCAATTCCTTGTGCATGCGCCTACGATTAGTGTGAACGTTTGTGTATTTTCCGCTACGTAAAGTGCTACAAGCAGCATTTACGCTTGAATTAT
Source organism: Coix lacryma-jobi var. lacryma-jobi (assembly GCA_009763385.1). NCBI lineage: Eukaryota > Viridiplantae > Streptophyta > Magnoliopsida > Poales > Poaceae > Coix > Coix lacryma-jobi. The sequence continues at coordinate 164,940,395 of CM019824.1, forward strand.
TAATCCGCCACAGTCCGCGCTTGCATGTGTATTACTGTATTTACTTCTTCTGTCCAGGAATGAATAAATAGATTCCTAAATGTGTCTTTAAGTCAAACCTTATGAATTTAACAGAATTTCAAAAAGCATGTCAAAATTTATGATATCAAATTACTATCATTAAATATATCATTCAAAATATATTTTATCCGTCCCTGAATAAATAGATTCTTCGAGTTGTCTTAAATTAAACTTTTTAAACATTGACCGAATTTCTAGAAAGAAATAAAAAAAATTATGGTATCAAAATAGTACCATTAGATAGTACCATTAAAATAATAATACAACATGGACTCATGGATGGTGCATGGAAACCGGCCTGCAGCGCAGACGCGGAGCATGTGTCCAAGGGATATGGGAAGACACGCACTTCACGAGCATGCAACAGTATGACTGGATTGGCATCACTGGAGAGGCGACGGCGGGGGCACGGTCGCTGTAGCCTTCATCTTGTTCGGTAGCGGCGGCGGCGGCGGCGGCAGCCCCATCGTCGTCCTCACCCCCCAGCAATCGCCTGTTCGGAGTAGGGTTCCAGCCGCTGCGGGGAATCCGCCTATAGTGGCTGGTCGTCGCAAAGCCAATGGTAGCCAAAACCCGCCTCGTATCTCACCGTCCTCAGCTGCATGCATTCCACATCTTATCAAACAATTAATTAGTGGCTTATTAGCGCGTCTTAGGCCAGTCTCAGTGGGGATTTCATTCTCATTAAATGATATGACACATCAACAAATCTGCTTAGGTGGCAAGATATTTATGAGGAGGGAGAGAAAGCGAGTGTCGTCGGGATGAAACCCGCTCGTCCCGATTACCCAGGCGATGAAATCCCCATTGAGGCCGATAAGTTTCATTGCGTCGCGCTCGACGGGATCTCCTGTGATGCGCGCCCTCCCGACTCCGCCTCCCGCGCTTCCCCCTCCCTGTTCGCGCCAAATCCCTCAATCCCCAATCCTATAAACCTGACTCCTCCATGGCTGCAGTTTGCGGCTGGTCAAGTTCTTCAGGTGGGGACGAAGGTGTGGCTGCAGTCCCTCAATGTCATCGCGCCGAGCTAAGAAGGGGACGAGAACTCTGCAGCCATCAGATGTCCATGCGACGAGGCTCAACAATGGGGATTCCACCTCACCGTACTCTTCACCGGGAGTTTCACGGCCGCCGACAGCGCCGCCTCACGCATTGTCTTCCTCGTCGCCAGGAGCCACACATCCTCCATCTCCACCATCTCAAGCAGGCTTCTCTAACCCATCGTCGACACAACCACCACCAACGTTGTGGCCTGGATTCACAAATCCATGGTAAGCTCAGATCTTGCATTGGTTGAATTTATTCCTGTATGAGTACGATAGGAATCCCCAAATCTAATGAGATTGAACGCATGTTTATTTTATAGAAGTTTCTCATATATGTTATCTAAAGAGAATGTTAGCTTGTTGGGGTCACGGATTTCAGTTTGAATCAATGGGCGTCCGGGAAGACAGATCTATCATGCCCGCGGACTAAGGCAGGGTGATCCTCTCTCACCATCGTTGTTCATCATTGTCATGGAGGTCCTCAATGCTCTCATCAATGAAGCTGACCGCCGGGGACAGCTGCTTCCTCTGCCTAGGAACGCAATTAAGTTCCGGACGTCCATCTATGCGGACGACCTCGTCATCTTCCTAGCGCCCCGGCTGCTGGAATTCTCTTGCATCAGACAGATACTGGACGTCTTCGCGGGGGCATCAGGCTTGGCCACCAATGTTGACAAGTGCTCTATCACGCCGATACGATGCTCAGATACGGAGATTGCCGAGGTCCTACAGATCTTCCCTTGTCGCATCGTCCACTTCCCGATGAGGTACCTCGGGGCACCACTTTCCGTCGCTCGTCTCAGTCGGGATACTGAGCAGGCTATAATTGACTCGGTTGCGGCAAGAATACCAACATGGAAGGGAGGGCTACTTACAGTAGCAGGTCGCAAAACGCTGGCTCAGACCACACTGTCAGCAATACCGGTGCATGCTTCCATTTCCTGCGCCCTTTCCCCGTGGGCGATCAAGGAGATTGACAAGAGGAGGCGGGCGTTCGTCTGGGCTGGCGCCGACACGGTACCGGGTGGCCGCTGCAAGGTGTCCTGGCCAGTGGTTTGCTCACCAAAGGAAATGGATGGCCTCGGACTGCCCGATCTGCGGATTCTCGGGTACGCGCTCAGGCTACGCTGGGAATGGTACCGACGCTCCACCCCGGAGACACCGTGGGCTCTACTGCCGCACAGGCTGGAACGTGCCGTCGAGGACATGTTCATGGCTTCCGTCACAGTTCGCGTGGGCGACGGGGAGAGAGCCCATTTCTGGACGGACTCGTGGCTAACGGATGGGCCACTCGCACGGCTAGCTCCGCACGCTTTCGCTCTTGTCGGCCCCCGTCGAAGGAGAAGGACGGTCAAGGAGGCCATGAGCGGAAACCAATGGGCCCGCGATGTCATCGGCGCTCGAACACAACCGGTGATGCTGGAAATGCTTCGGATTTGGGACGTCCTTGCGGAGATTATGCTTACACCCAACGTCCCCGACAAGTTCATCTGGAGGTGGTCCGAGAGTGGGGAGTACTCCAGCTCAACCGCCTACAGAGCGTTCTTCGCGGGCACGTCACAATTGCTCGGTGCCAAGGAACTCTGGCAGGTTCATGCGCCTCCCAAGGTGAAGTTCTTTTTCTGGCTCGGCCTGCACGGTCGACTATGGACGGCCGCCCGTCACGGGCTCCAGCAGTCCCCCACCTGCGTCCTGTGCAGTCAGTTGGATGAGACCCACAACCACCTGCTGTCCTCCTGCGTCTACACACGAGAGATATGGCTACGCACCCTGAGCGCCATTGGACTACAGAGTCTGGCCCCACAGGGTTCCGACCTTGTCGTCGAATGGTGGCTAACAGCGAGGAAAAGGCTACCAGACGATCTACGCAGAGGATTCGACACACTCGCCCTGCTGGTCTCGTGGGAGATATGGAAGGAGCGGAACCGAAGAACGTTCGACAACCGGGCGTCTTCAACGACTGATCTCTTGCAACGCATCAAGGATGAGGCCGAATTGTGGGTGTTGGCGGGATACCGTGGCCTCTCCGCGCTCGCGGCTCTCGCTCCATAGACAGACCAGCGGGCGTTTCCACCTAGCGGATTAGTTTACTTCTTAGTACAACTTCCTAGCGCCACCGTTGAAGCCGGTGATCTGTGTTTTGTGTGTGCCATAGTGTAGCAATGACACCTCGCCGTTGCTATATCCATGGTTTGTACCTTGACTCTTTCTTCTCTTAAAGCAGTACGTGCCATTGAACGCTTTCCAAAAAAAAGCCACTCGTAGTAATGCTTTTGCCTTTTTCAGTTTCTAATGCTTCTGCTTAGCGGTCCTCATTTGCAGAAAGCAGTAGCAAATGTTTGTAGTAGTTCATTATGTGGGACCGAGACAGGAAAGGGATTCGTTGGATTGCAAGAGAATTTATCCACTTGGGTCATGGTATGAGGCCAGCTGAAGCAGAGCGTTAAGCTCCTTGCTGTTGAGGTTGACTGAACCCAACTTCAGTTACAAATCTTGCTCGATGTGTTCTCTCACCTGTTTACTCAATTACAGGTATAAGTAATATTGTTCTAGCTATGTAGCTTCACTGATTTGGTTTACATATTTTGGTCAATCATGCTTTAGTTTGCAAAATTAAAGTTCCTAAATTTTGATGAAGCTCATCGGTGCAACAGTACATGTTTAAACACTCATTTTCAGACTAAATAAGTTGCATAATTTTACCAAATTCGTTTGACATGCTAGGGGATATCGGCCGCCGGGTGAATTTGTAAATTTTAATCAACCTCAATTTCCGATGGCGCATCCACCTCCAGGAGAAAATTTCCACTTTGTTGGACTTACTCAGGCTTTCAACCCATTCTCTCCGCCACCACAGACACCATGTGGCAAAGGGACTTCACCACCAGCAGTAGCAGTACCACCACAAGTAGAAAGGATTGTCAATATTGACAATGACAGTGATGATATAGTTGAGACAAGTAGGACAACAAAGAGAAGGCACTGGACAATTGATGAGGAAGAAAGATTGGTAATCACATGCATATAAAAATATTCTTTTCTTATTGCATTATAACATACTCTTTCAGTGAATTGATTGTTTATTTTTTCTAGGCTAGTGCTTGGCTGAACACTTCTAAAGACCCGATATATGGGAATGATAAGAGCCGTGATACATTTTGGGGTCAGATCAGCGACCGTTTTAATATGAACATTCAGGAACATCTCAAAAGGGACATTAACCAACTAAAGATCCATTGGGGACGACTGAACGCAAGTATGACTAAATTCAATGGCTTCTTTATTAAAATAAGTAGGATCAATACGAGTGGTTACTCTGATGACATGCTAATAGACGAAGCACAACAGATGTGGCAAAAGAAATATGGCAAAAGGTTCACATTAGAGCATTGGTGGAAGAAGCTAAAAAATGAACCAAAATGGACTGTGTCTATTGAACAATCAGAGAAAGAGAAAAACAAGAGAGCCAATGATTTAGCCTATGAAGAAGGGGCCCAAGTACGTCCTATTGGGAGAGAAGCAGCCAAGGCACAACGCAAAGGGAAGAAAAAGATGGACGAAGTTAAGGATGATATTTCCATGCTAAGTGATAATGTAAACAAGATAGCAGAAATTACACAAGAGCGTAAGGAGGAACATGAGAAGGTGACAGAGGCACAACTAGAGATCTCTAGAAATCAACTTAAGGTGACAGAGGCACAACTTAAGACTGCAAAGGAGCAAAAGGAAGCAAAGTTGCTTGAAGCTTATACTTCGTTCTTGGTCCAAGATACAAGTCAGATGTCGCAACAAGATAAGGCTAGTCGAGAGAAAGCACTAACCTCTATAACGTTCAAGTTGTTTGGAAACCCTGAAGAAACGACATAAGGTGAGTTTCAGCAGTAGGTACTTTATTTATCTTAACAAGCTGTTGTATGTGCCCTTGTTTGAATTACTAATGAACCTTGTTTGAATTATTACTGAACCTTGTTTGAATTGTGATAATCTTGTAGTAGCAAATTCTGCAAATTCAGAAAGGAAGAAGTTGTTTTCGATGGAGCAAGAAGCCACATGAGTTATCTGCAACTTACTCTCAGCTATCAGAAATAGTCTGAGTTTTATGCAAGAGTATCAGTTATTTGTAGGAGTCATCTTGTATCAGTTATCTGAAACTTAGTTATGGTATTATCTGAAATTTGTTTTCTGCAACTTGTTATCTGAAACTTTTATGCGTCTGATGCTAGCTGTCTGAAATCAAGTTCGCTTCTATTCAGTTTTAGTAGTACAATCACTGTATTTCTTCAGCAGGGCAGTAGGTAACCTGTTTCTGAATTTATATTCATGTGCCCTCTTTTTCTTACTTCAGTCGCTCTTGTGCTCAATAATCTGAAAGATTGTTTTGTTTTGAACAATAGCAGTGCAAAATCTGTTGTTCACAATGATAACATTCAGTTTAGATAGATGAGTATATAGTTTCCTTGGTACATATGATCGCGATACCAGATATTCATTAAATGCTACAGGATGCCTATGAAACCGTGAAATAAAACATCTCACTAAGAGAGCAAGTTTCATTTGTTAGTCCAAGTCTGTAAAGCTGACGTGTCGGTCATGGGTTGGGCAGTCCCAATGGTTCATTTATAGTTGCAGAGTCCAAGAATAATTAATGTCTATAGAAACTATCCTTCCCAACCCATAGTTTCTATAGCAACAAATATTCAAAGGATCAATTAAATGATACATTAAAATGAGATGGATTAGTTGTGGCAACAAGGTCTATACAACACATGCTGTATGCATGGAAAGAAACCACACGATGGAAAACAACCATATAACATAATTTGAAAAAAAATACCACAGAAACTAACATATTAAGTTCATGACACGACATCATCAGGTTCCACGACAAACTATAGTTCATGATACATTATAGTATAGAAAATATTAAGTTGGCATCATCAGGTTCCATGACATCATCTCAGGGAGGTCCAACAGTCATCCAGAATCCATCAGGTGGCAAAATTCTTCCAGAAGCCATCAAGTTCCACGGCATCATCTACAATACAAGTGAAAAATAAGAAACAATGTCTGAAAAAATAACAATGTCTGAAACAATGTCAAAGCGAAAGAAAAACATATATGCTACTCACACCTATCTATACCTAGCAGCTGTGAAGAAAAGGGACTAGGCGACTAGCACATATCGCTTATTTGTTCTTTATTTATCTATATTATTATATCATATACTTAAGGTTCAGCAAATAATTATATATATATATATGATAAGAAGAGTCAACAAAACAGGATCACCATCAGGGAGAAGGGGTATCTTGCATTTCGAGCTTCAAGTTATGCTAAGATAGGATTCCATTGCACATATATCTTATTCAGGCAGGCATTTATACCTACTGTACCTAGCAGATATATATTAGTAGAAAATTGGTCATTTTACCAGAACATTTGCAAACATATAACCCTTCCTAAACATCAGGTCCCTGAAATAACAAACATATCTGTAGAAACTGATGTACTATAAGATATGTACCTAATTAGTTTGACTATATGAATTCCCAAACTTTTGCCAAATATGATCAATCAAATCAGATTGAAGTTGTTTGTAAGCTTGCCGATCATGTAAGGCGGCATTTCTATTAAGCACATCTTTCATCTCTGGGTTTTGTCCATGAGTGATTGTAGCTTCTTGAACAGTATATGTGTTGCCTTCCTCATTCAAATCAAGTGGAACCTGCTCTATATCCTTCTCATCTTCAATTATCATGTTGTGGAGAATTATACAAGCTAGCATGATATTCTCAAGATCCCCCTGTTCATAGAGACGCGCTGGTCGACGCAAAATACAAAAGCGAGACTGCAAAATGCCAAAAGCGCATTCAACATCCTTCCTTGCCCCTTCTTGCTTCTGTGCAAAAAGTTTATGTTCTTCTAATTGTGCTTTGCGTATAGACTTCACGAAAACAGGCCACTTTGGATATATGCCATCAGCTAGGTAATAGCCAATATGATATTCTCTTCCATTGATAGAGTACTGCACCCTAGGATCTTCTCCTCTCAGATGCTTGACAAACAAATCTGACTGGCTAAGCACGTTGATATCATTGTTGGATCCAGTAACACCAAAGAAGGCGTGTCATATCCAACGATCATGAGAAGCTACTGCCTCTAGAATGATTGTAGGAACACCATGATCACCGCAGGTATCCATCCCCTTCCATCCATAAGGACATTTTTCCCAGTGCCAATGCATACAGTCAATACTCCCTAGCATGCCAGGGAACCCACGACGCTCACCGATCTCCATTAAGCGCTCAACATCTTGTACTGTTGGTCGCCTCAAATACTCCGCCCCAAACACTGCAACCACTCCCTCTACAAATAACTTCAAACACTCCACCACAGTACTTTCACCAATCTTGATATACTCATCAAGTTGGTTTGCAGGGCTTCCATTTGCTAACTGTCTTATAGCAGCAGTGCACTTTTGAATTGGAGATAGCCCAGGGCGATTAGCAGCATCAACTCTTAAGGTAAAAAATGGAGACCACTCACCGAGGGCATTGACAATGCGCTCAAATAGGGGCCTTCTCATCCTAAACCTTCTACGAAAGATTGTAGAATTATAGACAGGATTCTCCGTGAAGTAGTTATTCATAAGCCGCTGATTGGCTTCTTGTCGATCCCTTTGCACATATCTCCTTGGACCACTATTGCGCCTCCTCCCTTCTTCTAGTACCTCAATATCATTCTTCAATTCTGCAAACATTGCATCTTGTAGTTCTTCTAATACTTCTTGCTCGGCTTCAAATTCTTCAAATTTATACAAATCTTCAGGGTCTATGCTGCAATCCTCCTCATGAGGTTCAGCATCCGATGGTGGCTGCTGAGACATTAGGCAAAGAGAAGAACTACGATGGAGATAGTAGGTAGAGAGAAGTACAGATATATGCACACTTCAGCCGGCAGTCCATATATATGCACACCATCTGCGAGCAGTCCATATAGTGTTGTTTTCAGTTTCACACCACCATGGAGTCCAAGATGTAGTGTTAGTGTTCATACCTGACCATAAAGTGGTAGTGGGTTTTCAGTTCGCATAGTGGTTTTCAGTTCCCATAGTGGTAGTGTTCATACCTGGCCATATAGTGGGTTTTCAGTTCCCATAGTGGGTTTTCAGTTCCCATAGTGGGAAATAAATAAAGTGGTAAATAAATAGTGGGTTTTTAGTTCCCATAGTGGGAAATAAATAAAGTGGTAAATAAATAGTGGGTTTTTAGTTCCCATAGTGGGAAATAAATAAAGTGGTAAATAAATAGTGGGTTTTCAGTTCACATATATAGTGGGTAATAAATAAGTTCACATGCAGTTTTCAGTTCACAAAAAATAAATAATGTTCACATGCAGTTTTCAGTTCACATTTATATAGTGGGAAATAAATAAGTTCATACCTTAATTAGCTGTAGCAAATAAGGCCAACCTCATACTCTCCCGTGCTTTCTCCCTCTCAGCTAAAGCTTGAGCATTCATATTACTTGTTGGTGCTAACAGCAGGTCTCTGTAAGTGTCTAGCATTTTACACTTCAGTTGTTTTTCTACAGCCTTATCATTCAATCTAGCAGCTTCAACCTTACTATGTGCCATAATTTGTTGTGTCTCTGTCATCTTCTCACGGTCCTTCCTAGCCAATGTGCTTACTTCAATGAATTTATCTAGCTTGTCACTAATAGCAGAATAAGCTTCGGGTACCTTCTTTTTCCCATGAAGCTCATTCTTAGCCTTCTTATGACCCATAGGACGAATATTAGGATTATCTTCTAAATTCACCACTTCAGCCGGTGAATTTGCTGCACCCTTGTTCTTCTCCTTTTCCATTTCCCTTTTAACATATGCAGACCACTTCCTTTCATCTCGCACAACCTTCCAAAAGTGCTTCAGCGTGAAATCTTTATCACTATGGTCTTTAGCATACATCTTTTCAGCCATATCCATCAGTTGGTCATCACTAAAACCACTTCTATAGACTCTGTTGATACTTACCCAGCAACCATGGAATTCTATTGCTGGTTTCTTAACACGATCCCAACGGATCTTCAGTTGGTTCCGGTTTCTCCTGCGGCTAACCTCTGTGCCTTTATTATATTCTTTAGTTACATCCGCCCAATATTGATCTCCATGCCTATCGGTTCCATCAACTGGGTCCTTTGAGTTCCGTAGCCAAGCAGAAGCCTACATTAACACAACGACAACTCAAGGTTTATCATACAAGCAGATTTATCCGTGGAGGGAAAAAGCTCAAAGTTCACAAAACTATACTCAAGTTGCTTACCAATCTAATGTCCTCATCTTTCGTCCAGTTCAATCGCCTCTCAGTCCTCTCTTCCTCATTGGTTTCATCCGCATCAACAAATATTGTTTTTTTTTTCTCGTGCATTGCAAGAACCTGGTTGGGTTCTTTTCAAACTTGGAGCATTTGGCAAAATTGTATTGCCAACTAAATGGAAATTTTCTGGAGTACTGTTCGACTTTAGAAAATTGGTAAATCCTCCTTGTGGGTATATCCTAAAAAAAGATACGTTCAATGCCTTAAATATTATGCAGAAAATTAAAAAACTAGGCTGAACCACTATGAATGAATCATCCCAATATTCCATGCCAATTTTTCAGATTAGGTTATGTGGATGGTTTACCTAAGAAATTGATGACAAACAAAAAACATGGAAAAAGAAACACGTACTCTGTTAGCCTAACTCTACTGCAAGATTAGATGGGCTCTATTGCACTCTACGTGCGTCAGGTCAACTGAGCTAGGAATTGCAAAGCAGGGTTCACAGGAAATTGCAGGAACACAGCTAGAAACATGTTCTGCAAAGGTTCAGATTTCACGATATGTTGATTGCACAGATTTGTTAAAACGGAACAATGATTTCAGAAAGGACTATAGGAGCAGAACCATCTAAGGTCAATACATGGCTCCGCCAGTGCAAGAGGATGCCAAAAATTAAACTCAAGTTGTACAAGAGGATTAGCAATGAACAATAGAATAGTTATCCGTCATTTGAGCCAAGCGGAGATGAACTTGTCCACCACGCAGGAAACCCCGCGGCTGCAAGAGTTCAAAGTGTTGGAGATGTTGCTGTTGCTTGGGTGACGAATTCACCGGCGGCCGAAGTGGATCCGTCAGCTGGGGAAGCATGAGCAGCAACAACCGAAGCAAATCGGGCATCAAGGGCCACGGAAGCACGCTTGCTCTGCCCTGCCCTAACCTGCCTTGCCCTGCCTTGTCCTGCCATTGCTTGCTTGGAGCTTGAAGACGGCGGACGGAGGGGATTCATGGTCAGCGGCAAATGGGGATGGATTGGGGTTGGATGGGATTTCAGATTAGGGTTTGGAGAACGCCTCTTTGAGGCCTGCGCGCGGGATGGCGGCTACCGAGCGGGGGAGGAATCGGAGAGAGCACGCGCGAGGGGGAGAGGAGAGGCGCGCGCGCGGGAGAGGAGAGCGCGTGAGCGAAATCGGTGCGGCGCGCGCGCAGCATCGCGGCGGCGAAGGGCGCAGCGGATCGACATTGATGGGGAAAGAAACGAGTCGTTTCTCCACAACGACGATTCGGTGGTTTCTACCGGACTCGTTCCTACCGTAGACGCAGTTCCTTGGTGTAGAAATCGTTTCTCCATCTTACCCCCTCTCTCTTCATTAATTCCTATGCCACATCATCAAAAAGCTGAGCTATCAACCTAATTAATGAATATAGAATCTGCAATAAATTTACCATCTGGACTGCCCTTAGAACGTACTCCCCCCTAAGTTCCCAAAAGAATTAACTCCTAGAGTTATCTTAAGTCAAACTCTTTAAACTTTGACTGATTTTTTTTTAAAAAAAAATTATTAAGATTGATGGTACCAAATTAATATCACTAGATATACACTATTAGAGAATAAGCCTTTGGACAATCTATCAACTGAGCTTTAGTCTCGGCAAAAAATTGCCAACTGAGCTTTAGTCTCGGCAAAAAATTGCGTCCGGGACTAAAGACTTTTAGTCCCGGTTAGTAAAACCAACCGAGACTAGTCCCGGTTGGTAATACCAACCGGGATTAAAGGGTGACCTTTTAGCCCCGATTAATGTTACCAACCGGGACTAAAGGTCCTTTTAGTCTCGGTTGGTGTTACCAACCGGGACTAAAGGTCCTTCACGAGTGAATTCAAAAGGAAAATATCCAGAACTATATCATGTGGGTTGTATAGCTGAGTTGGTAAGTGTGCGCGAGGCGAGAGGTGCTGAGTTTGAATCTCACAGACGCATATTTATTTTTTCTCGTGGGAGCCTTTAGCACCGGTTGGGAGCACCCGGGACTAAAGGTTCCTGGATTGCTAGCCCCGGTTATCGGGGCTAAAGCCCCTCTCTGTAGTAGTGATATCATAAAAAAATATTTTCATAATGTGTCTATTTTATATCATAAATGTTATTATTTTTTCTATAAAGTTAGTCAGAGTGAAATTTTTTTGAGTAACACAAATTTTAGGAATGGATTCTTTTAAAGACGGAGAGAGTACTCCCAAGTCGCAATAGAAAACAAAAACAATCGCACAAGTCGAGTGAGAAACGTTAATGCCCTTCTCCAAGAAATAGATGCTCCTGTCGCCACCTGCCCGGCTGCCCCTAGGGTCTAGGATGTGAACAGCCGCCGCCACCACCACCGATTCCATCTTATTCAATGTTGGTCCCCCTGCCTCCCCCTCCGGTATCTCGCCGGAGGTCGGAGGGAGTGGGGATCCATCGTTTTTAATAAGTTTTTCTAGTAGATCGAGTCATCTAGAGTTAGAGTTTATCCATGCCAAAAAACTTGGTATTGGGGGTGTTTTTCCCCCTCCTTCTTCCCGGCGACGGTGATGAGGTAGGGTGGATCCGGTCGAAGATGACGGCGACAACTTCGACGTCAACATTTACATCGACAAGACAACATGGAGACTTTTGTTTTCGGGCTTCGGCATCAAGACAGAGATGATGTCGCCGCCATGGAATAATTTTCTCCTGTCCCTTCTTCGTTTCGTTGTGGTTGGATCTGGCCACGATGAAGGACTAGGGGAAATAATTTTCAGATCGGTCTTCCTCATTCTTCGGTGGCAGAAAGAAGAAGAAGGAAGACACAAGGAAGAAGAAGAAGTTTCTCAACTCCGCCTGCAGGAATGTTGGCCGTCCGTTGGACATGTGTTCTCAGGCCGAAAACAACTGTTGCCGAGTATTTGCCTGTGCGGTCATCTATGCGAAGCGTCAAACAGGTTTGGATTTGAGAGTTTGAGTCTTTCACAGCGTGGGTATAATATAGATGAGAATCAGTTTCTAAATACATGTTTTTCTAGACTACCTGTAATACGATGATGTACCCAACTATAATTTAATACAATTCTTCTTTTGTCTAAAAAAAAGTCGAGTGAGAAACGTACGCACCGGTAACGGTAGGGAGCTGGGAGAAGCTGACGTGGACGCCACATGAACACACGAGGAGGAGGAGAACGACGACGGCGACGACGACCGACCGCGCGACCAGGTGACGAACCGGCGGGAACGGCGATGCATGGCGGCGATCGACGTTCGACGGCGAGCTCTTGAATGCAAAGCTGCTGCTAGCTGCCGCGCGCGCGGAACGAATGGCGGCGGACCGCGGGCTTGAATGCCGCCTGTTGAGTGTCAGTGCAAGGTGTACGTACCCACGATCGTCAGCTCGTGCTGTAGTATCTATACACGCGGATCGATCGATGATCAATTGGCGGACGAGGCTGTCTGCTGGAACTGCCGATCGAAGCTGATCTGGAGCTACGCAGGATTTAGGAATAGGTGGTAAGCACATACGGAGTACGTACTAATCCCCTGCACGCAATGTACTCCCTCCATCCATAAACATGCAATTATAGAATCTGTGCTAGTTAGAGTGATTCAAGTTTGACCAAAATTTATAATAAAATATATTAATATTTATATCATTAAATAATTTTATTATGAAAATATATTTTATTACTAATCTGACGATATATTTTTTGTATAAAAAATATTACTATTTTTTATATAACATCGGTTAAAGTTTAAATTGTTTGACTCATCGATAAGCGAGAATTGGATGTTTTATTGAACGGAGGGAGTATCTCTAGAGTGCAATAATTGTCGTACCTAGCTAGAGTACTGTATAGTGTCACGTAAGTTTAAGACGACTTAGTAGACGACATGTACAATAGTTTGTTTTTTTAAGTTGTCTCGTAACAACTCATGATTCCTTAATTTATGGATGGAATAAAAATAAATTGTGAGTTGCATGACAACAACAACTCATACAATGGTAGAATAGTTGTCTCATAGTCCTAAATTTTAGCTCATGAGGTGGTTGTTTCGCGAAACAACGACCTCGTCCTCTTTCGCTTCTCTCTTTCCTCCACATTAACAAAAAATCCTACGTGGCACTGCATGAGACGACGTACGAGACAACTGACGTGTAGCAATATACTTGCCCTTATGCTTACGGTTTTTATTATGGTATATTACTCAGAATTTAGATTCATTATAGAGCAGGTAATAAGCCAGCCATTATTTCAAGCAGTATGGTAGGAGGGGGACAACACAGCTCAGGATCCTTAAGGTTTTGTTTGCTTCATGCTCCAGGTTTTGCCCGTTCCTAAGAATCTTGTATTTTAAAAAAATATGTGGGATTCAAACATATCCATTTTTTCCTGTCAATTTTTGCTGGATTCTTAAAAAGTCGTAGGAATCTATTGACACTCTGCTTTTGCTAGTTTTTATGAACCACAGAGCAATACATGAAGTCAGATTTTAAAAAATTGGGATCCAAACATCCCACCAATTTTTAGAAACTAGAGACAATAAAAACTGTTTCTTAAACCAGTCTGCAGAAACAAATTTATGCTAGATTACAAATTCTTTGTTTTTTTTTTGCGACTTCTAGATCACGTACTGGAATTATGTGGCTTACTCTTGCATGATTACCATGGAGCAAAGTCAACACTAACGGTTGATTGGTTGGACGAAACTTAAACATGTACTACTCCGTCCAAAAAAAAAAAGTCGCTATGGGATGCGTGTTGGTCAAACTTTCTCCACTTTGACTGAGTTTATACAAAATGTGTGCAATATTTTTATCTCTAAATAATTTTATTCTAAAAGTATATTCAAAGATCTATCCAATGATACTAATTATGTAACATAAATATTAATATTTTATTGTATATATTTGGTCAAAGTTGAAATCTGTTGACTTTTTGGAAAGCGAGAATGACTTTTTTTTAGGGACGGAGAGAGTACACTAGGAGTACTCCCTCCATATCTCTTTTAGAGTTCGTTTTGGAAAAGGTTTCGGTCAAACATTGGGAATATAAATCATGAATAACTTTTAAATTATTGAGTTTAGAAATGTAAAAATCATATAAATAAATTTATCTTGAAAAGTACTTTCATAAAAGTATATATATACCACTTTATAACAAATATTTTTAAAGAAATAAGTAGTCAAAGTTATGCTTTGGAGATCGTGTTGCTGTCCAAAACGAACTCTTAAAGTGATACGGAGGGAGTACCTAATATCTTTGGGCCTGGGTTGTCAACAGCCGACGGGCGGCAGTCGCGATGTAGTGCCCGCACCACCACCACCACCCCACACACATATATATAAAAAAAGAAACTTTCGGAGCTTCGGGATATAAACGCTACAAATATTTCTAAAAATCCAGTGACTCGCACGAATCCAGTGACTCCGTTTCGTTTCCCATTCCGCGGTGTAGCTGATTTTTTACGCTAAATCGGAGTAGCGTCTCGTTTGCCGTCCGTCGTTGCGGACAGTTTTAGGGTGTGTTTGATTGCCCGCTTTTGAATCGTCCAGGCTCACGAAAATGCAGCTTTGCACTCATTGAATGCCTGCACCATCGTCCGAGCCAGGCTCCCGATGTGCAAGCGCAAGCAGCCGACCAGGCTCCCACCAAAACCAAAATGAGATTCGTTTTCTCAGAGCCAGGCTCACAGCGTGCAAGTTCTTCGGTTGTTGCTGCTCGCTGTGATGTGTATGAGCTTCTAAACACTGCAACCAAATAGTTTCTCTGCGTACGCATGCGCTACAAATGCTGGCAACCAAACAGTGGAGTCTTGCACGCTCGGCGCCTGGCCAGCAGCAGCCTGGGCTCTGTGATGCGGTGCAGGCCGAGAGAGAAGAAAACCAAACAGGCCCTAGATAACGAGTTTGAGATGGCTCAATTCTCGCTTTTGAGCTAATAAAAAAAAATTGACCTGTGGGGGTAAGACAACCCTCGAGCATTGTATTTAAGAAGAAGAACTTCTCACGCAAGTCAAGAAAACCCCGCGAACCCTTGCCCCATCCATACACAGCGGCACCGCAACTCTCATGAGACTGGTTTAACTTTAGACCTGTGCTTTGGCATAAGGCAGACGAGGAGATCTTTTTCAACGTGCAAATAAATTGCGCATTCTGACCAACAAATCCGTCCTCATGGGGGTTAGAACTCTGGCCGGTAGGGTGCAAGGGGAACAACTAGACCAACCAGTCTAACGCTCAAGCGAACAGAGTCAGTAATAATACAAAACAACATATCCATAAGATTTAAATCAAACAAATAAATTAATAAATACAAACATATAATGGAAATACACTACAGTACACTCGTGCCTCGCTCATTATTCGTATTTTTTACTATGTTTGTACTTCCTCTGTATAGAAAAAAAGTCGTTTTAGACAATGACACAGTCTTCAAAGTATAACTTTGACTCTTTATTTTTATAAAAATATTTATTGAAAAAATGATATATGTATATTTTTATGAAAATATTTTTCAATACATCTATTCATATAGCTTTTACATTTTAAAACTTAATAACTTAAAAGTTATTCATGATTTATATTTCGAATGTTTAACTAAAACGTTGTTTAAAACGACCGTCTTTTTCTATACGGAAAGAGTACATACACACGAGCTACAAGCATTGTACAGTACACTCGTTCGTTATTCGCAAGAAGAAGAAGGTGCACTTGCACTCGTTCGTTGCATCAGCAGCCTAGCAACCAGTATTTTTTTACATGAAAGAAGAATTGTATTAAAATATTGCTGGGTACATCATCACATTATAAATACTCTGGAA
Source organism: Coix lacryma-jobi var. lacryma-jobi (assembly GCA_009763385.1). NCBI lineage: Eukaryota > Viridiplantae > Streptophyta > Magnoliopsida > Poales > Poaceae > Coix > Coix lacryma-jobi. The sequence goes on from CM019824.1 coordinate 164,956,646, forward strand.
AAAACATATATCCAGAAACTAATTTTTATCTATATTGCACCCACCCTGTGAATATCTCAAACTCTCAAATTCAAACCTATTTAACGCTTCATATGGATGACCGCACAGGCAAATACTCGGCAACAATTATTTTAGGCCAGACAATAGATGTCCAACGGACAGCCAACATTCCTGCAGGTGGAGTTGAGAAACTTCTTCTTTCTCGTGTCTTCCTTCTTCTTCTTTCTGTCACCGAAGAGTGAAGAAGACTGATCTAAAATTTATTCTCCCTAGTCCTTCATTGTGGCCAGATCTAACCACAACAAAACAGAGAAGAGACCGGAGAAAATTATTTCATGACGACGACATCATCTCCGTCTTGATGCCGCCATCCGGAAACACAAATCTCCATGTCGTCATGCTGGTGAAGATGCTGACGCCGAAGTTATCACCCCCATCTCCAATGAAGCTGCCATAGAGAAGACAATTTCATCTTTTCTCTTCCCCATCACCGAAGATGAGAAGGAGATAAATCTCCAATACCATAATACTAGGCATGGAGAGACTCAAACCCTAAAAAACTCGATCTATTAGTAAAAAGTATTAAAAGCGATGGATCCCCACCCTCTTCGGCCTCCGGCATACGCCGGAGGGAGGAGAGAGGGGGACCAACGGAGGGGACAGCGGCGGCGCTCCGCGCGGTGGGAGCGGCGGCGGCGTAGGCGGGGAGCGGGTCTGCTAGGCTGCGGCCGCCTTTCACGCAAGCGTGCATTCACAGTGGGCAGCCTAGCAACCAGTAGGTGCAGTAGGTCTACAACTAACTACTTCCTTTGTTCTAAATTATAAATCATTATAAATATTTTAAAAATTCAAAAACAATCAAGTTTAATTAAAATTATAAAGAAAAATAAAAAGATTTATAATATAAAATAGATATATTATAAAAATATAACTAATAAAGAATCTAATAATATTTCGTTGGTATCATAAATATTATTATTTTATTATATAAATTTGGTTAACCAAATTTTAAAAACTTTGACTCTCTAAAATTCTTAAAATGATTTATAATTTGAAACGAGGGAGTAGTAGCCTGCTTAGCAGATTGGCCTCAGCATCTGCAGTTCGATAAGCCTCGGACACCCTCACATCCATCACAAATATCACGTTTGCAGCACTATATATACAACTCGAGCTGATGAGTTTGGACACACTTCGTTCCAAACTCTCAAAACATCGAGAGCTAGCCAGCCGGCCCTGCTTGCTAGCAACCGCCATGATGAGTCGCAGAATGTTAGCTTGGCTGCTGTTCATGGCCGTCTTCTTCGTGGGTTCTTTCGCCTTCCCTGTCCGCGCCTCTGAAGCAGAGGATGAGAGGAGTGTTTGGGCCCCCGCCGCCGGCGGCGGCGGCGTCGTGACGGCGGGCAACGAAGACGGCAGGGCCGCCTACTACGGCGGCCACCGCGGCGGGAAGATGATCTGGAACAGGCGCTCGTTAGGGTCGAGGGCGACGCTGCCGCCAGCGCCGGTGTCGAACAAGATGAAGGCCGCGACGATGCCTTCGCCACCGTCGCCGACGAAAGCGTGATCCATGTCGTCGATCGAGTTCTGCGGCTGATGCGTGTCCAATTCCTTCCTTGGTGGGGCATACGCAAAACTGCTACTACATACTGGCACTGAATGAATCTGTCACAGTCCGGCAGCATTAGTCGTGTGCTTTGGGACATTCTGTACTAATCTCTCTATGTAAAAGCTTGCTTGCGGCTGATCGTGTGACAGTAGTGTACGTTCTTCTACCATGAAATCTTGCAATCTTATTATATGCAAAAAGAAAAACTTTGCGATTTAGACGGGCCACACCAGGCCGGCGTCTACCATGGGCGTTCGATACTTCGATCCTGCACAAATTGTTCGACACCACGGGCCGCACGGAGCAGCACAATCACTGCTAAATATGCTATAGGTGGGTCACCTGCGTATAATTTAGGAGCCCAAAGTCAAAGGGTTCATCCATATCTCCATGCATGAATCATAGAAAGTGTGTCTCGACGTAATTGTAGGTTAATTTTAGCACATTTTATATTATTTTTTTGTGCTTATCCTTCCATAGAAAAAATATTATTTATTTATTGTGATTTGTGCTAATAGATTTTGACAGTTGGATGCAGATCTGATGGTTGTCAGCTGTTACCTGAACACAGATGCTAAATTTCATGCACCTGAAATATAGCATATCTCTAATTTCAGAATTCGTACTGTGTATAAGATTTTGTATCGCAAGTCAAACTCTGAATTAGGCCGTTTGGATCCCTATCCCTTCATTTGAAGGAATTGGAATTCATTCGACAAATTAGGCTATTTGGCTTGGAATTTGATGTTTCACCACTTTTCAAAGTTTTCGTATATAAGGCTATCTCAACTTCATAGGATGAGAGAGTAAAATGGATTCTATAGATCACAATGCTATATTTCTACTTTGCAACTTATAACACTCTCTTCAATCCACTCCCCTACGGTATAAATGCAACACATGAGTATCTCTCTCGTATAGCCAATAACAATATACAAATATAATTCATATATAACTATTTTAGCTTAATTATATGTATCTAGATTATGCTTCTTAAAATAAATTTAATTCCAATGATCTAAACGGGCCCTTATAGGAAAACAGAAATAGACGAGTTGTTCAGAGACAAAAGACAAGACAGGAAGGAGAGAGAGCGAGCTAAGGTCTAGCTAATCTGAACTCTGTCTCAGAAAACAGGCGCTACCTGCTGCGCTGGCCCAGAACCTCACAACCGAATCAGATCGATTAAGGGAAAAGGATCATCCTGGTAAACGAGGTTATTACAAAGTTAACAACTTGAATTATATATAGTACATAGGGTATATATATATACTGATGATATTACTCCTGCTACTGTCGACATTGTACTTGATCTGTTGAAAATAGCTGTTCAGGAAAAGTGACATTCCACACGCACGCAGGCAGCTCTGCAGCGGTTGCTTCAATTCCCTGTCCTTCACTAATCACTATCATATTATCCGTTGTGCTACCGATGCTGCACCTGCTGCAATGCTCATAGGCTGATGACAGGCAATTTTCTCTGCCTGCCTGCCGTTGCTCATGGCTCGGAGTCGGAGCAGGATAGACAGCTAGCACTGCTCGAGATCCACGAATCAGGGGGTGTTTAGTTGGTAGGAATTTTGGCGTAAAGTTCCTGTAGCACTTTCGTTGTTATTTGACAAACTTTGTCCAAACATGGACCAACTAGACTCAAAAGATTCATCTCGACATTTACAGACAAACTGTGCAATTAGTTATACTTTTTACCTACATTTAATACTCCATGCATACGTCTAAAGATTCGATGTGATGGGGAATCTTGTAAAAATTTGGAATCTAAACATGCCCTTAGTACGTCTTTTAATACCCTGTCTACGAAGCAAATTTATTCTGGATCTCGCCAGGCGACCTAAATAATGCATGATCATCGTGTGCAAAGTCCACTCTCTCATCAACAATAGACAGCGATTAACTAGTACTACTCCAGCTAGCAGCGTACTACTCCGTATCGTAAATAGAAGTCGTAAATAGAAGTCGTTTATGATAGCGACACGGTCTTGAAAGCATAACTTCGACCACCTCTTTCTTTAAAAATATTTGTTGTAAAGTGGTGTATATATATTTTTTATGAAAGTACTTTTCAAGACAAATTTATCTATATGATTTTTATATCTCTAAACTCAATAATTTAAAAGTTATTCATGATTTATATTTCCAATGTTTGACCGAACCCTCTTCCAAAACGACTTCTAAATAGGATACGGAGGGAGTACGGAGTATTGTTCTGTTCCATGGACCTGCCGTCAACCGCCGACGGAGGCCATGTAGTTTTCCATGGATCTGTCGCTGCCAGGGCCGTCCCACAAATTTCATGGCCCTTGGGCAGTAAGACACTAAGGGCCCAACAATCTAATATTTAAATATGATGATGAAAATATATAATACTATTGATTAGAGATAACCTGTAGCATATATTTAGTTCTTCTTAAAAAGATAACAGTAGATCAAAGAAGATAAAAAAATGGCAAAATATCTATGATGGTTACCTCAAATAAAACTATGGTGCTTCAGTGCTTTTTAAAAAAGCATCTTCGGGCATTTCTTGATGCAAAATCTTCGAGAACACTTTCAAGATCAATCGTATCTAAAATATCGTTCTCAATGCTGCACATAGCCAAGCCATTTAATCTTTCTTGTAGCATAGTTGACCTCAAATAATTTTTCAATAGCTTCAATTTGGAGAAGCTTCTTTCAGCTGATGCTACTATCACTGGAATAGTTAACAGAATTCGATATGCAATAGAGGCATTTGGATAGCAGTCTGCAACTTTAACAAAGTGAAGAATCTCAAATGCTGACATCAACTGATCTGGCAAAGTTACTTGCAACACTTTCAACTCAGAGAACAAATCATCTAACTCAACATCAGGCTTGTTATCATGAGAAAAAGTATTCACAAAAGCTGTGCAACAATCTCGTAGATCACTATGATCCAAGGACTTTAGATTTTCCGAATTGAATAAGAAACCAAATATTTTCTCAAATTCCTTTAGCTGGTCAAATCGACTAGTCAACGAAACAATTGCATAATCAACAATAACTAGGAAGTACTCATCATTGAAGTCATCTATAGCTGACCGTTGTAATTCTTCAGTTTCATCATCTTGTTCATCAAATTGCTTCTTCCTTTTACCTTTATGTTTTATAGGAAACGTTGGCTCCACATCCAAACTAGATGCAATGGATTTTGCAGTCTCAATACTTGCACTTAAGTCTGTGTCTCTGTACTTCTTAAAATATGATATGACCCCTTCTATCTGTTTCAAAGTACTATCCAAGAACACAATTGGAGATTGCAACTTTTTGCTCACCATGTTGATAACAGATAAAATATCTTCCCAAATAACCATACCAACTAAAAATTCAAAATTCTCAATAGTGCTTACCAATGATCCAGCTTCACTCACTAATTTTGGGTCCTCGGTACAAGTTCTTTCCACCTCCTTCAGAGCTGATCTTATTTGAGAAGCTTGATACCTGATAGGTTGCACACTCTTTATTCGACTCTCCCAACGAGTATCAGACAAGGGTTTGACAGTGAACCTCTCAATATGATCAGTCAAATTTTTTCACTTTTTAGTAGATCGTGCAAACATTGCATATATCCGTTGTATGACACCAAAAAAAGTAATAGCTTTTCTACAGGATTTTGCCATATCACAAAGAACAAGGTTCAGAGTATGACATGCACATGGCATATACAATGCTCTTGGATTAATTTCAAGCACACGTGCCTGCACACCGTGATATTTTCCCTTCATATTCGAACCATTATCATACCCTTGACCTCTCACATCATCAATGTTCAAATCAAGAGACTGTAATGCATCCAACAGTACATTAAAAAGCCCCAAACCTGATGTATCATCAACCTTTAAGAACTCCACAAAAAATTCCTCTACTCTTGGAATGGCACTTGACATATTAACACACCGCACAATTAGTGTCATTTGTTCTTTATGACTCACATCTGGGGTACAATCCAGGATAACAGAGAAGTACTTGGCATCTTTTATGATCTTTAAGATATGTTTTTTCAGAACATCAGCAAGCATAGCAATTAACTCATTTTGTATCCTAGGGCCAAGATAATGATGATAGATTTCATTATTTTGAATGCGCCTAATATGTTCTTGCATGACAGGATCAAATTCAGCAATCATTTCCACTATGGCCAGGAAATTACCATTATTTGATTGATAAAGTTTTGCATTTGTTCCTCGGAAGGCTAGATTTTGTTTAGCAAGAAACTTCACAACAGAAACTATTCTTACCAAAACTTGTCTCCAACGCTCCTTCTCTTTTGCAATTTCCCGTTGCATTTCATCATCAATTGTTTTATTTTTGCTCAATCTAATCCGAAGATCATTCCATGTATTCATGTTTGTCAGATGCTCCACACTGTTCTCATGCTGTTTTAGTTTGTCAGTCAAATGCTTCCAATCCCTCACTCCATCATTTACTAACAAAGCCTTGTTCTGATTTGATTTAAATAGCTTGCAACAAAAACAAAAGACTTTGTCCACATGTTTACAGTAAACCAACCACTTCCTGTCAATAACCTCTCCATTAGTTAACTTTCTGGAGTAGTAAGCATATGAAAAACGCCTATTACTCGAATCACTGGGAAATTGTAAATCCATCTCTCTCACAGGCCCTTTCTCAATTAAGATATCCCTTTTGATATTATTAAGATTTTCCCATGTCCTAGGATAAAAAATACTCAACATTGATTGTTCATCAATATAAAAATTTTCTATATCATCCGAAGAAATTATCCTCATTAGCATCAACTTGCGTATCTAAATTTTCCTCCCCTGTAGTACCTTCATTGGCATCAACTTGTGCATCTAAAATCTGCTCGTTTGTACCATCATCATTGCCATCAGCTTGTGCGATTATTGGTTGGTCATGTTGCTGTCCCTGATCTTGACTGACTTCGACATTTCTTGATGTTGGAAAAAACCTATGCAACGCACCCTTTTGCGATTCTCTGGATTGAAGTTCTTGTTTTTTTTCTTTTCTTTTTTGAGAACCGGACTTATGTACCATCATCATTTCTTTCTTTTCTTTGCCGAGTGCCAGAAAAAAACACTCGGCAAAGAAAAAACACTCGGCAAAGAAATTCTTTGCCGCCAGTTTTTAAATTACATTTTGAAGCAGTAAATTAATCGAAATGAAAAAGTTTTTAACTACAAAGTTGTTTAACTTATCAAGATGAACAATTTTTGTTTTGGTGATTTCTTCATTTGACAAACTTAAAATAATTTCGTTCACAAATCTTATATATCTCTCTGGTAGTTTATGAAACTACAAGAGTGATATATAATGTTTGTGAATAATATTAGAACCACAATGTCAGATGCATAAATGGTCAAACAACCAAAATAAACTTTGTAGATCTTGACAAGTTATGAAAGTTTGTAGTTGATAACTTTTTAATTTGAAGTCATCTAGTTATGCAAAACTGTGTCCGAATTTGAAAATTTTAAAATTCAAATTTTTCAAAATACCTCAGATGGAGAAATGACCAAAATAAAAGTTGTAGATCTCAAAAAAGTTATGAAACTTTGGTGTTGACAACTTTTTGATTTGAAATCATCTTGTCAACGAAAACTACGTTTCAAATTATCAAATTTGAAACTCAAATTTTTATAAACGACCTCAGATGGAAAAACTACCAAAATAAAAGTTGTAGATCTCGAAAAGTTAGAAAACTTTGTAGTTGACAACTTTTTGATTTGAATTCGTTTAAGATCTCAAATAAGTAAGTTACACACGGTTTAGTATAATATATGGGTAATCGAAACGGAGATGAAACGTATATGAGTGTGTAGTGCAGTGGTAGAGGAGGCTCCGCGCGAGTGAGAGGTCGTGAGTTTGAATCCTGCTGATTGCGTGAGAGAAAATTGCCTGAAAAATAGGAGAACTTGCGATTTTGAGAGTGACGAGTGGGCCTGCCCAGTGGGCCTCTCCCCCAATTAAATAAATTTTTTCCCTATTTTTTCGGGTTTTTTTCATTTTTTTTTCTTTGCCGAGTGCTTTTCTTTGCCGAGTGTCACGTCAGCACTCGGCATTTCTTTTCCGAGTGTCACGTCAACACTCGGCAAAGCTTTCGCCGAGTGCCCGATATTTGGCACTCGACAAAGAGCCCTTTGCCGATATTTTCTTCGCCGAGTGCAAAAGGCTCTTTGCCGATTGCTGCCAGCACTCAGCAAAGTCTCGATCTGCTGTAGTGGATGGAACAAAGACAATTTGTTTAAGAGCAAGTATAACAATGGGTTGTAAGCCGGCTAAATGCTGATGTGGAGGAGAGAAAAGAGGAGAGAGAGGAGAAGCGGACTGCAAGCTTACAGCCGGCTCAGGCACAAGAACCAAAAAATTATGTGAGACATACAAGTGGGTCATGTATTAATTGTGAACTATTGTATGAGCATGCTGAGAGAAGGTTGTAAGAAATCTTGCAGCCGGTTTGTTGGCTGTATTATTAACCTTGCTCTAAAGCCTATTCATTTTTCTTAGGACGGAGAGATCTATTTGGATTAGAAATAGAATTCCTAAAGACAGCTTCTACTATTTCTACATACAAATAGAGATAATTTCAAGAGAGACCATACAAAAAAATAGGAAAAACTTTTGCTTCTTTATTATTAAAAAAATTTAAGGTAGATACTATTATGTTGTGTAATACATACACCAGTCACGTTACAGCATTTTTATATAAAATAACTATAATAATAGGGTTCCATATTTTTTTTGATAAATTCGTCTCATAAAAAATGATATGGTTACACGCATACTTTTTTTTTTATAAGTTTCAATGCACGTTCGGTTCGTTCACATTACAAAAAGTTATAAAAAAAGTCACCATGTCACTGCCAAATAAAAATAAAAAACAATATACTAATAAAATAATAGATCACGCATGGATCAATGATATCTAGAAAGAAATTATGTCATACTTTCTGTATTTATCATACTCTACAAAATTAAAAATTAAATAAGTATATATTTTACCTATTACTCCTAGAAAGTACTACGTGATATCAACCATCTAATTAAATGAACGATTACGGTTATTTTTTTAAAGAAATAATGCTATTGATTAGCAGCAAACAGCTGTAATTGAAGCTATAAAGTCTATGAGACATGAGAGAACAACTAGAGTGATGAGATAAATTATTACAAGACGCCTCAAGTAACTGAGGCAAGGCTGTAGACTCAGCGAAAGCCTATGAAGCTAGGAAGTGAGTTGTAGAGTTCAAATTCCTGTTAATTTTGCTGAACCACAAAGTTTGTTTGCAACACGATATTTGCAATTAACTGAGTGAAAGGCTTGGTCCCCCAGTCGGGGGGAGGGGGGTCCGATTGATTGTCTTTGTTGAGGAAGTTGACTAGCTGCTGCTTGTCTAACAGAAAGGTGACCTGTATAATGTTTAACTGGGTAATCCTACTGCCGCAGTCGCCATGGCTGCTGCTTCCGCCGTTAGAAACGAAGACTCATTGACATGTACTTCACGTTGCAGACTTAGACACGTTATTATACCGCTCTATAATAAGATTCTAAGTAACATAATAAAAACCATAAGGGCGTCCGCAACAACTACCTAGTTGGCTACCTATTACGATGTGAATACACAAAAGTAGGAGAGAAAGTAGTTATTAGCGACAAATAAATAATCTATCTATTTCACGTATTCCAAAAATCTAACCAGAATATATAAAATAGTCATTTTTTTTGTCTTTCACCTTCTTGTCAGCTTGCCCCAAACTTGGACGAAAAGTACTCTAGGTACGACAATTATTATTGCACTCTTGAGATGCATTGCATTCAAGAGCTCACCGTTCCGCTCGCGTGCGCGGCAGCTAGCAGTTTTGCATTCAAGAGCTCACCGTCGTCGATCGTCGCCATCACTACCAGAGAACAGGTCTTTGGACGATTTGCAAAATCAGCATTAGTCACGGAAAAATTTGCATCCGGGACTAGAAAGGTCTTTAGAACACCAACCGGGGCAAAAGTTCCCCTGCCCAACGGCTCATTTGTCAGAGGGCCTTTAGTCCCGGTTGGTGTCACCAACCGGGGCTAAAGGTAAATCTTTAGCCCCGGTTGGTGACACCAACCGGGGCTAAAGGTTTTGCCCCGGTTGCTGTATCCAGCCGGGGCTAAATGTTGGCATTTAGCCCCGGCTGGGAACAAGGGCCGGGACTAAATGTCTCTTCCTATATTTGAACTGTTCTTCCACCTTCTTCAGCCCTGCTCGAGCTCTCTCAGTCTTCATTTTTTTTCATTGAGTTGTTGCTTTGCTGCTTGTTTGCTCTCTTCTCCAGTGATATATCTCCGGCGATTGATCTATTTCATCACATCTACGTCGACATCGACTCGTTCAAAGGTTACTAGCTTCAGTTTTTCATACTTTTAGCTGCAATATATATATATATATAGTAATACTATATTTGAAGCTATTTTGAGTTCATTCACTTGATAGTTTAATATAGTACCCTAAAAACAAAATGTGACCGGTTTAATTAGTTTTTTTTTGGAGAAATAGAGATCATTTAAATTATTTGTTTACAGAAATTAGAAATATATAATACTTTAGTTTACAAAATGTGACTGATTTAATTAGTTTATTTTAATTTTTTAGAGAAATAGAGATCATTTAAATCATTTGTTTACAGAAATTAGAAATATATAATACTTTAGTTTACAAAATGTGACCGGTTTAATTAGTTTATTTTAATTTTTTGGAGAAATAGAGATCATTTAAATCATTTGTTTACAAAAATTAGAAATATATAATACTTTAGTTTACTGCTCAACTACAAATGCAGAAGGATGCCTGCTTGGTATGTTGTTTTCGAGGGCACAAAGCCAGGTATTTATACCAGCTGGGCCGAGTGCAGTCAGTATGACCTCAAAGTTAAGGGAGCTGTGCATAAAAAGTACAAGTATTTTGAGAAAGCTTCTGCAGCTCTAGAGGCTTTCAACTCAAGAATCAACTCAATTCCTACTGTACCTACCCCTACCTTACCTTCCTATCAGGTTGGAGTGACAGGCAATCCATCTTGTTGGACTGTGATGTGGAAAAAATGTGCAGGTGTTGTTAGTTGCTTTGGTTGTGGCCAAGTGGATGAGGCTGCATTGTTATCTTGATGTAATAACTAATTAGACAAGTTCAACTGCTACTACTTATATGCCACCAGTGATGCTTACTAAATTTGAGTGTCATGAACTTGTTTATAAATTTGAGTTAGAAAATTAAATTTGTTGATAAGAATGAGAGATATAATTATGTTATATGTCATTTTATAATTTCCTTTGTTTATAAGAATGAGAGATATAATTATGTGATATGTCATATAATGCAGACGATGACACGTCACTGGATGTACAATGCCGATCGTCACTCAAAAGAGTTCATTGATGGCATGCATTATTTTTTAAGAGTGGCTGAGGCAAACAAGCGGAATGGTTTTATGTGCTGCCCATGTGCCCTTTGTAATAATTCGAAGGAATATTCTAGCTCAAGTAGTCTTCACTCACACTTGTTCAAGTCGGGTTTCATACCAAACTATAGTTGTTGGACGAAGCATGGAGAAACTGGGGTTACGATGGAAGAAGGTGAAGAAGAACAATTGGACACTGACGATGACATTATTGCTCAATACGGTGACTTTGGTGATACTGCAATGGGGGAAGGTGAAGAAGAGGCAAGTGCAGAAGACACACTCGCTGAAGATGATGCTCTTGGTGATGTCATTCGTGATGCACAAAGAGATTGCGAAAGTGAAAAAGAGAAGGCTAAGTTTGACTGTATGCTAGAGGATCATAGGAAATTACTATACCCGTCTGCTGCAGATGGAAAAAAAGTTGGATACAACACTTGAGTTGCTACAATGAAAGCACAGAATGGTGTATCTGACAAGGCATTTGGACAATTATTGAAGATTATAAAACAAAAGATGTTTCCGAAGCCTAACGAATTGCCCGCCACTACGTACGAAGCAAAACAATTCGTCTATCCTTTGAGTTTAGAAATCCAGAAGATACATGCATGTCCTAAATGCATGTCCTAATGACGGCATCCTGTACCGTGGCAAGGAATACGAGAATTTGGATGAATGCCCTGTATGTAAAGCGTCACGATATAAGATCAGGCGAGATGATCCTGGCGATGTTGAGGGTGAAGAACGTCCCCAGAAGAAAATCCCTGCCAAGGTTATGTGGTACGCTCCTATAATACCACGCCTGAAACGTCTGTTCAGAAACAAGGACCATGCAAAATTGCTGCGATGGCACAAAGAAGACCGTAAGGTAGACAACATGTTGAGACACCCTGCTGATGGGTCCCAGTGGAGAGCAATAGATAGAGAATTCCCAGAAGTTGCAAAAGACGCTAGAAACTTAAGGTTTGGTTTAAGTACGGACGGGATGAATCCTTTTGGGGAATAGAGCAGTAGTCATAGCATGTGGCCTGTTACTCTATGTATCTACAACCTTCCTCCATGGTTATGCATGAAGCGGAAGTTCATTATGATGCCAGTGCTCATCCAATGCCCGAGGCAGCCTGACAACGACATCGATGTCTACATGAGGCCATTAGTTGAGGAACTCCTACTTTTATGGAGTAAATCAGGTGTACGTGTGTGGGATGATTACAAACAGGAACACTTTGACCTGCGAGCATTGTTGTTCGTAACAATCAATGATTGGCCTGCTCTAAGTAATCTTTCAGGACAGACAAACAAGGGATATAATGCATGCACACATTGTTTTGATGACATGGATAGTATATATTTGAAAAAATGTAGAAAGGTAGTGTACCTTGGGCATCGTCGATTTCTTTCTGTGAATCACCAGGTTAGAAAGAAAGGCAAGCATTTTAAAGGTGAGACAGACCACCGGAGCAAGCCTCGCAACAGAACTGGGGAAGATGTACTTGAGATGATCAAGGATGTGAAAGTAGTCTTTGGAAAGGGGACGGGCAGTGGACCTGTTCCGAAAGACGCTACGGGACACGCACCCATGTGGAAGAAGAAGTCAATATTTTGGGAGCTACCCTATTGGCATGTACTAGAGGTCCGCCACGCGATCGACGTGATGCACCTAACAAAGAATCTTTGTATCAACCTTCTAGGATTCATGGGTGTGTATGGGAAGTCTAAGGATACACTTGAAGCACGACAAGACTTGCAGCGCATGAAAGAACGAGACAACCTACATCCAGAGAAGACAGATGATGAACGTCATTACTTAAGACCTGCTAGCTATACTCTTAGCAATGAAGAGAAGGAAATCATGTTTGAATGCCTAAATAGCATCAAGGTCCTATCTGGATTCTCCTCCAATATAAATGGAATAATAAATATGCAAGAGAAGAAATTCCTAAACTTAAAGTTGCATGATTGCCACGTGCTTATGACGCAATTGCTTCCGGTTGCTTTAAGAGGAATTCTACCTCCACATGTACGTCTGGCCACTATGAAGCTATGTGCATTCCTCAATGCATTCTCAGAAGGCAATTAATCCACTAGAACTAGCTACTCTATAGAATGATGTGGTTCAATGTCTTGTGAGCTTTGAGTTGGTGTTCCCTCCATCCTTTTTTAATATCATGACACACCTCCTAGTTCACTTGGTCAAGGAGATTCATATTCTCGGTCCTGTGTTCCTACACAACATGTTCCCCTTCGAGAGGTTCATGGGAGTACTGAAAAAATATGTTCACCAACGTGCTCGGCCAGAAGGAAGCATCACCAAGGGCTATGGGACAGAGGAGGTCATTGAGTTCTGTGTTGACTTTATTCCTGACCTTGACCCGATTGGTGTTCCTGAATCGCGGCACGAGGGAAGGTTGAGTGGAAAGGGGACACCAGGGAAGAAAACATATATCGGTACGAGGGACGATTATTTCAATAAAGCGCACTACACAGTTCTTTAAAACTCATCCGTGGTGGAGCCATATATCGAGGTACACAAGGAGTTCCTACGATCCCAATTTCCTGAGAAGAATGAAGTTTGGATTACACGTGAGCACATGAATACTTTTAGCACTTGGTTGCGAAAAGAATGTATGGGTGATAACAATATTGATGAGCAACTATATTTGTTGGCTAGGCAACCATCAAGGTAAATCCTCACGTACAAAGGGTATGAGATAAATGGAAACACATTTTACACCATTGCCCAAGATAAAAGGAGCAGGAACCAAAACAGTGGTGTTCGCGTAGATGCCACAGACCCAACTGGGAAGAGGCAAACATATTATGGCCGCATAGAGGAGATTTAGGAACTAGACTACACACCTAATTTTAAAGTCCCTTTGTTTCGATGTCAATGGGTCAAGATGACCGGAGCCGGAGTAACAGTTGACAACGAGTATGAAATGACAACAGTGGATCTCAACAATATTGGATACAAAGATGAACCATTCGTCCTTGCTGCTGATGTGAATCAGGTGTTCTACGTGAAAGACATGTCTACAAAACCCAAGAGAGGGAAAAATGACGATAAATCAATCAAAGAGCCAAAACGCCACATAGTTCTTTTAGGAAGAAGAAACATCGTGGGAATTGAGGACAAGTCAGACATGTCAGAAGATTATGAAAGGGATGACCGAATACCACCCTTCAGTGTGACCAAAGATCCAAGCATCCTGCTAAATGCCGAGGAGACTCCATGGTTACGACATGATCATAACCAAGGGACATACGTCAAGAAGAAGATCATCAGTGTACTCGCTTGATATATAGTTATGCTTTAACTAATATTATGTTTTACAATTTTTGTGTAATTAATAATGATTATGGATAGTCATGGTTCATTGATGTCGGTGTCGAAATGACTTGATTTATTTTTGGCAGGCATATAAGCCCAAATTGATGCCCCACAAGAGGTGTTTGATTTTTCTGATCATTATTTTTATTATTATATTTTTCTCTGTGTCGAATGAGATAAAAGCTAGTGAATTACACCTCTGACCCTCTGCGGTTTTTCATCAACCTCCACAACATTCTTCTTCCTAGGGCATACAAGACCCTGTGTAAAAGTTTGGCACCATTCTGGATTATTTTGGTGGTAGGCCCAGTTCACCCTATAATTATTGGGTGACGGTGCGCGGTAAATCAATTAAACCGAAAAAAGTAGCAAACCATCTTCGAAAAATCACAAACTTGTTGGTTGCCTCACCCGCGCCACGTGATAGCCTAAGAAAAAGTTTAAGACCAATACGACATAGAAACGTAAATGAACTACACAAATTTATCTTTTTAAATTATATTGCAATTTAACAGTGAATTTCTCTACCGTGTATTTGGACAATGAAAGATGAACAACCCAAAATTTAACGTTCAGATAATGCAAAAACATTTTTTCTATCGAGAACCAGTTGTTTTAGATATTTAAATTTAACATTATATTTTTGCATTAACAAAATATGAATTGTTATTTACATTTATATTCGTTATTATAAGAAAAGAAAAGAATTTATGTTACAAAATTTTCTACTATACAATAAGATAAAAGGAAATACAACTGTTATTTTTAAGTAATTTTATGCCTAATATTGAATTTACTATGCAATTAACAAGTATTACAACATATTAATATAGCCAAAACTTAATTCAAAACCCAAAATACAGAAAACCCAAAACAAATGCGGGAGAAACCCCTTTAGTCCCAGGTCGTAGCACCACCCGGGACTAAAGGTGCCCGGCGTATATAGGGCACAGTGCCCTTCTCCTTCCTCAGATTGACGTTAGTTTCCGCCGCCGCCTCTGTCTCGCGCCGTCTGCCGTGTGCCTCTCCGTCGTCTCGTCCTCTCCCTCGCCATCGTCTGCGCCCCCTCGGCCTCCCTCGCCGTCGTCTGGGGCGTCCTCGGCCTCCCGGCCCGCCGCCGCGAGCCCTCGGCCTCGTGCCGCGCGCTGCGCGCGCGAGCCCTCGGCCTCCGGCGCGGCCCTCCGCCGTCGAGCTCGTCTTTGCCGCGCGGGCCGCCGCCACGTCGTCCTCGCCGTTCGTTTGCTCCCTCGCGCCATTCGCCGTTCGTCGTTGCCGCGCCGTCGTTGCCTTGTCGTCGCCGGAGGTGTGCATCACGGGCTCGACCAGCTGTGTGATGTGCATAGTGCGCGTGTGCGTGCAGTGAAGTGCGCGTGTGTGCGTGCTGTGTGTGAAGCGTGAATGCAGTGTGTGTGCGTGTGTGAAAAAAAGAAAAAGAATATATATAGAAAATGAATATAAAGAGAGATATATTTATAGAAAAACAGAAAATAAATATCTATAGAAAATGAATATAAAGAGAGATATATTTATAGAATAACAGAAAATGATATATATATAGAAAATAAATATAAATAGAAATATATTTATAGAACAACAGAAAATGATATATATATAGAGAATTGAATATAAAGAGAGATATATTTATAGGATAACAGAAAATGATATATATAGAAAACGAATATAAATAGAAATATATTTATAGAAAAGCAGAAAATGATATATATATATAGAAAATAAATATATGTTTTTTACTCTAACAAAATATATGTTTACACATGTAGGTAAAAAGAGATTGGTCGCGTTGACCTCGCCGCCGTCGGTCGTCATCCTCACCGCGACGTCATCCTCGCCGCCGTCCGTCGTCATCCTCACCGCGACGTCATCCTCACCGTCGTCTGTCGTCGTCCTCGTCAACGGTGTGTCCTTTGTGATGGAGAAGGAATAATCACTTAGATATATTTATGCAAAAATCACTTAGATATATATATTGTGATAGATTGAGGAGAAATAATCACTTAGATACATTTTGGTTCACTTAGATATGATATGTAAACATTTATTTACATTTAGATATATTTTGATACATATGACTTTTCGTGTATATCATCGGTAGTGTTATTTTTATGAATATGCTCTTTGTGAAAAATGAATATGGTCTTTATGAATATAAGTTATTTTTGCGAATATGGTGTTTATGAATATACATTATTTTTAATGTTGTCCAAACCTAGACTCTAAACCGAAACCCTAAACCTAAACCCCAAACCCGAAACCCTAAGCCCGAAACCCTAAACCCGAAACCTAAACCCTAAACCTCAAACCCTAAACTCTAAACCCTAAACCCTAAACCCTAAACCCGAAACCTAAACCCTAAACCCGAAACCCGAAACCAGAAACCCTAAACTCGAAACCCTAAACCCGAAACCCTAAACCCAAAACCCCAAACCTGAAACCCTAAACCTGAAACCCTAAACCCAAAACCCTAAACCCCAAACCCGAAACCCTAAACCCTTTTTACGAATATGGTGTTTATTGTCCTCCATGTTATTCGCAGAAATGGCCGACCCAATTGATAACATGGAGGAGGAAATATACAACTTAATCAACAGCGGTGCTAATCAACAATTAGAAGGTGATGACAACAATAATCAAGAAGTAGATGACGGGAGTCAATACTTTGCCGATTATGAAGAAATCATGCAACAAAATACTGGCGAGGTATACCTACAATCTCTATGTGCACATTTAATTCTAAACAATTTATAAATATATTTATAATCTACGTTCCTACATACGTAGCCCTCCGGATTGACAACGACTACCGGGAAGAGTAGGACCGTGCGAGGTCCGAAGAAGCCGTTGGATGGCCGGTACATTATCTCGGAATTCAACGAAGAAACAGGCCAAGTACTTGGAAAACATGCACAACAATTTATTAACCACTGTGGGTACCTTGTAATGGATAAGATCCCGATCAGTGCTCGTGAATGGAAGAAAAAGACAAGTGCTCCTCATATAAGTTTTGTCTCTGATCTTGATAAGGAACTGGTTTGGCAAGATGTTCTTGCACATTTCACGCTTCAAACAGAAGATAGAAATTTGAAGGCAAGAGTTCGGGAGTGGGCTATGAAGAAAATGACAACACTATTCCAGGGCTGGAAGAAGAAATTGTACAACACATTTATCAAGAAGGACCTAACTCCGGACTTCAACACTAAGGCCTACGTCAAGTTGAGGCCATTTTGGGATGAATTTGTAGAATTTAAGAAATCAGAAGAGGGTGAGGCACGGGTCCGAAGGAACCAACAAAATGCCTGAGAAAAACAATACCACCATCACTTGGGATCAGGTGGCTACAAGAGTGACATTCCTAAGTGGGAAAGAATGGAACGGGAGATTCTAGCCAAGGGCATCGAACCAGAATCAATCAACTGGCCTGAGCGCGCCAAGTATTGGTTTTTGTGATGGAACGACCCTAATCCCATGGCCCACGTGTCCCTGTCAACCTCTGACAGCCGAACCCATGTTCCATGTGATTAAGACCTGTTCGCCACCGGGCTACATCAGTGCCCAATGTCCGCAGGATCATCTCACAATTCGGTTACAGCATTGCATACTTTTACAAATAACATCGGAATAAAGAGCGGAAGACTTAAATAACAATAGTTTTACAAACCGAAGTTTCAAATGAGGTAAGGAGTACGATTATTACAAACCATTGTTCGGGAAATTCAAAGTAGACAACGTAGCGGAAACATTAACATAAAGATACATGTAACACCCAGCCCGAGGGTGCACATTTACTCATCGGCCTCATCGGCCTCTTCCTGGACGAAGGTCACGCAACAGGGTGCGAGACACATCGGGGTCTCAGGCATACCTGCAACATGGGTAACAAACCCTGAGTACTGGGGTACTCAACAAGACTTACCCGACTAAAGAAAAAGGGAGAAGACTCAGGAATGAGAGGCTTAGGGTAGTCAAGGTAAGGCTTAAGCAAGATCAAGTATTTTGCAGAAAAGCATTTTTGTAAACCTTATTTTATTTTGAAAGATTCAGTATTCCTCAATTCTTCATCGTTCATGATTCATTTTACATTTCAAAACATTCCTAGTTGAGAACCACTCTCCGTTGACAGTCAGTGGACCAAGTCTCCATAACCGAGGAGCAACGTTAATCTGGATAAATAATACTCAGCTGAGGATCCATATCCACACTGCATATGTAGCACCCAAGCTTGCATATGCCAACTCGTCTACCACGATTCCTCCAAGATTGGGCCCGGTCCTACGCCACCCGGAAGTACAGTACACCACACCAATCCGGGACTTTAACCCACGTGGGTACATGCTACTTCCGCCATCTCTCCACTCCCAGTGCGCGGTTGTCGGTCCAATAAAGGATTCCTCGGAGCCAGAGCTTTCCGTAGTATGTGAATAGTTACAAGTCTTGACCAGCAGGCCCCCATACGGATGGTCCCTAATTTTCCAGCCAGAACTATACCTTGGTCATATCTCACCCAAGCGTAATAGTCCTGTCAGTTTTTCAACCATGTCCCGGTCGGTGTCAACTGTTGAGTCCCGGACTACAACATGACGGCACCGTACGCTCGGACAACCTCTCCTCGCTATTAACTAGGTACGGATCAGATACCTAGCGAACAGCCGGGGAGTAAGACCAAAATTCCCATAAACATTCCTTAAGTGATCACACTTTTAAAATTAGCATTTTATTGCAAAGTCTAATTCAATAAGCATTGCTAAGCATTTTTCAAATACTTTTGAAAAGCAGGTATCAGGTGTATCAGTGGTCAAGGTGGATAGTGCATCAATTAGGATAGCACACAACTCCTATAAACCTAATGCAATAATTTAACTCAAAAGCATTTAAGGAAATCATTTTATAAAATTCAAGGAAAGGGTTAAATGCACCGGGGCTTGCCTTGGATGGCAAAGAGAGCAGACTCGGGGTAGGTATAGGTGTTGGAGCTCGGGGTCGCCTCGGGAGTTGGTTCGTCAACAGCGGCCTCGACTCTGGTACCTTCTTCGTCAACTATACGGATGCAATGATGAATGCTCATGAGAATGATGATATGGACTTATGGTGCAAGACAATTCCACTGAATCTAGATTACTCTTAGGCAAGGCATAATCGAAATCTAGGTTGAGCATAAAAGGTAACCATTTCTTTCTTAAGCATTATTGATGTTAGGCCTTATTATAATTATCCTAAGTATTAACCAAACATATCATCACAAACATCATAGACCAAAGGGTAGGGGTCTATGAACATCAATCAATTCAAAGATCACATCATTAAACACTTATTACCAACCCTAATCCATCTTTTCTATTTTTCTTATTTTATTTAAAAGGTCATTTTATGAAGTTGCTCCAAAAATTACCAAATTAATCACATAAGTTCATTAAGGCATAAACAGATGGCAAAACAAATTTCATAATTTTTGGAGGTCATTAAGATGCTCAAATAAATCTAAACATTTAATTAACAAAAGGCACTATTCCTTAATTAAAATAAATGCTCAAAAATCAACTTGCTCCAAAAGACTTCAAAATTTTACCAGAGGTTCAGCATGTTATAACAAGGTCTCAAAAATTTATCTCAAGATTTTTGGAGTTATAGATCACTCTCCAAAAATACCAAAACCTTCATTTTTCAATTAAAAGGGGAATTTTACATTTTCAAATTCTTGCAGAAAAGTCAAGTTTCATATTTTTATAAAATACTACACAGTGCAAGGAGCATACCATAATTTTCTCAGTATTTAAGGAACAACAGATTAATTCACACAAAAAAGAGAAAACAGAACACTATTCACAACTCTCAGAAAAAGAAAAGAGCACTGTGCTCCTTCTATGAAGGGCTCGGGCGAAACGGGCTCGGGCGAGTCGGAAAGTGACTGCTCCGTCCGAGACCTGGCCCGGAGGCTCGGGCGAAGCGGAAGGCTCGGGCGAGACGGAAGGCTCGGGCGAGACGGAAAAGCAAGCGTCCGTCCGAGCCCTAGCTCGACGGAGCGGAGGGTGCATGAGTCCGCTCGAGGCTTGGGCTCGGGCGAGACGGAAACGCGTGCTCGAGGCTTGGGCTCGGGCGAGACGGAGTGGAAGCAGAGGCCGGAGGCCTCGGGTGCTTACCACGGATCGGAGGCAGGGCTCGAGGGTGTGGCTCGGCACGTGCTCGAGGGTGAGGCTCGAGGAAGGAGGCTCGACACGTGCTCGAGGGGCAGTGGTTCGGTGGAGCTCTTTCGGCGGCGAGCGGCGAGCGGCGCTCCGACGACCCTGCTGAAGGGTCGAGATGGCGGACTAGAGGGGGGGTGAATAGTCCTTTCTAAAATTAATCGCGTCGGCTAACCGAAACAAATGCGGAATTAAAACTATCGGTCTAGCCAAGACTACACCCCTCTACCTATACTCTATGACACCTTACAAAAGATCCTAAACAATGCAAATAAGGTGTCGGGCTAGCTAGAGCTCACCTAACCAATTCTAGAAGCAAGGTCACACAAACCTATGCAACTAGTACTCAATCAACCGGGGAGCTCCTACACATGCCACTAAGCAAAAGCACCAAGCCTAAGCTCACTAGCAATGCTCAATAACAAGGCTACACAAGCCAAATTAGTGAGCTCAACTTAGCTATACAAACTAAGCAATGTGACTAGCAAGACTACAAGTCAACTAGTCACTCACGGGATCAACTTCTATGCTACACAAGCAAGGAAGGTAACTAGCAAGCTACACAAGCCAACTAATCATAAGAGCAACTAGCACATGTATATGAACAAGTAAATACAAGCTAGTGAAAAGAGTTTGCAAACCACCGAGAAGATGAACACGAAGTTGACACGGTGATTTTTTCTCCCGAGGTTCACTTGGTTGCCACCAAGCTAGTCCCCGTTGTGTCGACCACACACTTTGGTAGTTCGGCGGCTAATAGGCACCACACCTAGCTCGACACTCGAGCGCCGCAAGAACTCACCCACAAGTGAGGGTAACTCAATGACACGCGCAATCCACTAGAGTTGCTCTTCGCGATCCCCGCGGGGCGAGCACAATGCCCCTCACAATCCTTCTCCGGAGCCACGCACAATCTTCACGCGGGCTTCACGACGGAGACTCGATCACCAAGCCGTCTAGGAGGTGGCAACCTCCAAGAGTAATAAGCACCACCGGCTTGCAACTCGAACACCTAGTGCCACTCGATGCAATCTCTCAAAGCAACGCACTAGAATCGCTCACTCGCAATAGATTCGCACACTAGCAAGCACAAGCGAGTTAGAGGGCTCCCAAGCACTCCCCAAGCATGGACACCAAGTCCCAAGGGTGCTAAGCACCAGCCAAGGCCGGCCACCATCTCCTTTTATAGCCCCAAGGGCTCAACTAGCCGTTACCCCCTTCACTGGGCACTTTTCGTACTGACCGGACTCACTACAGGGTGACCGGACGCGTCCGGTCACTAGAGTCCGGTCGTCCGTCCCCAACGGCTAGTTTTCGCGCGCGTTCAGCCTTCTACTGACCGGACGCGTCAGGTCATAATGACCGGACGCGCCTATGCCTGAGTCCGGTCGCAAACAGAGAGGTTTCGGGGCTGTTTTTCAGTGACCGGACGCGTCCGGTCACTACTGACCGGACTCTACCGAGCGTCCGATCAATACACCTCAAATCAGCACTCAAAAAGCACTGACCGGACTCTGTGACCGGACTCAACACTACTGACCGGACGCGTCCGGTCAGTGAGTCCGGTCACTGACCTTTCAACGCTCAAATGGCTATAACTCTTAGCTCCGAACTCCGATTTCGATGATCTTGGACATTTTGGAAAGCTAACTCAGAGGGCTACACATCCCACATACATAGCTGATCCAACTCACAAAGGATTAGTACAGAATTCCAATCCAAGAGCCATCCTAGAGTCCGGAACACACCGAAAAGCCTCCTTCTCTTCTCCGAGTTGATCCAATTCAACTCCAACACCTTCTCCTTTGCAAATGTGCCAACACCACCAAGTGTATACCACCTTGTGCATGTGTGTTAGCATTTTCACAATCATATTCAAAGGATTTTCACTTGTACTCACCACGCCACTCGATCCTAGTAACATCGCAAAGTTAGATCGCTCAAGTGGCACTAGATGACCGATATGCAAACAAGTTTGCTCCTCTTGATAGTACGGCCATCTATCCTAAACCCGGTCATAAACTTCTCTACACACCTATGACCGGTGAAATGAAATGCCCTATAATTATACCTTTGCCTTGCGCATTCCATTCCATCTCCTCCGGTGTTGATGCAACACATGCACCAATCCTCTTCATCAAATGATATGATCCACTTCATATCATCACATGGCCTCCATGGTCCATCGATCTTGACATCACTTGCTCTTCACCATCGCTTCGGTCCTTCGGCGCCAAGTCTTGCTTAAGCCTCCCGACACTCGGTACCAACGGCTTCAAAGCCTCAACTTGCCCTTCACCTTCGCAACCGGTCCATCAAGCCAAGTCTTGCCTTGATCTTCTCCATCTTAGCCATATGACCACATGTCATGTCACATATGCAATAAGCTCCTTCATCACATGTATGAGCCTTGCAACATCTTCCAAGCCATTTCACCTCTATGGCATATGTTGCTCACACATGATCACCTATGGACTAATCACCTGTGTAATTTCACTTCAAACACATATTAGTCCACCTAAGTTGTCACTCAATTACCAAAACCAAACTAGGACCTTTCAATCTCCCCCTTTTTGGTAATTGATGACAACTCTACAAAGATATGGAAATTAAGCTCTTTGGATTCTATGTTACTTATCCAACGTTAAGACCATATAAGAGAATTTGGATAAGCACCATACAACCCAACTTTGTAGTGTTAACTCCCCCTACATGTGTGCTCAAATGGTTTGGTTTCAAGCTTGCACACATGCATAAATATGAAATTTGTGGGAGTGTTAGCACTACTAAGTGATGCTAAGGTATACATGATGAAATTTTACCTTTGAAGCGTGCATACCACATTTTGATTCATCCTTAGCATCGAAGAGTAGCTAGACATCATAAAAACTAGAAAACCCCGTGAGATCAACATTAATAGCAAGGGTCTAGTTTTGCATTAAAAGCACAAGTCTAGCTATTAACCTATGCATGCTAGTTATCAATTCATCAATTAAATCCTATAACTAGCATACACCACACAAGCATGCATATAAAATTTTAAAACTTATGCAATGCAAGCAAGCACATGATTATGCACATATCAAATGCAACAACCAAGTTCATGAGCTTGCTCCCCCTACTTGTGTGCTCTCATCGTCCAAGAATTTTGATCCTTCAATCTTGCTCCCTTTTTGATCCATGTCCATCTTCTTTTCTTGACTTCTCCCCTTTGTCCTTGACATATCATAAATGACATATCTTTGTCACAATTTCTCCCCCTTTGTCATCAATGACCATAAAAAGGCATGCTTCTCTTGATACAAAGGGTTGGACTAGAGTAGATGGTTGACACTTTAAGCTTCATTTTTGATGGACACTACGATATGTGTTGGAATGATGCCATGTGTAGGATCGTTGACCTTGATACCAATTGGTGGGGCTCCTCCCCTATGTCATAGCATGGGTCATCCAATTGATAAGCTTGAGCTCTTGTTGGTGAGGGATGCTTTGCTTGATTTGATCACTTAAAGTTGAGGATCACTTGAAGTCTTGTAGGATACCACTTGTGAGCTTGATCTAGACACCACTTGGTAAATATCACTTGAAAGATCATATACCATCTTGAATAGATACCATGTGAAGAAATGATGAGTCTAGATACCACTTGAATGATAGTTTAAACTTGATATCCATTTGCATTATTGTCTTCTTCTTGAACTCTTGTCATGAGCCTCTCATTTGTGACTTGAACTATTAAACTTGCACAAGATATCTAACTCGGTTTGCTCTAGAGTAAGCTTCTTCACACATCTTTCAATGGTTATCTTACTCACGTTGAATTAGACACTTGAATGCTCATCTTCTAGATCAAGTACTTGGGTTCACTAGCTCATGAACAAACTCATATACTAACCACTAGATCATATAATCAATCAAGCAATAGTGGTAGGCTATGAATTTAAACTTTTCATTTGTTATGCATGATCCTATTGAGCATGTACTATATGCACCAACCGCATACTAGTAAGGGATGAAATGATCATGCACATTACAATAATACCTTTGCTATCTTGGAGTAGAGGATAGTCATTTGATTCCTATTAAGCTCCAAATAGCAATGTGAAGTCCATGGTGAAGACCAATAGATACCAATTGATTAGAACAAATCTTCACACATATGATCAAGTGCACTATCTTGTTGTGGTTGGCTTGCTTCTTCATTTGAACATAGCTTGCATATGAATACCACTTGAATTGTCATGATTTGCTTTTCTATCTTGGGTGTTGCTTGCTTTCTTTCTTGATCAATCTCTTGATTTCTCCAACCAAGCATCTCCAATGATACTCTAGATCACCACTTCCATGTTAGCCTTCCAAGCATCATGCTCGGTTAACCTACAAAAGGCGGCAAGCCCCTACAAAAGGGAGAAGTGATCTCTCTCCAAAGAATCATCCTTGATACTCACTTGAATTGACTTTGCTTGATTGATCCATTTGACCTCTTATTGACAATGTGACTTGAATTCCTTCTTTGAGTTCCTTTTTGAGTCCTTTCTTTTCTTCCATTGAAAGATCTTCAATTTGTACTAGGAGCTTGATCCTTTTCTCATCGTGATGTTGGTTTGATCTTCAATTTGAGTACAAAATGGTGCAAATACACTTCCCAATCACATGAACTTGTACTCATATTTGCCATACTTCTAGCTCATCTCAAAACCAAACATAGGTCCCTCAACCACTTATAAACATGATTCCAACTTGAGGACCTTTCAATCAAAGTGACTCTAGATTAATCCATATTTGTCACTTTTCTGGCAGATTCTGTCCTTCTCAAAGAAACATGCATATCTCCCAAAATATAAGTCTAATGACTATGAAATTTGGTGGAGATGTGCCTCTCTAAGTGTTCTAGCAGCCATAAAAATTTGAGCTTCATTGGCTTTCTAGATTGCTACCAGATTTCAATTCTTTCCATAGTACTACATGCTGAAAATGCTGCACAATAGTTGACAAGATCTACTCCAAAACCAAAGTACATCTTATCCAATAATCATGAATTTTGCACAGCGACTAATATCACAAGTGTAGAGCATGTGTACCAAATTTCAAGCCAATCCAAATAGATTTGATCATTCAAACATGGCTATTATCACAGCTAGCTCAGATTTCAGATTTTTGACAACTTTGAGCAATTGAGCTATACTCTACCAATATGAATCAAACTTGAGCTAACATGTTTGAATACTCTCACAAGACATATATCCATTCAAATCACTTACTAAAAGAAGTCTCATGAACATATCCATTCAAACTAACTCAATTTTGATCACTAAGCAATTTATCCATTCAATCATCTTATAGCAAGCAACATATGCATATAATCCGATTCAATCAACTCATATGCATTAAAAGAACATGATCAACTAGAGATATACCTTAGTAGCTCATGATCATCAAATAGCAAGCTTCTACTCAATTAGATTGCAAGCCTTCAAATAATTCCAATCAAACATCACAACTTGATCTTTTGCACTTGTATGTTTTGCACTTGGACTTCACTTCTTTTGTCTTTGGCATTGGGTTTGGATAGCACTAGGCTTCATTACTTGAATCAATCACATGATGAATAATATGAAATCAATTGAGTCAAGCCTCCAATGCCATGGTACCTACACGCAATCATCCACTTTTTGATGGTACCCAAACTAGTTTGGGTCCTCTCAAGTTAGGTGCAACATACTTTGGCATAGCCTTAGTATGAGTAGCGGGATTTTTGCAATAGCGACCAATGTGGTACCATTTACATCCTTCCTAAGCATAGAATCATTAATAATTGAAATAGGCTTAGGGGTCATACCTAGGGGACATGAATGAGCCATGTGTCCCCTTTCCCGGCATGAGTAGCAACTTCTCTTGGATTGAGCCTTCTTCTTTGCTCATTTGTTGCTTCTCATTGCCTTGCTTCTTCTTGTTTGCTTGATCCTTCTTCTCAAGCTTGTTTGGACAACCCGAAGCTAGGTGGCCCAATTCATCACAATTGTAGCACTTGATGTGAGCTTGATCTTTTATGTTGCTCACAATCTGTTGGCATCATGGATGTGATTTGGATGCCTTGCTCTTCCGCCCTTCTTGTTTTCTTCTTCTTCATCAAGTCACCATCATGATGGTTGTTCTTGATTTGAGCTTGGGGCTTCTTCTTGTTGGGGCAAGCTTTTGCAAGATGTCCCATTTCATGGCATTGATAGCACATGAAATGAGATAGCTTCTTTTCTTCTTGCTTCCTCATTTTCTTGCCCTTGGCATTGCTTTTGTTAAAGCCAATGCCACTCTTGTCACCATAGCTTCTTTGATTCTTCATCATGTGCTCATGGGTGACCTTTGATTTGCACCACCTCTCTAACTTGTTGCTCAAGTTCTTCACTTCACTTTTGAGCTCATTGTTCTCCTTCAAAAGGTTAGTCTCACAAGACATAGAAGTAGAACAAGCATCTAATTGTGAGGAACATGGCATAGATATAAATCATTGCAAGAGGTGGATACATTCTTCTTGCCTACATCACAAGGGTTAGCACAAATATGTGATTGATCAAATGACCCATGTGATGAGCTCTCACTAGTTTTAATTTGTTCATTAGAAAGTTTACTAGTGAGAAAAGCATGTCTTTGCACCAAGTTATCATGAGCAACACATAGTTCCTCATGAGTCAATTTAAGCTCCTCATGTGAACAACTACTAACATAAAGTAGATGCTTTGTTTGTTCACATGTGTTCTTTAGAAATGAGTTTTCTTTTCTAATTTTTCATTTTAGCTAACTCATTTTCTAAGGCAATGGTCATGCTAGCAAGTCTACTAACAAGCTCATCATAGGAATCATGATCAATCACATTGCAATTTGATACCTTAGTGTCACCTTGTAACATGAAGCAATATGATGATGTTGGAGAGCTTGTGGTAGCATCATCATTGGAGCATGTACCATCATTACCATCAAGTGTGCTTGAGGTTGTATCATCACTTGCATCACTTGAGGCATCATCTTCCATCTTGTCAAGTGTGCTTGAAGTATCTTTATTGATTGCATCACTTGAACATGAGGTGGAGCAATCTTCCACAACAACTATGTTGCGGTCATGCTCAACATCCTCATGTACCACCGGTTCATCCTCCTTTATGAACTTGCCATCATCAAACGTGGAGGGATCACCGAAGGTGGTCTTGATGGATCCCACATCTCATGGGCGGTCCCTTTGGAGTTGATCTTGTAAAACAACTCAAAACTCAATGCATCCATTAGATAACAATAAGCATTTGCATCAAGCTCAAAGAGATCCTTTTGAGCTTTGGTGAGATTTTTATGGTCCAAGATATGAGAGAGACCACTAGTGATAATCCACCAAAACTTTGGCCCCTTTGCACGAAAATGATCAAGCATATGATGTTTCCATTGTGCAAAGTGTGTGCCATCAAAAATATGTGTATCACACACATCATCTAGCCCACTAGACGCCATCCTCTCGGGTCGGTGAAGACCACAAATGAGAGACCTTGCTCCGATACCAATTGAAGGGTCGAGATGGCGGACTAGAGGGGGGGTGAATAGTCCTTTCTAAAATTAATCGCGTCGGCTAACCGAAACAAATGCGGAATTAAAACTATCGGTCTAGCCAAGACTACACCCCTCTACCTATACTCTATGACACCTTACAAAAGATCCTAAACAATGCAAATAAGGTGTCGGGCTAGCTAGAGCTCACCTAACCAATTCTAGAAGCAAGGTCACACAAACCTATGCAACTAGTACTCAATCAACCGGGGAGCTCCTACACATGCCACTAAGCAAAAGCACCAAGCCTAAGCTCACTAGCAATGCTCAATAACAAGGCTACACAAGCCAAATTAGTGAGCTCAACTTAGCTATACAAACTAAGCAATGTGACTAGCAAGACTACAAGTCAACTAGTCACTCACGGGATCAACTTCTATGCTACACAAGCAAGGAAGGTAACTAGCAAGCTACACAAGCCAACTAATCATAAGAGCAACTAGCACATGTATATGAACAAGTAAATACAAGCTAGTGAAAGAGTTGCAAACCACCGAGAAGATGAACACGAAGTTGACACGGTGATTTTTTCTCCCGAGGTTCACTTGGTTGCCACCAAGCTAGTCCCCGTTGTGTCGACCACACACTTTGGTAGTTCGGCGGCTAATAGGCACCACACTAGCTCGACACTCGAGCGCCGCAAGAACTCCCCACAAGTGAGGGTAACTCAATGACACGCGCAATCCACTAGAGTTGCTCTTCGCGATCCCCGCGGGGCGAGCACAATGCCCTCACAATCCTTCTCCGGAGCCACGCACAATCTTCACGCGGGCTTCACGACGGAGACTCGATCACCAAGCCGTCTAGGAGGTGGCAACCTCCAAGAGTAATAAGCACCACCGGCTTGCAACTCGAACACCTAGTGCCACTCGATGCAATCTCTCAAAGCAACGCACTAGAATCGCTCACTCGCAATAGATTCGCACACTAGCAAGCACAAGCGAGTTAGAGGGCTCCCAAGCACTCCCAAGCATGGACACCAAGTCCCAAGGGTGCTAAGCACCAGCCAAGGCCGGCCACCATCTCCTTTTATAGCCCCAAGGGCTCAACTAGCCGTTACCCCCTTCACTGGGCACTTTTCGTACTGACCGGACTCACTACAGGGTGACCGGACGCGTCGGTCACTAGAGTCCGGTCGTCCGTCCCCAACGGCTAGTTTTCGCGCGCGTTCAGCCTTCTACTGACCGGACGCGTCAGGTCATAATGACCGGACGCGCCTATGCCTGAGTCCGGTCGCAAACAGAGAGGTTTCGGGGCTGTTTTTCAGTGACCGGACGCGTCCGGTCACTACTGACCGGACTCTACCGAGCGTCCGATCAATACACCTCAAATCAGCACTCAAAAGCACTGACCGGACTCTGTGACCGGACTCAACACTACTGACCGGACGCGTCCGGTCAGTGAGTCCGGTCACTGACCTTTCAACGCTCAAATGGCTATAACTCTTAGCTCCGAACTCCGATTTCGATGATCTTGGACATTTTGGAAAGCTAACTCAGAGGGCTACACATCCCACATACATAGCTGATCAACTCACAAAGGATTAGTACAGAATTCCAATCCAAGAGCCATCCTAGAGTCCGGAACACACGAAAAGCCTCCTTCTCTTCTCCGAGTTGATCCAATTCAACTCCAACACCTTCTCCTTTGCAAATGTGCAACACCACCAAGTGTATACCACCTTGTGCATGTGTGTTAGCATTTTCACAATCATTTCAAAGGATTTTCACTTGTACTCCACGCCACTCGATCCTAGTAACATCGCAAAGTTAGATCGCTCAAGTGGCACTAGATGACCGATATGCAAACAAGTTTGCTCCTCTTGATAGTACGGCCATCTATCCTAAACCCGGTCATAAACTTCTCTACACACCTATGACCGGTGAAATGAAATGCCCTATAATTATACCTTTGCCTTGCGCATTCCATTCCATCTCCTCCGGTGTTGATGCAACACATGCACCAATCCTCTTCATCAAATGATATGATCCACTTCATATCATCACATGGCCTCCATGGTCCATCGATCTTGACATCACTTGCTCTTCACCATCGCTTCGGTCCTTCGGCGCCAAGTCTTGCTTAAGCCTCCCGACACTCGGTACCAACGGCTTCAAAGCCTCAACTTGCCCTTCACCTTCGCAACCGGTCCATCAAGCCAAGTCTTGCCTTGATCTTCTCCATCTTAGCCATATGACCACATGTCATGTCACATATGCAATAAGCTCCTTCATCACATGTATGAGCCTTGCAACATCTTCCAAGCCATTTCACCTCTATGGCATATGTTGCTCACACATGATCACCTATGGACTAATCACCTGTGTAATTTCACTTCAAACACATATTAGTCCACCTAAGTTGTCACTCAATTACCAAAACCAAACTAGGACCTTTCACCTGCGCAACACACGAAACCCCAAGGGTCGGGTTAGAGTCGCGCGGAGCGGAGGAAGCTGACACAGGGTCAGGGAGAGCATCCGTGACCGGAGAGGAGAGGAGTTTCACGAACCGAGCTCGCCGGGTTTCTGCCGGAGATGGGAACGGCGAGGTTACGCCGGGCGATTGGAGACGGGGAAGGTGAAATTGAGGGGTGGGAAAGCTTCACGAGCTCAAGGCGGAGCTTCTGAGCTAGGTGGTGGAGCGGCGGAGGCACTGGACTGGCCTGGCCACGGTGCGGCGGAGAGGATGAGAAGCTCGGGGCTCCGGCGGGCTTATATAGCCGCGGCCAGAGGCCGGTAGAGAGCACGGGGTGGGGGTGGATAAGCTCGGCGAGAGCGTGCGCACTCGATTGCGCTCTGGCGGAGGTGATGGCGGCGTGCAGCCGGGGCCGGTGCGCAAGCTTGGCCGGCAATGGCCACGCGGCGGCGGCGCGCTGGGCACGGTAGGGGACGGGGAGCGGGGTCAACTGTGCGCGTGCGGGTGCGAAATGATGGTGGCGACAACGGCGGCAGGTTGGTGGCGCGTGGGGAGCAGCCAGACGCGGCAGGCGCAGCGCCGGCGCCATGGCCGGGCCCCCCCTTGGCCCTAGCTGGAAGAAGAACAGTGCTAGGGGATAGGGTTTGACTTTGCTGGTTCTGTATTTTGCAAACTTCTCCCAAAATTTGAACTGTGCGACAAAAACTCAAAATACCAAAGTTGCTCAGAAAAATGAGATCTACAACTTTGTCAATAAGAACATTTTCAAAATCCAAATAGTTTTTGAACTATATTCAAAAACAGAAAAGGGGACACTTTTCAAATTTGATTCAAATCAAAATTACTTTGGATTTCAAACTGAAACTTGAAAATCTTTATATAGGAAAGTTGTTCCATTTGACAAAACCTACAACTTTGCTAATATACACTTTTTCTGAAACTCAATAGTTTATGAAATAATTTTGAAAACTCAAAAAGGGACAAAAACTGGAGTTTGAAAGAATTTGAAATTACTTCAAATTTTATATAGAACTTGAAAATCTGTAAATACCAAAGTTGTTTCTCTTGGCCAGATCTACAACTTTGCTGTTTGGACCAACCTCAAATTCTGAATAATTGAATTACAAAAAGAGGGAATAAATCCAGGGTTTGGAATCAGGGTTTTGCAAAAGGGAAAATCAAATCAAACTGATTTTTGAACTTTGATCAATGCAGCAAACATCAGGGCACTAAATTTGAACAAGAATTAAATAGAACTAGGCACAAGGTGAAATTACCATTTTGCCCTTATAGAGAGAATTGGGCTTTTAGGGTTTTGAAAAGGGAATCAAGCATAGCAATTAGGCAAATCAAATGCATCACAGGAAATGATTAATGCTTAAGATGATGACATGTCAAGTTAATTACATTTAAACACCAGGGGTGTTACAGCCTTCCCCCCTAAAAGAAATCTCGCCCCGAGATTCCACGTCTTAAGAAGGAAAAGGCAAAACCTTACATCTACAGAGATTCGAGAAAGTCGGGATAGTTCTTTGCTAAGAAGTCTTCGGATTCCCAGGTGGCTTCTTCTTCAGAGTGCTGGTTCCACTGGATCTTGTACATCTTGTGGTGGTTCTTCGGGTAACACGATCCTTGTGATCCAACACGCGAACTGGATACTCAGTGTATGACAGATCTGTTTCTAGCTCAACACCTTCAACTTCAACCACATGTTCAGGTACTCGGAGACACTTCTTGAGTTGAGAGACATGAAACACATTATGAACTGCTGAAAGATGATCGGGCAAACTTAGCTTGTAAGCGACCTTGCCACAACGATCCAGAATCTCAAAGGGACCAATGTAGCGGGGTGCTAACTTTCTTTGACTCCAAAACGAGTGACTCCTTTGGTGGGTGAGACCTTCAGGTACACATAATCTCCAATCTGGAACTGCAGAGGTCGACGTTTCTTGTCAGCGTAACTTTTCTGTCGAGACTGTGCAATCTTCATGTTCTCTTGTATATGCTTGACTTTCTCTTCCATATCTTTTACTAGGTCAACTCCAAAGAATTCTCTCTCTCCGGGCTCAGACCAATTGAGAGGTGTACGACAACGACGACCGTACAGTGCTTCAAAGGGTGCCATTTTGATGCTCTCTTGGTAACTGTTATTATAAGAGAATTCTGCCAAGGGCAAACACTGATCCCAAGTATCTGCGAAGGTAAGCACACAGGCTCTCAACATATCTTCTAACACTTGGTTGACTCTCTCAGTCTGTCCATCAGTCTGCGGATGATAAGCCGTGCTATACAATAGCTTGGTTCCAAGTGAGGCATGGAACGCTTTCCAGAACTTAGCGACAAACTGAGTACCACGATCTGAGATGATGGTCTTGGGGATGCCATGGAGCTTCACTATGTTGTTTTTGTACAAGGTGGCATAAGTTGGGGCGGTATAACTTGTTTTGACCGGTAGGAAGTGAGCTTGCTTCGTGAGACGGTCCACTATCACCCAAATGGAATCGAATCCCTTTTGAGTCTTGGGTAATCCATTGATAAAATCCATGCTGATATCCTCCCATTTCCAACCAGGTACTGACAAAGGTTGCAGCTCTCCTCCGGGCTTCATATGCACAGCCTTGACTTTCTGACATGTATCGCAACGAGCGACATGTCGAGCGATTTCGATCTTCATCTTTGTCCACCAGAATTTTTGCTTCAAGTCTTGGTACATCTTGTTGCTGCCAGGATGATGGCAAATCTGGTTGAGTGTGCTTCATCAAGGATTATCTGTCTCAGCTCAGGTACCTTGGGAACTACCAGACGGTTCTTGAACCATACCACTCCTTCATCATCAATCCTGAAACAGTCAGCCTTCCAACTTGAACCTTTTCGATGATGTGCTTGATTCCGGGGTTATCTTTCTGTGCAGCTATGATCTGTTCTCTGATAGAGGTTTCTACTCTGACATTGCCTAGACTTCCTTGTGGAACCATTTCAATACCCAGCTTCTCTAGTTCATAGCATAGGGAAGATTCATAGGATTTCATAACCAGACAGTTACAGTATGACTTGCGACTGAGTGCATCGGCGACCACATTCGCCTTACCCGGATGGTAATGCACTTCGATATCATAGTCCTTGATTAACTCAAGCCATCTTCGCTGCCTCATGTTCAGCTCTTCTTGGGTGAAGATATACTTCAGGCTCTTGTGATCTGTGTACACATTGCAGGTACTGCCCAACAGATAATGACGCCATATCTTCAAGGCATGAACCACTGCTGCTAACTCAAGATCATGAGTTGGATAATTTTCCTCATGTCGCTTAAGCTGCCGCGAGGCATAAGCGATCACTCTTCCTTCTTGCATCAACACGCAACCCAAACCAGTACCAGATGCATCACAGTAGACATCAAAGGGCTTCTCGACGTTTGGCTGAGCTAGCACTGGTGACGTGGTTAACAACTTCTTCAAAGTCTGAAAAGCTTGTTCACAAGCTGGTGACCAAAGAACTTCACAGAATTCTTCAGCAACTCGGTGATAGGCTTGGCGATTCTGGAGAAATCTGGGATGAATCGACGATAATATCCAGCCATTCCCATAAAACTGCGGACCTTGTGAACAGAGGTAGGTGGCTTCCAATCCAGGATATCTGACACTTTTCCGGGGTCGACTGACACACCTTCAAGGATAGGACATGACCAAGAAACTGTATCTGATCTAACCAGAACTCACATTTACTGAACTTAGCATAGAGCTGATGGTCTCTGAGACGGGATAGAACGATACGAAGATGCTTGGCGTGATCTTCAGGGGTTTTTGAGTAGACAAGGATGTCGTCAATGAACACGACCACGAATTTATCAAGCTCTGGCATGAAAACAGAGTTCATGAGGTACATGAAATGAGCAGGGGCATTGGTCAATCCGAAGGACATGACCAAATACTCATATAGACCGTATCTGGTGGTAAAAGCTGTTTTAGGAATATCTTCAGGACGAATCTTTATTTGGTGGTAGCCGGATCTGAGATCGATCTTGGAGAATACTTTGGCTCCAGCTAACTGGTCAAAGAGAAGATCAATCCGAGGCAAGGGATATTTGTTTTTGATGGTGACCTCATTGAGTGGGCGATAATCAATGCACATTCTGAGAGTCTTGTCTTTCTTCTTTACAAAGATTGCAGGACAGCCCCAAGGAGACGAGCTTGGGCGAATGAAACCCTTGTCCAACAAATCTTGTAATTGGATTTTTAGTTCTGCCAACTCTCTGGGAGGCATTCGATAAGCTCTGCGGGATATAGGAGCAGTCCCGGGCTTTAGCTCTATGGCAAACTCAACGTCACGGTCAGGAGGTAGACCAGGTAAATCCTCAGGAAAACATCAGGGAATTCACAAACCACGGGGATGTCCCGGGTTTCCAGAACATAGGCGGTATTTATTTGAGTGGCTGCTGGTTTTTGAGGCATTGGAAGTTGGAGAAGGAGTTTGGCGGTACTGTTAGGAATATCCACTCTCACAACTCTATTCAGGATGTCGATCATGGCTTTATACTGACACATCCAATTCATGCCTAGGATGACATCTATCTCCTGATCATGAAGCACTATCATGGTGGTGGGAAATACATGTTCCCCCAACCTTACTGGTATACTGCGAACCACCTCTTTGGTGATTATACGCCCTCCAGGCGATAAAATGCAAAAACTTTCTTTCAACTCCCCAATTGATATGTCATGCTTAG
The DNA here is from genome assembly GCA_009763385.1 of Coix lacryma-jobi var. lacryma-jobi. NCBI lineage: Eukaryota > Viridiplantae > Streptophyta > Magnoliopsida > Poales > Poaceae > Coix > Coix lacryma-jobi. Next base: position 164,991,955 of record CM019824.1, read on the forward strand.
AGACGAAGGTACGACTGATGAAAGAATGCGATGCACCAGAATCAAACAACACAACTGCAGGATGATTGGCAACGGGAAACCTACCGATCATGACGGGCTCCCCTTCTGGAATATCGCTGACAGTGGTGTAGTAGACTTGCCCGTGCTTCTTGACGAACTTGCCCTTCTGCACTTGCTGCTGTGGAGCACGGTGTTGCTGCTGCTGTGGTCCTCCAGGACCCTTCTGAAAGTTCTGAGCAGGCTTCTTGGGCTTTGGGCACTCGCGAGACCAGTGGCCAAGTTGACCACAGTTGTAGCAGGGATGGTTATAGGCGGTTTGTGGGTGGTGATACGAACACCTGGGGCGTTCGGCTGAGTGGCACTTTGTTGGTTGGCGTTGTGGGTGGTAGCCGCGGTACGGACAACCACTTGCTGGTGAGGGTAAGGTGGACGGTTGTGGTGGTGACTAGGATGATATATGACCCTCTGGCGCTTGTGATTGCCAGAGTGGGCTGCTAGATCCTGCTTTCTTCTTCTTCTTCTCCTCTTGGTACTGACGGTTACTCTCTTCAAAAGCAACTGCCCGGTCAACAGCCTCATGATAAGAACCGGTCAGGTTGTTTGACATGCTTCTGCGGATCTTAGGGTGCAATCCCCTAAGGAAACAGTCTCTCTTCTTCTCATCCGTGTTGACATATTCCGCTGCATACTGACTCAGATGGTTGAATTGACCCACATACTGCATCACTGTGGAGTCCTTCTGCTGCAGGGCTAGGAACTGATCAAGCTTCATCTTCATCAGACCTGATGGGATGTGGTGTGCACGGAAAGCGGGTGGAACTCTTCCCAGGTCAACTCATGACCTTCAGGCTGGGCAGCCAAGAGGTTGGCATACCAAGCACTTGCTGGGCCACGAAGCTGCTGCGAAGCAAACCGGGGCTTCTGGATTTCAGTGCATCGGATGAGACCAAACTTCTGCTCCATGGTGCGGAGCCAATCGTCAGCTTCGAGGGGTTCATCGGCTCTGGTGAAAACCGGTGGACGGGTTTCAGTGAAATCCACATAGGTGGTCTCTTGGTTGTGACGACCACGGTGACCAACATTCTGCTGTCCTTGGTTCTGAGCCATCAGATTGGCAGCGGCGGCCAGGGCTGCAATGGCATCTGCTAGGGTAGCTGGACAGGTGGAGGGTTTGGGATGTTGGCATCATCAGAACCTCCAGCTCCGGTACGGGTGTTCACAGGCATCTGTATAAGCAACTCGGAACTCAGCATATATGGACAAAGGTTCTGAAACGACCGATTGATAGCTTCATTGATACAAAGATAGCTGGCTTGATAAAGATGACAACAGACTGATAAGGGAAAGGTACGAAAAGAAAGATACATGCCAGACTTGGCAACAGACAGACTAACGCCCCCAAACCTAGCTAAGGTTTTAGGTAAGCAGATGGTACAGACACAAGGAGTCTAGTCGTCATCGATGAAGATCAACTCTTCGTCATCATCATCATCCTCGATGATAAGCTCAGGCTCTTCCTCCTCATCTTCATCTTCAACGTGGACATCTTCAGCAGGTTCCACTTCCTCATTCTGATCGGGCTCGTGTTCCACTTCAGGTTCCTCCACGACTCCGTCTTCGGGGTCCTCACAACTGGTGGAATCACGGGGTGAAGCTGGTTGTGCAGCTGGTGTACTTCCTCATGACATGATCATGTCTTGTACTGATCAGTGGTGAAGTCTCATGTCTGCTGACTGCTCGATCTGGGCGTGCTGCAATCCATGGAGCTGGGCTCTGGTGACATCCTCTCGGATCATGTTGCATCACGCTGCTGGATAGCGCGAACCACATTCTGGTTAGCTTCCTCAAGAGCGGCTCGTGCCTCGTAGAACTCCAGGCGGGAAAGGTAGAAGTCATGCTCCATGTTCTCTATCTCAGCCTTCAGATTCTTGATTTCCTCCTTCAGGTTCTTGCGGGTGCGGCGGGGAAAACGACGACCATTGGAGGATTCTCCAGTCTCTTCTCCGGTGCGTGGCGCCAGCTGGTGACGCGGCACACCGTTCGGTCCAGTCGACTTGCGGGCGGTCAGCTTGATGCGAGCCATATCTGGACAAGAGGTTATAGATGAGAAAGGCTAGCAAGAAAAGGTATAGGTACACTATCCCAACGAACTCATTTATTTACTTAAGTGAATATGACATGATGCATGAATCGTTCCTACGGAACAAGGCAATGCAATACTTAACATATATAGGGCTTAAAACATGTTGTTCCACTAGCTAGTGTTGCCATAAGAGGGACAAGATGAGAGAAGCAATTTGGACTCAAAATAGTCAAGTTTAAATTTTGTTTGGACTCAAAAGAACTTTTGAAGTTTTCGCAAAAGAACACTGCAACGTTAAAGTGAGATGCTCCGATACCACTCTGTGACGGAACGACCCTAATCCCATGGCCCACGTGTCCCTGTCAACCTCTGACAGCCGAACCCATGTTCCATGTGATTAAGACCTGTTCGCCACCGGCTACATCAGTGCCCAATGTCCGCAGGATCATCTCACAATTCGGTTACAGCATTGCATACTTTTACAAATAACATCGGAATAAAGAGCGGAAGACTTAAATAACATAGTTTTACAAACCGAGGTTTCAAATGAGGTAAGGAGTACGATTATTACAAACCATTGTTCGGGAAATTCAAAGTAGACAACGTAGCGGAAACATTAACATAAAGATACATGTAACACCCAGCCCGAGGGTGCACATTTACTCATCGGCCTCATCGGCCTCTTCCTGGACGAAGGTCACGCAACAGGGTGCGAGACACATCGGGGTCTCAGGCATACCTGCAACATGGGTAACAAACCCTGAGTACTGGGGTACTCAACAAGACTTACCCGACTAAAGAAAAAGGGAGAAGACTCAGGAATGAGAGGCTTAGGGTAGTCAAGGTAAGGCTTAAGCAAGATCAAGTATTTTGCAGAAAAGCATTTTGTGTAAACCTTATTTATTTTTGAAAGATTCAGTATTCCTCAATTCTTCATCATTCATGATTCATTTTACATTTCAAAACATTCCTAGTTGAGAACCACTCTCCGTTGACAGTCAGTGGACCAAGTCTCCATAACCGAGGAGCAACGTTAATCCGGATAAATAATACTCAGCTGAGGATCCCTATCCACACTGCATATGTAGCACCCAAGCTTGCATATGCCAACTCGTCTACCACGATTCCTCCAAGATTGGGCCCGGTCCTACGCCACCCGGAAGTACAGTACACCACACCAATCCGGGACTTTAACCCACGTGGGTACATGCTACTTCCGCCATCTCTCCACTCCCAGTGCGCGGTTGTCGGTCCAATAAAGGATTCCTCGGAGCCAGAGCTTTCCGTAGTATGTGAATAGTTACAAGTCTTGACCAGCAGGCCCCCATACGGATGGTCCCTAATTTTCCAGCCAGAACTATACCTTGGTCATATCTCACCCAAGCGTAATAGTCCTGTCAGTTTTCAACCATGTCCCCGGTCGGTGTCAACTGTTGAGTCCCGGACTACAACATGACGGCACCGTACGCTCGGACAAACCTCTCCTCGCTATTAACTAGGTACGGATCAGATACCTAGCGAACAGCGGGGAGTAAGACCAAAATTCCCATAAACATTCCTTAAGTGATCACACTTTTAAAATTGGCATTTTATTGCAAAGTCTAATTCAATAAGCATTGCTAAGCATTTTTCAAATACTTTTGAAAAGCAGGTATCAGGTGTATCAGTGGTCAAGGTGGATAGTGCATCAATTAGGATAGCACACAACTCCTATAAACCTAATGCAATAATTTAACTCAAAAGCATTTAAGGAAATCATTTTATAAATTCAAGGAAAGGGTTAAATGCACCGGGGCTTGCCTTGGATGGCAAAGAGAGCAGACTCGGGGTAGGTATAGGTGTGGAGCTCGGGGTCGCCTCGGGAGTTGGTTCGTCAACAGCGGCCTCGACTCTGGTACCTTCTTCGTCAACTATACGGATGCAATGATGAATGCTCATGAGAATGATGATATGGACTTATGGTGCAAGACAATTCCACTGATCTAGATTACTCTTAGGCAAGGCATAATCGAAATCTAGGTTGAGCATAAAGGTAACCATTTCTTTCTTAAGCATTATTGATGTTAGGCCTTATTATATATCCTAAGTATTAACCAAACATATCATCACAAACATCATAGACCAAAGGGTAGGGGTCTATGAACATCAATCAATCCAAAGATCACATCATTAAACACTTATTACCAACCCTAATCCATCTTTTCTATTTTTCTTATTTTATTTAAAAGGTCATTTTATGAAGTTGCTCCAAAAATTACCAAATTAATCACATAAGTTCATTAAGGCATAAACAGATGGCAAAACAAATTTCATAATTTTTGGAGGTCATTAAGATGCTCAAATAAATCTAAACATTTAATTAACAAAAGGCACTATTCCTTAATTAAAATAAATGCTCAAAAATCAACTTGCTCCAAAAGACTTCAAAATTTTACCAGAGGTTCAGCATGTTATAACAAGGTCACAAAATTTATCTCAAGATTTTTGGAGTTATAGATCACTCTCCAAAAATACCAAAACCTTCATTTTTCAATTAAAAGGGGAATTTTACATTTTCAAATTCTTGCAGAAAAGTCAAGTTTCATATTTTTATAAAATACTACACAGTGCAAGGAGCATACCATAATTTTCTCAGCATTTAAGGAACAACAGATTAATTCACACAAAAAAGAGAAAACAGAACACTATTCACAACTCTCAGAAAGAGAAAGAGCACTGTGCTCCTTCTATGAAGGGCTCGGGCGCGAAACGGGCTCGGGCGAGTCGGAAAGTGACTGCTCCGTCCGAGACCTGGCCCGGAGGCTCGGGCGAAGCGGAAGGCTCGGGCGAGACGGAAGGCTCGGGCGAGACGGAAAAGCAAGCGTCCGTCCGAGGCCTAGCTCGACGAAGCGGAGGGTGCATGAGTCCGCTCGAGGCTTGGGCTCGGGCGAGACGGAAACGCGTGCTCGAGGCTTGGGCTCGGGCGAGACGGAGTGGAAGCAGAGGCCGGAGGCTCGGGTGCTTACCACGGATCGGAGGCAGGGCTCGAGGGTGTGGCTCGGCACGTGCTCGAGGGTGAGGCTCGAGGAAGGAGCTCGACACGTGCTCGAGGGGCGGTGGTTCGGTGGAGCTCTTTCGGCGGCGAGCGGCGCTCCGACGACCCTGCGCAACACACGAAACCGCAAGGCCGGGTTAGAGTCGCGCGGACGAAGAAGCTGACACAGGGGTCAGGGGAAGGCATCCGTGACCGGAGAGGGAGTATTTCACGAACCGAGCTCGCCGGGTTTCTGCCGGAGATGGGAACGGCGAGGTTACGCCGGGCGATTGGAGACGGGGAAGGTGAAATTGAGGGGTGGGAAAGCTTCACGAGCTCAAGGCGGAGCTTCTGAGCTAGGTGGTGGAGCGGCGGAGGCACTGGACTGGCCTGGCCACGGTGGCGGAGAGGATGAGAAGCTCGGGGCTCCGGCGGGCTTATATAGCCGCGGCCAGAGGCCGGTAGAGAGCACGGGGTGGGGTGGATAAGCTCGGCGAGAGCGTGCGCACTCGATTGCGCTCTGGCGGAGGTGATGGCGTGCAGCCGGGGCCGGTGCGCAAGCTTGGCGGCAATGGCCACGCGGCGGCGGCGCGCTGGGCACGGTAGGGGACGGGAGCGGGGTCAACTGTGCGCGTGCGGGTGCGAAATGATGGTGGCGACAACGGCGGCAGGTTGGTGGCGCGTGGGGAGCAGCCAGACGCGCTGCAGGCGCAGCGCCGGTGCCATGGCCGGGGCCCCCCTTGGCCCTAGCTGGAAGAAGAACAGTGCTAGGGGATAGGGTTTGACTTTGCTGGTTTCTGTATTTTGCAAACTTCTCCCAAAATTTGAACTGTGCGCAAAAACTCAAAATACCAAAGTTGCTCAGAAAATGAGATCTACAACTTTGTCAATAAGAACATTTTCAAAATCCAAATAGTTTTTGAACTATATTCAAAAACAGAAAGGGGACACTTTTCAAATTTGATTCAAATCAAAATTACTTTGGATTTCAAACTGAAACTTGAAAATCTTCATATAGGAAAGTTGTTCCATTTGACAAAACCTACAACTTTGCTAATATACACTTTTTCTGAAACTCAATAGTTTATGAAATAATTTTGAAAACTCAAAAAGGGACAAAAACTGGAGTTTGAAAGAATTTGAAATTACTTCAAATTTTATATAGAACTTTGAAAATCTGTAAATACCAAAGTTGTTTCTCTTGGCTACATTACAACTTTGCTTTTGAACCAACCTCAAATTCTGAATAATTTTGAATTACAAAAAGAGGGATAAAAATCCAGGGTTTGGAAATCAGGGTTTTGCAAAAGGGAAAATCAAATCAAAACTGATTTTTGAACTTTGATCAATGCAGCAAACATCAGGGCACTAAATTTGAACAAGAATTAAATAGAACTAGGCACAAAGGTGAAATTACCATTTTGCCCTTATAGAGAGAATTGGGCTTTTAGGGTTTTTGAAAAGGGAATCAAGGCATAGCAATTAGGCAAATCAAATGCATCACAGGAAATGATTAATGCTTAAGATGATGACATGTCAAGTTAATTACATTTAAACACCAGGGGTGTTACAGTTTTTTGGTCATGGAGGAAGCCTGGACGTATAGACAGGAAGGGTAGTGTATGACACAAAACTCCAAAGAGCAGCCGAAAGATTGGCTTATGCTCGAGACATGGCTGATAGTGGCGCATGGCAGCCGAACAGAGAAAAGAAAAGGATGAGCTGACATACGCCCTGGAGAATCCTGAACACGGTGGGAGAACAAGAGGCTATGGGGAGTTGTCGTGGGAGCATGCCTTCCCAAAAGACAAAGAGACCTATAGAAGCCGCGCAAGAAAGAAGGAGGAGGAGGCAGAGCGGATGCAAAGGATAGAGGAAATGGTTATGCAGTCACTGGCCGCGGCTCGTGAAGCGGTAGAGCGAGAAAAAGCACTTGAAGGCAAAATGAGTGAGGAAATCAAAAGGCAAGTGCAGTTAGCAGTAAGTTCCTTCCAAAGGCAATCTGCATCAGAGCCGGGAGTCAACATCAGCCCCTCTGGTCAGTTGAAAAGCAGTTGCGCTTCCACGGAGGTGCCAACGATTCAAGGTGGCGTAGGGCTGCGCTTCCCCGTGGATGACATCACTGATCCTCTCACGACATGTGAGCTGCACATTCTACAGGGGAATGACACAATAATGGTGGCTATTGGTGTTGTATCCCCTGTTGACCCTACGAGGACACCAAGATGCCATGGAGCATTAGTACCACCTGGTTATGCTAGTGTCTCGGTGGATAGGTAGAGTGAAAGGTCATAGCAATGTGACTCTTGACATTGAAGGAGGTGATGGTGAGAAGACTTTAGGAGAAGCGGAGAAGGCATTCATATGTTGGCGTAAGCGCTATATCATTATTCCTGGGGCATCACCTCCTCCTCAACAAACTAACCCTAGGTGCGGATGAAAGTGAATGAAACATTTTTCTTTCACTAGTTATGTATTGACTTAAATATAATTGTTTACTCGTACCATGTTGTTTTCACAGCAGGACCTCTCCCGACCTAAGTCATAGTGCTGCGGGCGATGCAATGAAACACACAGTTGCATCCCCACTGGCTCCATCCCCTCTACGACCGGCTCCATCCCCTCCACGTCCGGCTCCATCCCGCCACGACCAACTCCATCCCCTCCACGACGGGCTCCATCTCCGCCACCGGCTCCATCCCCTCCACCACGGCTCCATCCCCGCCGCCACTGGCCCCATCTCTCCACCACGGGCTCCATCCCCGCCACCGACTACACCAAGAAGAGGCCAGCCACACAAATGAAGGCATCGACCCCACCGCCACTGAAGAAGAAAGCCTCTTCAGAAAGAAGATAAGCTATTCCTAAGATGACAAACTTCCATATGAGAGATGACTGATGAGGAAACTAATGCTGCAGCGAAAGCACATTTGGACCAATTCTGGGCGGACACCGCGGCTTAAAATTAAAGCGAAGAAAAACCCAGAGAAGCCGTACCTTTTTGTACGTCCTAATATGCTCAGGAAGAAGGTGGATGCTCATCAGAAAAAGGTGTGTGATTCTCGTAAGAAATCGCCACTATCTGACTATGATCGCACTATCACCAAGTCACTTGAGGAGGCGAAGCAGAAGAGAAGAAACAAAAGAGAGCAAACAAGGGTGTCCCACAGCTCGGGGAACAATCAAAACAATCAGTGCCCCCGCTATATATTGCGAATGAATATGGTTCTAACATGAAAGCGCTAGAACAACTTGATGTGGATCCTAAGCAACTTGATGCATTTTTCGCAGAAACTGGTCTACCTTGTCCCAAATGCTCGGTGAATCAGCCATCGAAAGTGCTCCGCAAATTGATCACTGGAAGAAGAATTATGTATATGGCCAGAGTATACAACCCTGCGGCCCTCACAGAACTTGACACTCAAATGTACTTGGTAAAACCAGTGGTACATGACAGCGTGTAGCAAAAAAGCAGATGATTGGATTTGCGTTAGAATTAGAGACCATCATTACTTTCGTGGCGATGATATCATACTTGTCCAATTCACTGAGTTGCACCAGCTATGCCACCTGGATGCTCTAGACAAATCTCTAGTCAGCGCTTGCTTTTGTTGTAAGTGATCCTTCGTTTTAATAATCTCACTCTAGCATATGTATATGTAAATGTAATTATACTAACACTAGCTAGTGTGTCTATACATATGCAGGAACATGATGAGAGACCTCGTACGTAGAAATGACAAGGAGGTTGGTTTCATTGATCCATATATCGTATTCTCGCTCCCAAACAAAGATTCCGGCTATGATATATGGAGAAATGAAACAGAGAGGAATCTCCGGAGGTTCTTATCAACCAAAAGAACAAAAGATATATACTCTTCCCCTACAACTTTAGGTGGGTGTGTGTTATCATGTGCATATTTAATTTTACTTACTCAATTCTTATGATATATGTTGACTATATAAGCAAATTAATGCAGCTTTCACTGGATATTGATTGTCATCGATCTCTCCGAAACTCAATTGTTAATCTATGACTCATTGAGAAAACCACTGGGAGATTACCAAGATATCATAGACATTATCCAGGGGTAACTTTCGATCTCTAAATATTGATTTCTACACTTTAAATCTACAATAGTTAATTATGATCCATTTATTGTGCAGCGTTTGGGCCTGGTTCGTTCCGAAACACCGTCCGGATTTGAAAGTGACACTTCCTCCTCCTATCCAATTGCAAATAAGTTGTATTAGCTCCCCGCGTCTTTACCACTGTAGCATGCTTCATCACACGCGCGGGATGACGAGATAGTAATCTTTTTACATCGTGTAGTGGGTTCTACAGCAACCACCAGGGAACAATTTGTGTGGGTACTACGTTTGCGAGTTTCTCTCGGTGTATGCGAAAAGAACTCCTGTGGAGAGACAAAAAGTATGTAACATGTATACATAATAATAATCCCATGTATTTCTTTATTGCTATTAAATAAATCTTATGTATATTAATGCATTTTTCCTTTTTTTGCAAATTGAAGGACTTATGGTTGAAGAACTAGGTGTTGGAAATGGTGCGACTCAAAAAAATTCAAGAGACAATCGCATGATTTCTTAATGACTTTATCCTCAAAGCCGGCACCGAGTTCTACTATAACCCGAAGAACCAGTGAAAACCAAACCAAGACGAACATTTGTATGATATTTAAGTGACGGTCAATATTTGTGTTGTAAATACCAAGGATGCATGGATAATGCTGTAAATTTTATGTGCATAAATATATTATACATATACTATGTATAGCTAGCTAGTAGCTCGATCAATATATATATATATATAGTTTCATATTTTATGTGTGTAATTGTAAATTTTATGTGTATATATTGCGCATACATACATTAGCAGCGAAGAATACGTATTTGAAAACCTAATATAATATATTAGCAGCAAAGAAAACGTATTAGAAAACCTAATGTAATTGTAAAACTGAAAATAATAATCAATTGAAAAGAAAAAAGAAAAGAAAAAGAAACAATAAAAAAGAGGACAGCCCCGAGGTAAAGTCCCGGTTGGTAAGAGACCAGCCATCGGGGCCCGGCTCGGGACCTCTTTAGTCCCGGTTGGTATTACCAACCGGGGGCGGGGAACCGGGGCTAAAGGTCAGGCCTTTAGTCCCGATTCCTTAGCCCCGGCTCCATGTCCGGGGCTAAAGACCATTTTGGACCGGGGCTTAAAGCCCATCGTGGAGTAGAGTAGTGCTTGCATCGCCGCACCCGCCGCCTCGTCACCTGGTCGGTGGTGGTCGCCGTCGTCCTCCTGCTCCTCGTGTGTTCCTGTGGTGTCCACGTCAGCTTCTCCTCGCGCCCTACCGCTACCAGTACGTACGTCGTTTCACTCGACTTGTACGATTGTTTTTGTTTTCCATTGGGAGTACGCCCTGAGACGTGCTAAGCACCTATATCCTGAGACGTGCTAAGCCCCTAATTAACTGCTTGACAACATGTGGAATGCATGCAGCTAAGAGCAGTGACACGAGGCGGGTACTGGCTGCCGCCGGCTTTGCGACATGACAACCCACACCCGCTTGAACCGTATTCGTAACGGCGCGAGTTGGGAACGAGGACGATAACGGGGCTGCTGCCGCCGCCGCTGCCGAACAAAGACTATTTGGTCTCCAGGAAGAATGCTATTAGCTCTCAATAACAACTTACAAATAGCTAGCTAGATGAGACATATAAATAATAACTATTTTGATGAGGCAACTTACAAAAGTAGCACTCTTATTGGCTATCGAGGAGAGAGATCAAATAACTAGCTATTAGGAAGTCGCTATCTATTTGATCTCTCTCCTCGATAGCCAATAAGAGTGCTACTTTTATATTATTTTTATACGTCATCTCGCTAGCTATTTGTAACGTGCTATTGAGAGCCAATAAAATTTCTCGAGCTAGCCATTTGACAACCATTGCGGATGGGCTAATGCTACCGTGATCGCGCCCCCGCCGTGCGCCGCGTGCCCATGAAGTGCGTGTCTTCCCATATTCCACATGTTCTGCATCGTTTGTGCTGCAGGCCAATTTTTATGTACTGTGACGTTGCTCGGCGTAATCTATGAGTTCATGCCGTGTTGTATTTGTATGCCTACATACACGCGTCTAATTTGGACATTCATGTGTCTCTGTAGCTCTGTCAGCTACGTGAAAATGTTTCTGATACACCGGTGCTAGCTACTGTCTGAGTACTGCTACATTTATTATGAGTTGGCTGACAGATTGAAATGACTGATTTGTGTGTGAGAGAAAAATACTGTTCCACAGCTAAAGTTTATAGCTATTAAATTCAGCTTATAGCTCAAGCGAGCAGGGACTATTTTCTTTCGTATCAGAGACAAATCACTGCTGCTCCATACAGACCTTTTGTGCAGAACCTACTACTCCCTAATACCAGAGAAATGGCATCACGGCTTGCAGCTCTTCTTGCTGAGAAATATCAAGCGCTTCTATCTTGTGCTCTCATCCAATACATCTTTGGGGAGCGTAGAGCTACTCGATAAATCATGAAGACATTCCCACTCCCGATTGCATATGTAGATGATCCAATCGGTTCTAATAAAAGTTGTTCACGAATCTGCTCTACTGACAAAAAGGTTTAAGAAGAAAGATTAAATTCTCTACGGTTCTGAAGATTGTGAGACCCAAAGTTTGATCAAATAAAAAACTTTACACTTGTCACATTGAATCTTTGGACACATGCATATCACTACACGAAACCTAGGCTTTGCCGAGTGCCTGGGGCTTTGCCGAGTGCCAAATTTCGGGCACTGGGCAAAGAGCCTCTTTGCCGAGTGCCGGCCACGTGGCACTCGGCAAAGCGCAAACACAAAGCAAAGGATTGCTTTGCCGAGTGTCCGACACTCGGCGAGGCACTCAAGCAAAGTCACCTCTTGCGCAAAGCCAAGATGAAGTGCCAGATGCCGGCACTCGGCAAAGATCCCCTCTTTGCCGAGTGCCAGCCACGTGGCACTCGGCAAAGAATATGGCCCCGAATTGTGCCACGTGGTCGGGTCTTGCCGAGTGCCAGGACCTGACACTCGGCAAAGAGCTCTTTGCCTAGTGTTTTTTTTGACACTCGCAAAGCCAGTTTTAAAATTACATTTTGAAGCAGTAAATTAATCCAAATGAAAAGTTTTTAACTACAAAAGTTGTTAACTTATCAAGATGAACAATTTTTGTTTGGTGGTTTCTTCATTTGACAAAACTTAAAATTTAAATTCGTTCACAAATCTTTTATATATACTCCAGTAGTTTATAAAAACTACAAGAGTGATATATAATGTTTGTAAAATAATATTAGAACCACAATGTCGGATGCACAAATGGTCAAACAACCAAAATAAACTTTGTAGATCTTGATAAGTATGAAAGTTTGTAGTTGATAACTTTTTAATTTTCGAAGTCATCTAGTTATGCAAAAACGCGATTCGAATTTGAAAATTTTAAAATTCGAATTTTTTTTTAAAATACTCGGATGGAGAAATGACCAAAATGAAAGTTGTAGATCTCGAAAGTTATGAAACTTTGGTGTGGATAACCTTTTGATTTGAAATCATCTTTTCAACAAAAACTACGTTTGAAATTGTCAAATTTGAAATTCAAAATTTTATAAACGACCTCAGATGGAAAAACTATCAAAACAAAAGTTGTAGATCTCAAAAAGTTAGAAAACTTTGTAGTTGACAACTTTTTGATTTGAATTCGTTTAGGGCCTCAAATAAGCAAGTTACACTCGGTTTAGTATAATATATAGGTAACCGAAACGAAGATGGAACGTATATGTATGTGTAGTGCAGTGGTAGAGTAGGTTCCGCGCGAGCGAGAGGTCGTGAGTTCAAATCCTGCTGACTGCGTGAGAGAAAATTGCGTGAAAAATACCTGCTGACTGCCTGAGAAAAATTGCATGAAAAATATCAGGACTTGCGATTTCGAGGGAAACGGGTGGGCAGCACTGCCCAGTGAGCCCCTCCCCGATTTAATAAAAGTCTTTCTCTATTTTTTTGGATTTTTTTTCGTTTTTTTTTTGCCAAGTGCCAAATAGCCTTTGCCGACATTTTTTTTGCCTAGTGCTCTTTGCCGAGAGGCTCTTTGCTGAGTGCTGCCAGCACTCGGCAAAGTCTGGTCCTGCTGTAGTGTATGAAGTAATAAATATAGATTAAAAAAATAACTAATTACACAGTTGTCGGTGGTACGAAAAAGGGGTACCCCCAATCAACGCAAACACCCGAACGCTCCATCTCCGTCTCGCCCGAGCCCTCCCAGCGAGGCCTCGGGCGAACGCTCTATCTCCGTCTCGCCCGAGGCCTCGGGCGAACGCTCCATCTCCGTCTCGCCCGAGCCCTCCCAGCGAGGCCTTGGGCGAACGCTCTATCTCCGTCTCGCCCGAGCCCTCCCAGCGAGGCCTCGGGCGAACGCTCCATCTCCGTCTCGCCCGAGCCCTCCCAGCCAGGCCTCGGGCGAACGCTCTATTTTCGTCTCGCCCGAGCCCTCCAGCGAGGCCTCGGCAAGCACGATCGCTCCCGTCTCGCTCGAGCCCTCCAGACCTCGGGCAAGCGCGCCTCCACACCTCGAGCCTTAACGCATGGACCTCGAGTTGCATAGACAGCCGTACCAGCCATACCACGCATTTAATACCTTCACCTACTCCGGTCATGTTAACTAGTGCACAGCGTGTACCACAGTAACCCGGTGTAAAGGTCAAGTCACGTTTTCACCACAAGCATGGGCAAAAGGGCACCAGTGCAGCACTGTTCGGCCATGCCGGGCACTGTAACCCCTCGAGGCGGCTACGCGCCCCTCGAGCCAGGCACTGTGACCCCTCGAGGCCGGCTCCGCGCCCCTCGAGCCCCCGTGGCACCACCTCGAAGCCGGCACCGCGCCCTTCGAGCCCTAACTACTTTCGTGCTATTGGAGGACAGGTACCCAAGACCCGGAGGGACCTCACCGCGTACTGTACATTCCGGGATGGGTGCTGTACGGCTCCCGCCTTGTCGCGCCCCCACGTCCGCGCCCGGGATGGAAGCCACGACTCAAGGACGCCTCAACAGCGACGATCACATCGGCTCCAGTGGCCCCGACAAGACAGGGTTCCTACCCTTCTCCGTGTGGGGCACCGTGCGCCCCGACACCTGTAATACTTTTTGTAACCCTGGCCACCCCTTGCTCTATAAAAGGGGACGCTAGGGCCCTCATTCAGAGGGAGACACACGAACGCAACACACGAGTCCACGCACATACACGAGTCCGGACTCCGGTCCACGCTCATTGAGCTTGTATTCGCCCCTGTACAAGCACTTAGGTGCAAGTAATACAAGAACATCCCCCCCCGCTGGACGTAGGGCCTTCTTTGCCCGAACCAGGATAAATCCTTGTGTCCCACTTGCGTCACCATCCAGGAAGAGAAGCACGCGATCATATTACTCGTTGGTGTGATACCCCCGGGTACGAAACACCGACAGTTGGCGCGCCAGGTAGGGGCCTTCGCGTGCCCGAGTCGATTTCTCGTTGGCTCCTGGATGGCTTCATCCCTCTTTCCGTTCTCGGCTGGTGCCGTCGTCTGGTTCGGGAGCCTCGAGTTCCTGGCCACAGGCAACGGCAACGAGCTGACTTTGCTCTCCACGGAGGGCCTGAGCGGAGTGCGTGTCACGCCACCCCGCGCGGGGGCGTGACGCGTCGCCCGCACCACCACACGTCGCCGCGGCGCGAGCGGCGCCATCGTCACCGTCGTCGTCGGGCCCAGGCGGCGCCCGCGGCAAACACCTACGCCCCCGTAGCCGGTGCAGGGGCCCCAAGGGGAAACCCGCCCGGCGCACGGCCGGAGACCTCCAGGGCGCACTCACGCCATCTAGCAACTTCGCATTCGTCATGCGTGCGGACCAGGAGCCAGGCCAGAGACCTCCGAGCCGAGCGCCGTCGACGCCGCTCAACCTCCTCCCGCACGGGTCGCGCCGCGCTCGGAGCCAGCGGTTCCCGGTCGGCCTCGACAGCTCTGCGGCTGTCCACGCCCATCGCCTCGACGGGCGCCATCAGGGCCAGACGATGGCGGGCCGGGAGCAGCGTTCGGGCGCGCTGCTGCAAGCCATGGCCAGCCTGGAAATCGTCCACCCCGCGTGCATCGACCGCGACTTCCTGCGATCCTTCGAGCCACCTCGGCGAGCTACCGTCGGAGAATGGTACCGCGAGCTGCGGTCCCAGCATCAGCCAAGGCGGCGTGCCGTCAGCGGCTCCGACTCCGACGAATACGACTACCACGACCCCGACCTCTGGGATCCCACCAGGGAGTGCTTCCAACTCGAGGGAGTCGTATGCGACACCGAGGACGAAGGCGACGACGACAGGCCGGCCCTCGACCTAGAAGGACCTAGCGACGTGGCCGCGGCAGGCGGATCACGCGTCCTGGGAAGGGACGAACCTCGAGCACCGGCTGTGCCGCCCAAGCACGACGATGGCCGAGCGGCGCAACTCGCACAAGTGCAAGAGGCAATCACTAAAGCCGAGGAGGAACGGCGACACCTGCTGCAGCTCCGGCAAACCCTGATGCAGGAACCACCCCAACCCCGAGGAGCGGGAGCTCGAGGCAGAGCGGGAGCTCGAGGCAGGGCTCGAGAGGTCCACCGGCGGATCCTCGAGGACGGGGCACCAGCACGCCCTGAGGTATGTTTCCCACGAGCTGGGCAGAACGTGGTGGCGGCGGCCATGATGCTCCGTGACCTGCCCGCCGTCTCCAACCCCGACGCCAGGCGCATGCTCGGAGAAATGAAAAACCTCCTCGAGACAGCCGCGGTGCAGCAGGCCGAGAGCTCGGCGTCGCGCCGACGCGGAGCAGCCTCGGGGAAACCGGCGGACACGCCCACGACGCTCGCGAGGCATCCGTCCACCAGCCGGACGCCTCTCGAGCTAGGCCAGTCCGCGAACGGATCGTCGACAACCGGCCGCCTCGAGACCCCAACGACGCCCGCAACGACATCAACCGACGGCGCAAGGACAAGGGGGCCCAAGAGCGTGGCTATAGCGCCCACCGAGGGGGCGCTACGACAGCGACGAGGACCGGCAGGTCCTCGAGCCCCCGGGCCCCCGAGTCTTCAGCCGGGCCATCCGCAGCTCAACCCTCCCCGACCGCTTCCCGACCGCCGACCAACATCGTGAAGTATGACGGGGAGGTCGAGCCCAAGCTCTGGCTCTCGGACTTCCGCCTTGGCTGCCAACTGGGCGGAGCGAAGAACGACGACCGCGTGATCATCCGTCAGCTCCCACTCTACCTCTCGGACACCGCCCGACGGTGGCTCGAGGGGCTCCCGCCGGATCGGATTCATGACTGGGCCGACCTAGTCAGGGTCTTCGACGGGAATTTTAAGGGGACCTGCGTACGCCCAGGCAACCCCTGGGACCTACGGCGTTGCAGGCAGGCGGCGGACGAGCCCCTCCGCGACTTCGCTCGACGGTTCTCGAAGCAGCGCCTCGAGCTCCCCCACGTGCCTGACGAGGACGTCATCTCAGCATTCCTCGCAGGCACAACATGCCAAGAGCTTGTTCATGAGCTAGGACGCTACCGTCCCGGGACGGTCGAGGACCTGATGGATCGCGTCACAAGCTTTGCTTCGGGCGACGAAGCAGTGGGGGCCTTCTTTGGCCGTGCCACGGACAAAGGCAAGGCGGTGATCGCGCCGGAGGGCTCCAGCAAGGGCAACGACGCCAAGAAACGACAACAATGACGGGAACAAAAGGAAGAAAAACAAACGCAAAGGGCCAGAAGGCAAAGCGTGGCACCGATGACGACGACGACAAAGAGGTGCTCGCGGGCGCCCTCGAGCCTAAGAAGCCTCGAGGCCCCCCCGATGGGGCTGTTTTCGACCAGATGCTCGAGGATCCCTGTACCTATCACAGGGGTCCCGTAAACCACAAGTTGAAAGACTGCCGACTGTTGAAGGGCTACTACTCCAAGCTCGGCGATAAGAAGGAAGACGCGCCTAAGGGAAAGGATACCGATCGACGCGGCGGCAGAAACGCAGATGGCGACTTCCCCCCGGTGCGCGACTGCTACATGATCTACGGGGGGCCGACCGTCGGGCTCTCAGCTCGAGAAAGAAAGAAGGAGCGCCGGGAAATCTTTTCCTCAACCACGACGCCCCCCGGTATCTTGACTGGTCCGATGCGCCAATCACGTTCGACCGTGACGACCATCCGGACCAGGTCATAAACCCGGGGGCTTACCCCCTCGTCGTCGACCCCGTCATAGTCGACGTTCGGTTCTCCAAGGTGTTGATGGATGGGGGCTCGAGCCTCAACATCATATACCTCGAGACCCTCGACCTCCTGGGGATTTCAGAAGGACAGCTCCGACCCAGTGTCGGGGGGTTCCACGGAGTAGTACCAGGAAAGAAGGCCCACCCCCTCGGGCGCATCGACCTGCCGGTCTGCTTCGGCACGCCGGCAAACTTCCGACAGGAAACGCTCACCTTCGAGGTAGTCGGCTTCCAAGGGACCTACCACGCCATCATCGGCCGGCCAGGCTACGCCAAGTTCATGGCGATTCCTAACTACACGTACTTGAAGCTCAAGATGCCGGGGCCGAAAGGAGTCATCACCGTTGACACCTCCTACGAGCACGCATACCACTGCGACGTGGAGTGCGTCGAGCGGGGGGAGGCCAACGTCCACCTCGACTCGCTCGAGGCCTTGGCAGCTCTGGCCACCGAGGGGCCCCAGAAGCAAAGCGTCACGCCGGCACCTTCGAGCCGGCCGAGCACACCAAGCAAATACCCGTCGACCCGACCTCGGCCAATGGCAAGACGCTGACCATCAGTACCAGCCTCGAGCCCAAATAGGAAGCAGTGCTCGTCGACTTTCTCCGCGCGAACATCGACATGTTTGCGTGGAACCCCTCGGACATGCCGGGCATACCGAGGGAAGTCGCCGAGCACGCCTTGGAGATCCAGGCCGGATCCAGACCGGTGAAGCAACGCCTGCGTCGCTTCGACGAGGAAAAGCGCAGGATCATCGGCGAGGAGGTGCACAAGCTTTGACGGCGGCCGGATCATCAAGGAGGTATTTTACCCAGAGTGGCTAGCTAACCCTGTACTAGTTAGGAAAAAGAATGGAAAAATGCGGATGTGTGTAGATTACACTGGTCTTAATAAAGCATGTCCAAAAGTTCCATTTCCTTTACCTAGAATTGACCAGATCGTTGATTCCACTGCTGGGTGCGAAGTGCTTTCGTTCCTTGATGCGTATTCCGGCTACCACCAAATTAGGATGAGAAAATCCGATGAGCTCGCGACCTCTTTTATCACACCATTTGGAATGTATTGCTATGTTACGATGCCCTTCGGCCTTCGAAACGCCGGGGCAACGTACCAACGATGTATGCAACACATCTTTGGCGAGCACATAGGCAAGACCGTCGAGGCCTACGTCGATGACATCGTGGTTAAAACAAAAAAGTAGGGAACCTCATCAGCAACCTCGAGGCCACGTTCGAGTGCCTCCGGGCCAAGAATGTGAAGCTCAACCCCGAGAAGTGTGTCTTTGGTGTGCCTCGAGGCATGCTACTTGGCTACATCGTCTCGCAACGGGGGATCGAGGCAAACCCTGAAAAAATCTCAGCAGTCACGAGGATGGGTCCGATTCGTGACCTCAAGGGTGTGCAGAAAGTAACAGGCTGCCTAGCCGCTCTCAGCAGATTCATCTCGAGGCTAGGAGAAAAAGCACTACCCCTCTACCGCCTACTCAAAAAGACGGAACACTTTGCGTGGACCGCCGAAGCCGAGGAGGCCTTAACCAAGTTGAAGGGGCTGCTGACTTCTGCACCAATTCTCGTGCCCCCGCAACCAGCCCAGGACGGTGATCCCCCCGAACCTCTCCTCCTCTATGTGGCCGCAACCACTCAGGTGGTCAGCGCGGTCATAGTCGTCGAGAGGTACGAGGAGGGTCATGCATTGCCAGTCCAACGGCCAGTGTACTTCACCAGTGAGGTGCTCTCCGAGGCCAAGGTCCGGTACCCGCACATCCAGAAGCTGCTCTACGGCATCATCGTCACGAGGCGCAAGCTCCAGCACTACTTCCTCGCTCATCCCGTAACAGTGGTGTCCTCCTTCCCCCTCGGTGAATCATCAACAATCGGGAGGCCACGGGGCGCGTCGCCAAGTGGTCCGCCGAGCTAATGGGGGAACCATCACCTACGCCCCCCGAAAGGCCATCAAATCGCAAGCGTTGGCAGACTTCGTCGCTGAATGGACCGACAATCAACTTCCGCCGGCGCAGATTCAAGCCGAGCTCTGGACCATGTACTTCGACGGATCCCTCATGAAGACGGGGGCAGGTGCGGGCCTGCTCTTCATCTCACCCCTCGGAGTACACATGCGCTACCTGCTACGCTTGCACTTCCCCGCCTCCAACAACGTCGCCGAGTACGAGGCCCTCGTCAATGGGCTGCGCATCGCCCTCGAGCTCGGGGTCCGACGCCTCGACGCCCGAGGAGACTCGCAGCTCGTCATCAACCAGGTTATGAAGGCTTCAAGCTGCGTCGATCCAAAGATGGAGGCGTATTGCGGGGAGGTACGCAAGCTGGAAGACAAATTCTACGGCCTCGAGCTCAACCACATAGCTCGAAAGTTCAACGAGGCCGCAGACGAGCTGGCAAAGTTGGCGTCCACGCGCGGCACGGTACCGCCAGATGTCTTCTCGAGGGACGTCTTCGAGCCATCCGTCGAGATTGAACCAAGGGCTGGCCCCTCGACGCCACCCCTCGAGCAAGGCACGGGGGCTCGACGCTCGATACCACCCCTCGAGACGGACCCCTCGATGTCCGCGGAGGCGATGCAGATCGACGCACACGCCTCTTCTTCATCACGACCCTCGACTGGCGGACGCCTTACCTCGACTACCTGACGCGAGGCGAGCTACCAGAAGACAAGACGGAGGCCCGACGCGTCGCTCGGAGAGCCAAGACCTACGTCATCTACGGCGACGAACGGGAGCTGTACCGACGAAGCCCGACCGGGATCCTTCAACGCTGCATCCCACTCGAGGAAGGGCGCAAGCTCCTCGACGATATGCACTCGGGGGCTTGCGGCCACCACGCAGCGCCGAGGGCCCTGGTTGGGAACGCCTTCCGCCAAGGCTTCTATTGGCCGACCGCCATTGGGGACGCCAAGCGTTTGGTCCAAGCGTGCCACGGATGTCAATTCTACGCCAAGCAAACGCACCAGCCCGCACACGCCCTGCAGATGATCCCAATCACTTGGCCATTTGCCGTATGGGGGCTCGACCTCGTGGGTCCCCTCAAAAGGACAAGTGGAGGATACACACACATGCTCGTGGCCGTCGACAAGTTCACCAAGTGGATCGAGGCTAAGCCGATAGGAGACCCCACCTCCGAAAGGGCTGTCGAGTTCATCGCCAACATCATGTACCGGTTCGGGGTGCCAAATGTCATCATCACCGACAATGGCACCCAATTCACGGGCAAAAAGTTCACCAACTTCTGCGAGGACAATACATTCGCGTAACCTGGGCCTCGGTCGCATACCCCAATGCAACGGGCAGGTCGAGCGCGCCAATGGCATGATACTTCACGGGCTGAAGCCAAGGCTATTCAAAACCCTCAAGAATTCGGAAAGGGTGGGCTACAGAGCTCCCCTCGGTGCTGTGGGGCCTCAGGACTACGCCGAGTCGAGCTACCGGGTTCACTCCGTTTTTCCTAACCTACGGCGCCGAGGCCGTCTTACCTACAGACCTCGAGTACGGCTCACCTCGACTTCGAGCCTACAACGAGCAAACCAGTGACGAAAGGTCGCCTCGCCAAACCAGCCAAGGGACCAGCTCGAGGAGGCTCGAGACGTGGCGCTCATCAACTCTGCACGCTACCAGCAAACACTTCGATGCTACCACGACAAGCACGTGCGCAAAAGGGACCTGACGGTGGGGGACCTCGTGCTTCGACGGCTGCAAGATAATCGAGGGCGCCATAAGCTCACCCCTCCGTGGGAAGGCCCATACACCGTGGCCGAAGTGCTCAAGCCAGGCACAACAAGCTCTACGACGACCAAGGCAGGATCCTGGCGAACGCGTGGAACATATCTCAGCTACGTCGCTTCTACCCTTAAAGGCCTCGAGGCCTCGTTCATTTTATCACTTTGTAAACATGTCAACATGAATGAACAAACTCGTGCTTTATCGTTCATGTTGCTTCACATCTTAAGGTAGCCTCGACCCTGCCTAGCTCAGGGTCGAGCCTCCCTCGGGGGCTGACAAGGGGGTAAAAGCCCCCCAGACCCCGGAAAAAATGTGTGTTTTCTTTTCAAAAATTTGACCCTCGTCTCAACTCGCGCCTCGAGTAAACTAGCGACGTCTAAATCTTAAAAGTACCTCGAGCCTCCAGGGTCGGGGGGCGTCGACGTAGACGGCCGCCTACGCCCCCGGGCTACGGTGCCCTACCTACGCCTCCCCTCGAGGGGCTCGCGACGTATCAAAGGAACACAAACTAAGTTAGCAGAAACTCGAGCTTGCGACAAAGAGAAGCGGTCAAACGCATTTGAAAAGAAAACAACTCTTTCCATAAACAAATCACGTATACATTCGGATCTCGACTTATCCTCATTTATCTCACAAAATTCTTACAAGGGCCTCGACGCCCAAATTTGGCACGCAGGCCTCAATCCTCGTCGGTGCGGTACTCCTCCCCAAGGTCCGCAAGGGCAGGCTCGACCTCGACGCCCGAGCTCGAGGAGGAGGGCTCCCGACACCGCTGCTGGCGTCAGGAGGCAGCACGTCCTCCTCGAAGATCTTCGCAAGCGACGCTCCCCGGCCCTCTCATCTTCTCCAAAATTTTGTCAACTCGGCGGTTGTTCCATTCCTCATCCTTCCCCTCGATCTCGATGAAGCCATTCGCGACAACATGGACCGGGAAGCGGAAACCGGAACGAACAACCGCGAGTGTCTGCTTGACACCGTGATGGAGAGCTTGCCGGACGCGGTCCCGAGCGGCTGCGTCGAAGAAGCACAAGGCGTCGACCAAGGCATCGCCCCGAGCCATCGCACCCTCCGCCGCGGCAACAGGAGGAGCACCCCACATGGGGCCGAGCCGGTCGAGAGAAGAGCGAGCCCGCTCCGCCACCATCGTCTCATCTTGGAGCTGGTCCAAGAGAGCCTGGTTCGTCTCACGGAGCTCCTCGACCGTCTTCTCGACCCCTGCGCAATAAACAAGGAAGAGTGAGACGGCGGCATAACAAAAAACTTCGAGACCCAAACAAGAACAAGGATGTAAGCCTCACCGTCGCAGTGTTGCCCCAGTGCGGCGAGGTCGCTGGTCAGGCCCTCGGCGCGCTGCTCCAGCCTGCGCTTCTCGGCCAGCGTGAGGAGCTTCTCGGACCTAAGGTCCTCGATCAGCCGGCCCGCCTCTACCACCAGGGCCAGATCCTTGCGGATCACCTCCTGCCGCGCCGCCCCCTCGGCAGCTCGGGCGGGGGGTGGCGGCCAACTCACGGCGTCTTCGGCCTCTTTTCTTGCCGCCTCCGCTGCGGTCCGGGCGGCGGCGGCCTCGCCACGGGCGTCAGCAGCCTCCTGCTTCGCCGCCTCGGCTTCAGCCCGGGCAGAGGTGGCCTCGCTTCGAGCGTCCGCGACCTCCTTCCTCGACGCTTCGAGAGCGGCGGCGGCCTCCTCATTGGACCGGGCGACCTCACCTCGAGCCACCCGGACCTCCGCCTCCGCCTCGTTAAGCCGGCTCGCCATCTGGGCGTTCCGGCTCAGCTCCGCGCGGAGATCACGAAGCTCCGCCTCGGCCCGCTCAAGGCGGCTGACACCTGTGCGGATCGGCCCGCCTCCTCGGAGCAGGACCGCTCCGCCTCCGCCATAAGTGCGGCCACCTCCCGGAAGATGGACCGCACCTCGCGCGGTGCCCCCCGCTGGGCCGGCTGCTCGACGGGAACCACGGCAAGGGGCGGGCTCAGTGGGACGGGAAACGGCCATATCGGTCGGTCGAGCTCGATGTCGGGCAGACCCTCCTCCGCCTCGAGCTGCCCCGACAGCGACCCGCCGCTCGACGGCACGGGCCCCGACTCCCTCCGTCCTCCGCCGGCGCCTCCTGTTGCGGATCGGTCGACGGAAGGCTCGACCCTGGGCCTCTTCCCTGGCCGGCCCTCCGGCGCCTTGTCGGCGCTAGCTGGCACAACGGGCGCCTCCACCGTCATCGAGCCCGCGGCGAGGAGCGGCCCCTGCTCCAGCTCGTTCAGGAGGTCCTCCACCGTCGGCTCCTTCT
Source organism: Coix lacryma-jobi var. lacryma-jobi (assembly GCA_009763385.1). NCBI lineage: Eukaryota > Viridiplantae > Streptophyta > Magnoliopsida > Poales > Poaceae > Coix > Coix lacryma-jobi. The sequence continues at coordinate 165,015,352 of CM019824.1, forward strand.
CCGCCGACGTCTCTCCCCCCCTTCCCTCCTCCGCAGCCCGGCCCGTGCTGGTTGGAGCCACAAGGGGGCGGGGTCTCCTCAGCTCCAGACGCCGGCGGGGCCGAGCTCGCCCCAGGCGCTTCCCCCGGAGCAACCGTCATGATGAGGGGAAGGATGGCGCTCCCAGTTGGCACCATGGGAGGAGGAGGGGGAGGGAGGAGGAGGAGGCGGAGGAGCGCGCTGGTCGGCGTACGGCGGTGGCGGGCTCGATGCCATGAGCTGAGGCCCCTGCAGTACGAGATGGCGGAGAAACGTCAGAACCAGGAAAAGTACCTCGACCCCTATGGTCGATGGCGACGGCCTCACCAAAATTGCGACGATCATCCGGCCCCCTCGAGCCATGGCAGCTCGGGCCTTCTCCAGCCAAGCGGCCTCTCTAGCAGAGGAAGGTGCCTACCTCGAGGTGCCTGTGCCTCGACGGGGCTCGAGGCCCTGGCCCGCTTGGACGAAGCGAGATCCACCTCCTGGTAGGAGCGCTTCCCCCTGAGAAGATGGAGATGACACGCGTCATTAAAAGCAAATAGGTGAAGCCTCACTACCGACGAGACCCAAGGAAACTACTCACCCGAAGCGGCGGCTGGGCTTCTTCCCGGAGTCACCGGACCCACTCGGGAGCTTCGAGCCCACCCCGCGGCTCGAGCCCTGCGCCTGGCCGTCTCCTCAGGGGTGGGATGGGGGGAGGGTCCCGACGCCTCCCATGGCTCGACCTCGAGGGAGAGCCCTCCTTCCGCCCCACATCGCGGGAGGGCGATCGTACCGCCCTCGTGCTGACGTCGTGGCGCTCGCCCCGGCGCGGGCTCCGGGACTGCTCCGGCGCCGCCCGCGTGGGGTGGTCGCGCCCTCCCGCGTCCCTTCGCGTCCGGTCGGCGGCGGTGCGGCGATGGACTCCGAGGACGCTCGCGCCCCTGGTCACGAGCGCTCGGGGGCTCCCTCCCCGACGCTCATGGGCGCGGGCTCGACGCCTCTCCTTGGCGCCCACTCCTCCGCGGGCTCGACGGCGCCCTTGACAGCTCGCGGGGGTCGGGCCCGGAACCCTTCTCGACCTGTCGGCCGCCTCTCGAGGCCCGACCCCTCTCGAACCCACCGTCTGGGCTGACGCGGGGCGGCCTCCGTTGGCGCAGTGGCGGAGGCGCTCCGGGTCCGGGGCTTCCTTGCGACTGGGGGCACGTCCGGCGCGGAGCTCGACGGACCTCGGCCCCCGACGAGGCAGGGGTCGGCGCCGCCTTCCGCGGCTGCGCCCCGCGCACCCCCTTTTGACGGCGGGACCTCCAATGTACCCTCCTGCACAGAGGAGCGGTCAGCCCTGTCATCAACGAGCCCCGCGCGCATCAAGCGCGCATCCATCCCCTCGTCGTCGTCCCCTCCTCGTCGCTACTCTCCTCCTCCGAGCTCGAGGAGCTCAGCTCGGGGGACCCGTCCCAGGCTGACGGTTATACGAGCCTTCGCCAGTCTCTGCTCCCGAGCTAAGCGACGCAAGTTTCTATCTTTCTGTTTCTTCTTTTTTTTGCATCCTTGCTCTCCTTGTCCTTTTGAGCAGAGAGGCGCCTCACCTGAGCATCCGCGGCGTCCTCCCTCACCGGGGGCCTCGACGCGCGACAAGTAAATGCCCCTGAAGAAAGGAGAAGTGTGATGAGACAAACTGCAAGACGGATGCAAAGGATCGAAGGAGGAAAAAGGAGAGGAGGCTCGAGATAGCTCGACTCGAGGGAAGCTTACCAGGTCGAGACAACCCTCGTCGGGTGCCATCGCAATCAGGTGGGAGTATTCAGGACGAACGACCCCTGGACTGTGATTGACACCCGGGAGACGCCCTCGTTCCGGGACAGCCTCTTCAGCCATCCTCGAGCGATTGAGCGCCTCGAGCTCAGCCTGCGGGCCATCTCGTGCATAAGCAGGGGGCGGTCCGCCAGCGGAAGAACTCTTCGCTGGTGGAACGCCCAAATGACCGCTTGCACGGTCAGCTTCTTCTCGTCCACAGCATCTTCATCATCCATCAGCGGGGCCAGGTGGCGTTGCCTGTCCGCCGCAACACCCCAGGTCCACTTCTCCGGGCGTTGAGTGAGGACCCGGCCGGTGTACTGCGGAAGGAGGCCACCTTCGTTCCGAAGAGGTAGAACCAATGGTCGTCCCACCCGGCCTGGTTGGAGGAAAGCTTGTACCGTAGGTACTCGCGGGGGACATTGGCCGACGAGGTCCCCGCCCTCGCAGGTAATGGCAAGGGAGCCCATACGCACGGCCGCCTCCCGCTGGGCTTCAGGGACTTGATGAAGAGCTCGCCCCGGAAGAGATGGACGAACATCTCCCAGTGCGGCTCCATCTTCAGGTACCCCTCGCACACCGCGGCGAATATGGCGGCGTGCGAGATGGAGTTGGGGGAGAAGTGTTGAAGCTCCACCTCGAAATGGTGGGTCAGCCCTCGCAGGAAGCGGCTCGGAGGGGACGCCGAGCCCCATGCGGTGGTAGCGCGTGAAGCTCACCACGTACCCCTCCGGCGGGGCGGTGGGCTCCCGGTGCTCCGCCGACGGATAACCCCCATGCGGGCCCCTCCTCCGGATTGGGGCGCAGGAGCCCCTGGGCCACCAGCGAGTCCATCTCGCTCTGCGTCACCTTCGACGGGCTCCAGTCCTCGGCTGAGGGCAATCATCTGTGTCTGGGCGGCCATGACTGATGGTGGCGCGGCGCGGATCCGAGCGGCGGACGGGCGGCGGCTTAGCTCGAAGGAGAGGGCGCGTTAAGCTGCAGCAGCGGCGGCGAAGGCAAAGGCAAAGTAAAGGGTTCTCTTTCCCCTCTTTCGATATTTATAGGGAGAAATCCAAAGGACGGGATCTCCACGACGTAAAAAGGTAACAGAATGCATTCAATGCGCCTACCTAACCGCGTCTCGAGCCGGGTGCAGGTTACACGCGTTACCTCTCCATTCGCTCCACTACCCGGGCCCGCCACGACCGTCGCTCCGGCTTCGCGCCCGGCTCTCCTCGACGGTTTCCGCCTAAAAAAGGCGCGCCCAACGGGAAGAAAAAATTCCAGACGACGGAGGCTTCTTCACAAAGGTAAAAACGGGCCCCGGCCCTAAGTCTCGAAGCAGCGAATGCTGGCCCTCGAAAAGGGTTCGACAGCCGGCTTCGAGCACCCGAGTCAGGGACACCAAGGGGCGCCACTCGCGGCATTACTCGAGGGCCGAACCCTCGAGGCCTCTCACGTGTATCCAGGCAAGAGCTCGACGTGCAGTGAGATCCCCTCAGAGGGAAGGCATCGTGCCACCGGGTCCTATCGAATGGACCCGGCACCTGCAGAGACTGAGCCTGCTGCTTTATGAGACCGCTCCGGCCACAGTCGACCCCTAACGAACGGGCACGGGCACGAGCTCTCACTTGGATTCCCCGTTACCAGCTCACCAGAAACCTCGATACTCGCCCACTCGGGGTAGTACGAGGCATCCCCCCTCGCATCCGATCGAAAGGACTCGCGGGATGACAAGCCGGGGCAATCGGCATGCCGGACAGCTCGACGGACGGCCAGTCGGTTCAGCCCGGCACCCCTCGACGGAAGAGGGTCTATAAACTCGGACAGTTGCGACTAATCTCTTTTCTTTGTGTGAGCGTGAGATTTTCAGGCCAGGGTGAAACTCGACCCCCATCTCGCCTGAGCCCTCGAGACCAGGCCCAGGACAAACGCTCGTTCTCCGCCTCGACGGGCCCTCCAAGCCAAGCCTCGAACAAAGTCTCCCACGGCAAAGGAAGGTTACCACGAATATTTAATATTACTACCAAACCACATTTCGAGCCTGTGACAGGTGCACACGGCGCGCGATCTGCGCGTCCTGACGATATCCGCCTAACAAGGCATCCGCTGGGCAGAAGGCTCCCAACCGACGAAGGATTCTTCGGAAAGTCCACGAGGGAGTCCTAACCACTCCCCATGGCTCGGGGGGCTACACCCGCGGGTGTCGCTCGCACGACACCCACGGAATCGAATCGACGAGACCCTCGAGACCAGTCAGCTACCCATCGAGATCCCAACCTGGAGCCCCTGCTCGAAGTGCAAGCACTCAAACAAGGGCTCGGGGCTGCTTGTCGGTGGTACGAAAAAAGGGTAACCCCCAATCAACGAAAAGCACACCCAAGAACGCTCCTCTCCGTCTCGCCCGAGCCCTCCAGCGAGGCCTCGGGCGCACGCTCTATCTCCGTCTCGCAGAGGCCTCGGACGAACGCTCCATCTTCCGTCTCGCCCGAGCCCTCCCAGCGAGGCCTTGGGCGAACGCTCTATCTCCGTCTCGCCCGAGCCCTCCCAGCGAGGCCTCGGGCGAACACTCCATCTCCGTCTCGCCCGAGCCCTCCCAGCCAGGCCTCGGGCGAACGCTCTATTTTCGTCTCGCCCGAGCCCTCCCAGCGAGGCCTCGGGCAAGCACGATCGCTCCCCGTCTCGCTCGAGCCCTCCAGACCTCGGGCAAGCGCGCCTCCACACCTCGAGCCTTAACGCATGGACCTCGAGTTGCATAGACAGCCGTACCAGCCCATACCACGCATTTAATACCTTCACCTACTCCGGTCATGTTAACTAGTGCACAGCGTGTACCACAGTAACCCGGTGTAAAGGTCAAGTCACGTTTTCACCACAAGCATGGGCAAAAGGGCACCAGTGCAGCACTGTTCGGCCATGCCGGGCACTGTACCCCTCGAGGCCGGCTACGCGCCCCTCGAGCCAGGCACTGTGACCCCTCGAGGCCGGCTCCGCGCCCCTCGAGCCCCCGTGGCACCACCTCGAAGCCGGCACCGCGCCCTTCGAGCCCTAACTACTTTCGTGCTATTGGAGGACAGGTACCCCAAGACCCGGAGGGACCTCACCGCGTACTGTACATTCCGGGATGGGTGCTGTACGGCTCCCGCCTTGTCGCGCCCCCCACGTCCGCGCCCGGGATGGAAGCCACGACTCAAGGACGCCTCAACAGCGACGATCACATCGGCTCCAGTGGCCCCGACAAGACAGGGTTCCTACCCTTCTCCGTGTGGGGCACCGTGCGCCCCGACACCTGTAATACTTTTTGTAACCCTGGCCACCCCTTGCTCTATAAAAGGGGACGCTAGGGCCCTCATTCAAGAGGGAGACACACGAACGCAACACACGAGTCCACGCACATACACGAGTCCGGACTCCGGTCCACGCTCATTGAGCTTGTATTCGCCCCTGTACAAGCACTTAGGTGCAAGTAATACAAGAACATCCCCCCGCTGGACGTATGACCTTCTTTGCCCGAACCAGGATAAATCCTTGTGTCCACTTGCGTCACCATCCAGGAAGAGAAGCACGCGATCATATTACTCGTTGGTGTGATACCCCGGGTACGAAACACCGACAACAGTTTGCATGTAATTTGCGAGACGAATATTTTAAGGCTAATTAGTCTATAATTTGACACTAAAGTGCTACAATAACACATGTGCTAATAGCAGATTAATAAGACTTAAAAAATTCATCTCATAATTTACGGACGGATTCTATAATTTGTTTTTTTGTTAGTACCCGAACATCTAATGTAATACCTTACGTAACATTCGATGTGACATTCAAAATCTTTACACCGGAGAACTAAACATATCTTAGTCCCAAATTCAAAAAATCAAAACTGAGTTCAAACGTACTCTAGCTAGGTACGACAATTATCGCATGCACTCTGGAGATACATCGCACCAGGCAGCCGCGCGTTAGCTAGCAAGCAGGGATTAGTATAGTGCTTACCACCTAAATCCCGCGTAGCTCCAGATCAGCTTCGATCATCATCGATCGGCAGTTCCAGCAGACACCCTCGTCCGCCGATTCATCATCCATCGATCCGCGTGTATAGATACAGCACGAGCTGACGATCGAGAGTACACCTTGCATTGACACTCGGACAGGCCTTCAAGCCCGCGCGCGGTCCGCCCTCCATTGGTTTTGCACGGGCGGCAGCTTTGCATTCAAGAGCTCGCCGTCGTCGATCACCGCCATGCATCGCCGCACCCGCACCCGCCGGCTCGTCACCTGGTTGGTGGTGGTCGTCGTCGTCGTCCTGCTCCTCGTGTGTTCCTGTGGTGTCCACGTCAGCTTCTCCTCGCGCCCTACCGCTACCGGTACGTACGTCGTCGTTTCACTCGTCTTGTGCGATTGTTTTTGTTTTGTATTGGGAGTACATCACACGCTAATAAGGGCACTTCCAACCATAAAAGCATATGGTTTGTACACTATCTTTATTAATTATAATATCATCTAAGTTAAACGATGATGTGACACTCTAATTAAAGAAAAGAGATAAGAAAATGACTTCTTAAATAAGAAACCACGAGAACCAAGATCCAAAGAGATGATTGGTTGAAGATAAAGAGACAAGATATTTATTTAGGAAAAAATAATTATATAAAAACTACCTATTAGGATTATAATTTCTATATGTAGTACATGTAGTTTCTATCATTAGAATTGTCCTAAGCTCCTAATTAACTGCTTGACAACATGTGGAATGCATATGCAGCTGAGGGCAGTGACACGAGGCGGGTACTGGCTGCCACCGGCTTTGCGACGACCAGCCGCTACATGACTCCCCGCACCCACTGGAAGCCTATTCATAACCGGCGATTGTTGGGGACGAGGACTCCCCGCACCCACTGGAAGCCTAGTCATAACCGGCGATTGTTGGGGACAAGGACGACGACGGGGCTGCCGCCGCCGCCGCCACTGCCGAACAAAGACTAAGGCTATCGTGATCGTGATCGCGCCCCCGCCGCCGCTTCTCCTGTGACGCCAACCCAGCGACACTGCTGCGTGCCCGTACTTGAACTGCGTGTCTTCCTATATCCCTTGGATGTGCTCTGCATCGTCTGCGCTGCAGGCCGGTTTCCATGCACCGTGACGTTGCTCGGCGTAAAGTTCTCATGCTGTGTTGTATTTGTATGCCTACATACACTGTCGTCTAATTTGGACATTCGTGCGTCTGTAGCTGTCAGCTACGTGAAAATGGTTCTGCTACACCGGTGCTAGCTACTATCTGAGTACTGCTACATTTATTTATTATACACGTATGTATAACTATCACGTTCCGTGCGTCTGCAATTTCAGCTATATATATATCACACAAAAGCCATTATATTAGTTAATTCGCAAAGAAAGAAAGAAAATCAGCAAATGTCCTTTTAAGATCACTAGTATAATGCCCGTGCTAACGTTACGGCTTTTTTTTTTGGATTATTGATAAAAATAAACAATACATTTGTAACATAGCATGTTTTAGACAAGGGTATTTGTGCACAAATACAACTCAGTCACATTTTGCGCAAGTCCTCAAATATATATTAAAAACAATAGAATTTTACTCCCACTCTTTCATAATGACTTGTGAATACATGATTTACCTCAGTGACTAATCTAGATTTTAAACACAAGTCTGAACCAAAAGTAGCCTAAACATTATGAAGCACCTGCAATTGTTTTAATTGAAATGAGACAATAAATGGTTTACCAAGGTTCCCAGAAATATTTAATATGAATCAAATGGTTTCAGTTGACTTACCATGTGTCACCAATTTAGGACGTCTCTGTACACAATATTTTTGGTGCTCTTGCCTATAGCATCCAAGTCCTCTTTTGGCTTTGCCAAAATTCTTGTTGTTGACCTCGACACCCCCCTTGATAGACCGACATAAAGCTGTCCATGCGAGAACACGGGTTCTTGAAGGTAATACCAACATTAGTGATGGTCTGTCCTGTGCTTTAGTTATGGTCATGGCAAGAAACTTAACCTCACTAGGAATTGTTTTCGCTTGAACTTGAAAGGAAGAGAAATATCATCTGAGGGAGACAATGGGAGACAACGATCTCAGCATCTATCACATTGTCTTGCAGTGCTTTGACCATAAGTCTTGTTCCATTGCACAACCCGTTGTTAGGATCAAGATTTCAGAGGAGAATCACTGGACAGTTGATTTTCAGCTTCAGCTCATGTGGGGGGAGGCCATTTGGAGTTATCGAGTTCAAAAAATCAATAGGGAATTGATTCCGAGGATCGTCAACTACAGTGTCAAAGCTGTGGTAAACCTTTTCCTCTCCTGGAAACCTTTCAATCATCATTGCATTCAGTCTATCAACATGTTCATTCTTGGTCGATAGCCTGCGAACTCATATAGGCGGCTGATGTTGCATGCTCTTCAAGTGAGGGAAAAACATCTTCAATGAGTTTGTTGATTGCCACATCATTCTCAGTATATCCAATGACAATGTCATCGGGGGAGTCGAACATAGTCGTTTTAGGTAAATAAGAAGTAGACCTAAAAGTTTGATTATTTAGCTGGCATACCATACCTGTGAGGTTAGTGACATCGGTTAGGGCGCGTTGAGTATCTTGCGGTGTCTCCCTCCTCCGCGAGGCATCATCATGTGGCGTAGACATTGACACCGCGATCTCTCACTGTAATATTGACATGGCAAAATTATTACGAACAAAATTTCCATGGTGCTTAGTGATCATTTGATGGAACGTGTAAATCCTCTGATCGATCAAATCATGGAATCATAGAATTTGTTGAATTAAAGAATCAAAAAACAAATCATGGAATAGTGATCCATGCTGATTAGTGTACATTGTTTCTGCGTTGTTCGTGGCGGTCCGGAGCCGCTTCGCCTCGTCGATCTCCCACCTGCGCCGCTCCGGACGCCGTCGTGGACTTGTGGTGCCCAGTCGTCGTTGCGTCGTGTGGCCGGCGGCTGGCTGGGCGTGGCCGGCGTAGAGGCGTGGCCGGCGGCCTCTAGACTGGGTGGAAGTCGCGGTGGCCTAGGGACCTAGCGGCGGCTGGCCGGGCATGCCCAGTCGACGTTGATTCGTGTGACGCGTGGCCGGCGGCGGCTGGCCAGGCGTGGCCGGGCGTCGCGTGTCTGACGGCTGGGCGTGGCCGGCGTCGCGTCGGTGGCTGGGCGTGGCCGGCGGCGGCTGGCCGGACGTGGCTAGAAGGCCGGCGTGCTAGCACACTAAATTAGTAACAAACATCTATATTATGTATGTAGCTACAAATAGAAGGAGATTTAATCACGTACGTACTCGACGCCGGGTGTGGATCGGCTCCCTGAACGACTTTGACGGCTGCTCGTCTGACGTGAACCGACGTCGCGTTTCCGAGCAGCGGAGACTCCCGGGATGACGTCAACGTTTGGACGTCGGACGTGGTTGGGCGTGGCGGGCACGAGCGGCGGAGGCTCCCGGGATGATCTCGACAGCTGGACGTCGGACGTGGATCGGCGCCGCGGACACCGGAGGCTCTCTGGACGACCTCGACGGCTGGACAACGGGTGTGGTTCGGCGTCGCGTACCCAGGATGCGAACGTGGATTGGATTGGTGGTTGCACCCCGGAATTGGATTGTCGTCGCGGAGCTGAGTGGCGGCGGCGGCGGGCACGAGCGGCGGAGGCTCCCGGGACGATGTCAACAGCTGGACGTCGGACGTGGATCGGCGCCACGGACACCAGCGGCGGAGGCTCTCCGGACGACCTTGACGGCTGGACGACGGGTGTGGTTTGGCGTCGCGTACCCAGGATGCGAACGTGGATTGGTTTGGCGGTTGCACCCCGGAATTGGATTGTCGTCGCGGAGCCGAGTGGCGGCGGCGTTGGGCCGGGGCTGAATTATTTTTCTGTTTTGATTAGTAGCCTGATCCCAACGTAGAGGCACCGCCGGCGGCGTCTGGACTGGGCGGCTGGGCATGGCCGGCATCGCGGCGCCGGCGGCGGCTGGCCGGACATGGCCAGAAGGCCAGCGTGAAAGTCGTGGTCGAAGGAAAGAAACTCGCGTGAGATTGTCGGGCGGGGGATCGAGTGAGGCGGTATGCTTCAAACTTTTCCCGTGGGCCGTTGGATTTGTAAGGTAGTAGATTGGAACCCTTGATTTGATGAAGACGGATTTTTGTGTATGTTTTTCTGGGTACGCAAAGGTGAAGACTCTCAGCGGGGGACAATTGTTTGGGTGGACTTTGCTTAATTCGATTTGTTCAATTATAGCAGAGATTGATTTTGATGGAGACGGATTTTTGTGTACGTTTTTCTGGGTACGCAAAGGTGAAGACTCTCAGCGGGAGACAATTGTTTGGGTGGACTTTGCTTAATTCGATTTGTTCAATTATAGTAGAGATATTGTTGCATAATAGTTCCTCTGTTCTAAATTACTGTTTTTTTTTAATGTTCCTTTGCATGTGTTTCGTTAAGAGGGTACATGAAGTTTACAAAACTTTTAATTTTGCCTACTGTTGAGCGAGATGCTCGTAGCAGACATCACCGACGAGAGAGAGAACGTTCCAAATTACTGTCACCAACATTCCTTTCTTCTTTCTTTTATCGATAATAGTTCTAGCAATGGATATCCTTTCACGTAAATCCACCCCTTTCTCTCTCCAAAATCCCGTCAAGTTATGAATGGTCTACCATTTATAGAAAAACAGAAATAGAAGAGTTGTTCAGAAAGAAAAGACAAGACAGAAAGGAAAGAGAGCGAGCTACGGTTTAGCTAATCTGAACTCTGTCTCAGAAAACAGGCAGCTACCTCCGCTGGCCTAGACCTCACAACCGAATCAGATTAGGGGAAAAGGATCATCCTAGTAAGCTAGGTTATAAGAGCATGTCCAATTGTTTGGAAAAATTGACTTGGGAAAAGTTGTCATTTAGCAACTTGCTAAAACTTTTGACAAGTAATTTTTTCATGTATCTCCAATAGTTTGGTACAAATAGCATAGAAAAGTAGGCGTGAGAGATTCCAACTTGGTAAAAATAACGTAGAAACGCGGGATAGCAAGTCAAGCTGACTTGGTAAATCTAGCAAGTAGGTGGCCTCCGATTCCAACTTGGAAAAATTTAGCAAGTCATATAGCAATCTGTTGGAGAATGTTTTTTCTTCTTTTCCCAATAAAACAAGGATAGCAAGTCATTATTCCAAACTAGTGGAGATGCTCTTACAAAATTAACAAATTGAATCATATATGTACAATGGGGTATACTCCCTCTGTCAGAATGTATTACAGAAAACGTGTCGGTCAAACTATTTCAACTTTTCAACTTTGACCAAGTTTATTGTAAATATTATTAGTGTTTATATTTTAAAATAATTTATTATAAAATATATTTTTATAACTAATCTAATAGTATATTTTGTCTTATATAAGTGTTAGTAATATTTTATATAATTTTAGTTAAAGTTTACGATATTTGACTTATCAGAATTTGAGAATTGGATTCTTTTATAGACCGAGAGTATATACCGATGATATTACTGCTGCTACTATCCCATTACATTGTACTACGGAGTACTTGGTCTGTTGAAACTAGCTGTTTAGGAAAAGTGTCATTCCACTCGCACGCAGGCAGCTCTGCAGCGGTTGCTTCCGTTCCCTGTCCTTCACTGATGATCACTACTCCCTCTGTCTCAAAATAGATATGTTAGATAAATAAGTAATTTCTATATCATTTTAATTCCATAAATTAACATGATGTTGATAACATATAAAACATTATAAATTATTGTGATCATGACTACAATCATATTCATGATAACGTCAAATGTGTGATCATATAAAGTATGACCATGATAATAAAGACATGATATAAACCACGAACAATAAAACTTATTGTCTAGATGAAAAGCATGTGAGCCTGATTCATATATCATAACAAAAAGGAAAGCAAGACATGATATATATCTCAGAACAAAAAAATATTTGACAGCTTATGAAACGACATAACAGAACTACTGAAACATATACGTAGAGCATATAACTTATTATAGAAATAGAAACATAGCCTGTTATGAAACCGTTGACACTTAAAAATATCATAGGTAAATAATAAGATTAGAAGATGTATTCGGCTCATAATATTTTAAAGACGAATTTATCTTCTAATACTTCGTAGTTGAAAGGTCGGATGTTCTAAGTAGAATAAATCTGATCACTTGAAGTCTTTCGACCAGTTGTGCTACTCCGACCAGGTGATGCTGGTCGGAAGCCCTAAAATGATGATGAATGCCGATTCGAGTGCCGATCTCAAGATCCTTTTTCTGTTGTTTACAAAGCCCATTGAACCGGTTTAATCGGTTTATGAATCGGCGAGATCAGGTTTACTTTATCTGGTCTGGATTGAACTGTTGGATTCCATATTTTGATAGAGTCCGGATAGGAAACTTGGAGATCGTATCTGGAGATATTTCTTATTGGGATAAGACCAACCCCCTTTATATATATGAAAGGATCATGGCCGATTGAGGCATCCAACCCTAATCGATCAAAATCAATCTACTATCCCTTTTACCCTTTTTTCCTCTCTACTTTGCTGTTTGGCGCGTCTCCCAGCGAGGCTCGACGGTGTTCTAGGCGGCCTTGCTGGTCCTAGGGCAACCTCTACATGCCTCTCCCCGACGGGTCTTCCTGGGAGTGGTTCTAGAGTTATCAGCGCAAGGGATCAAAACACTAAATCGACCAAACCCGGTCTCTAGATCGATTCCCATCGATTTAGATAGGTTCCTTGTTGTTTCGGGTTGATTTGCAACCTCTTCGGGCGTTCTAGCCCTGCTGGTGTGTGATTCGGATTGTTTCTGACGTCAACAGAAACTATATATGTGAACTAAAGAAACAGACACTAGACATCTAATGAAACAGCATCACTGAACAATCGAAACATATATGATCTGTAAAACGTAAAATAGAGAAAAGATGAATGGATCATACCCTCACATCCTTAGAGTACCCGTGGATCCTGAACCTTGTCCAACTTACTTGGTAGGAGATGGAGATGAAGTCCACCAACAAGAAGACGATAGACGTAGAAGCGAACGACGGCGAAGGTTCTTACGGAAGAAGACGAACGACGACGACAGTTCTTTGGGCAGTCGCGTAGACGCTTCCCAAAAACCTAATTGTCGATCCCCCGTGCAAGGTCTCGAACGGAAAGAGCTTCGGGCTTCGAAGGCAACTGTCTACTCACTCCTCCGTACGCACAGAGTTACGAGAAGATTAGTAAAGCCTTCGAGCAGCGAAATCGAGTTCTGAAATATTTTGGTGTTCTCTAGTTAGACATGGAGATGGAAGACGACGCATATTCCTCACGTAGAGGAGAGGTGTGGCTGCCTGCAGGGAAAGTGAAGAGGCCGCCGGAAGATTAGGAGTCGGGCAGGCCAAAAGTTTTCCCGAGCCTGTGCCCGGTCGGTGACGCACGTGTGTGGCTGTCTTTGTCCGCTTCTTAACTTCTCAAATTAGACGGATTAATTCTCACCATATAAGTTGAGTCAACGTCCATTTAACTTTCAATCCGGTACAAATATTAATTCTCATAGTTATATACCGTAGAGTTATTGATTTATTAAATATAAATGGGCCTAGCCCATAATAAATCTAACATTCTCGCTTTCCGAGAAGTCAATATTTTTTACAACTTTGATCAATTATTATAAAAAATATTAATATTTATATTGTATAATTAGTATCATTAGATAGATCATTGATATACTTTTATAATAAGCTTATTTGAAGATATAAATGTCATATGTATTTTCTACAAACTTAGTCAAAGTTAAGGAAGATTGACTGGTACACACCTCATAACATCTTCTATTATAGGACAAAAGGAGTATCCATTATCCGTTACTATTGGAAACTTAAAATTTTTTTGTCGGTACAAAATAGACAGAAAATACCAAAATCTGACAGAAAAATAGGAAAATAAATTTTCTGTCGGTATACGAGCAGAAAAATTTCGACAGAGCTAGTGACAGAAAAATACTATTTGCTTGTTGGTATTTTCTTTTTTCTGTCGAGTTCTCATTTTTTTGTCAGGTGGACGTTCGACCGAAAAATTGTGAGACGCCGGGTTTAGAATTTTATCTTTGACGGATACTGACGACAGGAAAAAAGGCAGTTTACCGACAGAGAATTATTTTCCTATCGGTTTTCCACCCTCAGTAATAAAAGTTGAAACCGATAAAAGATATGAAATTTCTCCGTCATCATTACCCGATAAGAAATATTAGGCTTTCTTCCGACAGTAAAATTATAACATACCGACAGAAAATATGACTGTAATGATTTCGTGAAAATAGCTGTTCAGGAAAAGTGACATTCCACAGGCCGGCATGCAGGTAGCTCTGCAGCGGTTGCTTGAATTCCCTGTCCTTTACAGATCACTACTCCCTTTATCCCAAAATAAATACACTTCTAGAATTTAAAATATATCCTAAAATAAATACACATTTGCATAAAAGACAAACTAATCATATTTATTCTTTTCTACTTTCTCATTTTTCGAGGTGTAATAATTACATTCTTTTAGGGATATAAATGTAATTTTACACTAACTTTAACATCTTTATTCAAACTCTAGAAATGTATTTATTTTTGAACGGAGAGAGTATCATTATTTGTTGTTCTACCAAATGCTGCACCTGCCAGGCACTTTTCTCTGCCTGCCTGCCGTTGCTCATGGCTCGGTAGCATTTGAGACAGCTTGCAAGCACTACATCTTTTAAAATACCCTGTCTACTACTCCCTTCATCTCAAATTACAAGACATTCTAAAAATCTTGGAGAGTCAAAGTTTTTCAACTTTGACCGAATTTATATAATAAGATAATAATATTTATGATAACAACTAAGTATGATTAGATTCTTTATTAGTTATATTTTTATAATATACATATTTGATGTTATAAATCTGTGTGTTTCTTTTTGTAAAAAATTAAAAAACTTTGACTCTACAAAATTCTTACAATGTCTTATAATTTGGGATGGAGGGAGTACGAAGCAAATTTATTCTGGATCTCGCCAGGCGACCTAAATAATGCATGATCATCGTGTAGCAAAGTCCACTCTCTCATCAACAATAAACAGCGATTAACTAGTAGTACTCCAGCTAGCAGCGTACGGAGTATTCTTCTGTTCCATGGAACTGCCGTGTGCCGTCAACCGACGACGGAGGAAGCCACGTAGTTTTCCATGGATCTGCCGGTCTGGGTTATTCCAGCTAATGAGCTACGGCTACGTATCTATGTATGCATCGTAGAAGTCTCGAACTGGAAACAGACTCATCCAGTCATCCATGGTGGCGCAGACTACGACCGTTCTTCCGCAGGTGGTCTAATATGGGAATTGAAAGATTTAGTCGCCAGTAGTTTTACGTTTTGTAGTGTGAATCATATTCCCCGTTCTTGTAACACGGTAGCAGACAGCCTTGCTGCGCTGGGGGCAAGTCTGAGTCCGGGTGCTGGACCGGTTTTGGACAGCATTCCAAATTGTGTTCGTGAACAGATTGCCAACGATTTGACAGCAAGTTATGAGTAATGGAAGTTTTTCCGTTTCAAAAAAAAAAATATTAACCGACACCCAGACAAGACTGACTGCTTTCTCTGAATAGGACAAACAGTACTTTTTTTTTTATATGGGTACAACTTTGGACGCACACAACACACGCACACCACACTCACACCACACGCACACACGCGTGCGCGTCCGTACACACGCAAAGAAAGAGATTGAGAGACTCGCCGCCTTCAGTGCGCGGGAAACGCGCGGTACCACCGAAAAAAAGGTGCGAACACCAGAGTTTAAACCCTGGTGGATAGCGTCCCACTGGACAGACCTACCATTGGACTACAAGCCCATTCGCAGGACAAACAGTACTTGACACCCAGGTGTAGGCCAATTCATTTTTCTTAGAAAAGTTGTAGAGACAAAGGACAGCTTCTACTATTTCTACATACAAACAGAGACAATTGTAAGAGAGATCATACCCAAAAAATAGGAATTTTTTTGCTTCTTTATATTAAAAAATTAAAGTTAAGTATACTATTATGTTGATACATACACCAGTTCACGTTACAATATTATTATATAAAACTTTAATAATAGGGTTACATAGTTTTTAAATAAATTTGTCTCGTACAAAAATGATATTTAGCATGCAATATTTTTTAATAAGTTTTCAATGCACGTTCGGGCTCGTTCACATAAGAAAAAAGTTATAAAAAAAATAAAAAGTCACCATGCCATAGGAAAAAAAATAAAAAAAAAAATAAAAATAATATAATGATCACGCATGATCAATGTATCAGAAAAAATATGTCAAACTTTTTTGTTTATCATACTGTCGGTGTTTCGTACCCGGGGTATCACACCAACGAGTGATATGATCGCGTGCTTCTCTTCCTGGATGGTGATGCAAGAGGACACAAGGATTTATCCTGGTTCGGGCAAAGAAGCCCTACGTCCAGCGGGGGGATGTTCTTGTATTACTTGCACCTAAGTGCTTGTACAGGGGAGAATACAAGCTCAGTGAGCGTGGACCGGAGTCCGGACTCGTGCCTGTGTGTGGACTCGTGTGTTGTGTTCGTCCCTGAATGAGGGCCCTAGTGTCCCCTTTTATAGAGCAAGGGGAGGCCAGGGTTACATAAAGGTATTACAGGTGTCGGGGCGTATGGTGCCCCATACGGAGAAGGGTAGGAACCCTGTCTTGTCGGGGCCACTGGAGCCGATGTGATCGTCGCTGTTGAGGCGTCCTTGGGTCGTGGCTTCCATCCTGGGCGCGGACGTGGTGGCGCGACAAGGCGGGAGCCGTACAGCACCCATCCCGGAATGTACAGTACGCGGCGGGGTCCCTCCGGGTCTTGGGTACCTGTCCTCCAATAGCACGAAAGTAGTTAGGGCTCGAAGGGCGCGGAGCCGGCTTCGAGGTGGTGCCACGGGGGCTCGAGGGGCGCGGAGCCGGCCTCGAGGTGTTACAGTGCAGGGCTCGAGGGCGCGTAGCCGGCCTCGAGGGTTACAGTGCAGGGCTCGAGGGCGCGTAGCCGCCTCGAGGGTTACAGTGCAGGGCTCGAGGGCGCGTAGCCGCCTCGAGGAGTTGCAGTGCCTTGCTTGGCCGAACAGTGCTGTACTGGTGCCCTTTTGCCCATGCTTGTGGTGAAAACGAGACTTGACCTTTACACCGAGTTACTGTGGTACATGCTGTGCACTAGTGGACATGACCGGAGTAGGTGAAGGCATTAAATGCGTGGTATGGGCTGGTACGGCTGTCTGTGCAGCTCGAGGTTCGTGCGTTAAGGCTCGAGGTGTGGGGGCGCGCTCGCCCGAGGCCTGGAGGGCTCGAGCGAGACGGAGAGCGATCGTGCTCGCCCGTGTTTGCGTTGATTGGGGGTACCCTTTTTCGTACCACCGACAGTAGCCCCCGAGCCTTGTTTGAGTGCTTGCATTCGAGCAGGGGCTCCAGATTGGGATCTCGATGGATAGCTAACGGTCTCGAGGATTTTTGTCGATTTGATTCTGGGTGTCGTGCGAGCGACACCCGGTGTAGCCCCCGAGGTGGGGGAGTGGTTAGAACCCCTCGTGGGCTTCCTGAAGAATCCTCCGTCGTTTGGGAACCTTCTGCCCAGTGGGCGCGCCTTTTTAGGCGGAAATCGTCAGGGAGCGGAGATCGCGGCGCCGTGTGTACCTGTCAACAGGCTCGAAATGTGGTTCGGTAGTCTCATTAAATATTTCGGTTACCTTCCCTTGTCGTGGGAGACTCCGTCCGAGGCTTGGCTCGGAGGGCTCGGGAGACGGAGAACGAGCGATCTTTCGAGGCCTGGCCTTGAGGGCTCGGCGAGATGGAGGTCGAGCGTTCGCCCGAGGCCTGAAAATCTCATGTTTAAACAAAGAGATTAGTCGTAACTGTCCGAGTTTTTAGACCCTCTTTCGTCGAGGGTGCCAGGCTGAACCGACTGGCCGGCTCCTCGAGCTGTCCGGCATGCCGATTGCCCTGGCTTGTCATCCCGCGAGTCCTTTCGATCGGATGCGAGGGGGGATGCCTCGTACTACCCCGAGTGGGCGAGTATCGAGGTTCCCGGTGAGCTGGTAACGGGGAATCCAAGTGAGAGCTCGTGCCCCGTTCGTTAGGGGTCGACTGTGGCCCGGAGGCGGTCTCATAAAGCATGGGGCTCAGTCTGCAGGAGTGCCGGGTCCATTCGATAGGACCCGGTGGCTCGATGCCTCCCTCCGAGGGGATCTCACTGCACGTCGAGCTCCCCGCCTTGGATACACGTGAGGGGCCTCGAGGGCTCGGCCCTCGAGTAATGCCGCGAGTGGCGCCCCTTGGTGTCCCTGACTCGGGTGCTCGAGCCGGCTGTCGAACCCTTTTCGAGGGCCAGCCTTCGCTGCTTCGAGACTTAGGGCCGGGCCCGTTTTTACCTTTATGAAGAAGCCTCCGTCGTCTGGGAATCCTTCTGCCCGTTGGGCACGCCTTTTTAGGCGGAAACCGTCGGGGAGAGCGGCGGGCGCGAAGCCGGAGCGACGGTCGTGGCGGGCCCGGGTAGTGGAGCG
The DNA here is from genome assembly GCA_009763385.1 of Coix lacryma-jobi var. lacryma-jobi. NCBI lineage: Eukaryota > Viridiplantae > Streptophyta > Magnoliopsida > Poales > Poaceae > Coix > Coix lacryma-jobi. Next base: position 165,033,728 of record CM019824.1, read on the forward strand.
AATGGAGAGGTAACGCGTGTACCCTGCATCCGGCTCGAGACGTGGTTAGGTGGGCGCATTGAATGCATTCGGTTACCTTTTTACGTCGTGGGAGATCCCGCCCGTCTGGATTTCCCCCTATAAATATCGAAAGAGGGAAAAAGAACCCTTTACTTTGCCTTTGCCTTCGCCGCCGCCGTAGCCTTTACGCGCCCTCTCCTTCGAGCTAGTCGATTGGGGATTTCCGGCCGCCCGTCCGCTGCTCGGATCCGCGCCGCGCCACCGTCATGGCCGCCCAGACACAGATGCTGCCGGCCGAGGACTGGAGCCCGTCGAAGGTGACGCAGAGCGAAATGGACTCGCTGGTGGCCCAGGGGCTTCTGCGCCCCAACCCGGAGGAGGGACCCGCATGGTGGGTTATCCCGTCGGCGGAGCACCGGGAGCCGCACCCGCCGGAGGGGTACGTGGTGAGCTTCACGCGCTACCACCGTATGGGGCTCGGCGTCCCGCCGAGCCGCTTCTTGCGAGGGCTGGCCCACCATTTCGAGGTGGAGCTGCAACACTTCTCCCCCAACTCCATCTCGCACGCCGCCATATTCGCCGCGGTGTGCGAGGGGTACCTGAAGATGGAGCCGCACTGGGAGATGTTCGTCCATCTCTTCCGGGGCGAGCTCTTCATCAAGTCCCTGAAGCCCAGTGGGAGGCGGCCCGTGCGCATGGGCTCCCTTGCCATTACCGCGAGGGCGGGGACCTCGTCCGCCAATGTCCCCCGCGAGTACCTGCGATACAAGCTTTCCACCAACCAGGCCGGGTGGGACGACCATTAGTTCTATCTGCGGAACGAAGGTGGCCTCCTTCCGCAGTACACCGGCAGGGTCCTCACTCAACGCCCGGAGAAGTGGACCTGGGGCGTTGCGGCGGACAGGCAACGCCACCTGGCCCCGCTGATGGAGATGATGAAGACGCTGGTGGACGAGAAGAAGCTGACCGTGCAAGCGGTCATTTGGGCGTTCCACCAGCGAAGAGTTCTTCCGCTGGCGGACCGCCCCCTTCTTATGCACGAGATGGGCCCGCAGGCTCAGCTCGAGGCGCTCAATCGCTCGAGGATGGCCGAAGAGAGGCTGTCCCGGAACGAGGGCGTCTCCCGAGTGTCGATCACGATCCAGGGGCCGTTCGTCCCTGAACTCTCCAACTGGTAGCGATGGCACCCGACGAGGGGTGTCTCGACCTGGTAAGCCTCCCTCGAGTCGAGCTATCTCGAGCCTCCTCCCCCTTTTTCCTCCTTCGATCCGTTTGCATCCGTCTTGTGGTTTGTCTCATCACGCTTCTTCTTTCTTCAGGGGGCATTTACTTGTCGCGCGTCGAGGCCCCCGGTGAGGGAGGACGCCGCGGGTTCTCAGGTGAGGCGCCTCTCTGCTCAGAAGGACAAGGAGAGCAAGGATGCCAAAAAGAAGAAAGAGAAAAATAAAAACTTGCGTCGCTTAGCTCGGGAGCAGAGACTGGCGAAGGCTCGTCGTAACCGTCAGCCTGGGGACGGGTCCCCCGAGCTGAGCTCCTCGAGCTCGGAGGAGGAGAGTGGTGATGAGGAGGAGGGCGACGACGAGGGGATGGATGTGCGCTTGATGCGCGCGGGGCTCGTTGATGACAGGGCTGACCGCTCCTCTGTGCAGGAGGGTACACTGGAGGTCCCACCGACAAAAGGGTCGCGCGGGACGCAGCCGCGGAAGGCGGCGCCGATCCTTGCCTCGTCGGGGGCCCGAGGTCCGTCGAGCTCCGCGCCGGATGTGCCCCTGGTCGTAAGGAAGCCCCGGACCCGGAGCGCCTCCGCCACAGCGCCAACGGAGGCCGCCCCCGCGTCAGCCCAGACGGGGGGTCTCGAGAGGGGTCGGGCCTCGAGAGGCGGTCGACAGGTTGAGAAGGGTTTCGGGCCCGACCCCCGCGAGCCGTCAAGGGCGCCGTCGAGCCCGCGGAGGGGCGGGCGCCAAGAAGAGGCGTCGAGCCCGCGCCATCACGAGCGTCGGGGAGGGAGCCCCCGAGCGTCTCGTGACCAGGGGCGCGAGCGTCCCCGGAGTCCATCGCCATACCGCCGCTGGGACACGGAAGCGGACGCGGGAGGGCGCGACCACCAGCGCGGGCGCCGGAGCAGGTCCCGGAGCCCGCGCCGGGGCGAGCGCCACGACGTCAGCACGAGGGTGGTACGGTCGCCCTCCCGCGATGTGGGGCGGAAGGAGGGCTCTCCCTCGAGGTCGAGCCATGGGAGGCGTCGGGAGCCCTCCCCCCATCCCAGCCCTGTGGAGACGGCCCAGGCGCAGGGCTCGAGCCGTGGGGTGGGCTCGAAGCCCCCGAGTGGGTCCGGCGATTCCGGGAAGAAGCCCAGCCGCCGCTTCGGGTGAGTAGTTTCCTTGGGTCTCGTCGGTAGTGAGGCTTCACCTCTTTGCTTTTGATGACGCGTGCCATCTCCATCTTCTCAGGGGGAAGCGCTCCTACCAGGAGGTGGACCTCGCTTCGTCCAAGCGGGCCAAGACCTCGAGCCCCGTCGAGGCACAGGCACCTCGAGGTATGGCACCTTCCTCCGCTAGAGAAGCCGCTTGGCTGGAGAAGGCCCGAGCTGCCATGGCTCGAGGGGGCCGGATGATTGTCGCGAATTTTGGTGAGGCCGTCGCCATCGACCACAGGGGTCGAGGTACTCTTCCTGGTTCTGACATCTCCGTCATCTCGTATTGCAGGGGCCTCAGCTCATGGCATCGAGCCTGCCACCACCGTATCCGCCGAAGCGCTGCCTCCTCCCCCTCCTCCTCCTCCCGCGATGGTGCCAACTGGGAGCGCCATCCTTCCCCTCACCACGACGGCTGTTCCGGGGGAAGCGCCTGGGGCGAGCACGGCCCCGCCGGCGTCTGGGGCTGAGGAGACTGCGCCCCTTGTGGCTCCGACCAGCACGGGCCGGGCTGCGGAGGAGGGAAGGGGGGGAGAGGCGTCGGCGGAGAAGGAGCCGACGGTGGAGGACCTCCTGAACGAGCTGGAGCAGGGGCCGCTCCTCGCCGCGGGCTCGATGACGGTGGAGGCGCCCGAGGTGCCGGCTAGCGCCGACAAGGCGCCGGAGGGCCCGGCCAGGGAAGAGGGCCCGGGGTCGAGCCTTCCCTCGATCGATCCGCAACAGGAAGTGCCGGCGGAGGGACGGAGGGAGTCGGGGCCCGTGCCGTCGGGCGGCGGGTCGCTGTCGGGGCAGCTCGAGGCGGAGGAGGATCTGCCCGACATCGAGCTCGACCGACCGGTATGGCCGTTTCCCGTCCCACTGAGCCCGCCCCTTGCCGTGGTTCCCATCGAGCAGCCGGCCCAGCGGGGGGCCCCGCGCGAGGTGCGGTCCATCTTCCGGAGGTGGCCGTGCTTATGGCGGAGGCGGAGCGGTCCTGCTCCGAGGAGGCGGGCCGGTCCGCACAGGTGTCAGCCGCCCTCGCGCGGGCTGAGGCGGAGCTTCGAGATCTCCGCGCGGAGCTGAGCCGGAACGCCCAGATGGCGAGCCGGCTTAACGAGGCGGAGGCGGAGGTCCGGGTGGCTCGAGGCGAGGTCGCTCGATCCAAGGAGGAGGCCGCCGCCGTTCTCGAAGCGTCGAGGAAGGAGGCCGCGGACGCCCGAAGCGAGGCCACCTCTGCCCGGGCTGAAGCCGAGGCGGCGAAGCAGGAGGCTGCTGACGCCCGTGGCGAGGCCGCCGCTGCCCGAACCGCAGCGGAGGCGGCGAGAAAAGAGGCCGAAGACGCCAAGAGTGGTGCCGCCACCGCCCGAGCTGCCGAGGGGGCGGCGCGGCAGGAGGTGATCCGCAAGGATCTGGCCCTGGTAGAGGCGGGCCGGCTGATCGAGGACCTTAGGTCCGAGAAGCTCCTCACGCTGGCCGAGAAGCGCAGGCTGGAGCAGCGTGCTGAGGGCCTGACCAGCGACCTCGCCGCACTGGGGCAACACTGCGACGGTGAGGCTTACACCTTGTTCTTGTTTGGGTCTCGAAGTTCTTGTTACGCCGCGGTCTCACTCTTCCTTGTTTGTTGCGCAGGGGTCGAGAAGACGGTCGAGGAGCTCCGCGGGACGAACCATGGCTCTCTTGGACCAACTCCAAGACGAGACGATGGTGGCGGAGCGGGCTCGCTCCTCTCTCGACCGGCTCGGCCCCATGTGGGGTGCTCCTCCTGTGACCGCGGCAGAAGGTGCAGTGGCTCGGGGCGATGCCTTGGTCGACGCCTTGTGCTTCTTCGACGCAGCCGCGCGGGACCGTGTCCGGCAAGCTCTCCATCACGGCGTCAAGCAGACACTCGCGGTCGTTCGCTCCGGTTTCCGCTTCCCGGTCCACGTTGTCGCGAATGGCTTCATCGAGATCGAGGGGAAGGATGAGGAGTGGAACAACCGCCGTGTCGACAAAATTTTGGAGAAGATGGAGAGGCCGGGGACGTCGCTCGCGAAGATCTTCGAGGAGGACGTGCTGCCTCCTGACGCCAGCAGCGGTGTCGGGAGCCCTCCTCCTTCGAGCTCGGGCGTCGAGGTTGAGCCCGCCGCGGAAGACCTCGGGGAGGAGTACCGCACCGACGAAGACTAGGGCCTGCGCGCCAAATTTGGGCACCGGGGCCCTTGTAAGAATTTTATGACGTGAATGAGGGTACGTCGAGACCCGAACGTATATATGACTTGTTTATTTAAAAGGGGTTGTTTTCCTTTCAAATGCGTCTGACCACTTCTCTTTGTCGCAAGCTCGAGTTTCTGCTAACTTAGTCTGTGTTCCTTCGATACGTTGCGAGCCCCTCGAGGGGAGGCGTAGGTAGGGCACCGTAGCCCGGGGGCGTAGGTGGCCGTCTATGTCGACGCCCCCCCCACCTTGGAGGCTCGAGGTACTTTAGGATTTAGACATCGCTAGTTCACTCGAGGCACGAGTCGAGACGAGGGTCAAAATTTTAGAAAAGAAAACGCGTATTTTTTCCGGAGTCTGGGGGGGGGGGAGGCCCCCCCGTCAGCCCCCGAGGGAGGCTTGACCCTGAGCAAAGCAGGGTCGAGGCTACCTTAAGATGCGAAGCAACATGAACGACAATGCACGAGTTTGTTCATTCATTTTGACATGTTTGTACAAAGTGATAAAATGACAAGGCCTCGAGGCCTTTAAGGGTAGAAGCGACGTAGCTGAGATATGTTCCACGCGTTCGCCAGGATCCTGCCTTGGTCGTCGTAGAGCTTGTATGTTCCTGGCTTGAGCACTTCGGCCACGGTGTATGGGCCTTCCCACGGAGGGGTGAGCTTATGGCGCCCTCGATTATCTTGCAGCCGCCGAAGCACGAGGTCCCCCACCGCCAGGTCCCTTTTGCGCACGTGCTTGTCGTGGTAGCATCGAAGTGTTTGCTGGTAGCGTGCAGAGTTGATGAGCGCCACGTCTCGGGCCTCCTCGAGCTGGTCCTTGGCGTTGGCGAGCCTTTCGTCGCTGGTTTGCTCGTTGTAGGCTCGAAGTCGAGGTGAGCCGTACTCGAGGTCCGTAGGTAAGACGGCCTCGGCGCCGTAGGTTAGGAAAAACGGAGTGAACCCGGTGGCTCGACTCGGCGTAGTCCTGAGGCCCCACAGCACCGAGGGGAGCTCTGTAGCCCACCCCTTTCCGAAATTCTTGAGGGTCTTGAACAGCCTCGGCTTTAGCCCATGGAGTATCATGCCGTTGGCGCGCTCGACCTGCCCGTTGCATTGGGGGTATGCGACCGAGGCCCAGGTTACGCGAATGTTGTTGTCATCGCAGAAGTTGGTGAACTTTTTGCCCGTGAATTGGGTGCCATTGTCGGTGATGATGACATTAGGCACCCCGAACCGGTACATGATGTTGGCGATGAACTCGACAGCCCTCTCGGAGGTGGGGTCTCCTATCGGCTTAGCCTCGATCCACTTGGTGAACTTGTCGACGGCCACGAGCATGTGTGTGTACCCTCCACTTGTCCTCTTTGAGGGGACCCACGAGGTCGAGCCCCCAAACGGCAAATGGCCAAGTGATTCGGGATCATCTGCAGGGCGTGTGCGGGCTGGTGCGTTTGCTTGGCAGTAGAATTGACACCCATGGCACGCTTGGACCAAACGCTTGGCGTCCCCAATGGCGGTCGGCCAATAGAAGCCTTGACGGAAGGCGTTGCCCAACCAGGGCCCTCGGCGCTGCGTGGTGGCCGCAAGCCCCGAGTGCATATCGTCGAGGAGCTTGCGCCCTTCCTCGAGTGGGATGCAGCGTTGAAGGATCCCAGTCGGACTTCGTCGGTATAGCTCCCGTTCGTCGCCGTAGATGACGTAGGTCTTGGCCCTCCGAGCGATGCGTCGGGCCTCCGTCTTGTCTTCTGGTAGCTCGCCTCGCGTCAGGTAGTTCGAGGTAGGGCGTCCGCCAGTCGAGGGGCCGTGATGACGAAGAGGCGTGTGCGTCGACCTGCATCGCCTCCTGCGGACGTCGAGGTGTCCTTCTCGAGGGGTGGCGTTGTGAGTCGAGCCCCCGTGTCTTGCTCGAGGGGTGGCGTCGAGGGGCCAGCCCCCGGGTCGATTTCGACGGATGGCTCGAAGACGTCCCTCGAGAAGACATCTGGCGGTACCGTGCCGCGCGTGGACGCCAACTTTGCCAGCTCGTCTGCGGCCTCGTTGTACTTCCGAGCTACTGTGGTTGAGCTCGAGGCCGTAAAACTTGTCTTCCAGCTTGCGCACCTCCCCGCAGTATGCCTCCATCTTGGGATCGATGCAGCTTGAAGCCTTCATAACCTGGTTGACGACGAGCTGCGAGTCTCCTCGGGCGTCGAGGCGTCGGACCCCGAGCTCGAGGGCGATGCGCAGCCCATTGACGAGGGCCTCGTACTCGGCGACGTTGTTGGAGGCGGGGAAGTGCAAGCGTAGCAGGTAGCGCATGTGTACTCCGAGGGGTGAGATGAAGAGCAGGCCTGCTCCTGCCCCCGTCTTCGTGAGGGATCCATCGAAGTACATGGTCCAGAGCTCGGCTTGAATCTGTGCCGGCGGGAGCTGAGTGTCGGTCCATTCAGCAACGAAGTCCGCCAACGCTTGCGACTTGATGGCCTTTCGCGGGGCATAGGTGATGGTCTCCCCCATTAGTTCGGCAGACCACTTGGCGATGCGCCCCGTGGCCTCCCGATTGTTGACGATCTCTCCGAGGGGGAAGGACGACACCACCGTCACGGGATGAGCGAGGAAGTAGTGCTGGAGCTTGCGCCTTGTGACGATGATGCCGTAGAGCAGCTTTTGGATGTGCGGGTACCGGACCTTGGCCTCGGAGAGTACCTCACTGGTGAAGTATACCGGTCGCTGGACCGGCAATGTATGACCCTCCTCGTGCCTTTCGACGGCTATGACCGCGCTAACCACCTGAGTGGTTGCGGCCACATAGAGGAGGAGGGGCTCGGGGGTATCGTCACCTTCGGCTGGTCGCGGGGGCACGAGAATTGGTGCAGAAGTCAGCAGCCCCTTCAACTTGGTTAAGGCCTCCTCGGCTTCGGCGGTCCACGCAAAGTGTTCCGTCTTTTTTAGTAGGCGGTAGAGGGGTAGTGCTTTTTCCCCCAGCCTCGAGATGAATCTGCTGAGAGCGGCTAGGCAGCCCTGTTACTTTCTGCACACCCTTGAGGTCACGAATCGGGCCCATCCTCGTGACTGCTGAGATTTTTTCAGGGTTTGCCTCGATCCCCCGTTGTGAGACGATGTAGCCAAGTAGCATGCCTCGAGGCACACCAAAGACACATTTCTTGGGGTTGAGCTTCACATTCTTGGCCCGGAGGCACTCGAACGTGGTCTCGAGGTTGCTGATGAGGTTCCCTACTTTTTTAGTTTTAACCACGATGTCATCGACATAGGCCTCGACGGTCTTGCCTATGTGCTCGCCAAAGATGTGCTGCATACATCGTTGGTACGTTGCCCCGGCGTTCCGAAGGCCGAAGGGCATCGTAACATAGCAATACATACCGAATGGCGTGATAAAAGAGGTCGCGAGCTCATCGGATTTTCTCATCCTAATTTGGTGGTAGCCGGAATACGCATCAAGGAACGAAAGCACTTCGCACCCAGCAGTGGAATCGACGATCTGGTCAATTCTAGGTAAAGGAAATGGAACTTTTGGACATGCTTTATTCAGACCAGTGTAATCTACACACATCCGCATTTTTCCATTCTTTTTCCTAACTAGTACAGGGTTAGCTAGCCACTCTGGGTAAAATACCTCCTTGATGAATCCGGCCGCCAAAAGCTTGTGCACCTCCTCGCCGATGATCCTGCGCTTTTCCTCGTCGAAGCGGCGCAGGCGTTGCTTCACCGGTCTGGACCCGGCCTGGATCTCCAAGGCGTGCTCGGCGACTTCCCTCGGTATGCCCGGCATGTCCGAGGGGTTCCACGCAAACATGTCGATGTTCGCGCGGAGAAAGTCGACGAGCACTGCTTCCTATTTGGGCTCGAGGCTGGTACTGATGGTCAGCGTCTTGCCATTGGCCGAGGTCGGGTCGACGGGTATTTGCTTGGTGTGCTCAGCCGGCTCGAAGGTGCCGGCGTGACGCTTTGCTTCTGGGGCCCCCTCGGTGGCCAGAGCTGCCAAGGCCTCGAGCGAGTCGAGGTGGACGTTGGCCTCCCCCCGCTCGACGCACTCCACGTCGCAGTGGTATGCGTGCTCGTAGGAGGTGTCAACGGTGATGACCCCTTTTGGCCCCGGCATCTTGAGCTTCAAGTACGTGTAGTTAGGAATCGCCATGAACTTGGCGTAGCCTGGCCGGCCGATGATGGCGTGGTAGGTCCCTTGGAAGCCGACCACCTCGAAGGTGAGCGTTTCCTGACGGAAGTTTGCCGGCGTGCCGAAGCAGACCGGCAGGTCGATGCGCCCAAGGGGGTGGGCTTTCTTTCCTGGTACTACTCCGTGGAACCCCTCGACGCTGGGTCGAAGCTGTCCCTCTGAAATCCCCAGGAGGTCGAGGGTCTCGAGGTATATGATGTTGAGGCTCGAGCCCCCATCCATCAACACCTTGGAGAACCGAACGTCGACTATGATGGGGTCGACGACGAGGGGGTAAGCCCCTGGGTTTATGACCCGGTCCGGATGGTCGTCACGGTCGAACGTGATTGGCGCATCGGACCAGTCAAGATACCGGGGGGCGTCGTGGCCAAGCGAAAAGATTTCCCGGCGCTCCTTCTTTCTTTCTCGAGCTGAGAGCCCGACGGTCGGCCCCCCGTAGATCATGTAGCAGTCGCGCACCGGGGGGAAGTCGCCATCTGCGTTTCTTCCGCCGCGTCGATCGGTATCCTTTCCCTTAGGCGCGTCTTCCCTCTTATCGCCGAGCTTGGAGTAGTAGCCCTTCAACAGTTGGCAGTCTTTCAACTTGTGGTTTACGGGGCCCTTGTGGTAGGTACAGGGATCCTCGAGCATCTGGTCGAAAACAGCCCCATCGGGGGGGGGGCCTCGGGGCTTCTTAGGTTCGAGGGCGCCCGCGAGCACCTCTTTGTCGTCGTCGTCATCGGCGCCATGCTTCGCCTTCTGGCCCTTGCGTTTGTTTTTCTTCCTTTTGTTGCCGTCATTGTTGTCGTTCTTGGCGTCGTTGCCCTTGTTGGAGCCCTCCGGCGCGATCACCGCCTTGCCTTTGTCCGCGGTACGGCCAAAGAAGGCCCCCACTGCTTCGTCGCCCGAAGCAAAGCTGGTGACGCGATCCATCAGGTCCTCGACCGTCCCGGGACGGTAGCGTCCTAGCTCATGAACAAGCTCTTGGCATGTCGTGCCCGCGAGGAACGCTGAGATGACGTCCTCGTCAGGCACGTGGGGGAGCTCGAGACGTTGCTTCGAGAACTGTCGAGCAAAGTCGCGGAGGGGCTCGTCCGCCGCCTGCCTGCAACGCCGTAGGTCCCAGGGGTTGCCTGGACGCACGCAGGTCCCCTTGAAATTCCCGTCGAAGACCCTGACTAGGTCGGCCCAGTCATGGATCCGATCCGGCGGGAGCCCCTCGAGCCACCGGCGGGCGGTGTCCGAGAGGTAAAGTGGGAGTTGACGTATGATCACGCGGTCGTCGTTCTTCGCTCCGCCCAGTTGGCAGCCAAGGCGGAAGTCCGAGAGCCAGAGCTTGGGCTCGACCTCCCCGTCATACTTCACGATGTTGGTCGGCGGTCGGAAGCGGTCGGGGAGGGTCGAGCTGCGGATGGCCCGGCTGAAGACTCGGGGGCCCGGGGGCTCGAGGACCTGCCGGTCCTCGTCGCTGTCGTAGCGCCCCCCTCGATGGGCGCTATAGCCACGCTCTTGGGCCCCCTTGTCCTTGCGCCGTCGGTTGATGTCGTTGCGGGCGTCGTTGGGGTCTCGAGGTGGCCGGTTGTCGACGATCCGTTCGCGGACTGGCCTGGCTCGAGAGGGGTCCGGCTGGTGAACGGATGCCTCGCGAGCGTCGTGGGGCGTGTCCGCCGGTCTCCCCGAGGCTGCTCCGCGTCGGCGTGACGCCGAGCTCTCGGCCTGTTGTACCGCGGCTGTCTCGAGGAGGTTTTTCATTTCTCCGAGCATGCGCCTGGCATCGGGGTTGGAGACGGCGGGCAGGTCACGGAGCATCATAGCCGCCGCCACCACGTTCTGCCCAGCTCGCGGGAAACATACCTCGGGGCGTGCTGGTGCCCCGTCCTCGAGGATCCGTCGGTGGACCTCTCGAGCCCGGCCTCGAGCTCCGGCTCCTCGGGGCTGGGGTGGTTCCTGCATCAGGGTTTGCCGGAGCTGCAGCAGGTGTCGCCGTTCTTCCTCGGCTTTGGTGATTGCCTCTTGCACTTGTGCGAGTTGCGCCGCCCGGCCATCGTCGTGCTTAGGCGGCACAGCCGGTGCTGGAGGTTCGTCCCTTCCCTGAACGCGTGATCCGCCTGCCGCGGCCACGTCGCTAGGTCCCTCTAGGTCGAGTGCCGGCCTGTCGTCGTCGCCTTCGTCCTCGGTATCGCATACGACTCCCTCGAGTTGGAAGCACTCCCTGGTGGGATCCCAGAGGTCGGGGTCGTGGTAGTCGTATTCGTCGGAGTCGGAGCTGTTGACGGCACGCCGCCTTGGCCGATGCTGGGACCGCAGCTCGCGGTACCATTCTCCGACGGTGGCTCGCCGAGGTGGCTCGAAGGCTCGCAAGAAGTCGCGGTCGACGCACGCGGGGTGGACGATCTCCAGGCTGGCGATGGCCCGCAGCAGCGCGCCCGAACGCTGCTCCCGGTCCGCCACCGTCTGGTCCTGATGGCGCTCGTCGAGGTGGTGGGAGTATACAGCCGCAGAGTTGTCGAGGCCGACCGGGAACCGCTGGCGTCGAGCGCGGCGCGACCCGTGCGGGAGGAGGCTGAGTGGCGTCGACGGCGCACGGCTCGGAGGCCTCTGGCCTGGATCCCGGTCCGTACGCATGATGAATGCGAAGTCGCTAGGCGGGCGCGGGTGCGCCCTGGAGGTCTCCGGCCGCGCGCCGGGCTGGTTTCCCCTTGGGGACCCTGCACCGGCTACGGGGGCGTAGGTGTTTGCCGCGGGCACCGCCTGCGCCCGGCGACGACGGTGACGACGGCGCCGCTCGCGATGTGGCGACGTGTGGTGGTGCGGGCGACGCGTCACGCCTCCCGCGCGGGGTGGCGTGACACGCACTTCGCTCAGGCCCTCCGTGGAGAGCAGAGTCAGCTCGTTGCCATTGCCTGTGGCCAGGAACTCGAGGCTCCCGAACCAGACGACGGCACCAGCCGAGAACGGAAGAGGGGATGAAGCCATCCAGGAATCAACGAGAAATCGGCTTGGACACGCGAAGTCCCCTACCTGGCGCGCCAACTGTCGGTGTTTCGTACCCGGGGTATCACACCAACGAGTGATATGATCGCGTGCTTCTCTTCCTGGATGGTGATGCAAGAGGACACAAGGATTTATCCTGGTTCAGGCAAAGAAGGCCCTACGTCCAGCAGGGGGGATGTTCTTGTATTACTTGCACCTAAGTGCTTGTACAGGGGAGAATACAAGCTCAGTGAGCGTGGACCGGAGTCCGGACTTGTGCCTGTGTGTGGGCTCGTGTGTTCTGTCCGTCCCCCTGAATGAGGGCCCTAGTGTCCCCTTTTATAGAGCAAGGGGAGGCCAGGGTTACATAAAGGTATTACAGGTGTCGGGGCGTATGGTGCCCCATACGGAGAAGGGTAGGAACCCTGTCTTGTCGGGGCCACTGGAGCCGATGTGATCGTCGCTGTTGAGGCGTCCTTGGGTCGTGGCTTCCATCCTGGGCGCGGACGTGGTGGCGCGACAAGGCGGGAGCCGTACAGCACCCATCCCGGATTGTACAGTACGCGGCGGGGTCCCTCCGGGTCTTGGGGTACCTGCCCTCTAATAGCATGAAAGTAGTTAGGGCTCGAAGGGCGCGGAGCCGGCTTCGAGGTGGTGCCACGGGGGCTCGAGGGGCGCGGAGCCGGCCTCGAGGTGTTACAGTGCAGGGCTCGAGGGGCGCGTAGCCGGCCTCGAGGGGTTACAGTGCAGGGCTCGAGGGGCGCGTAGCCGGCCTCGAGGGGTTACAGTGCAGGGCTCGAGGGGCGCGTAGCCGGCCTCGAGGAGTTGCAGTGCCTTGCTTGGCCGAACAGTGCTGTACTGGTGCCCTTTTGCCCATGCTTGTGGTGAAAACGAGACTTGACCTTTACACCGAGTTACTGTGGTACATGCTGTGCACTAGTGGACATGACCGGAGTAGGTGAAGGCATTAAATGCGTGGTATGGGCTGGTACGGCTGTCTGTGCAACTCGAAGTCCGTGCGTTAAGGCTCGAGGTGTGGGGGCGCGCTCGCCCGAGGCCTAGAGGGCTCGAGCGAGACGGAGAGCGATCGTGCTCACCCGTGTTTGCGTTGATTGGGGGTACCTTTTTCGTACCACCGACACATACTCTACAAAATTAAAAATTAAATAAGTATATATTAATTTTACCTATTTACTACTATAATTCTGTAAAGTACTTCATGATATCAACCCTTCGTTGATAGCAAGTACAAGACTCGTTGACATGTACTTCGGTAGACTTAGATATTATTAGAGCAGCTCCAGTGTAAGCCAAAAGCGAACCGAGGGCTCTGGCAAGCGAACCATCAACACTGGAGATATCGAACCAAGGTTGTCAGAGCTTCGAAGCGAACCTTGCTCAGAATGCGAACCGAGACAATTAAAATAATGTATGCGGCTGCTGCAGCCACTGATAAATAGCCTAGCGCGTGCTCCGTCCACGCCAGCTCCTCACTAATACATTATTTTATTGTTTCATATCGACTCAAAAAATCGTGTGCACACTACAGCTATCGAACTCTAGTAGAGTTCGTTTTTTCTTCTGCTCGCATGGTTCGTTTACACAGGAGGTGCCCTTATACCCGCTCTATAATGAGATTCTGAGTAACATAATGAAAACCGTAAGAGTATAACCCAGCCCCAAATTAACTTAGACATATTATTGCACTCTGGTGGAGATACATCGCACCAGGCAGAGCCGCGTTATTAGCAAGCAGGGATTAGTATAGTGCTTACAACCTAAATCCCGCGTAGCTCCAGATCAGCTTCGATCACCATCTCGGCAGTTCCAGCAGACAGCCACGATCGTCCGCCGATTGATCATCGATCGACCCGCGCGTATATAGATACAGCACGAGCTGACGGTCGAGCGAGGGTACACCTTGCATTGACACTCTCGACAGGCATTCAAGCTAGCCCGCGGTCCGCCGCCATCAGTTCCGCGCGCGCGCGGCAGCTAGCAGCAGCGGTGCATCCAAGTAGAGCTCGCCGTCGTCGTCGTCGATCGCCGCCATGCATCGTCGCACCCGCCGGCTCGTCACCAGGTTGGTGGTGGTCGTCGTCGTCGTCCTGCTCCTCGTGTGTTCCTGTGGTGTCCACGTACCGGTACGTACGTCGTTTCGCTCGACTTGCGCGATTTGTTTTGTTTTTCATTGGGAAGTGTATATCTTGAGACGACGTGCTAATAAGAGCATTCTCAACTATGAAACCAGGTGATGTGACAGTCTAATTAAAATGAGAAATAAAGAAATAGTTTCTTAGAGAAGAAACCATGTCTAACCAAGATACAAAGAGAGATGACTGGTTGAAGACACTAGTACAAAAACAGGAGCCTTTAGCCCCGGGTGCTCCGAACCGGGGCTAAAGGCTCCCACGAGAAAAAAATAAATGTGTGTTTGTGAGATTTGAACTCAAAACCTCTCGCCTCACGCACGCTTACCAACTGAGCTACACAACCCACATGATATAGTTCTGGATATTTTCCTTTTGAATTCACTGGGGAAGGACCTTTAGTCCCGGTTGCTAACACCAACTGAGATTAAAAGGACCTAACACCAACCGGGGCTAAAAGGTCACCCTTTAATCCTGGTTGGTATTACCAACCGGGACTAAAGGTTGAGGGACCTTTAGTCCGGGTTAGTAATACCAACCGGAACTAAAGGTTCACCTTTAGTCTCGGTTGGTTTTATTAACCGGGACTAAAAGTCTTTAGTCTCGGACGTAATTTTTTGCCGAGACTAAAGCTCAGTTGATAGATCGTCCAAATGTCTATTCTGTTGTAGTGAGATGAAGAGGGAAAATATTTGATTGGACAAAAATAATTCTTAAAAACTATCCATAATTTCTATTAAATATAGATAGAAACTACATGTCGTTTTTATTATTGGGACTATCCTAAGTCCCTAATTAACTCTTTGACAACATGGGGAATGCATGCAGCTGAGGGCAGTGACACGAGACGGGTACTAGGCCGGCGAATTCCCCGTAGCAGCTGGAACCCTATTAATATTCCGAACAGGCGATTGTTGGGGACGAGGATGACGACGGGGCAGCTGCCGCTGTCGCCGCCGCTGCCGAACAAAGACTAAGGCTATCGTGATCGTGGGACGCCAACCCAGCCAAACTGCTGCGTGCCCGTACATTAAGTGCGTGTCTTCATTCCCATATCCCCAGCTTGGACGTGCTCTGCATCGTCTGCGCTGCAGGCCGGTTTCCATGCACCGCGACGTTGCTCGACGTAATCCATGAGTTTATGTTGTATTGTATTTGCATGTCTACACTAGTTAAATACCCGTGCGTTGCCACGGGATCAAATATAATTTCATAAGATATTATTTAATCTTGACCTGATATCTTGTTTACACCAAAATATTCTTGTTCCCATATACTCCCTCCATCCATTTATCGGAGTTATTTTAGGGTCATGCGCAGTGACCAAGGAGGAATTAATTTGACCAGTAAGAGGAGCTGTATGTAAACAGTCGCATTAATTGGGCCAGTGAGAGGAGCCGCATGCGCCTAGAATAAGGTGAAAACTGTGGTCCCTGACTTAGACGACTCCAATTCTTGGAGAATTTTTTTCGGTAAGATGACTCCGATAAATGGATGGAGGGAGTAGTTAAAAGTCTCTTGAAATTAGCTTACTTTTTAGAACTATTATTTGTTGGAAGCTAACCTACTATTGTAGGGATACATTGAGGTGATCAATGATTATCGCCTCCTCATCGTAAACAGAGAAGTTTTTGATATAAATTTGGTCATGGTAACCATATAAACAAATAATACAACTTCAAAGGGTGAGACATACCTAAAATTCAAAATCGTAGGACAAGATTTCACAAGATGTTTGAGAGGAAAAAAAAGATATCACAAGAACATAATAGGATATAGAATGCTCCAGAATCGTGGGAAACAATAAATTAGTGCATTATGCAATGCACGACTACTGTGTAAACATGGGCCACAATAGCAGGCTTCTGAACTCAACCATATTCAAAATCATCATAATAATCTTCATAAGAACAAGTGTTGTTACTCAAATGGTGGAATCTGTTAATGTCCCTCAAAAGAATCTTCCTTTCAAAACTCCAAAGGCATTTAAATGCACAGTGGCATTTGATCAAGCACCAGAAGCTACCATCCTGCCACTACCACTGCTGGAAAGAACAAGATAACATGGAATTGATTATCGGCAAAATAGGTATATACTCAGGTAATTGAGTTTACAACACAAAATTACAAAGTCATACAAAATGCAGGGAAAGAAAAAAAACTAATGTTCTACACCATGCAAAATGGTTGTAGCACAGTGAAATCGATAAGGAGGCACTGAAATCTCATAATGCCTCATTTTGCTCGAATGAATGCTGGAACAGCCGAGGACAAGCCAATGAAGGATATATCAATGTTTATAGAATGCCCCACGAGATCAAATGTAATGCACCATTGATATCTTTAACAGATACTAAATAGGTCTCGAGAAAAAAAATTGTTGTTGGGCTCCTCTTGTGCCTTTGAAAAATAGAATATACAGATCTTGTATGATGTCAGGTTCATCTATCTGGCATCATCAGGAAGGAGGGTGACTATACATGCATGCTCCATTGGTTCCAGAAGAATTAGGATCAATATTTTTGCAACAAATTCTATAACTATTATATGTTGATAATCAACTTCAATGTAATAAGAGAGAAGATGCATACTGTGATATTTTCAATGTTTACAGGCCCCTGCAATAAAAAGTTTGTTAAAACCTGAAACTGAAAGACCTGAATCATGCAAGGATCTATTTGGAACGAGCCCAACTGCATCGAATCAATGGGAACCAAAAGGTCAACAAAAAAAATGAATTAATCAATTCAGAGATCGACGAGAGGCTGACCAGTGAGCAAAATACTCTTTTTTGTCATTAATCACTATGCTCCTGGAACTACTTGTGCTGCTTACTATTTGACTAAATATAGGAGAAGAGTCCAAATAAGCACCATCATTTGGCATCATGCAATGGTAAAAAAAGGCTTAGGTATGTTGTGCTATACAACCATCTAAAATACTTGGGAGAATTAGGTGGAAGGCCCTCGAAAAAAACTTGGTTTAGGTATCGGGTCTTTTTATTTTCGAATTTGGGTGGAAGGCATGCAGTTTTCTGTCTAGCATTGAACTGCTCACTCCTATTAACGTCAAAATATTCTGAAAACTAAACGAAACTAACAAAAAGAGCGTCCAAATAACCACTTCAGTCCAAGTTAATAGTTTGATGCATCCCAGCTGCAACCCAAACATACAAATAGCTTCAGTCCAAGTTAAAAGGGTTCAAGAGGGGAGTTTTGGGCAAGACTGTTTGGCTCTATGTTCAGGAAAGGAATGCCCTCGGGGAAGAAAGAGGAAAGTAGCATAGGAGAGAAAAGAATCTCTGTTCTCAGTCTAAGTAAGCTTGTCCTAGTAATAGTGGTTGAAGCTGGTCTCGATCTCGAACTCAAACTGATGCCTAGCTGCCTCCATCTCCGCTTCCTTCTACTAACAGGGAAGCTAAAAAGAAAAAAAACTGCCAAGAGGAGGAAGGTGTGAAGGACTCTTCAGTTGTCCACAAATCTCAATGAAGGAAGGAGTTATGTATAAACTCAGAGGAGCAGATTACCTTGTGATTTTATGATGTGAGAGTTAGTTGCTTGTTTTCTTAATCTGGTTCAATTCTCTGAGTAGACATATGGCTTACGAGTCTAATATTGACATGTTAAAACCCTGCCTTGGAATACGTCTAATATTGACATGCTAGAACCCTGCTTAGTAGTTTAATATTGACATGCTAGAACCTCCTGGATTCAACAGTAGTAGAGATTTGGAATGGAGGGAGTATAAAAATGTCTCTTCTTATAATTTGGATATTTCTGATGATGAAACATGTAACCTGAAATATGTATCCTCAGACCTGAATCTGAATATGTACAGATAATATTATTTTTGTTGGATATACTAAATTTCAGGTGCAGTGCAGTTGTTACGACGTCACTCTTTCATTCGTCCTAAGTGCAAAACTCAGGTGTCCCTCTTGTGTATTCTTCTTATTCCAAATCATTTTGCAGCCAAACAGACACACAAGATACAATAAAAAAAATCCAAATAGATGTATGGAAGGTCACTTATTCCTAATTAAGACAGAGGTAGTGTACCTTTTTGTATCATCCACAAGGATCAATTAAGCATATGAACAATACTTGCATAAATTGAGTTTGAATATGCTATTCTTTGCATGAGCTTGCGAGCTTGAAGGAGCATTGCTGAAACAGGTACCTTAACCTTTAAGCAGAATTCTGCAGTTCGGTAGTGAAAGTGCATGTTGCACTTAAATATGATTTTGGATGACTTGATGACAATGTTGATTAAAGGTCTAATATGTTTGCTAAGTGTGACACAGGAATAAGCTTATCTCACAATGTATTTGAAATGAAATGCAAAGCCAAAATGATGGATTGTTGTATGATTTTCATGTCACAAGCACAAGACAACAATAAGAATGTTATCGATGAAAAGGCTACTCTATTGTGGGATAATCATGGTTCATATGTGTGCTAACAAAGGATTCAAAGCAAAGTGTGATTGAATGGCTTGAGTTGGTAAAGATAACAAGGAAAGAGTCTTCGAGGTACTAAGCAAGGGTGAAGGGCAAGCGACGGCTTGGGGACTGAAGAACCTAGCTAGGGTGAAAAAGAAAGTACTTGCATTTAGTCGAAGGATCAATCAAGCTTGAAGATTACATTAAGTGGAGAATCAACATTCCTAGCAACAATATTGATTAAAGTGACTTGACACATTTGGGATTTCATCTTATCACTTGTATGGAGTCAAGTCACATGCTCAAGATGGCTATGCTCGAGGGATATCTACTCTTTATCATGACAAGCATTCCTCTAAATAAAGGAGATGAAGAGAAGCGGCTTCGGTTCGATGGAAATCAATTCAAGAGGTTTAAAACTTGTTTTTCAATTTGTCTTGAGTTATTAAGAAAGTCGTACTATTAAGAGGGATGCAACATAGAATAGATGATTCTTCATAAGTGCTCAGGTATAAAATAAAATCAAAAGAGAGACACAAAATCACTTCACGAACACTTAGAGAGGTTGTTGTCAACTTCCAGCGTCGGAAGTTCCGACCTTAAAGTCAGAAGTTTCGACACTGGGATTTTCAGCAAGTCTGTCCTCCCAGCGTTGGAAGTTCTGACCCGTGTTCCGACACTCCCAGCATCGGAAGTTCCGACCCGAGTTCCGACACTCCCAGCGTTGGAAGTTTTGACCCGAGTTCCGACACTGCCAGCGTCGGAAGTTCCGACACGAGTTCCGACAGTGGGATCTCGACCTGCTCAGCCTCCCTGCCGCAAGCTCGTCGGAAGTTCTGACGTGTCAGAAGTTTTGACCCGACTTCCGACACTGACTGAAAAGTAGCCGTTATACCTCTATGAACAGTGTTTCTAGTGAACGTCGGAAGTTCCGAGATCTAGACCGGAAGTTCCGACCTTCAAGTTTTCAGACCAACGGCTAGAAAACGGCTAGTTTCGTGGGTGGGGCTATAAATACCCCCAAGCCTCCCCATTTGGAGGCTACTGATTCTGCTGACTTCCCACCCCATTCTAGAGCTTCCAAAACACTTTCCAACCCTCTCTTAGTGAGTGATTGACCTCTAATTGCCAAATCCTCTTGTGGGTTGAGAGAGATTCAAATTAGAGAGCAAGCCACTACTTGAGCACTTGTGCAAATCGTTGATCTTGTTGTGTGCATTCGTTACTCTTGGACTCTATGGTCCTAGACGGCTAGGCATCGCCGTTTAGCACCCAAGAGCTTTGTGGAGTGCCTCGGAAAGTTTGTGAAGGTTCGATCTCTCCTCAAAAGAGATCATCTAGTGGAAGGAGCATTGCGGGTGAAATAGACCGCGGCTAGAGTGACCTGTGGTGTCCTCTAGAGCCCACCTTTGTGGTAGCTCGCAGCCGGCTCAACGGAGAGTAGGACCTGAGGGGGTGCCGAACTTCGGTAAAACAAATATCGTGTCTCCTCTTGTTATTACATTCGATATTTGTGGGGCTCGAGCTTTCTCTGCAGGTTCTGTGTGTTGTGCATATATATAGATTGTATCTCTGCAGGGTGTGACAAAGTTGAGAAGAAACCAGAGTCGATTTGGAGCCCGGAGCTGAATTCGCAAATATCGGACGTGTCCGGTATTGCTACCGGACGTGTCCGGTATTGCATTTGGGTTCAGCTAGTCAGGGCTTACCAGACGTGTCCGGTATTGCATTTGGGTTCAGTTAGTCAAGGCTTACCGGACGTGTCCGGTATCCCTACCGGACGTGTCCGGTATTACCTTCCTGCATAGAATTAGTTGTATATTGTTCTAACCATTTGTGGTGCAGGGAATTGACTCTATATTCTTTGTATATCTTTCATATATTGTGTGTTTGTCTCTTGTGGGGTTGATTTACTCCGATTGAGAGCTTCCAAGAAATTGGAAGCTCATATACTAATCGCTTCCGCATTTAAGGTGTTAATTTTTCAGAAACGCCTATTCACCCCCCCTCTAGGCGGCATCTTAGGTCTGTTCGATCCTTTCAATTGGTATCGGAGCTCGGACTCACGTTTGAGCTTCACCGCTTGTGAGAACGGATGGATTCGCCTATGGAGACGGACGTGGTGCTTCTCCAAAATGATGGTTCAAACTTTCTATCTTGGTCATCTTATGTACTCAATGCATTTCGGGCTATTAGCCCCATTGTTGAGCATATTATGGATGCGAGCATATCTCTTTCTATAGTTGATTGGAGCAACTATAAGAACTTAACAAAAGAGGAAGAGATATGTGTGCAACTCAATGCTCATGCGTGTTTAATCCTGTTAAACTCATTGAGTGCATAGGTTCTTGAGGAGGCTATCTACAATGGAGAATCTCCGCCGGAGAGTTCCCATGTCATTTGGGCTAGACTTGCCAACCTATATGGAAAGTCCAAATATGATGAAGCACATGATTGTGATTCATTGGAATTGAGGTCCATTGAATCATCATCATGTGAAGAAGCCTCAAGGAAGATGCACCGGATCGGGAGGCGCATGCTGTTGCTCCTGTGGTGCCTGTCTGCACATATCGGACGTGTTCGTTGTTGCTGCCGGACGTGTCCGGTATTTGCCTAGCAGACAGGGATCAGGAGGCAGCTAGCAACAGCTCTCAAGCCCGGTGGCGACCAAGTGATGAGTCAACCTCAGTATCTCATGATACTCATCACTTGTGTCTCATGGCCAAGAAGAACAAGAAGAAAGCAACAAAGAAAGATCAAGAGAAGATTCTTGGTGAGATCAAGGAGAAGGCATCAAGAGATAGTCAAGTAGAGAGTGATGAATATGGTGAAGATGATGACTCTCTTGATTATCTCAAGTATGAAGACAAGCTCTTATTCGTCAAAGTTTTGAAGAAAAATGATGAGCTAGAGAAGGAGGTGGAGGAGCAAGAGCAATCCCTTCAAAATCAAGAAAAGTTCCTCATCTCCAAATTGGAAGAGCTAAATGCATTAGAAGAAAGGTATGAAAAATTGTCAATTGAGCATGCTTTAGCTACTAACTCTCTCTCTAATGTGGAAAGGCTAGAGAAGGAAAACTACAAGCTCAAAGCAAGATTGAGTGATCTCTCATTTGAGCACAAGTTTCTACAAGAGGACTTCTCCCATCTCAAGTGCTCACAAGAGAAGATAGTAGAATCAAATGCCATGCTTGAGATAGCACATGAGGTTGTGATTTCTATGGTAAAATCTTCTCAACCTCACACAACTACACTCACTAGTGCACCATCTCAATTAAATATTATTTGTGCTAATGAGTGTGCCTCTCAAGCAAGCCAATCTTCGATTGAGCAAATTCTTAAAGAAAATGCTAGGCTCATCGAAGAAGTGAGAAGTCTAAAGAAGGATGCGATTAGATTGAAGGATGAGGAGAAAGCACAACCTTCTCAAGATAACCGTGATTACGTGGTGAAGAAGCTTGAGAAGGGTTCAAACCGTGCTTCCTCCAAAGTCCAACAAAATAATCTCATCCTATCCAAAGAGAAAGCAACCAAGAGCAAGAAAGGCAAGAAAAGGCTTTGCTATGGTTGCAGGACATATGGTCATGAGAGTGCCATGTGTCCACACAAGACATGGGCCGACAAATGTGAAGCGGACGAAAAGAGGGCAGCCACCAAGGTGGCAAATCAAGTGAAGAATGATGGTGTGAAGTGTCACACTTCATGTCATTCAAGCCAGAAATGCACCATAGCCCAAGATTCAAGAAAGAGGGCTTTAGTAGCAACAAGAAAGTGCTATGGGTGCAATCAAGAAGGCCACTTTGTGAACCAATGCCCAAACAAGCAAGACAAGCAAAAAGCAAACAATGGGCGTATTTTCTATGCTTGTAGGAGAAAGGGGCATCTAAGCTATGATTGCCCAAATGGTATGCATCCTAAGCCGAACACTTTTGCAAATGATAATGTGCTTAGGAAGGCCACAAAGGGACTTAGCACTAGTGAGGTGATGTGTTCACCACATACTAGCACTAATGCCATTTGGGTGCCTAGGCACTTGTTGACTAACATTGGAGGACCCAACAAGAGTTGGGTACCAAGATGTGCTTAGGATGTTGATGTAGGTACCCATGGTGAGTTGGAGGCCTTCGGGGTGGTTGAGCAAGCCAATTTGGAAATCCTAACTCAACCTATCAACCTATGTTCATCATAATTGCTTATATAGTTGACCCGTTGGTAATCTATATTTGCCTTATCTATTACATCATCTTCACCATGACCTAGTGTACCTAAACTTGGTAGGATAGCCATCATTTCACTATTCATGCTTACTATTTCATAACTTGTTTAATATGTGAAAAGTTGGAAATGGCAAAATGACTTCAACTCATTCTCTGTCGGAAGTGCTGTCGGAACTTCCGACCTGGCACCAGCACCGCTGACAGAGAATATCTCTGCAGTGTCAAACCATACCGGACGTGTCCGGTATGCCTACCGGACGTGTCCGGTATGACATTGAGCTGCCTATCTTGCCTACAAGAGATTTGAGTCTAATTCTATTCTTGTTATGTTTCCCATGTTAGCTCAGATCTCACATGTTGTTGTTTCTCAGTAATTTGTGCATAGACTTTAACATCTTTTCATATATGGGAAATTACTTAGTGTTGGCCAAAAGCTGAAATTTGACTCTCACATTCTTAATGGAATGAAAGTGCTTGGAAAGGAATTCAAATACTTGAAGCACTAATTGAGGGGGAGCTCAATTTCAACTTTGTGCCTTTTATGGACTAATGAGGTTTATCTAGTATATGTTGTAGTTCATCATGATTGAATTAATCTCTTAGTGAGGACATGGCTATTTGATAAGAAAGGTCAACAAATTCATCACCATGTCATGATTATGCTTAGTGGAATTCATGGGCTCAAGGCAAAGGTATGTTTTTGATTATATGCATTGAAAGTGCATTCTAGGCCCTATAATATGCTAGTGTGTGCATTTGTGTGTAATAGGATAGATCTTTTCAAAACCCCTTACTAGCATGCATAGGAAGTGTGAATTTACAAATCTTTGATCCTCTTTGGTCTTTGTGACCTAGTCATGTCATAGTGTGATTATTGTTCCCCTTGGTTGATTGTTTGGCTAATCACATATGACATGATTCTCTCAAGTTCATAAGCCACCACATCTCTCTTTGTTCAAATCTCCTATATGATCTATTTTGGAAAAGAGAATAAAATTTGAGAATATTGGATTGAGCATGCCTAAAATTGCTTGGATCAAAGGTCTGCACTTATTTTGGATTTAGAAAAGTCAGAGGAAGAGATAGAAAGAAACAATATGGTTTCTGGTCGAAATGGATAGAGTCAGCACATACCATACCGGACGTGTCCGGTATGCACGTGACTTAAAGGGTTAGCCAGACCAGTAAAGAGTTATTCCCTCTCTCTTTCTTCCTCTTTCCTTCAAACAACCAAAACCAACCCTAACACCTCATTTGGAGCCCCTTTGATTCGACCGTGGAAGAGTGAAGGAGGAGAAGGGATTGGATAGGCCTTGCATCAAGATTGAAGCCCCCAAGTTTTGGAGTTTAGAATCTCATCCTCTTCTCCATCCCCAAGGTATTCAAATCCCGGACCTCGTCCAATCTATTGGATTCAAGTTCATCTGATGATTCCTTCGGTCAATATGCTGCATTGGATGCCTAGAAGTAGTGCTCAAAGTTTGGATTGAGTCGGAGTTGGTTTGGATTCAAACCCTAGAAAGGGCTGCCTCCTGCGCACATACCGGACGTGCCCGGTATTCATACGTATGGCCAGGCAGTGCAGGCTTTGCCTGCAGTTTGATTGCAATCCAACTAAATATTATATCTTGTGATACTATTATTTGTCTATGATGTATTTGCAAACCTTTGTCATATGTTGGACTAGGTGACAGCAAATCTTCGGACAAATGATTGTGTTATAAGTGATATAATAAAATGAGATATACTTTGAGTCCTGGTTCTTAATATTGTTCTTGGATATCTTTATGGATTCAGGGCAGCAGCTATGAGTGAGCACATAGAGCCGAGGAGCAAGGGCAGGCATGACCCTCGCCATGAGAGGCAGAAGAAGGCTAGGCACGAGACAGGGACCAACTCAGCTGGACACAGGCCAGTGAGGGCAGCAGCTCAGGGAGGCTCTGACTCTTCTCCTGACAGTGATCCGCAGGAGTGCAGGTTCAGGAAGAGGAAGAGCACTGACAGATATATGTAACACTCTGGTGTTAAGCAGACTAAAACTGACATGTTATCATAAGCACTGGCATTTCATTTGAGTTGATAACCTAATTATGCATTCACTAAAAACAAGTTTAAGTCATCATGCTTGTGCTTAGTTGATAAGGGGTGTTTAAGTTGAAACCCTAGTTTATGTTTTCTTTGTGGTGTTTAATGCTTTTATGCTATATAAGGGTATTATGGTAATTTCTAATATAGTAATAGAATCTTTACCAAATTTTGGTATTATGTCTCAAAGGTGTATTTGGAACATGTTTCAAGTCACCATTGAGGTATAATTCAAATTGGGTTGAAATTCAATTAAATAGTTTAATTAATTTAAAAACCCTATTTTATCCCCTTTCTTTTTAATCAAAATCTAAAAATAATTTGAGTATGTTTCAAAAAGCAAAGTTGCTCCATTTTTGATAAGGACCAACTTTGATGTATAAAGTTTTTCAAGTTCTTATGCAAAATCAAAAGTAATGGTGAAAATACCCTTTTGCCCTAATTGTCCCCTTTTGATTTGCAAACCCTAATTCAAAATCTGAGCATATTCTGCATATGTTGCAAAAATAAAAGATGTTCAGTATTGAATTCTGAACATTTGATATTTTAACATATTTTCAACTTATATTCAAAAATCTGATGTAATTTCAAATTTTCCGAAAGGGTATAAAGGAGAAGGGGGGGATAAGCTTGTTTCCCTGTTCATGGCGGTGAGAGGCCGATCTTTGATCGGTACTGCCAGCGCAAAGGCCATCGATCTTTCTCGTTTGAACTCGCAACCGTGTTCGTGGCAAAGTGAATCAGCTGCTGGCGCTCTCCCTCGCGTCGTGGCGCCTTCTCTGGACCTCGCCGTCGCCGTTTCGCCACCAGGGCACCGACGGACTCCACCTTAACCCAATCCCAAATTCACCGCGAACTGAGCATCCTCATCCAAATTGACCGCGTTTATAAACTCCTTACCTCCTTGCGCATCTCCAGAGCCCATCCCTTCCACCTCTACTGCCTCAGAGATCTCGAGCTCGCCGTTTTTGTTCCCGCCGGGCGAAATCGCCGCCGAGCTCGACCTCACCGTGGTCAGCCCAACCTGGCACTCCTCTACTCTCTCTGTCTCCTGTTTTCGTTTCACCTTGACTCCAGAGTGCTCATCGGCTCGATGGTTCTTTGTTTGGTGCTCAGGTCTCGCCGGAACATCGCTTGCCTCGCCGGAGTTCGCCGCCGCGAGCCACTGCTCCGTGGACCTTGCCTTCCCGTTCCTCCTCCGCTCGAACCAACTACGTGGCCAGCATCAGGGTGAGCTACTGGAGCTTCCTAGCCCCTCCGTTCTTCTGTTGCTAGCCTAGGTTCGCCGGAACAGCTCCGCCGCGGTTCGGACCGCCGCCGTGCGTGGCCAGACCTCACCGGAGCAGTAGCGTTTAGGGATAGAGGCTCTATCGGCCGCGGGTGACTCGCCGGTGCTTGTGCTCGCGTCTGTTAGGTCTCTACTGGCCGGAGTTGGCCGGCGTAAGGCTCGCCGGCGCTCGGTGCGCCGCCGTCCGTTTGGGCCATGGTCGGGGACCTCCCGGTTGCGAAGACGATAAGTATCAGGGTGTTGGTTGCAAAGTCCGTGACTCATTTAAATAGTGTCTTGGACTGCGGGTTAGTTTCGTTTAAGCCGAAGGGCTTTTCTGCATAAGCGTCAGAGCGCGCGGGCGGGAGCCAGGCCGGGCCGTTTTCGCGTTCGTCGGGCCGCGCTGGAATGGGTCGAAAGCCCAGTTTGGGCTAGTTTTGCGTTTTTCTTTTTATGGCTTTATGCACAGTAGCTAATTTTGTTATTTTTGCTATAATTTTTCTATAGCTCTATTAATTATGGAATTTGACATGTAAGATGATAGCTTGTCTGTGCTAATATAAAAATTATAAAACTTGTGTTTTGAGTACTTTTACTTTGACAATTAAATCTGCACTTTAATTAATAAATGCAACTTTGATGAATTATGTGATTTTCTGTGTTTCTCCAAAAATCATGAAATTTGACATGTGAGTTTATGTCATTGATATCTACCTTCATGATTAATTTTAGCTCTATTTGAATAAGTATGATTTGTGTATAAATAAAGGGCTAATTAAAATGATTTATAAAATAAGAAGAAATTGTTAATTCCTTTTAGAATTGTGTGACTTTTGGAATTGTTTGACAACCAGTGGAAAACTAGCAAGATTTGCTCCCTGGTTATGGATTTCTTTATGTTAATGACTTTTTGTTGCTTGATAGTTACCTAATCTTGCTTAATATAGATAATAAAATTTGCTTAGTAATAATATATAGTTTAATAGCTAATTTGGTTTTGTTGATTTGCAACTTTATCGTGATGAAAAATTGTACGAATAAATGTCTACAGCTTAGAAAATTTCCATCTTTACCATGATCATGTCATAAGCATCTCATTGATCATGCATATGCACTTCTACGTGTAGATCTCGTTTAGGAAGGACCTGATCCTCAGTGGGTTTCTCCTGAGTGTGTGGATCCTTCTGCTTTTTCAGAATCTCCGGACTTCGCTGATCACCAAGGCAAGCCCTGGACATTAAACCTATCCTTGTATTTTATAAAGTTATTGATATCACTTGAGTTAATATGATGCATTAAGTGAATAGGAGTTGAGTGAACCCTATTTGATGCATTATCAGCCTTGATGATTCCAACACTTAACCTTGATACCCGTTTTATGAAAATGCTTAGTATGCTTAGTCATGCTTACTTACTTCATTATAGTAGGTGCTTTTAAAAATGGTTGTTATGTTATGGAAAGAATGAATCTTGAGACAACATGATAATGATAGTAACTTACATCAAGAATGGAGTCTTGTTGTAGTGTTACTCAACCTAGGACCTTATCGTTGTTGGCCTGCTGTGATTGAGACCTTTGAGTACAGCCCACATGCGGTGGTAAGCCTCGTCTATAGCTATTCCGATACTGAGAACGGCCAACCGCGTACTGGGAGTGGAGAGATGGCGGGAGTAGCGTGTACCCTCGGGGCTATGAGATAGTCGGGTTCGAGGTGTATTGTACTCTCGGGTGACGCTGGACCCGTTCTTGTATGGGAGGATCTATAGATAGGGTTGACGTATGCAAGATTAAGTTCTACATATGTCGTGTGGTACTGAATCCCCAGCTGGGTTTAAACGATTCGAATCGCCGTGTTTCCTCGGATATGGAGCCTCAATCCACTGACCCGCACCGTAGTAATGAATGGGATCCTTATGAAATGAGAACGAAAGATGTGGTATGCTTATGAAAGTTTGAGAATCTTTGGATAGTTATAAAGTTTAATCTTGAGTTAAAACTTGAAACTAGGTTTTACTATTAGTAAGCTTTTATGCAACAGAAATGTTTTGATCTTGCTAAAGCCTTACCTTGAATCCCTATAGCCTTCATACCTGAGTCTTCTCCTCTTTTCTAGACGGTTAAGTCTTGTTGAGTACTTTTGTACTCAAGGTTTGTTAACCTTTGTTACAGGTGAGTTCATTGATCATCCTTTTGGTGGTCAATGTTTCTTCACTCTTGTGGAGGAGAGTGATAATGACTCTGATGTTTGACCTTGGGCAAGTAACAAAAATTTGTGTGGTAGATGTAATAAGAAGTTCCGACACTTTTATGTATCAAGTACTTCTGGATTGTAAACTTTTAAACCTAAGTTTCGATCTATATTATATACTCTTTCCGCTTTACTCTGATTTATCTTATCTATAAAACTGTTGTAATACTGTGATGCTTGATGAGGGAAATCCTGAAAAGAATGTAACGTGGATGATTCGGGTTTTCCGAGGACACCCGACAGATCTCCTGAGTCATTTGGAACTCGTGCACGCTGATCAGAAGTCTTTAGGACAATGATGGGTGCATGTGGGCCACTTAATTCAGGAGGTTCTGCCACAATATAGTGAGGAGAAGGAGATTGAGGAAGAAGAAGATGATGAGGAGGAGGAGGAAGAGGCAGCGGATCCTCTTTATCAGCAGAGTTTCCAGGGTGGTCAACATATGAACTATGGGATGCTAGAGATTCATGCCCCTCATGTCCCTCAGTACATTGCTAGAGTTAACTACAAGGGAAAGGGGAAGACCAGACTTGCTAGAGATCAGAGGAGGATCGATCCCAGAGGTTTGCCCAAGATTCAGTATGACTACAGGTTTCACACACAGTTTCACGCAGATTTCTACACCAGTGTGATCCTATCCAGGAACCCAGTGATTGCCAGGTCTGAGTGGGTGGATTGGGTAGCTTTCAGAGAGCTTGAGAAGGACTCCATCAACCATGCTATTGCCATTTGTCAGCGTGTGGGGGCGTACCAGATTATGGAGTTTCAGCATGACTGGAACTCAGAGGCCATTGCACAGTTCTACGCCACTTTGTATGTTGAGGAGGATACAAAGCGCATGCATTGGATGCTTGAGGGAACTTGGTATAGTGTGGACTACAGTGCGTTTGCTGCCTACCTTGGTTTTTCAGAGGAGGATCTTTAGAGAGATCAAATTCACTCAGAGATTGCTCTGCCACCAGAGCAGATGAGATTCATGTATCCAGCAGGTGGTCCAGGAGTGGTTGGGAAGGTTCTAGGTCTCCATCCTACCTACAGGTATCTTGAGAGGATATTCAGGAGGACTATTGACTATAAGGGTGGAGACAAAGGGACAATTGCAGATTATTCGAAGAACCCTTCTCCAGAGGATGGCTCCAGGTGCTAGACCCTTCAGTGTCTTTGACTTTTATATGGAGCGAGATCAGGAGTGTTGGTGAGAGGCCCCTCAAGGGCTGTGGCTTTGCTCCTTACATCATGTATATGATTGAGCAGGTGACAGGGCAGACTTTTGAGTATGACAGTCGTCACAGGGTGTTGAGGTTAGCTATGGATTTACCAGAGACACACACCCCGCCACCAGGTCCAGGAGGAGCAGCAGCAGCAGCAGAGGACGCACCTGCAGCAGGTGCAGGAGGACCAGCTTCATCTCCGCCACGTGCACCTTCACGTTCAGCTTCATGTTGTGGCAGCCCTCCCTCTCCGATCAAGAAGTTTTTCAGTGCTATCTTTGGTATGTGCAAGGACATCAATGTAGTCAAGAGAAAGCAGCATCACGAGAGGAGGGCCAGGAAAGAGGACTCGAGGACGATGAAGATGCTGCATGAGCACTTTCAGTTTCAGCCACCCAGGTCTCCTCCGTCTGAGGACACTGACGAGGAGTCTGAGTCGTTTGAGGAGCAGCAGGCTAGGTACCAGAGGGAGTACCAGGAGCACTTGGGTCGTTACTCGCAGCAGTAGGAGCCGCAGCAGGAGGCACAACAGCAAGCACCCCACAGTTCTTCACAGCAGAGACAACTTCTTGGTGGACAGTCCAGTCAGGGTGCAGCTCATCCTAGTGCAGCAGAGGAGTCAGCTGCGTTCTGGTGGGAGGACATCTTTCGGTACGGGCACCAGCAGGGTTCCTACGGTCAGGACCCCCACTTTCAGAGCGGTCTGGGTGACCCTGGTCAGGGTGGTTCCCGTCCCTCAGGTGCTCCACGGTCAGACGACGAGGGTGATGGTGACGGCGGCGACGAGTGAGCTTCAGTGTCAGATACAGCTTTACAGCCCCTTTGTGATATGTTTGTTCTTCTTATCAGACCTTTTGTGGTGATGGATGACAAAGGGGGAGAGATTGTGATGATTAAAGCTTCAGAGATGCTTCATATGTTCTATTCTTGTATCTGGAGATATGTACTGCAGCTGTGTTTGAGTTGAGTTATGATTGAGCTCCATTGACGTATCTTTTATATATCAGACTAGTTCATGTATCACATATGTCAGATCAGTTATGTATTTGTCTCAGTTTGATGTGATGTCGATTCGAGTTGTATCGAGAGATGAGACTTTGTGAGACATTATCTCTATTTCCATATATATCTTAGTGGCTTATGGATTTGGGAAACTACTGTGATGACTGCTATGTGTGTGTTTTTACTTATGCATTTAATTTCATATTATTCATGTTTGTTGATTAGTATATCACTGGATGGTGTATTGCCTTTATTTCATTATTATGTGATATGCCATGTCATATGCACCTCATTTGATTTATTTATTCTTGCACTCATCGGATGCAATGATTTAGGGGGAGTTTCCAACTCCACTTGGTATGTGCAGATTGACCTTTTGAGGTCCCTATGAATTCCATTCATATTGCACATATCAAGGGGGAGCTCTCCATAAATCATTGAACCCAATAAGCTTAAATGTTTTATCCTTTTGTAAGCTTTAATCAAGGTTGTCATCAATCACCAAAAAGGGGGAGATTGAAAGTGCATGTTGCACTTAAATATGATTTTGGATGACTTGATGACAATGTTGATTAAAGGTCTAATATGTTTGCTAAGTGTGACACAGGAATAAGCTTATCTCACAATGTATTTGAAATGAAATGCAAAGCCAAAATGATGGATTGTTGTATGATTTTCATGTCACAAGCACAAGACAACAATAAGAATGTTATCGATGAAAAGGCTACTCTATTGTGGGATAATCATGGTTCATATGTGTGCTAACAAAGGATTCAAAGCAAAGTGTGATTGAATGGCTTGAGTTGGTAAAGATAGCAAGGAAAGAGTCTTCGAGGTACTAAGCAAGGGTGAAGGGCAAGCGACGGCTTGGCGACTGAAGAACCTAGCTAGGGTGAAGAAGAAAGTACTTGCATTTAGTCGAAGGATCAATCATGCTTGAAGATTACATTAAGTGGAGAATCAACATTCCTAGCAACAATATTGATTAAAGTGACTTGACACATTTGGGATTTCATCTTATCACTTGTATGGAGTCAAGTCACATGCTCAAGATGGCTATGCTCAAGGGATATCTACTCTTTATCATGACAAGCATTCCTCTAAATAAAGGAGATGAAGAGAAGCGGCTTCGGATCGATGGAAATCAACTCAAGAGGTTTAAAACTTGTTTTTCAATTTGTCTTGAGTGATTAGGAAAGTCGTACTATTAAGAGGGATACAACATAGAGTAGATGATTCTTCATAAGTGCTCAAGTATAAAATAAAATCAAAAGAGAGACACAAAATCACTTCACGAACACTTAGAGAGGTTGCTGTCAACTTCCAGCGTCGGAAGTTTCGACCTTAAAGTCGGAAGTTCCGACACTGGGATTTTCAGCAAGTCTGTCCTCCCAATGTTGGAAGTTCCGACCCGTGTTCCGACACTCCCAGCGTCGGAAGTTCCGACCCGAGTTCCGACACTCCCAGCGTTGGAAGTTCCGACCCGAGTTCCGACACTGCCAGCGTCAGAAATTCCGACATGAGTTCCGACAGTGGGATCTCGACCTGCTCAGCCTCCCTGCCGCAAGCTCGTTGGAAGTTCCGGTTATCTCCCGGAAGTTCCAACGTGTCGGAAGTTCTGGCCTGACTTCCGACACTGACTGAAAAGTAGCCGTTATACCTCTATGAACAGTGTTTCTAGTGAACGTCGGAAGTTCCGAGATCTAGACCGGAAGTTCCGACCTTCAAGTTTTCAGACCAACGGCTAGAAAATGGCTAGTTTCGTGGGTGGGGCTATAAATACCCCCAAGCCTCCCCATTTGGAGGCTGCTGATTCTGCTGACTTCCCACCCCATTCTAGAGCTTCCAAAACACTTTCCAACCCTCTCTTAGTGAGTGATTGACCTCGAATTGCCAAATCCATTTGTGGGTTGAAAGAGATTCAAATTAGAGAGCAAGCCACTACTTGAGCACTTGTGCAAATCGTTGATCTTGTTGTGCGCATTCGTTACTCTTGGACTCTATGGTCCTAGATGGCTAGGCGTCGCCGTTGAGCACCCAAGAGCTTTTTGGAGTGCCTCGGAAAGTTTGTGAAGGTTCGATCTCTCCTCAAAAGAGATCATCTAGTGGAAGGAGCATTGCGGGTGAAATAGACCGCGGCTAGAGTGACCTGTGGTGTCCTCTAGAGCCCACCTTTGTGGTAGCTCGCAGCCGGCTCAACGGAGAGTAGGACCCGAGGGGGTACCGAACTTCGGTAAAACAAATATCATGTCTCCTCTTGTTATTACATTCGATATTTGTGTGGCTCGACCTTTCTCTGCAGGTTCTGTGTGTTGTGCATATATATAGATTGTATCTCTGCAGGGTGTGACAAAGTTGAGAAGAAACCAGAGTCGATTTGGAGCCCGAGCTGAATTCGCAAATATCGGACGTGTCCGGTATTGCTACCGGACGTGTCCGGTATTGCATTTGGGTTCAGCTAGTCAGGGCTTACCGGACGTGTCCGGTATTACCTTCCTGCACAAAATCAGTTGTATATTGTTCTAACCATTTGTGGTGCAGGGAATTGACTCTATATTCTTTGTATATCTTTCATATACTGTGTGTTTGTCTCTTGTGGGGTTGATTTACTCCGATTGAGAGCTTCCAAGAAATTGGAAGCTCATATACTAATCGCTTCCGCATCTAAGGTGTTAATTTTTCAGAAACGCCTATTCATCCCCCCTCTAGGCGGCATCTTAGGTCCGTTCGGTCCTTTCAGGTAGAGGTCATCAAACAAATTCTCAAATACCTCTAACTATAATGCCGAGGGTTTCATCCACACGTACGGGCACTTCACCACATGCCTCTACGATCTGCACCTCTCCTCTTCCTGAGAGTTTTCTGACAGCGCTAAGTATTTCCTAGCTGCAATGTTATTGGCCAGTTCTATTTCTTGGCTGCCATGAATATGGTGTCATACTTTATCCCCTTTCTTCTCCTCTACATCAAACAAGGTGTCTGGTTTGAATGTATAAATTAGAAGTGTTAGAATATTTTTTTTAATCTAAAAATCTTGCTTGATTCCATGAAGAAAGATGTGAAAAGGCCATGAAAGTAATTTTCTGCATGGATTTTTTTTTCTTGGTTGCTGTTCAAAGTTCAGATTTATTGTTCAGACTGATGGCACCATATTTTATGTAACCATTTTGGCCATTGCATTGCACTTGCCACATACATGGTGGGCAATATTGTTCAGCCATGGAAATATAAGTTTTTCAGTTCGGGTCATTCCAACTTGGTTGTTTTCTATAAAAAGATTGGATCTGAAGTTTTTTTAATGACTGATTGTTTCTCCAGCTTCTAATGGATGATGCCACCTCTGTATTAGAGATGGGGGCGAAGGAGATGGGGGCTCGCCCGTCGTGGTGCTGCGGCGGTGACGGGGGTGCTGTGGTGGCGACGGGGTCGAGCGGGTCAACGGCGATGTGGGAGGCGGCATGGGTAGGGATCTCGGTCGTCGTGCTGGGCGCGGGCGAAGCGGCCCGAGCGGCGCGGCGGCCGGGCGCGGGCGGAGCAGCCCGAGCGGCGCACCGAGCGGCCGGGAGAGCGCCGGGGCGGCTGGGCGCGGTCAGCCGACGGGAGCGGGTGCAGGGCGGTTGCAATGGGAGCCAGGGGAGAAGCGTGTGCGGAGTTCGTGATGGGAGCCGGGGAAAAAGAAGAGCGGGGCGATTATGATATCACCCGGGTTTTTTTAGCTATAAGATGAGCAGTACATAAAAATGGTGACCTATATAGTTTCAAGAGAATTGCATAGCTTATCAAGAGCAACACACTGCTATAATTCTAGCCTGTAGACAATAAAGCTTAAATAGGCAATGAAACAAAGGTTAATTTCCAGGTCTAACAGACTACTACATAGAATGGCATTATTAACAAATAATGGATTCTTTTTTCTGTATCCAAACATCACAGTCTAGCAGTTACTTACATCTATGAAGCCTTCCAAATTCCCCTTTTGTCATCAAATCATGTCGTATATTCAACTTTCTGTCACTGGATATCCATTGAACAAGCTTGATCCAAATCTTGTTTGCCACCCAAAATGTATCAGTCTTATAATCATTGCTCATGCACAACAAAAGCAAGCACGAAGGCATGAAAGGTAAAAGTAGCACTCTTGGCTAACATTACACGTCTATCAAGAACTCAGGTTATGGACACAACATGAAGAAAGCATGGTATTAACTAAATTTCTAAAGCGATAACAACTCATAGAAAAAGTAGAGATGCAGTACCCGTGTTGACTGGTTCTTTATTTACAGCATTATGGGATTGGAATCACACTCCAAGCATATGTACCACCACTAAACTGGAGGCATTTGAGTATACAAGCGAAGAGGGAAAATCTACAAGAATCTCACTTCTGAGCATCAGGTGATCGATGAGCAGGAAGTATTCTAATGAAATTCAAGGACCGAAATATAATGCAGGGAAACACACATGCCTCCAATGCTCACCTCCATCTTAGATGGTAGTTTCCGTCGCTACCATCCCTCTGTATGTCCTCTGCTGGTGCTGTTTCATTGATTCCTATACATCAGAAACAAAACACATCAATCACCAAACTGAACCACAACATCAACATCGGCTATAAAATCGCATAAAAAACGTGAGAAATCTTTTTGATTGATGACTGAAACTTGATTCAGCGAAACTGATATATTTGAATGAAAAAACCAAATCAAAAGAGATAAATGAAATTTTGATTGTGGCCCCTTCCCATTCAAGGGCGTAGCTGCGGCAACTCATCTTCCACCCTAGCTTGGCTAAGAGGCAACCTGTTCCCCCACCTATTCTTGGACCAGCCTATGTGACATGAAAAACATTAATACTACTGCATAAAGCGCGTGAACATGAATGTAATGCAACTTGAACGGAGAAAAACAGAATTCAAACAAATAAACATTGTCTAATTTACCAGTGGCAAAACTGTAAATAAGTCATCTTCTTCCTTGGAGGATATTTGTACTAAACATGGCTCTGCCTTTGCCGATTGAGGTTTCGGTCGCAGAGGATGGAGGAGTCTTGCTCTGCTGGTCAGCCGGTGCCACGATGTCGTGCTATGCCACCACCACAGCAGCCGATGGCGGATCGCTAGGGCCCGCGCAGGGCACAGCCCGAGCGGCCGGCGCTGCTGCCTCTACTGATGGGCGCGCAGTAGGGCGCAGCAACCCCTGCATTGTGTCCTCCACCTACGACGCGTTCTCCACGACTCCTCACGGAGCAGCGACGCCTCCGTCTGCTCCAGCTCCTCCACCCAGCTCATCTAGTGCCTGCTACTTCATAGAGGACACCACCACAGATCTGGGAGAGGGAGAAACAATGAGGGAGAGGGACATGGACAGGGGGAGGAGGAGAGGGAGGAGCTCAGCTTGGCCTGAGGTTTGGCATCGTGACCAGCAGATCTCGGTCGCATCGTTCGTGCGGAGGCTAGGGAACCAGTCGCAGCCGACGTCTTCACTGTCGATGGCGGGGCGGGCGCCCGAGGAGGAGGCCGGGTGCCGAGGCGCGGCCGCAGCGGGAGGAGGTGGGCAGAGCAGTCATGGGCCGTGAGGTAGTGGAGAGTGGTGCGTTTGCGGGAAGGAGTTGGGGGCGGGACGCAGCGAGGTGGTGGTGTAGCTGCCAGGCGAGAGACGACAGCGAGATGGGGGCGTCGTCCGGGCGGATACGAAGATGCGCGTCGCAAGACGAGGAGCCGGGCGGTCCGATTTGTTTTACGGTGACGATAACATCCGGGTCTTTTTAGCTGTAAAGATACACACGTCTAATTTGGACATTCGTGCGTCTCTGTAGCTGTCAGCTACGTGAAAATGTTTCTGCTACACCGGTGCTAGCCACTATATATCTGAGTACTCCTACGTTTATTTATTAAGATCTTTTTACATGGTTGGAAAAAGTACCTTGGTACCGCTAGATGCTTTTATTTTTCTTCTTCTATTTTTAGCTAACTAATTGAGAAACATTATTTATTAAATATAATTTGTCTTATTGAGGGTATTTACGTAACTGAGGTTATGCCCTTCGCGTAACCC
Organism: Coix lacryma-jobi var. lacryma-jobi; assembly: GCA_009763385.1. Lineage (NCBI taxonomy): Eukaryota > Viridiplantae > Streptophyta > Magnoliopsida > Poales > Poaceae > Coix > Coix lacryma-jobi. The sequence goes on from CM019824.1 coordinate 165,070,095, forward strand.
TCTCACAGTCTCACCTGACCCCTCTGCGACATCGTTAAGCCCTGAAGCTTGATCAATGGTTGTGAAAGAAAACCAGTCTTCAGCATCTTTGATTTGATCTCCTGACCCTGACACAACTGGTGTAACCGGGAAAGCCGTCAATGTGCTGCTCATCGTTGTGGGCGCTAACCGCCAAGGCCGCCGGCGTCTTCGCGTACGCTGCCATTGCGTGGTGGTCCGTGATATGGGCGGCTGTGCTAGCCGACGTTGGCACGTGCCTCCTCCTCGTGTTGCACAGCATGATACTGCTACGGGAGCCAGCTACGGGCAGGAGGGGTGGAGGCCTGACGTGCCATGTGATTGGCGAGATCGCTGGGGATGAGGTCACCATGTTAGGTCATCCGCAATGGTTGTCAAATGGCTAGCTAGGAGGAATTCTATTGGCTCTCAATAACACTTTACAAATCGAGCTAGCGAGATGACGTATAAAAATAATAAAAAAGTAGCACTCTTATTGGCTATCGAGGTGAGAGATCAAATAGCTAACGACTTCTCAATAGCTAGCTATTTGATCTCTCTCCTCAATAGCCAATAAGAGTGCTACTTTTGTAAGTTGTCTCATCAAAATAGTAGTTATTTATATGTCTCATCTAGCTAGCTATTTGTAAGTTGTCATTAAGAACCAATAACATTCTTTCTAGAGATCAAATAGCTAGTGATTTGAACACCATTGCGGACGCCCTACCGATGGAGCGGTAAGACCAATCTCAATGGTGAGTTTCATTTTGTTGTTTCCAAAACTGCCATGTAATATGAAATAAAATGAAACTTGAATAAAACTCTCCATTGAGAGTAAGAGTTTCATTTTAAGTTTCATAGGCATTAAATTTCATGACTCATAGAGAGTTGGTATTCGTGCCAAGAGAGTTTCATCTAGATGAAACTCATTTCTTCTCTCACTTCTTAAATACACCGTCATGTCATCAACAATGCCTATGTGGCAACCTATTTAATGCAAATGAAACTTTCATTGAGATTGGTCTAAGTAGACTGCCATAGTGCCATTGTTGTCAAAGCCAAGAGAGCCATTCGAGCAGGAGCATGGAGCAGTGGTGATCAACATACCGACACTGTCCACTGACGCTAAGCATCCCCGAGCGACAGTGAAAGGCTACGCAATCGGGTGTTACAGCGCGCCATGAGGATGTTGTGGCGGCAAAGGCAACGGGGACAGCCATGTGAGCACAAGGATAAGCTATGGTACCTCCAAAGAATTGTGGACCGTTGATCTGGATGTCTTTTATCACATATTACTTTATAGGAGGTAATACCACAATTATATATTTAATTATTTTAAATTTGGAAGGAAATGAAATGTCAAAATATGTTGTCTATTTATTTTTGGAAAGTTTGGCACTGATTTATCTTTAACGTGATGGAGAGTCAGCAATGATTGTTTTAATGTGACAGGGGTGTGTATAGTACATGTCATTTTTTGAACGTGATATGTGTGTGTGTTTTTAGAACGTGATATATATAAACGTGTGTACAACTACTAGTATTTGTTTTTTCCTTACATGACACTTAAGGTGTAACCCTTTTTAAAAGATCCTCTCAATTATAACATAGTTTTAATTGTGTTAGCATAATTTATACACTCCACTATGTAACATGTTTAGCATGTAACATATTTCAGATCGTAAAAATTTGTGGCTAAATAATTAACCTATTCATTTGGGGATTTACTGATCATTGCTGATCGATGAGTTTGCATGTTCGGAAGGCTTTGCATGCAAAGCAACAAACAAGGAAGGGGCATGCGCCACTGATCTGTCTCCCATGATTTGAGGATTTAAGATTCTTTTTTTTCTTTTCTAGATTAATTAATTAGTTGATTAATTCAAAAATATAAAAAAAATCAATGGCTCAGATTTGTTTAAAGTATTACTGTAAGTGCAATCAAGCCCTAATTGTGGGTTTTGGTGATAATGACCACACGATTGGAGGACTAATAAGATTTATGAAGATGACAAGCAGGTTATTGATGAGAAAGGATGGTGTATATGCGTTGGTGGACCCCTCATATGTTATTTCATCGGTTCCGGACTCAAAGTGCCGTAACGAGCTTTTTCATTTGAATTTGAGTTATAGGAATATCGTACTATCAAGGGGGAATGCAAATACATTGCTATGGCTGAATGATATATGCTCAAGCCAACCCAAGCCATCCCTATTTCTAACCAAAGACAGCTGCACACAATTCTGATTCAACTCTGTCTGTTTGGTAGGCGCGGCAGTGCCGGGCCGCGGCACTGCCGGGCTTTGGCCGGCACTGTCGCGACTTGTTGTAACCGTTGGAAGGCAGGGGGTATTTACTTCACTCCTCTGCCACCCCAACGGCCACCCACGACCATAACTCTTCTCCTACCTCCAGACAAGGCTTCTTCTCCCCATTGAAGGCTCCCAAGCTCTCTCTCACCCCATCTTTGATTCCCATTGATTCCAAGTGAGTTAGAGCATCAAACCTTCACCAAAGAGAAGCCCTAGCTGAGATCTACTCCCTAGAGCACTTGATTTGAGCCATAGCTGGTGGATTTGCTTCTATTACTCTTGGGTTCTTGGAACCCTAGCCGGCTAGGTGTCGCCCTTGAGCTTGCCAACTTGTGTGGCGGCCTTGGGAGGTTTGTAATCACTTGTGCAGCTAGTATTATTACCCATCACCTCAAGGATTTGGTTCCTTAACTTGAGAGCGAGGTAGAGTTGCAAAGCTCATGACCTAAGTGGTCAACCTCAACAACGTGGAGGTAGGCAAGCCTTGGTGGCGAGCTGAACCACGGGATAAATCACTTGTCTCTTGTGCTTAATTACTTTCATTCTTCATACTTGTGAGCTTGTGATAGATTCTAGGGTTTGGCCCGATCTACTTCATACTACATATTTGGCTTGTTTGAGTTGGTTCTACTGGTTCAGGAAACCTAGTGCTACATTTCCATTCATATAGATTTGGTTTGTTGTGGCTGGATTTCGAATTGCAGGCTTAGACCAGTTGTCTGCGCGGCAGTACCAGGCTGAGGCCGGCAGTGTCGGGGGGCGGCAGTGTCGGGCTCAGGGCGGTAGTGTCGGGCGTCGCTAATTGAGTTTTGAGCTGTGATTTTTGACAGGCCTATTCACCCCCCCTCTAGGCCACATAGGTCCTTACAAGTGGTATCAGAGCCTGGTCTCTCAGCAGCACTACACCGTGCAAGAGAATGGCCACCGACGGAGGAACGGGTAACGCTAGTGTTGTGCAACCTAATCCATTTGATGTGGATGTGCACACCACTAGCAGCAGCGAAAGCGTCTCCACGGCAAGTGGAAGGACACTTCCTCAATTGGATGTGTCGACCGGAGAGCTCGCAAGAAGAAAGGAAGAAAGAAGGTTGAGAAGAGAAGCAAGAGCCAAAGCAAGAGAAGATGCAGCGGCTCTCAAAGCTAGAGAAGAGAAGGCTCAAAGAAAAGAAGAGAGAAAGATTAGAAGAGAAGAAAGAGCCAAGAGAAGAGAAGAAAAGAAGAAGAAGGAAGAGCTCCAAGCAAAGAAGGGTGTGAACTTGAGTGATGACTCAAGTAGCACCGAAGATGGAGACGATGACATCTCCTATCTCCCTAAGGGCAACAAGAATAAGAAGGGGGAGACCAAGAAGTCATATGGAGTCGTATCCTTTAATTATTCTACTATGACTAACCATGATTCTAGGCCTCTCATCAATGTGCCCGCGGGCAAGTTACCTCGTTTCGATGGGACAAACTTTGCCAAGTGGAAGCACATTATGAAGACCTATCTTATTGGTCTCCATCTAGGTATTTGGGAGATAGTGCACAATGGGCTTGAAGCACCGGTTGATCCGAAGAACCCCACTCAAGATGAGTTTCGCAACATTCATCTCAATGCCCAAGCCACTAGTGTTTTACTTAGTGCCTTGGATGGTGATGAGTATAACAAGGTCATGGGAGTTGAGGTTGCAAAAGAGATTTGGGACACTTTGCACATTGTTCATGAGGGAGTTGACAAAGTGAGGCAATCCAAGATTGACTTGTTGATGGCTAAGCTCAACCGGTTTGTGATTTATGATGGTGAAGGCCCACAAGAGATGTTTGATAGATTGATGGTGATTGTTGGCAAGATTAGAGGGCTAGGTGGAAATGAAATCAATGATCACAAAGTTGTGAAGATTATGTTGGAAGCATACTCACCAAGGAATGAGACCGTAGTGACATTGATTAGAGACAAGAAGAAGTTTGAGCAATTCACACCTAGTGATGTGCTTGGGAGGATCATCACCTTTGACATGCAAAGAGAGGAGGCAAATGAAAGGAGGAAGCTTGGAGAGTTGCAAGCTAGGCTAGATGGGATGAAGATCAAGGATGTGGCAGTCAAGGCAAGCAAATCTACAAAGCAAGCAACACCAAGCAAACCAAAATCAAGCAAGCAAGCCTCTACAAGCAAGCCCAAGCAACAAAAGAAGAAAGTTGAAGTTGAGGACAACACATCATACTCTTGTGAAAGTGGAAGTGGTGGTGAAGAATTTGAGGAAATTGGTGATATAGCCCTATTCATGAGAAGATACCGCAAGGGGCTCAAGAAGGAAGGTTACAAGTTTGTGAAAAGAAGATTTCCAAACAAGAAAAAGAGAACTTGCTACAATTGTGGTAGCACCGAACACTTCATAGCTCATTTCCCACATGAGAAGAAGGACAACAATTTCAACAAGGGCAAGAAAGATGACAAAGCCACTTACAAGAAGCACAACAAGAGATACATGGGAGAAGCTCACGTTGGACATGAATGGGATTCAACCGCACAAACCTCAAGTGAAGAAGATGAGAAGATGACAACAATAGCATTTCAAAAGTCATCTCCTTCACCAAGGATATTCAACAACTTGTCTGATGATGATGATGGGAACTCCCACACTTGTCTCATGGCCAAGAAAGAGAAGGTGAAAAAGACTCATACTCCTAAACCTTCTCTTCCACTTAGTGACATCTCTAGTAGTGAACTTAGTGATTCCTCTAGTGATGATGATTCTAGTGATGAAGAGATAAACATGATAACTAAAAATTTGGACAAGAAAACCAAACTCTTTATCACTAAGCTAATGGAGGAATTAGAAAGTGCACAAGCCGAGCTAGCAATAAGTGAGGATGCCCTCATCAAAAAGAGGACCTCTACATTGCTTGCAAGGAGGCTCTTGCATTAGAGAGAAGTGAGTTGGACGTTTTGCATGAGGCCTTGGCCAAAGAGCAAGATGAACATGCTTCCCTAAAGAAGGCTCATGTTGCACTCAAGGAAAAGTATTGTGGCTTGGATAAAAAGCACAAAGAACTTGAGCTGCAATATAATCTTCTTTGGGAAAGCAACTCAACTCTCCCTAAAGCAAATGTCACTTCTATTCCCTCCACTAGTGAAGGTTGTGGAAAATGCTATAATGTTGATTTGAATGCCTATTCCACTAACCTTGTGAACATGGAGGCCATGAGAAAGGAGATAGCAAGATTGACAAACATCATTGCAAGTGGTTGTGTCAAGTCTACCACAAGTGCTAATGAGATGACCCAACAGAAGAACATGCACAAGTTCAAGAATGGAAGACGTCCTTCCATAAAGGATGGGTTGGGGCACGAGAAAGGAGCCAAAACCAATGGAAGAAAAACAGTGAATGGCTATGAGTGTGTGAGGTTTGAGAAGAAGGGTCAGATTGGTACAGTTCAGCCTGCACAGACCGCAGCAGTGCCACGCCAGAAGGCGGCAGTGCCGGGCCCCGGCAGTGCCGCCCCTAGGCTGGCAGTGCCGTGCCCCAAGAAAGGGAAGGCTACCAGTTACCCTTCTGCTCAGTCTCACACACAGCCTAAGCAAGTGCCCAACCAGAAGCAAGGATCTCAGAAATCAAAGGAATCAATTTGGGTGACTAAGAACAAGTTTGCACATCAACCCAAGACAGAAGCCCCAAGGAAGAGCATGTCATCTTGTTACATATTAGAACACAACAACAGTGGTAAAGTTGTTGCGAAATATGTTGGTGATAACAAGAGGACAACCGACAAGTTTATTTGGATTCCTAAGATACTTGTGACTAACAAAGGCCCCAATATCAATTGGGGACCTAAACCTAGGAACTAAACTTGTTTTGCAGGCATACTCCTCCGGTGGATCAAGTTGGGTGCTTGATAGCGGATGTACAAATCATATGACCGGAGAAAGGAGTATGTTCTCATCATATTCCCCAACTTCAAATGCAAGTGAAAACATCATTTTCGGTGATAACTCCAAGGGGGATGTGTTAGGTCTTGGTAAAGTTGCCATTACACTTGAGCATTCAATTACTAATGTCTTACATGTTGATTCGTTGAGTTACAACTTGCTATCCGTCTCACAATTGTGTGGGATGGGTTTCAATTGTCTCTTTACGGATAAGGGTGTGGAAGTCTTTAGAAGGGAGGATTCCTCTATTGTCTTCACGGGTCGTTTGAAAGGGAAGCTTTACTTAGTTGATTTCAACAAAAGTGAAGCCAAACTTGAGACTTGTTTAGTGGCAAAATCTAGCATGAGTTGGTTATGGCATCGCCGACTAGCTCATGTTGGGATGAGGAACTTGGCCAAACTTCAAAAAGACAACCACATCCTAGGACTAACAAATGTTGATTTTGAGAAAGACAGAGTATGTGGAGCTTGCCAAGCCGGAAAATAAGTAGGCGTACCTCACCCACCAAAGAGCTATGACACTACTACACAACCATTGGAGTTGATTCATATGGATCTCTTTGGACCGGTTATCTACCTTAGCATTGGCGGTAACAAACATGGTCTTGTTATTGTTGATGATTTTTCTCGTTTCACTTGGGTATTCTTTATGCATGACAAGAGTGTAGTGCAAGAGAAGGTCAAGATGTTCATACGAAGAGCTCAAAGGGAGTTCGGTTTCAACATCAAGTAAGTACGTAGTGACAATGGAACCGAATTCCGAAACACCCAAGTGGATGAGTTTCTTGATGAGGAGGGCATCAAGCACGAGTTTTCAGTTCCATACACCCCTCAACGAAATGGCGTGGTGGAGAGGAAGAATAGAACACTCATTGACATGGCAAGGACGATGCTTGATGAATACAAGACGCCAGACATCTTTTGGGCCGAAGCCGTCAATACCGCTTGCCATGCAATCAACCGCCTCTACTCCACCACAGAAAGAAAGAAGACCTCTTATGAGCTCCTCACCGGTAACAAGCCGAAGGTGTCGTACTTTAGAGTCTTTGGGTGCAAATGCTTCATATTGAACAAGAAGCCCAAAGCCTCTAAGTTCGCATCTAAGGTTGACGAAGGTTTTCTTCTCGGTTATGGATCAAACGAGCATGCTTATCGTGTTTTCAACAAGGCCTCTGGCAAGGTTGAAATAGCGATAGACGTGACGTTTGATGAAACTAACGGCTCTCAAGTAGAGCAAGTTGATGAAGTTGTTGTAGGAAATGAGGAACCACCTTGCGAAGCAATCAAGCAATTATCTATTGGTGATATCGGACCACAAGAACAGCAAGCTACTGATCAGGATGGTTCTCAAGCTGAAGCCCCTGCTGGGACTGGTGATATTCAGTCCCCGGCAGTGCCGGGCCCAACCTCGGCAGTGCCGGGCAGAGCCCAGCAGTACCAGGCACACCCAGGGCAGCTCCAGCTACTCCACTTCATGGAGTAAACCTACAACCCATCTTCGAGCAAGATGAAGAAGATGCAGAAGATGAACCAGGACCCATTGATCATCCAAGGCTCAAGCAAACTATTCAACGAGATCATCCCGTTGACAACATCCTTGGGAGTCTTCGAAAGGGGGTAACGACACGCTCTCATTTGGCAAATTTCTGTCAATATCACTCGTTTGTCTCCTCTTTGGAACCTCTCAAGGTAGAAGAAGCTCTTGAAGATCCAGATTGGGTGATGGCCATGCAAGAAGAGCTCAACAACTTCGAGCGTAATCAAGTGTGGTCACTTATGGAAAGACCAAATACCAATGTTATTGGAACCAAATGGGTCTTCCGCAACAAGCAAGATGAAGAAGGTGTGGTGACAAGGAACAAGGCAAGATTGGTAGCTCAAGGGTTCACTCAAGTAGAGGGTTTGGACTTTGAAGAAACATATGCACCGGTTGCTAGACTTGAAGCCATTCGGATTCTTTTAGCCTATGCAGCCCATCACAACTTCAAGTTATATCAAATGGATGTGAAGAGTGCATTTCTCAATGGCCCTATACAAGAGTTGGTGTATGTTGAGCAACCACCGGGTTTTGAAGATCCCAAGTTCCCCAACCACGTCTTCAAACTCCAAAAGGCGCTCTATGGGCTTAAACAAGCACCTAGAGCATGGTATGAATGCCTTAAGGAATTCTTGCTCAAACAAGGCTTTGAAATAGGCAAAGCCGATCCTACTCTCTTCACTCATAAAGTCAATGGAGATATTTTTGTGTGCCAAATATATGTCGATGACAGAATATTTGGTAGTACTAACAAATCCTTTTGTGATGAGTTTAGTAGGATTATGACTAAGATTTGAGATGTCTATGATGGGTGAGCTCAAGTTCTTCCTTGGTTTTCAAATCAAGCAATTGAAGAAAGAGACTTTTCTTTGCCAAACCAAGTACACACCCATGATATGTTGAGGAAGTTTGACATGGTGAATGCCAAGCCTATCAAAACTCCCATGCCAACTAATGGACATCTTGATCTCAACGTAGAAGGGAAAGCCGTGGACATTAAGGTATATCGCTCCATGATCGGCTCTCTACTCTACTTATGCGCATCTAGGCCCGATATTATGCTTAGTGTGTGCATGTGTGCTAGATTTCAAGCTAACCCGAAAGAGTGTCACTTAGTGGCCGTTAAGAGAATCTTGAGGTATCTAGTTCACACTCCAAACCTTGGGTTGTGGTATCCTAAGGGCTCCAAGTTCGAACTACTTGGCTATTCGGTTTCCGATTACGCCGGTTGTAAAGTAGATCGAAAAAGCACTTCGAGGACATGTCAATTCCTTGGACGCTCCTTAGTGTCTTGGGGTTCTAAAAAGCAAAATTGTGTAGCCCTTTCCACAGCCGAGGTCGAGTATGTTGCAGCAGGTGCATGTTGTGCGCAACTACTTTGGATGAGGCAAACCCTTCATGATTTCGGATGTCACTTTACCCATATCCCACTCTTGTGGGACAATGAAAGTGCCATAAAACTTGCAAACAATCCAGTGAGTCACTCAAGAACCAAACATATAGACATCCGACATCATTTCTTGAGAGATCACGAAACCAAAGGAGATATCGCAATTCGTCATGTGAGCACCAACAAACAACTAGCCGATATCTTCACTAAGCCTCTAGATGAGTCAAGGTTTTGTGCTTTGAGAAGTGAACTAAATATCCTTGACTCTCGTAACGTAGTTTGAAACCTAGCATGCTTGATTGATCAACTAGAATGACTTAGGTAAAACCAATTTCAAAACTTTCATACATTGTGTTTCAAAACCTTTGAGAAAGAAGCTTGCTTGGAATGACCATTGTTTTGAATTGATTGATTGTCACTGGTCATAACATGCAAGCAGTACGTGTCCACTCCAAGAATGAGATATAGTAACTTAGGGCTAAATCTGTTCTGTAGGTAACTGTCCGGCAGTGCCGCGCTCGGCGCGGTAGTGCCGCGACTTTTCGGTTCATCCTGAACCAACTGTTACCGTGTGGGGCCAAAGGAAAAACTTTCCTATTCTACCCGGCGGCACCTCTCTCTCTCTCTCTCTCCCTCATTCTTATCCACCGTGAACCATCCCTTTCTTTCTCTCTCTCGGGCGACAAGGGGGGCGACCGGCGGCTCTCCTCTTCTCCGGGCTTCTTCCCGGCGAATCCGACCACCGATGGTGCTGCTCAGTGCTTCCCGCAGTTGCAGCTCCGTCCTCCTCTTCCCCAAGGGCTCTCTTCCCTCTTCTCTCCATCTCAAGGTGACTATTTCAAAATCCCTAACCCTAGTTTTCCCCGATTTGTAAAATGCGCCATGGCTATTGTACTTAGAGGTTGTAGAAGGGTTTGTAGATGATAGGGAGGCAGTAGGAATGATGGATGTGGTGTTTCTTGGCTCAGATCAGGCCTGCCCGCGCGGCAGTGCCGCGCTATGCGCAGCAGTGCCGGGCCCCGGCAGTGCTGGGCCCCGGTAGTGCCGGACCATGAGCAGGGACTTGATCCAAGCAACACCCTATCCATTCAAGTCTATTGCCTCACTATAACCTACCAGCTCTTATGCAGTCTTCTAATTCACAGTTTCCATGTTTTAGATGTTGGGCGGAGGAGGTGATGAGAGAAGGGTGAAGCAGAGGATGGATCCGCTCAAGGGGAGGAGCAAGCAACCATCTCGCTGAGGTGGCTCTAGCTCTCAAGGGGATGTTTCAGCAAGGCAGCAGATCCGTGACGAGGCTCGCCTGCAGATGCAAGGGCGACAGATTCGGGATGATCTTTATCCCAACACACCAGAGCATCTTGCAGAGGTCAGCAGGACGCACCTGCAGCCGTACACAGAGGATGTGCAGGAGAGGCCCCTACAGGACACCAAGGACAGGTAGCCTGTGTCCTATTATCAGCAGTTCAGCTCAGTGAAGACACAGCGCCAGCTCAATCCATACAACACACAGAAGGATATGGGCATTGACTACAGGTTCTGGAATGAGTTTCATTCCGATTTCTACCGTTCAGTCCTGTACAATGCCAAGAAGCAGAAAATACTAAGTATGAAGTATGTTGATTGGGAGCACTTGGAGGCCAAGCATGATCGTGATATTGACAGGGTTATGGCAGCTTGCAAGGAGAGGAACATGTATGACTTGATGGGTTTTAGCTACAATTGGAATATCGAGATCATCCATCAATTTCATGCGACGCTCTATGTTGACAATGTGGTGGAGGAGATGCATTGGATAACCGAGGGTCATCACTACAAGGTCACTTTTGAGACCTTTGCTAGGATCCTCGGTTTGGGTAGCGAGGATAGAGAGCTTGATAGTCTGCACCAGGAGAGGACTTTGACAGATAATGAGATTGCTTTCATGTATGAGGATCCTCGGAAGGCAGACGAGTTGGTCAAGGGGCTGAAAGGCTACTACTACATGTTGAACAACCTATTCAGGTGGACTCTCAACCCCAAAAGTGGGTCCCATTCTAACCTCTATGGATATGGCAGGAACATGTTGGCTAGGATGGCCTCCAGGGCAAATCACTTCTCCATCTCCAGCTTCATTTGAACTGAGCTACAGGTGGCAACCGAGGATGCTAGGAAGGCAGTGCTCTATGCCCCCTACATCATGTATATGATAGAGATGGTCTCCGGCTACACCTTCACCAAGGATGGGTTGCATGAGCCTTATAGAGCAGAGAAGAAGCGGGCAGCAGCAGCAGGGGCAGCAGCAGTTGACACGCCAGAGAGCTCCCGCCCTTCCTATCAGAGGAAGAAGAAGAGCAAGCTGGCCAAATGGATTAAGGCCATGTTCTCTACTTGCACCTATGCAGCCCAGACAGCTCACCAGGCACTTGTTGAGTAGCATGCAGAGCGAGAGCGGGCGGGTCGTTCGCCGTTACCTCCACCCCGCTCTCCACCTCACTTCGACCTCTCCAGCCTTGATTCAGATGACATAGACTCAGATGGCGATGAGGAGCAGGAGGAGATAGTGCCTGAGCCACCTCGTCGTTCTACACGTGCCTCGACCCGCTACACCAGTACTACCTATCGCCATGGGAAGGCCGTTGTAGAGTCCGACGACGACGACGATGAAGACGATGATGATGATGACGAGACCGAGGAGGTTCAGTGGGACAAGATAGCTTCGGATGACGAGTGAGTGTTTGGACACTCTTCTCTTCTCTCTACTTCTCTTTTCGGTGACTTGTTGCCAAAGGGGGAGAATTAGGTGAAGAGAAGGGGGTACAACACTTTCTTTTTCATGTCCCCATCTAGTTGTGAGTTGTGAGAGAGTTTGCTTGTTCGGTCAAAACTCTGATTTGAATATTACTCTATTTTGCTACTTCTTAGACTTGGATGTGGACATGTACGTTTATCTGCTTATCTAGCTTGTCATATTCTGTTTAGACCTGTTGATTATTATGCTTTGTGGGTGTTTTAAATTCCGCTGTGTTTGCTGTCTGTAAGCTTGAGCGGCAGTGCCGCTTCAGGGCCGGCAGGCCGCCGCCCCCCAGAGCGGCAGTGCCGCTCTGGCAGACAGGCAGCAAACCTCTCTGATGTGCTTAAACTGTCATTCGCATCACGTATTTATTCTTGACACAGTTTTTCTGCACCCCACAAAGCTATTAGATGTGAAACTAAACCTACGTTACACTTTTAATATGTGAATGATTGGCCTCTAATGCCAATTTGAGATTTCAGCTCTCATTCACACATTAAGGGGGAGGTTTCACACCTAAGCTTCTAAATCTCAAGTATTGTACCATTCTCTTGTAAGCTTCAATTGTGTTGTCATCAATCACCAAAAAGGGGGAGATTGTAAGTGCAATCAAGCCCTAATTGTGTGTTTTGGTGATAATGACCACACGATTGGAGGACTAATGAGATTTATGAAGATGACAAGCAGGTTATTGATGAGAAAGGATAGTGTATATGCGTTGGTGGACCCCTCATATGTTATTTTATCGGTTCCGGACTCAAAGTGCCATAACGAGCTTTTTCATTTGAATTTGAGTTATAGGAATGTCGTACTATCAAGGGGGAATGCAAATACATTGCTATGGCTGAATGATATGTGCTCAAACCAACCCAAGCCATCCCTATTTCTAACCAAAGATAGTTGCACACAATTCTGATTCAACTCTGTCTGTTTGGTAGGCGCGGCAGTGCCGAGCCGCGGCACTGCCGGACTTTGGCCGGCACTGCCGCGACTTGTTGTAGCCGTTGGAAGGCAGGGGGTATTTACTTCACTCCCCTGCCACCCCAACGATCACTGTGGCAGAACCTCTTGAATAAAGTGGCCCACATGCACCCATCATTGTCTTAAAGACTTCTGATCAGCGTGCACGAGTTCCAAATGACTCAAGAGATCTGTCGGGTGTCCTCGGAGACCCGAATCATCCACGTCATATTCTTTTCAGGAATTCCCTCATCAAGCATCACAGTATTACAACAGTTTTATAGATAAGATAAATCAGAGTAAAGCGGAAAGAGTATATAACATAGATTGAAACTTAAGTTTAAAAGTTTACAACCCATAAGTACTTATTACATAAAAGGTTCGGAACTTTATATTACATATACCACACAACTTTTGTTACTTGCCCAAGGTCAAACATCAGAGTCATTATCACTCTCCTCCACAAGAGTGAAGAAACATTGACCAAAAGGATGATCAATGAACTCACCTGCAACAAAGGTTGACATACCCTGAGTACAGAAGTACTCAACAAGACTTAACCGTCTAGAAAAGAGTAGAAGACTCAGGTATGAAGGCTATAGGGATTCAAGGTAAGGCTTTATCAAGATCAAAACATTTTCTGTTGCATAAAAGCTTACTAATAGTAAAACCTAGTTTCAAGTTTTAACTCAAGATTAAACTTTATAACTATCCAAAGATTCTCAAACTTTCATAAGTATACCACATCTTTCGTTCTCATTCCATAAAGATCCCATTCATTACTATGGTGCGGGTCAGTGGATTGAGGCTCCATTTCCGAGGAAACACGGCGATTCGAATCGTTCAAACCCAGCTGGGGATTCAGTACCACACGACATATGTAGAACTTAATCTTGCATATGTCAACCCTATCTATAGATCCTCCCATACAAGAAGGGGTCCAGCGTCACCCGAGAGTACAGTACACCTCGAACCCGACTATCTCATAGCCTCGAGGGTACACGCTACTCCCGCCATCTCTCCACCCAGTACGCGGTTGGCCGTTCTCAAGTATCGGAATAGCTATAGACGACGAGGCTTACCACCGCATGTGGGTTGTACTCAAAGGTCTCAATCACAGCAGGCCAACAACGATAAGGTCCTATGTTGAGTAACCTTACAACAAGACTCCATTCTTGATGTAAGATACTATTGTTATTATATGTTGTCTCAAGATTCATGATTCCAAAACACAGCAACCATTTTTAAAAGCACCTACTATATAGAAGTAGTAAAGCATGACTAAGCATACTAAGCATTTTCATAAAACTGGTATCAAGGTTAAGTATTGGAATCATCAAGGTTGGTAATGCATCAAATAGGGTTCACTCAACTCCTATTCACTTAATGCATCATATAACTCAAGTGATATAAATAACTTTATAAAAATATAAGGATAGGGTTAATGTCCGGGGCTTGCCTTGGTGATCAGTGAAGTCCGAGATTCTGAAAAACTAGAAGGATCCACACACTCAGGAGAAACCCACTGAGGATCCGGTCCTTCCGAAACGAGCTCTACACGTAGAAGTGCATATGCATGATCAATGGAATGCTTATGACATGACCGTAAAGATGGAAATTTTCTAAAACTGTAGACATTATTTGTACAATCTTTCATCACGGTAAAGTTGCAAACCAACAAAACCAACTTAGCTATTAAACTATATATAAGACTAAGCAAATTTTATTATCTCTATTAAGCAAGGTTATGTAACTAATCAAACAACAAAAGGTCATTAGCATAAAGGAATCCATAACTAGGGAGCAAATCATGCTAATGTTCCCCTGATTGTCAAACAAAACCAAAAATCACACAAATCTAAAATAGATTAACAATTCTATTTATTTATAAGTCATTTTAATTAGCCCTTTATTTATACACAAATCATACTTATTCAAATAGAGCTGAAATTAATCATGAAGGTAGATATCAATGATATAAACTCACATGTCAAATTTCATGATTTTTGGAGAAACACAGAAAATCACATAATTCATCAAAGTTGCATTTATTAATTAAAGTGTAGATTTAATTGTCATAGTAAAAGTACTCAAAACACAAGTTTTATAATTTTTATATTAGCACAGACATGCTATCATCTAACATGTCAAATTTCACAAATAACAGAGCTATAGAAAAATTATAGCACAAAAATAACAAAACTGGCTACTGTGCATAAGGCCATAAAAAGAAAAACTTGAATCTAGCCCAAACTGGGCTTTCGGCCCGCTCCGGCTCGGCCCAGCGCACGCGAAAACGGCCCGGCCTGACTCCCGCCCGCGCGCTTCAGCTCTTTTGCAGAAAAGCCCTTCGGCTTCGGAGAAAACAACCGCGCGGTCCCGAGCGCTATTCACATGAGTCACGGGCTTTGCAACCAGCACCCTGACTTTTCTCATCTTCACAAACGTGAAGTCCCCGACTTCGGCCAGCGTGAACGGCGGCGCACCGCGCGTCGGCGAACCCTACGCCGGTCAACTCCGGCCATTAGAGACCTAACGGACGCGAGCACAAGCACCAGCAAGTCATCCGCGGCCGTAGGACCCCTAACCCTAAACGCTACCGCTCTGGTGAAGCTCGGCCACGCACGGCGGCGGACTGGCTCACGGCGGAGCTGTTCCGGCGAACCTAGGCTAGCAACAGAAGAACGGAGGGGGCTAGGAAGCTCCAGTAGCTTACCCTGCTACTGCCTGTGTAGTTGGTTCGAGCGGAGGAGGAACGGGAAGGCAAGGCAAGGGTCCACGGAGCAGTGGCTCGCGGCGGCGAGCTCCGGCGAAGAAGAGATGATGTTCCGGCGAGACCTGAACACCAAACAAAGAACCATCGAGCCGATGAGTAACCTGGGGTCAAGATGAAACGAAAACATGAGACAGAGAGAGTAGAGAAGTGCCCGGTTGGGCTGACCACGGCGAGGTCGAGCTCGGCGGCGATTTCGCCCGCAGGAGAGAAGAAAAACGGCGAGCTCGAGCTCTCTGAGGCAGTAGAGGTCGAATGGATGGGTTCTGGAGATGCGCAAGGAGGTAGGGAGGTTATAACCGCGGGCAATCTGGATGAGAACGCTCGGGTGCGCTGTGAATTTGGGATTAGGTCGGAGTAGTGTCCGTCGGTGCCTCAGTGGCAACACGACAACGACGAGCTCGGGAGGGAGAAGGCGCCACGACGCGAGGGGAGAGCGCCAGCAGCTGCTTCACTTTGCCACGAACACGGTTGCGAGCTCAATCGAGAGAGATCGATGTCCTTTGCGCTGGCAGCACCGATCAAAGCCCGGCTGTTCACCGCCATGAACAGGGAAGCAAACTTATCCCCCCTTCTCCTTTATACCCCTTCGGAAAAATTGAAATCACTTCAGATTTTTAATACAAGTTGAAAATATGTTAAAATATCAAATGCTCAGAATTCAATACTGAACATCTTTTATTTTTGCAACATAAGCAAAATATACTTAGATTTTGAATTAGGGTTTTGCAAATCAAAGGGGACAAAAAGGGCAAAAGGGTATTTTCCCAATTACTTTTGATTTCATATAAGAACTTGAAAAACTTTATACATCAAAGTTGATCCTTAACAAAAATGGAGCAACTTTGCTTTTCAGAGTTTACCCAAATTCTTTTTAGATTTAGAATTAAGAAAAAGGACAAAATAGGGTTTCAATTTAATTAAATTATTTAATTGGATTTCAACCAAAATTGAATTATACCTCAATGGTGACTTGAAACATGTTCCAAATACACCTTGAGACATAATACCAAGGTTTGGTCCAAAATTCAATTACTAACTAAGAAATTACCATAGTACCCTTATATAGCATAAAAGCATTATTCACCACATAAGAAAACATAAACTAGTGTTTCAAACTTAAGCACTTCTTATCTCTAAGCACAAGCATAAAGAATAAAACTTGTTTTTAGTGAATGCAAAATTGGGTTATCAACTCAAGTGAAATGCTAGTGCATATGATGACATGTCAGGTTTTAGTCTGCTTAACACCAGAGTGTTACAGTCACCCACGACCATAACTCTTCTCCTACCTCCAGACAAGGCTTCTTCTCCCCATTGAAGGCTCCCAAGCTCTCTCTCACCCAATTTTTGATTCCCATAGATTCCAGTGAGTTAGAGCCTCAAACTTCACCAAAGAGAAGCCCTATCTGAGATCTATCCCTAGAGCACTTGATTTGAGCCATAGCCGGTGGATTTGCTTCTATTACTCTTGGGTTCTTGGAACCCTAGTCGGCTAGGCGTCGCCCTTGAGCTTGCCAACTTGTGTGGAGGCCTTGTTGGAGGTTTGTAATCACTTGTGCAGCTAGTAGTATTATTACTCCTCACCTCAAGGATTGGTTCCTTGACTTGAGAACGGGGTAGGTAGAGTTGCAAAGCTCATGACCTAAGTGGTCAACCTCAACAACGTGGAGGTAGGCAAGCCTTGGTGGCGAGCTGAACCACGGGATAAATCACTTGTCTCTTGTGCTTACTTACTTTCATTCTTCGTACTTGTGAGCTTGTGATAGATTCTAGGGTTTGGCCCGATCTACTTCATACTACATGTTTGGCTTGTTTGAGTTGGTTATGCTGGTTCAGGAACCTAGTGCTACATTTCCATTCATATAGATTTGGTTTGTTGTGGCTGGATTTCGAATTGCAGGCTTCGACTAGTTGTGCGCGCGGTAGTACCGGGCTGAGGCCGGCAGTGCCGGGGAGCGGCAGTGCCGAGCTTCGCTAATTGAGTTTTGAGCTGTGATTTTTGACAGGCCTATTCACCCCCCCACCCTCTCTCTCTAGGCCACACAGGTCCTTACAATTCCCTCCTAAGAAGTAAGGAGGGTACCGTAGCATTGCCCAATGCAACAATGGTGGTGGAGGAGCTACTGCACCAATCAAAGAAGATGCAAAAATTACCAATTTACCCATAACCGAAAAAATAAAATAAAAATCAGTGTCTCACATATTTTGGTACTTGCTCCACCAAATTGTAGTACTATCCCTACTTATTTAGTACCTCTAGGTACTTTCACATTGGTACCTTATATTTTTGCACCGTTCAATCTCATATAATGGATGGCTATGTTTTTTCCATCCATTATAAATTTTTTCTTATTTATTATTACACGTATGTATAACTATCACGTTCCGTGTGAAAGTGTTCCTGTCACACAAAAGCCATTATTAGTTAATTCGCAAAGAAAGAAAGAAAATCAACAAATGTCCGTTTAAGATCATATTACTGTGTTTTTTGCAAACATGTTCCTTTGCATGTGTTTTGTTAAGAGGGTAGATGAAGTTTTATAGAACTTTTGCCTATCGACTTTTGCCCATCGTTGAGCGAGATGCTCGTAGTAGACCTCATCGAGAGAGAGAACGTTCCAAATTTACTATATTTCTGATGCCTGGAATATAATATGTTTTTAGATGACTACCTTCAGATCTTCATCCAATGATCTAAATCTATTAGCGCAAATCACAATAAACAAAATATATTTTTCTATAAAAGAACAAAATCAAAACTGTTCAAGTGCCTAAAATATAGGAAATGTGTCCAAATTAATGTCACACAACATTCCGTTCTTTCTTTTATCGATAGTTCTAGCAATTGATATCCTTTCACGATAAATCCACCCCCTTTCTCTCCAAAATCCTATCAAGTTATGAATAATCTCCTTCGGCCCTGTTTATATGTCACCTATTTTTTTCACCCACCATATTGAATATTAGGACACATGTATGAAGTATTAAACATAGACTAATTATAAAACTAATTTATCAGCTAGAGTCTACTTCGCGAGATGAATATATTAAGTCTAATTAATCCATAATTTGATAATATAGTGCTACAATAAATATAAATAACAGATTAATTAAACTTAAGCTTCATCTCATTAAGTACAACATGGTATAATTAATTTTATAATTAATTTATTTTTCATTAACTAAATTAATGTCATAATATTCGATGTAACATTCTAATTTTTTTTTCACCCAACGTCTAAACAAGGCCGATTTGCTCCGCTGCTCTAAGCAAAGCAACAGATGAAGACACAGACAGATCACTGCGGTTCAGAATGTCAGTTCCCATGTGATTGTGGTTCAGAATGTCAGTTCCCATGTGGGTGATTCATACTCCCTCCGTCCTTAAAAAAATGTCGCCATGAGATGCGTGTCAAAAGTTTGACTCAATTTATAGAAAATACGTGCAACATTTAAATCTTCAAAAAAAAATTGTTAAAAAACTAGATTCAAAGATCTTTCTATATGTATCATAACTACTAATGTTTTTTAATATATAATTAGTCAAAATCATTTCCCGGGAAGCGAAGCGACACTCTTTTAGGGACGGAGGGAGTACATATGCAGTCTTCACTGTCAAGTCGCTCCAATCATTAGTTGGCTTTCAAGTAGTCCCTCCGTCCATTAAAACATGCAACCTATAAGTTTCGTACCAAAAAAAACTTCACGTTTAACCATATTTCTAATGAACAGTATTAATACTTATTAATCTAAATAAATTTATTATAAAAATACATTTCGTAATTAATCTAATGATGTTTATTTAATATCATAAATATTAATACATTTCTATCTATAATTATTTAAACTTAAGATACTAAAACGTAGCACTGTATTAGAATTGCATATTTTCTTGGACGGAGTACTTCGGTTCACTTGAAATTGCCATCGTATTGGCTGAGGCCACGTTCACATTTCAAAATTTTCAAAAAAATTTAAGATTTTTCGTCACATCGAATTTTTAAATGCATGCATGAAGCATTAAATATAGATAAAAAATACTCCTTCCATCTCAATTATAAGACATTCTAAGAATTTTAGATAGTCAAAGTTTTTCAACTTTGACCAAAATTCTAGAGAGAAAATAAAGATTTATAACATCAAATATGTATATTATAAAAATATAACTAATAAAGAACTAATTATACTTAGTTGGTATCATAAAATTATATCTTATTATATAAAATTTGGTCAAAGTTGAAAAACTTTGACTCTCTAAGATTCTTGAAATGTTTTATAATTTGGGATGGAGGGAGTAACTAATTGTACTCTTAGTTTGTACATGTCAAACAAATCTTTTAAGTCTAATTAATCCATGTTTAGATAAAATTATCAAATAACAACAAAAATGGTATAATATTATTATACAAAAAAATTTCTCAACTGAACAAGGGTGGCATACAAGTTGCTTCTTCTATGTTATTTTTTAATTATTAATCTTGAACCGGTGGTGTTCCGAGCAGGGTTATTTTTACCGATCGGTAACCGGTCGGTTTGGTCGGTAACTGATGAAACCGGTCCGGTCCGGTTACCAAACGGACCGGTTACCAAAATTTGAATTTGAAATTTGAAAATTTGAAAAAAAAAATGCCCAAAAATTCCTAAAATAGATTACAATTTATGGAGACCAATGGTATAAAATTTTTGAAATTGGACGTTTGGAATTGAAAAAAAAAAAGGTCGGCCTGTTAAGGCCCATGAGGCCCATTAGGCGCTCACGGGCACAAAACCAGGCGTTCACGGGCGGGGGGGCAGAACGCCTCCTTCCCGAGCCTTATCCGCCCCGCCCCCCGCCCTCCGCCCCCCAGCGCCGCCGTCCGCTCTCCGCCGCCGGCTAACCGGTCGGTTAGGCTCGGTTACCGAGCGGGAGCGGGCGGTAACCGCTCCGGCGACGCGCCGTCGGCTAGCGCGCGCGGTCAGCTCGGTAACCGAGCGGTTTCGCTCGGTTACCGAGCGGTTTCGTCCGGGAGTTGAGGTAAGTTTTTCCCCCTTTTCTTGCTATTTTAGTTAAGTATCTATATGTTTTGGGTGTAGTTTTGTGTTAGGATTGTTGTATTTATGCAGGATCTGTGTTAGATATTAGGATGGATGGATTTAGGTGGTTAGGGTTAGGGTTAGCTTTATGTGTAGAGTACGATTTAATTTAGGATTTGAGGTATGATTTATGTTAGGATGTATATTTTTCTGTATATATTGTATAGACAACATTTACGTGGGTTTGATTTTGTGTTGTCTGTTTATGCAGGTAGACAATGGCGGGCAGGCACAAAGACGTTGTCTGGGAGCATGGTGAAAATCTCGCTCCGGGTGGCGGTGCAATTATTGTCACCTAACAAAAAGGGGCGGTGGTGCAACAAGATTGAAGCAGCATTTGGCAGCGCGCGGGACGGAGGTTGTGCATTGTAGCCGTGTGCCACCAGAGGTGCGCGAGTATTTCCAGAGAGAGCTTGACCGCGCCAAGAAGGCGACGGCGGACCGAGCTCGGCAAAGGCTCGCACAACAAAGAGTTGCACAGGAGGGGAACAATCCCATTAATGATGATGAGTATGAGGCTCAGATGGAGGCTGCCCTACAACAGTCGAGAGCTGAATATGAGTATCAACAGAGTGTGCAGGATAGAGGCGGTAATTACGAGCGTGGAGGGGGTAGTTCTCGTGCAGGTGGTAGTGGTGGTGGAGGTGGGGGTGGTGGCAGTGGAGGTCCCCGTGGTGGGAATCCTTTTTCGAGGATGTTCAGAAGATCGGGATCACAGAGGGAGACGCCTGTGGAGGTGGAAGACTACAATGTGGCATCCGGTGGCAGGACAAGAATGGTACAACAAAGGATTGATACAGGGCGCTGGACCCAGAAGGGAAAAAATGCAAAGGAAGCCATCGGTAAAGCTTGGGCAAAATTTTACCATCATGCAGGAATACCGGGACGGAATGCGGACAGCCCGTACTTTGTTGGTGCTGTCCGAGAGACGCAGAAGTGGGGTAAGTACCTATAACTACAAACAGGTTTGAACTTATGTATCGTTCCATGTTCTTATTAATTGCTTATGGTTACAGGTGAAGGCATCTTGTCCCCCACTGGAAAGGAAATTGATGGGAAGTACCTTGATCAAAATGTGAAAGACTTGAAGGAGAGGTACGCAAAGTTTCAGAAAGAGTGGCCCACGTTTGGCGTCTCGCTGATGTGTGATTCTTGGACTGGCCCCACAAAAATGAATGTTGTGAACTTTCTTATTTATTGCAACGGGGTCACATGGTTTCACAGCTCTGTCGATGCAACTGGGAAAAGTCAAGATGCGAACTATTTATTGAGGGTAAGTCATTACAGTTGTCATGTTATTATTTTTAGTTATATTCATGCATATAATATACGTTATGACTGTTTTCAGGAGATTCGGAAGGTGGTGATGGACATTGGCGCGGAGAATGTTGTCCATGTGATCACTGACAATGGCGCCAACTACAAGAAAGCGTGCAGCTTGTTGAAGCTTGAGTTCAAGCATATTTGTTGGATGCCTTGTCTGGCACACACCATTAATTTAATGCTAAAGGATATCGGTCAAAGGAGTGATCATTCAGGTATGATATCCGCATGCAAGCGCATATCTAATTGGTTGTACAACCATACTCAGTTGCATAATATGATGAAGAGAGCAATTGGTGGTGAGTTGGTCAAATGGAATGCCACTAGATTTGGGACCAACTACATGTTCATGGAGTCATTTAACCGAAGACGTGAGAAGTTCATGCAGTGGATGGCATCTACAGATTTTTGGAGAGCAAGTGGGCAAAAAGCGAAGAAGGTAGATTTGCTCATGCCAGGTTGTCGAGTCTACAGTGGTGGAGGGATTGGAGTATATCATCAACACTGTACAACCGATTTACAGGTTCCTTCGGTTCGCTGATGAAGCCAAGCACCCCAACATTTGTGAAGTTGTGTATCAATTCCAGAATTGCAAGTCGGAGATGGAGTCTTTTTTGGAAGAAATACGCACACATGGAATGAGTACAAAGAGATTTTGGATAAAAGGATATCTGACGTGTACATAGGGACGTACGTGGGGCCAGGTATGAGTTCCTCCATGTTCAATTGAATTCCATATTTACCATATTGAACATTTTCTGGATGCTCAATTCAATTCCATGTTGCAGCTGCCGTGCTGAATCCTAAGCTCTCGTACACACTGGATCCAACTGCAACAATGTTCGCTGGCCTGAAGGACGCATTTCAGGAGATGACAGATGTGCAGAGCGCCGTGCAGGCATTGCAGGAGGCTGAGGTTTTTCGCCAGAAGGTTGGTGAGTTTGGCTCAGAGCTAGCTCACAAAATGGCCATGGATCCAAGAACATCCCCATGTAAGAGTACTTTGTCATTCCATTTAGTTATGCATATTGGAACATGTAGCTAACATAATGTGTTCCACTTGCAGCGGCCTGGTGGATGATCTTTGGTAAAGACACTCCAATTTGCAGCGCCTAGCTTTGCGGCTTGTTTCACAATGTATGTCCTCCAGTGGATGCGAGCGGAAACTGGAGTACTTTTGCCTTGCTGCATACGAAGGTCCGCAATCGGCTATCGCACAAGAAACTGAACAAGCTTGTTTATGTCAATTACAACCTTCGGCTGCGACTTGCGGATGCCAACCCACCAAGGCTTGATGACGACGATTTTATTGACCGGTTCGCCGAAGTCTCATTCTATGATCGGACCACTCCGCTTAGGGAGTGGATGGAGTATGGAAGATCAAACCAGCCTCCACTTCTTGATGAGGATTCAGACGAAGACGACGTCCCTTTGCCATCACGTCTTGTCAGGTACGTTATATGTATATTTATAAATGTGAGTGCGTGTCTAATAATGTACGGTGGGATTGATTTTATTTATGTGATTTGTTTGTTTCTGTTGGCAGTGAGCATATAGACCCCGATGATCTACGTCAGGCTACGGGGTCTGATTGCATCAGTGATTGGGCTCGTAGACATGGGGTCAAAGTCACCTAGGGAAGAGGAAGACGCAAGCGCCGCCTAGGAAGGGGCAGACCAAGCGAGGAAAACAAGTCAGCAGCGATGCGGACACTGAGGAGGAGGGATCTTACCATTCTGACGATGATGATGATGATGACAGCAGCGATGGTGGTGACGATGACGATCATGATGACAGTGGCGATGGTGGTGGTGGTGCTGCTGCTGGTGGTGGTGGGACTGGTTATGGAATTCGTTTCACAGGTATCCATTGCACTTGCACGTACATACACACATTTATTTTTGTCCATGATTACTAATTATGGTTCATTGCAGGCGAGACCCAATACACACATGCTACGCAAGATCGTGACCATGGACAACCACAGTCCCAGAGGAAATCAGTTTCATTTGGACGCACACACGACGACAATCCAGAGGACTCGCAGGGGAGATCAATTTCTTTTGCACCCACGTACTACGACACTCCAGACTACTCTACTTCGTCCTACAGCGATGCCTCACAACCTCTTATAGCTATCCCATTCCTGACGTGAGCACGCAGCCTCAGACTAGGTGGGTGTACGAATGGGAAGATCCCAGCTTTTACAGTATGTTGGTTCAAGAATGGGAGACAACCGCAGCTTGGACGGGCCAGACGTGGCAAGATTACAAGGCAACCCTGCTTCAAACCAAAGGTATCGCTCTTATGTCCATCGCCGAGTATGAAATGTCATGCCAACAAGGGGTCTTTCCATACATCTTGCGTAGATGATCATGTATTCCTGTGACTGTGAGGATGTGTTGTTGATGCATTCGTTGATGTTTTCGAGACAATATCTATTTGTATGCGACTATTTGTTCATGTTTTCGAGACAATGAATTTATTGCCGCAGTGTGCGGTCTTTTTTATATCTATATGTCCAAAGGAAGTACCAAAAAAATCATTTTTATCAAAAAAAGACAGCCCACCGGTTTGGACTGGTTACCGATCTAACCGGTCGGTAACCGACCCAAACCGGTCGGTTACCGACTAGGAACCGCATTTGAATTCGAGATTCAAACCGACCGGTAAACCGCTCAAACCGGTCGGTAACCGACCCAAAACCGACCGGTTTACCGATTCGAAACCGAACAACTGAGGGTTTGAATTCAAACTTCAAACCGGCCGGTACCGGGCGGTTACCGACCAAACCGGTCCGGTAAACCGCTACCGGTGGCCGGCGGTTACCATCAAACGGTCGGTAAAAAAAACCCTGGTTCCGAGTCTCGCAGCTCATCAAGCCAGCTAACATTGCTCTTCCAAAGGCATCTTCCAGTTGACGTTGATTTGCCTCGATCGTGTTCCTCCAGGCTCCACTTCTGTCTTGCAGCGCCGTCAAGTTCAGAAGGGTTGCCGTTTAGTTGACCAAGTTCTGGTATCCTAGTCACACATTGGACGCCGGTGGAACTCGCTGCTACTACTTGAGAAGACTGACCACACTGCATACACGATGCTCTCCTCTACGCTATTCTGAAGAAGCATTTAGCGTAAAAACATCCTACAGCTTGTACGTTATCTAGTCCTTCACCGCTTCCCCTCCGCTATTTTCAGCGTTTTGCAGTTGGAATGCTACAGCTCGCAGCAGGAGAGAGAGGATTGCATGAAGGTGGGCCCCATAATTTTAAGTAACTAAAATATGTTATAACCCATAAACCAAAAAACCAATTAAATTTCGATTGCATCATTGAATTCGTTGCAATTAATTTTTCAAAACTAGATTTCTCATGGATATATTTAGATAAAGTGACAAGTAGGTCCATAGTGGATAGAGAATGATATAGATGATGGATGGATACAGGAAATGAGTATAAAGGAGAAAATCTCGATGACTAGTCAATGTAGAGGATAAAAATAGAGGAACGTGACAAGCGTTTCCCGTCTGCAGCTGCCTCGGACACGCCTTCTCTGTCTCCGTCTCCTAGTATTGGCTATTGGGCCTCGGCGTAGTGCTCGCACCGCTCGGCGCAACACACTTGCGCGCGTCTAAAGGGCATGGCCCATGTAATTATAATAGCTATATTATCGTAGGAAACCTACTTTCCGTAGACCGTAGTGATGATTCATAGGCTCTCGTCTGCCCGTCTCCTAGCTCTGTTCTTCCACTCCTCATTTGTCCTTTCTTGTGCCCCAATCCGATTCCTGCTACCCTGCTGTACTCACACGCGCGCATATCTATGTCCCAGATGATGAAACCGACATTAGAATTGCATGATCACCATTAGAAAGCCTCGCAATCCTATTCATGGAAGAAAATTTGATCTGAAGTTCAGGTACATTGTCATACTCCTCTACATCTGGTTATGTTATCTGAATTTGTCAGAGTTAAACATATTTCTTCTGCCCACCATTTAGTCAAGAGGCTTTTCGCTTGGAAATGGTCTGCTTTATACATCATGCTACTTCAATTTCTACATGGGTGATATCTGATTTCTGAATCAAAACTGTAATCAGTAGTGAGGCACAGAACTGAACTGCCCTTCACTGTATCAAAACAAAAATAATGCTGTTGGCTTAGGACATGGAGACAATAGACAGAGTTGTTGACCAGTTAATTGATAAAAAAAACATGTCTAGCTAACCTTCCTTTACATTTCTAAATAAGCTAGATAACAAGTTTTGAAATTCCTCCTCCCATCTGATTATTGTCGAGGTATCAGAGAGGGCGAAACTTTTCCTCCTGCGGAAATCCAGAAGGAGCACGTATCCTTGATCTCTGTGAAGAGCAAAACAACAGGTAGCTCTGATCCAGCGAAGCCATCCAGGATTTGTGCCAGGTTGAGTTCAGAGCATCTAATTTGTGCCACCATGCACTTTTGCAAATGAAGTCTCAGTCCTGTTGCTACTCCAAAGTTTTTGGAGGATTGTGAATAAAGCTCGGACTTCACTCTGTATGGGGTTCAGAAATATGGCCGCATCATCTGCGTATAGAGACAACCTCAGTTTTACGTTTATGCTTCGTAGTGGAGAAAGGGTGCTATCGACAGTTGCAAGCTCTAGAACCCTTTGGAGTTTGTCAGAATCGGCAGTGACGGATAAAAAAAAAATTAGGGGAGACTTATTCAACTTTCACACAGTTTCAGTCTCTCCTCAATATATATCTATGACTGAAGATTGCTTTTAGCTCTTAGCTTAACTAGCCATTTCTCTCCTAAAAATATCCTTGGCTGACCTCACGGAGTGGCCAATATTTCTGAAGATCAAGTCATTTCTAGCTGACTAAGAGGGTGTTTGGGACTGCTCTGCTCCACGTTTTTTTAGCTCTGCTCCATGTTTTTTAGCCAAACAGTTTCAGCTCTACACACGCAGTTCGAGAAAAAAGTGTGGAGTTATGAGAGCACCTAAAGAGGTACCCCACAAACTCCAGTTTTTTGTGAAGCTGCGTCATGATAGAGTTTGCGGAGCAGAGTTCGTGGAGCAGTCCCCCCCCCAAATGGACCAACACATGCAAACAATGATCTCCATAAAGATAGGCTTCTGGTCTGGAAAAGCAGTCTTCAACCAATGTTGAGTCTATGGCTAGACAGCTTAGGTTAGTTTTTTTTTATCTTTTTTGTTTCCTTCTTTATTCCCTACTCTTGTACCCCCTGTACAGTTTTTCAAGTTTTGTTTTAATATAAGTTTTACAGTAGGGGGTGACCCCTCCTGATTGCATCAAAAAATATATATATCTATGGCAAAAAAAAATTAGGGAGACTTAAGAGGCTCCATGGACCTAGCGGCCATAGGAGGTAGAGCCCAACCCATCTTACCACTAGATCCTTCTCTAAGAATGGTGTGTTCTCATGTTTGAATCCCGAATGGTGTTCTCATAGATAACAAGTGATCAGAATGTGCCATTTTACTTTTATGCTAGAACCACAAGACCATTTCGAGGCTGAATAGGCTCTGAAAGTTCTGAAACTTATTGTTAAACAGGTTCAATTTAGTGACATTGCATACTAGGGAGTTTTTTTTTTGCTACAGCAGTGTACCAGACAACCATTTGTTCTTAGTTGTAGGAATTTATTGTGAGTGATGTATTGTTGTCTTGTGGAAGTGAAGATAAATAAAAAGATCTCAAGCATGTGGTCGCTATTTTGTCAATTGGAGTCCCGGTCTGATAGGTGGTAGATGTTGGAATATCTGGTCTAGCTGTTGATTTCATCCGATACAGGTTGATCGTGAAGGTTGAGTCCTAGGTTGTTACAGCTCCTTGAGGATAGATTAGATTAGTTGGTTTGTTGTTATCTTCTTGTAATCTGACTTGTTGTACAAACCTGTTGTATTGCCACGCTAGGGGCTATTCGTAGCTTATATAAACACGGAGCCGTGAACCCTAACAGGCATCACGTTACAGCCATTGACAATCTTTACATGGTAATCAGAGCCTAGGTTAGTCCACATCTCATCAATGGCTTCTTCCTCCGCGCACCCTCCATCATATTCTCTAATCGGATGCCCGGTCACAGAAAAGCTGGCCAAGAATAACTTTCCTATCTAGAAAGCTCAAGTCCTCTCGGCCCTTCGAGGTGCTCAGGTGGCGCACTACCTCGACGCCACCACGGTGGCCATGCCGCCGAAGGAGATCCCCAAGTCGGCCGATAATCCAATTGAACTCGTCGTCAACCCTGAATATGAGGCGTGGGTTGCGAAGGACCAGCAGATCTTCAAACTACTGCTGTCGTCTGTCTCCAGAGATATTCAGGTGCAAGTCTCCATGTGCACCACCGCCTGCTGAGATCTGGAAATCCATCCAGGACATGACATCCTCCCAATCTCGTGGTAGGGTGATCAATACTCGCCTGGCATTGGCCACTTCTCAGAAAAGGGTCGTTGTTGGATTCACACCTGCTCGGCCCCCGTTAGCAAACAGGGCGCGGAACGAGGGTGGACAACGGTCAGCTATGCGCGAAGGTAAGGGCGTTGGCACAAGGTGATAAGCGGTGAAAATATTTCTCTCCTCCCAAAAATCGTCGTCTTTACACTGTTCACCTCTTGGTATTTATAGGGAATACCAAGGGGTGCTGGCATAATTACAATAGGGTACAAAAAGATTCCCCGGCACCACATAGGCAGAAAGGGCAAAGCCGTAAATGTACAGCAGAAGCGGAAACCCTAATCGGTCCTCCTCCTGTCCGCCGCCACCTTGCTCCGTCTGCCTTCAACGGAGAACAAAGGAAAACGGACCTTCGCCTTCGCCGGTCCTTGGGTCAGCATCCCCTCACCACTTGCCAAGCTTGACGCCTCAACGACAAAGCTTCGGAACCTGCGAAGGTTACTTATTACGTGTTCGGAGCGCCTTTACCTGCGAGAAACAAAGCGAACTCCGAGGGTTGGATTTGCATCGAAGGTTAGGCTGTCGAAGGTTAAGGCGAACGACCCAGAAGAGCCCCTACTATCGGGAGGGCGAGGCTTTGTGAGGGCGCGCGGGTCGCGCGGAGGTCCTTTTTTCTGCTCAGCCCACGCGGCGCCACTGCCGAGGGTCCCTTCTCCCAACAGTAGCCCCTCGTTGCCTTGGATCTAATGAACAGTATTTAGGCCCAAGCAGCGCTCTTGGACGGGAAAAGTAAAAAGACCCTTGGCAGCGACGCCCGCGGCTGCTTTGGGCTGGGCCGTTGCACTGTTTGTTTGTATTGTTGAAGCCTGTTTCATTTTTTGCGCCGTGGTTTTCGGTCGTCGTGCCGATTTTGTCGGGTTGGGGTGTCCGCCTCATGGCCTATAAATAGGAGGGGTTGGTGGGGGGATTGAGTCGTGCCTTCATTTGCTCTAGCCACCCTGCTGCTGCTCGCTTTCTTTCTGCGAAGGTTGGTTTTTGTCTAGATTTCGAAGGTTGTGAGTTTGGTGCTCTTCGAAGGTTTTGGCTTGAGAGATGGCTAGGTCTAAGCAGACGGCTCGAGTTGTTTCTCCCTCCGCTGCAGATGAGGGGGTGGGTGACTTTGAGTTTGGGCTAAGCCGCGTTTGTAGCTCTGATTTGGCTGCATATGTTAAGCGAGGGTGGATCGAGGAGGGGAAGGCGAGGACCAGTGCTGGGGAAACTGTGCCAAAGCCTGATGTAGACGAGGTTGTTGTCTTTGAGGAATTTTTCGAGGCTGGGCTGCGCTTCCCTGTTGATTTTTTGTGACAGCTGTTCTTCAGAGGTTCAACCTGAAGTTCCATCAGCTTACACCTTCGTGCTTTACAAAGATGTCAGTGTATGTTTGGGCATGCCGCTCGCAAGGTATTGTTCCACAAGTCGAGGGTTTCATTCGGACGCATCGTGTGCACATGCAACCTCGCAAGATAACGGACCGCGAGGGTAACACCAGTCTGGGTCAGTTTGCTGTGTATACTTTTTGTCACCGCGCTGGGTCGGAGTTGCCGGTGCAGGCTCAGAAAAATAAGTGGGCCAGCGGGTGGCAAGAATTCTGGTTTTACTATAAGCTTGATGGAGTGTCCGAGCTTTGTGGCGAGCTCCCGCCTCTTGGCGACGTGAGTGCCGAAGCTCAGATGAGCCCCGAGGCGCACGCCGCGGTTGACTGTCTGAGGGTGGTTGCGCGTTCGCAGTGCGCTCGCGATTTGGTCGAGGAGTACTGCTGCTGCGCTAATGCGTGGCCCCTCAGTCGGAAACAGGCTTGGTTTCCGGTAGAGGAGGACTCGAGGTACGAGGGTCGTGGATGGATTGAAGAAGCCGAAGCTTGATTTGGGCAAGATTTGGGAGAGGGTTTTTAAAGAAGTTTCCGAGGCGTCAAGATGGAGTTGACGCCATTTATAAGCGCGTTCAGCAGAGGGCTGAAAATCTCGTTGGGAAACTGTCTACCCTTGAGGCTAAAGCTATCCACAGCTCGGTGGGAAGCGGGGGTCGAGTTAACAGAGTTTTTGACATGCTTGGGATTCAGTATGCCGATTGGCCTGCTCCGTCGAGCGAGGATGCGCCAAAGAGAGAGGAAGCGAGTTTCTGCGAGGAGGAGAGAGGTAATGTTTCGCGGCCGAAGAGAGGTCGCGGCCGTGGTCGCGGCGGCGCCGGCGGCCGGGTGAAGGCACTTGCGACGAAGGTCGCAGTAGGCTTTGATGCTACGGCACTTCCTCATCCTCGGCCATTGCCTCGAGCGGCCGAGGTGCTGGTAAGATTGGAGGACGGGTACCCCGCGTGGGCGGCATTGGTGCTTTGATCCAGATCTCGGATGACGAAGGTGTCTCCGATGATGATGAGAGAGAAGAGAAGGAAGAGGAAAAGGAGGGGGTACTGAAGAGGACTCATCCGACGAGGATAGTGATACGTCAAGTAGCGAAGGTAACTCCGATGAAGACGTATCCATCGAGGACGCTCGAGGAAAAGGAATAGCCTCGTCCAGTGTTGGTGCTGCGGCTGCGCGAAGCATTGATGACATCATACGGGACTTTGAGCCAGAGAGTCCTCCGCGAGGGTCGTTCCCCGAGTTTGCTGGCTCGCACATTTGGGTCGATGGTTTTGAGTTTAAGGGTGACCTCGAATCGGTGCGGACCCCGGGGAAGAGGTCGTATGGCGAGGCTAGCCGGTCAAGTCTTCCTTATTATGCGAAGAAACTTGGAGTTTCCGATCCGGCGACCGAGCTTTTCACGAGTCCGGACCTTCGAGAGTGTCACTTGCAGTGTGCTCCGGAGGAAAGGCGCTTTCTGGGTCGGGTGTTTAACCGTATCTGTGTGCCGGAAGCGGAGCTTCGGCTGGCCAACGAGCCCTTGGAGAGACTTCACGATGATATTGACGTCAAAGTGGCTGAGCTGATGCTCCTCAGCCGGTCGGCGCGCCGGAGGGCAAGTTACAATCTCCACTATCTGAATGACCGGTTGAGTGACGCGGAGAAAGCTAATAAAGAGCTTCGCCAGAGTTTGGAAAACAAAGAGATTGAGCTCAAAGCTGCTTTGGAGAAGGTTAAGAAATCGCGAGAGGAAGCACAAGAGGTTGCGAATAGCAACGCGGAGCTCCTGGCTGCTAGCCGGCAAAAGGACAAGGATTTGTTGGCTGCGAACAAGCGCATAGAAGAGCTGTCCACGGAGCTGGCTACCCAAGCCGAGGCTTGGCGGGAAAGCATGGGGAGGGTAAAAATAAGATAGATACATGCTTGACCGAAGCCGGAGGTTCTGCCGGGGAACCGCTGCCTGCAACTAACGCAGAGGCCTTTGAAGGTTGGCTGAGTAACGAGCTGGACGTCTTTAGCTCGTTGGTTGGCAACGCGGCCGACTTTGGTGGCTATGCCGGGCTTTGGCGATGGCCAGCACGCTTCGTCTTGCGGATTGCGAGCACCTTCGCAAAGTCAAAAGGCCAAACCATGCTTTTCCGTCGGTTGACGAGGTGCGCCGGATGAAGGCTGATGACGCCGACGTTCGGAACTGTGCGATGCGATTGCTTCGCAAGTTTTGGATTGCTGGTGGCGGCCGAGCTCTTGCCTTTGAAGAAGCTGCCGAGGCTACTCGTCAGGTTAGTTAGGTATTTTTAATTGTGGTTTTTTGGGGTTTGTTATGGTGATGAAGGGTTTGGTGTTTGATTTTGGATGTTTTGTCGTTTATTTTTCCCTTGCAGGCTCGGAAGGACGCGATGCCCTCGCCGCCAGCGACTGTTGATGCTGGTGGTAGCTCCGAAGCCATTCCTGTGCCCGGCGTTGTGGAGGTTGCGCCTGTCGAGGCTGAAGCCTTGGCTGAGGACGCTCCGAGCACTGAAGAAGCTGTTGTAGAAGCGGTGGCAACGGAAGGGGCCTGCTGAAGGCTCGGGTGCTGCCATTGGCGGAGGTCTGGATGCTACCGTCGACGAAGCTGTGGCTGAGGAGCGCGGTGAGGCCGGGCAGGTGTGACCTAGGGTTGTTTGGGCGAGAGGGTCATTTTGTCAGGGGTGCGGAGGTTGTAAAAACTTAATGACGCTGTGACACTTTCCTATTTTGTGTAAATGCAGGTTCCTGACGGAACCATGCTAGAAGTGTTTGATGTGACGCCACTGACGCTTAATTATCAAGATACTTTTATAACTGGTGAATCGTGGGCTCGTGCTAAGCTAAAACATCCTTCGCTAGCCTTCGAGCGTTTTTGGTGGTCGAAAGTGCGAAGGTACGATTTAAGAAACAGCCGGTCGAGTCGTTTTTGGCGTGAAGCGGACTATACTGATCGACAAGCTACCCGTCAATTGTTTGGTTCTTGTTCGTCCTCGCAAGCTGGTATTGATGACGATATTGATGAAAACAGCCTTGGATTACTTGTTTGGGCGAACCAAACTAGATTTAGGTTCGGATGGATCACTGCGGATCAGGTGGTTCCAAAGAGGGGAACCTTCGGAGGTTAGTGATGTAGGCCGTACATATATGTATTGGGCAAGGTTTTGTATGGGAAGCTGCCAATTGTTCCGGCAGCCCTTTGTTGTGGGGACCCATCGTTGCGGTGGAGCCAGAGTTCGAGGAGGGGTAGCGAGGGCTCTCTGGTGATTTGATGTTAATTGAAGGGAGCGATGGTTCCTTGTAATTTTTGTAATTTTTCCTGGTTGACTGTCGTTGTGAAGTTATTTTGTAAAGAACGGGAACACTGTATGTTGTTTTGTGTCATTGCGATTCGTTGTGTAATTTGGTTGATGGATTTTTTGTCGTTATGATATTGACGAGGCTCGTTGGCTGTCCGGCTCTGCGATGTTTTGTTGTGTGTAATGTTTAGCTCAGAAAGGAACGACGCCCCCTTTTCTTTTAGCGAGGCTCGCTTTTGCGTTGGAAAGATGTTGAAGAAGATGAAACAGCGACGCCCCCTTTTCTTTTAGGCGAGGCTCGCTTTGCGTTGAAGAGGTTTGAGAAGATAAAACAGCGACGCCCCCTTTTCTTTTTAGCGAGGCTCGCTTTTGCGTTGAGATCTGTTTTTAGAAGATAAAACAGCGACGCCCCCTTTTCTTTTTAGCGAGGCTCGTTTTGCGTTGAGAGCTGTTTTAGAAGATAAAACAGCGACGCCCCCTTTTCTTTTTAGCGAGGCTGCTTTTCGAGGAAGCTGGACGTATGGTTTGTGTCTCGCCTTTTATTTTGGGTGTAGGTGGGAAATGCGTTTAAGTCCTGGCGTGCGTGTTTGGCGAGGGTACTCGACTCTTTGGTGCCCTTGTCTTGGGTGGAGGTGAAGTTTCCTTTTACGAGCCCCTGGCGTGTTTTGCGAGGGTTCTCGATTTTTTGTACTTCGCGCCTCCCCTTATTTTAGGTGGAGGTGAAGTTTGCTTTTTGCGAGCCCCTGGCGTGTGTCCGCGAGGGTTCTCGACTTTTTGTACTTCGCGCCTCCCCTTATTTTAGGTGGAGGTGAAGTTTGCTTTTTGCGAGCCCCTGGCGTGTGTCCGCGAGGGTTCTCGACTTTTTGTACTTCGCGCCTCCCCTTATTTTAGGTGGAGGTGAAGTTTGCTTTGAAAAAAGTTTGTTTTTTGAAGCAATCTCCGAGGGTTATCATCGATTTTAACGCTCTTGTAGAAGAGCTGCTTTTTTCGATGCTTATTACTAAAAGCAATAATTTGGAGTTTTGCTTTTTCCGGGGATTCTAGCCTGTATTGATGGTTTGGATACTGCCTCGTTAAAAAACCTTACGCCCCTTCGTAAGGAAAAAGAGTGCAACTCCTCTGTTTTTGTCACATGCATGGAAACGAAACGAAGCAAGGTTGAAAAAACAGATTACATAATGCGAGGGCTCGCTAAGGCTCCGCTATGGGTAATATTTGCGAAGGTCGTCAATATTCCAAGTGTGAGGCAGGGTGTTCCCCTCGCTGTCGGAGAGGTGAAATGATCCGGGACGATTGCATTCTACTATGAGGTATGGACCCGTCCACTTTGGCTGAAACTTCCCCGCCATGTTGGCGTTTTGCTTCCGAATTAGAACGAGGTCACCCTTTTTTAGTTCTTTGATTCTCACCTTTTTGTCTCTCCATTTTTTTGTCTCTTCTTGATACTTGCGAAGGTTGTGCACTGCGTTGCATCTTGTTTCTTCGAGTAAGTCTTTGTCAAGCAGTTGGCTTTGTTCGTTTTCTTCGATGGTTGTTCTGAGTGACCCATACTTGACTTCTTCTGGTAACACAACTTCCTCGCCAAACAGGAGCTTGAAGGGTGTGAATTTGGTGGCTCTGCACTCCGAGGTGTTATGAGACTAGGTGACGGAGGTTAGCCCTTCTGCCCATTTTCCTTTGGGCCTGCCTTGCAACTTTTTTGATATGGCTTGGAAAATTGTTGCATTGGCTCTTTCGACTAAGCCATTGGATTGAGGGTGCCAGACTGATGCGAAGCATAAGATTGTTCCGATTTGAGCGCAGAATTCTTTGAAAACCTCGCTATCAAACTGAGTGCCGTTGTCGACAGTTAAATGTTTGGGAACTCCAAACCGACAAACTAATTGCTGCCAGAAGAACTTTTTTACTGCCAGGGATGTAATGGAAACGAGTGGTCTAGTTTCGATCCACTTCGTGAAATATTCCACGGCTACCACAGTGTAGCGGAGGTTTCCTGGAGCTGTTGGTAGTGGACCGACGAGGTCCATTGCCCATCTTTGCAGAGGCCAAGTTGAGCATATGAGAGTTGTAGGAGCCCCTGGGGCATTTTGATTTTTTGCCGTTAGTTGGCAACCCTCGCAATGTTTGACGATGCTTTTTGCGTCTCGTAGCGCTGTTGGCCAATAGAAGCCCTGCCGGAAAGCTTTTCCAACTAACGCCCTCGGGCCGTTGTGTGAGCCACAGATGCCTTCGTGAATAAGCTTGAGAATATCGTTTCCTTCAGACTGTGACAAGCATTTGAGCCATGGGAAGGTTACCGAAGCTTTGTACAGAATGTTGCCCACAATCTTGTACCCTCGTGCTCTTTGTTTTAGTCTGTTTTCTTCTTCCTTGGACTCGGGCTCGTGGAGCCCTTTGATATAGGCTATGATAGGTGCTCTCCAGTCCTCGCTGTGAATTATACTGATCAACTTGGTGTTCTTTTCTGGGGTTTCGAAGGCTGATTGAATCGCAACCTCATGGAACACATCTGGGGGTAGCTGAAGTTGTTGTGCTGCTGCTTTAGCTAGGCAGTCTGCCTCGTTGTTTTCGGCCCTCGGAATTGCTTTCACCGTTATGCCGAGGAAGAATGATTCTAACCTTCGGACATATTGAAAGTATTTTTGCAGCTCTGGATCTTTCACTTTGTAGTTCTTCTCAATGTGCCTCGCGATAACTTGTGAGTCTGTATTGATGACTGCCCTTCGGACCGACAATGATCGAAGCCTTGAAAGCGCTAGTATTACAGCTTCGTATTCGGCGGAGTTGTTTGTGCATTTGAAATCAAGTCTTCTTGCATATCTTAGCTTCGACCCGGATGGCGAGACTAGGATGGCCGAGGCCCCAGCTCCAGTTGCACCCCAGGCTCCGTCGACATATACGGTCCAAAACGGGTCTTGTTGAGGTCCATCGCTGCGAGGATCAAGTGTCCACTCAGCTATAAAATCTGCTAGTGCCTGTGATTTGATTGTTGTTCTGCCGACGAAGGTTATGCGTAACTGTTAAGCTCAACTGCCCATTTTGCTATTCTTCCAACTGCCTCGTTGTTCTTGAAAATGTTTTCGAGGGGGTATGCCGAAGGTATATGGATCTCGTATGCCTGGAAATAATGCTTGAGCTTTCTAGATGCCATGACCACGGCGTATGTTATCTTCTCGAGCTCTGAGTAATTCCGCTTGGGACCTTCGAGGGTTTCTGATACATAGTAGATTAGGGCTTGCCTTGTCCTGTTGTTCTCGTGTAACTCTTTGATCAGGACTGCGCTTGCTGCGTGAGGCGAAGCTGCGACATACAGCAGTAATAGGTCTCCTTTGCTTGGACTGGTTAAAACAGTCAAGTTGGTGAGATACTTTTTCAAGTCCTCGAAGGCTTTTTGCTGCCGAGGTCCCCAATTGAATGGTGCAGTGCTTCTCAATGTTTCAAAGAAAGGTAACCCTCGCTCAGCGGATCTGGAGATGAATCTGCTGAGTGCTGCTAAGCGGTCTGACAGACGCTGAGCTGCTTTTTTGGTTGTTGGGGGTTCCATATTGATGATAGCATCAATCTTCTCGGGGTTAGCTTCGATTCCCCTTGCTAAAACGATGCAACCCACCAGTTTTCCTTCGCTTACCCCGAAAACACATTTTTCGGGGTTTAACTTTAATCCGGCAGACCGAAGATTGCTGAACACTCTCGATAAGTCTGAAATATGGTTTTCTTTCAGCTCACTTTGGACAACCAGATCATCGACGTAGGCAGAGACGGCGTGTTCATCTTTGAAGACTTCCGATGTCATGCGTGCGAAGGTTGAGCCTGCGTTTTTTAGGCCTTCTGCCATTCTTCGAAAGCAAAAAGTGCCCGAGGGTGTGATGAAGCTTGTTTTGTCCTCGTCTTCTTCATTCATCCAGATCTGGTGGTATCCTGAGAAGCAATTGAGAAGGGACAACATTTGGCAACCAGCGGCTCTGTCGACCAGGGTGCTTATGTTAGGGAGGGGAAAATCATCCTTCGGACAAGCTTTGTTCAGACATGTGAAATCTACACACATTCGCCATTTCTTGTTCTTTTTCTGAACTAGGACCACGTTTGAGAGCCAAATTGGATATTTGACTGGGCGGATGACGCCTGCGTCCAAAAGCCTTTTCACCTCAGCCTTCGCTGCCTCTTTCCTTTCTTCTGACATTTTGCGAAGCTTCTGCTTAACGGGGCGATAGCCTGGTTTGATGTTTAGGTTGTGCTCTATCAGAGTTCTGTTTACCACCTTTAGGTCCTCTGCGGACCAAGCGAAGGTATCGGAGTTTTCTTTGAGGAAAAAGACGAGGTTGTTTTCTGATTGGGGATCTAGGTTAGCTGAAATAAACACCTTTCTTTTAGTGTTGCCCTCGAAAAGTTGGACTTGTTTGGTATCTTCCTTGGGTGATACCATCGTTTTGTCAATGCAAACTTCACCTTCGATGCTGAGGTCTGTAGCTTGAGGCTTGGATAAGTTGTGGACATTACGTTGTCCTGGTGCTACAGTTCCCTCGGCTGCCCTTGCAATGTCTTGGTCCCCATATACTGCAACCACCCCCTTTGGAGCGGGGAGCTTCATGCATAGGTATGCGGGGTGAATGACTGCGTTGAATGCGTTAGTGACCCCTCGGCCGAATATTGCATTGTACGGGTAAAACATGTCGACAACGTCAAAAGTTATGTGCTCGGTTCTGCAGTTCATTTGGTCGCCGAAGGTCACAGGCAGCGATATTTTACCGACAGCTCTGACTTGTTGACCGCCGAAGCCGTATAGAGGGTTGTCAGCAGGTTGCAGGAGGTTCCTGTCAAGCTTCATGCTGTCGAAGGTTGAGGCGAACAGGATGTCCGCGGAGCTTCCTGTGTCAACCAGAATTTTAGTTACTGTCCACCCTGCCAGATTGGTCTCGATCACCATAGCGTCGGTATGAGGGTAATCTCTCAGTTTCATGTCACTGGAGTCGAAGGTTATAGGAATGTGAGACCATCGACCGAATTTGTGAGGTCCTTCGACGGCTACATGGTGTACTCGTCTGGCATGTTCCTTTCTCTGCCTTTTGTTGCCATGGTCTTCATTTGAACCCCCGGTGATGGCTAGTATTACACCGAAGGTTGATGTTGGGTTGTTGATGGTTGTTTGGTTCTGGGCTTCAGATTTGATGGGTTGAGGCACTGGTAAGGCGGGTATTGGTGGTGGTGGTGGTAGAGCATTGTTGACTTGTTGGGTGGTTGGGGTTTGGTTTTGGGGGGTTGTTGGGTATGTGACTGTGTAAGGTGGGTTTTGGCGTTGTGGGATCATGGTTGGCTGGTAAGAGGTTTGGTTGTAGAGTGGGTGGTGTGCGTACATGGGTTGTTGCGAGGGTAGGCCGTAGTTTATGGGGGTATAGTGGTATGGAGGATTTGGTGGGTGGAAGTTTGGTTTCCTGGTGTGGTTGATGGTTCGGTTGTCTGCCGAAGCGGCTCTTTTGGACTCCTGGAACTCTTTTCCCTTGGCGAAGCATTCGCATTGCTTGGTAGTGTGCCCTTTTCCAAGACCACAAAAATGACAATGCATTTTCGCGGGATCTTTCTGCTGGTTCCGTTGATCCGGCGGGGGTGGCAAACCTTGAGCGCTTTGGTTGCTCGGAGGTTGAGTGCCCCGTCTTTGGTCTTCGTAGTGTACTACTTTGTTGATGGCCCCAACGTTGCTTTGTTCTTGGCGAGGGTTGTTTTCCCTTGGTTGAGGCCTCGGCTGTGGCTTCTGTTGTGACCTCCGAGCGTCGGAGTTTGCCCGAAAATCCATGTCTGGTCTACAGTATCTTTCCATTGTCTCATGCAATTCTTCGATTGTATTTGCCGGCTTCCGAGCGAATTTCGAAGAGCATGGGCCTGGACGCAGACCGCTGACTGCAGCGAGGATGACAGCCTCGTCGGATATCCCCAGGGTTCTTGCTCTGATTTGAATAAACCTCCGCCAATAGTCTTGAAGTGGTTCGCGTTCTTCTTGTTTGCAGTTGAACAACTCAATGGGGTTTGATGGGGCTGGTGTAATGCCTTTGAAGTTTGTACAGAGCCTGTCTCTGAGGTTGGCCCAGGAATCCACAGTTCCGGGGCGGAGGTTGCTGTACCAGGTTTGTGCAATGTCTCGCAGGACGATGACAAAAGACTTTGCCATTGTTGATTCATCTCCGCCTGCTGCGGCAACTGTTGCCTCGTAGCTCATTATGAATTGGCGAGGGTCGGTAAGCCCGTCGTAACGGGGTAGATTTTGTGGATTGTAGCATGGTGGCCATGGTTGGGTTTGTAGTATCTGGGAGAGTGGTGACTTTGGGTCATAGGGCATTTGGTGTTGTTGGGCTCTGCGTTGATTGCGAAGGTTTGGCTCTATCTCATCTGGGTAGAGTTGGCGAAAGTTTGGTTGTCTAATGGGGTGTGGTTCTGGGTGTCTTGGTGGTGGTGGGGGTGGTGGATGGCGGCGGAGGTTGCTGTGATCTTGCTCATTTCCCTCCTATGGTGGTGGCATTTCCCCATCGTTCCATCCCTCGGCTTCGGCTTCAGCTGCCGCGAGGGACTCCTCCATTCGGCGAAGCTGCTCTCTTGCTTCATCCGCCTTTTGTCTGATAAGACGCAGCCGGTTGTGCCTTTCAAGCTGGTCCAGGCGCCTCTTCTTTTCTTGTAACTCAGCTTGAAGTCTTTCTAAAGCTTCGAGGCCCAACTCCTCCTCATCTCCCTCCCCATCTCCTCCGGAGGTATGCGGGTGTGGCTATGATCCCGGCCGAGTGTGAGGGCCCGGGACCTCCGTCCCTGGGGCAACTTCTTCTGTTTCCGAGGGTACTACATTCTCTTCCACAGGATGGATTGTCGTCGTGGCCTCTCTGGTCACACGAGGGTCTCTGGTAGCGGGCGCTCTCCTGTTTCCTGCCATTTCGAACTCCGGTCCCCACGGTCGGCGCCAAACTGTTGGATTCACACCTGCTCGGCCCCCGTTAGCAAACAGGGCGCGGAGCGAGGGTGGACAACGGTCAGCTATGCGCGAAGGTAAGGGCGTTGGCACAAGGTGACAAGCGGTGAAAATATTTCTCTCCTCCCAAAAATCGTCTTTACACTGTTCACCTCTTGGTATTTATAGGGAATACCAAGGGGTGCTGGCATAATTACAATAGGGTACAAAAAGTTTCCCCGGCACCACATAGGCAGAAAGGGCAAAGCCATAAATGTACAGCAGAAGCGGAAACCCTAATCGGTCCTCCTCCTGTCCGCCGCCACCTTGCTCCGTCTGCCTTCAACGAAGAACAAAGGAAAACGGACCTTCGCCTTCACCGGTCCTTGGGTCAGCATCCCCTCACCACTTGCCAAGCTTGACGCCACAACGACAAAGCTTCGGAACCTACGAAGGTGAAAGGTCCTAAATGGCTAGAGGGGGGGTGAATAGCCTATAAAAATTTTCTACAACAACACTTAAACAAACTAGTTAGACAACTAAATGGCGAAGCGAAGTTTGCGCTAGCTCTACACAGATGCAAGCCACCTATTCACAATTCTAGAAAACCACAAACTCTAAGTCACACAATATCAAAGGAACTATTCAACAACTAAATAAGCAATAATGTATATCACTACACAAGATAAGAGAATGTAACTAACAACAAGGTATAATATTAACTTGCAAGAAAGTAACAAATGTAAGTACAAGAGATAGAGGTGTGTATACCGAGCCGACAAGAGATTAATAGATGAATATCAAAGAATACCACGGAGACAGGTTGACACAATAATTTTTCCTCCGAGGTTCACTTGCTTGCCGGCAAGCTACGTCCCCGTTGTAGCGATACACCCACTTGGAGGTTCACGCGCTAATAGGCATCACACGCCTAACCCTCAATAGGGTGCCGCACAACCAACACAAGATGGGGATCCACAAGCTACGAGCAATCCACTAGAGTTACCTTTGGCGCTCCGCCGGGGAAGGTACAAGAAACCCCTTACAAATCACCAGGAGATGGCCACGAACAATCACCATTCGTGCCTAATCTCCTCCGCTGCTCCAAACCGTCTAGGTGGCGGCAACCACCAAGAGTAATAAGAGTATCCGCAGCAACAACAATCGCCAAGTGCCACTAGATGCAAACTCACAAGCAAATGCACTTGGATCTCTCGATCTCACTTGGATTCGCACTAACAAGCAAAGAGATCGGAGGGAGGGATTAGATCTTGCTCAAGAGGATGTTCAAGAAGTCAGAGAGTCAAGAAGTCCTCCCCAAAGGCGGCCACGGCCAATTTATAGAGAGGGGAGGACGACCGCCCGAACCCTACTTTTCTGCGCTTGGTCGGTAGTACCGACCCCTCCTGGGCGGTAGTACCGACAGAGTCAAACTAGCCGTTTAACACACGACCCGCTGATTTAGGCGAAGCACCGACTCTCTGGTCGGTACCTCCGAGGTCGGTAGTACCGAGGTTATGGCGGTACTACCGCCAAGCCAAAATCGGCCGCGAACAGAGAGCTCTGCGAAAAGCAAGCTACTACCGACCTTGCGTCGGTACCACCACGGGCGGCAGTACCGAGGTAATGGCGGTACTACCGCCAGGCCATTTTCAAATCTACAGAGAGCCTCGCGAAACCCTTTAGAGCCACGGTACCACCGACCCTCTGGTCAGTACCACCGCCGGCGGTAGTACCGAGGTTATGGCGGTACTACCGCCAGGCCAAAAACGCCCCAACACAGAGAGGGCTGCACGCAGCACCTATGGGCGGTACCACCGACCACTTGGTCGGTACCACCGACCATACACAGAAAACTTCATTTTCTTCTCTGTGTTGATCCAAAACTACTTCAACAACTTCTCCTTTGCAAAAGTGCTAACACCACCAAGTGTTCATCATCCTGTGCATGTGTGTTGGCATTTTCACAAACATTTTCAAAGGATTCGAGTTAGCACACTAGGTCCTAATGCATATGCATGTATGAATCCACCTAGTGGCACTTGATAACCGTGATCACTGAGATATTCCCCTCTTAATAGTACGGCTATCTATCCTAAATGCACTCACACCCTCTACGGTGTCTTGAGTGCCAAAACAAAATCCTATTTATACCTTTGCCTTGATCTCCATAGGATTTTGTTTTTCTCTTCTTCTTCTTCCAAATG
Organism: Coix lacryma-jobi var. lacryma-jobi; assembly: GCA_009763385.1. Taxonomy (NCBI): domain Eukaryota; kingdom Viridiplantae; phylum Streptophyta; class Magnoliopsida; order Poales; family Poaceae; genus Coix; species Coix lacryma-jobi. Next base: position 165,112,353 of record CM019824.1, read on the forward strand.
TGGAGCACTTGATCTATCTTTTGGTCATCACCACCAATACCATGATCATCATTTAGCTCTCGTACTTGGAGTGTACCAACCTAGCTCATAAACACTTCATGACAAGGTTAGTACTCTAGGTGACATCAATTATCCAAAACCAAACAAGGACTTTCAATCTCCCCCTTTTTGGTAATTGATGACAACCTTTCACAAAGATATATGTTTGAAAATTTGAGTCACCACTTTGTTAGTATTAGCTCCCCCTACATATGTGCTATAGTGTTTGGTTCAAGTTCGGCACATATGCATGGATATGAAATGTGGGAGAGTAATACTATCAAATGATGCTAAGGTGTAAAGAATGGACCTTTGAAGCGTGATACCAATCGGAGTTGCCAATGTACACCATCCTTAGCATCTTGATTAGCTAGACTTACAAAAACACTAGAGACCTTATGAGATCAACATTATATAAAAGGTTCTAGTACCACTTTGCAAAAACAGATTACATCTAGCTACCACTTATGCATGCTAGTTCACAAATCATCATTCAAAATTTATTTCTAGCATACATCACACAAGCATGTATATTGAATTTAAATTTTTACAATGCAATCACTCATATGAATATGCACATTCAAATGCAACAATAAGTTCATGAGCTTGCTCCCCCGACTTATGTGCTCAAAATTTAATTGATCCTCCCTTTGTTATATATATCTATCTTAGTAACCATTTCTCCCCCTTTGTCATTAAGTACCATAAAAGGCACACCAATTTTAGTAGGAGTTAAGTTAATCAATAGGGTGATCAAGTTCATAGTATGGTTCAACCTAGCAAACAAACATAAGATATTTAACACGGTTTGCTCTAGAGTAAGCTTCTTCACACATCTTTCAATGGTTATCTTACTCACGTCGGTTAAACCCTTGAATGCTTGTTTTCAAGATCAAACACTAGGTTCACAAGCCTATAAACATGTCATATGCTACCACTAGATCATATCAAACATAGAAGCAATAGTGGTACCATATGTACATCAAAAGTATTTTATTTTCATGAATGAGCCTATAAGATGCAAGGAATGTCTAAATGCACTAAACATATCCTTAGCAAGAATGAATGTCATGCCAAACAATTTTACCTTTGCTTTGTCGAAGGAGAGGCATGTCATATAATGGAAGGTGCATCAACTCATATTTGAGAAATCAAGTATATTCAATTCATTCCTTAGCTTGCAAAATCTCTTTTCATCAAGTGGCTTGGTGAATATATCGGCAAGTTGATCATCGGTACCAACATTCTCAATTGAAATATCACCCTTTTGTTGATGGTCTCTTATGAAGTGATGGCGAATGTAAATGTGCTTTGTTCTTGAATGTTGTACTGGATTGTTGGTGAGCTTCACTGCACTCTCATTGTCACATAGCAATGGTACTTGTTGGAATTTAATTCCAAAGTCATCCAAGGTTGCTTTCATCCAAAGTAATTGAGCACAACAACTCCCTGCGGATATGTATTCTGCTTCGGCGGTTGAAAGTGCAACACTGTTTTGCTTTTTCGATGACCATGATACAAGTGATCTTCCAAGTAATTGACATGTGCCCGATGTGCTTTTTCTATCAACTTTGCATCCTGCATAGCCGGAGTCCGAATATCCAATCAACTCAAAGTTTGACCCCTTGGGATACCACAATCCAACATTTTGTGTATGCTTCAAATATCTCAATATTCTTTTAGTTGCCTTCAAGTGACTCTCTTGGTGAAGCTTGAAATCTTGCACACATGCATACACTAAACATGACGTCCGGCCTAGAAGCGGTCACATAGAGTAAGCTTCCAATCATAGACCGATACAACTTTTGATCCACCATGTTGCCACTAGCATCACTATCCAAATGTCCATTTGTTCCCATAGGTGTACTAATAGCTTTTGCATCATTTAGACCAAACTTCTTGAGCATATCTTTGATGTACTTGCCTTGACTCACAAAAGTGCCATTCTTCATTTGCTTGATTTGAAGACCAAGGAAGTAACTAAGCTCTCCAATCATAGACATCTCAAACTCATTTGCCATCATATTCCCAAACTCTTCACAAAACTCTTGGTTGGTGGACCCAAAGATAATATCATCAACATATATTTGCAACACAAACAAGTCTTTGCCAATCTTCTTGGTGAAGAGAGTAGTATCAACCTTGCCCATCTTGAAACCTTTAGAGAGTAGGAAATCTCTCAACCTCTCGTACCATGCTCTTGGTGCTTGCTTCAAACCATACAACGCCTTCTTGAGCTTGTAAACATGGTTGGGCTTCTTGTCATCTTCAAAACCGGGAGGTTGTTCTACAAATACTAACTCATTGATATACCCATTGAGAAATGCACTTTTGACATCCATTTGATATAACTTGATATTATGAGCACATGCATAAGCCAATAGAATTCTAATAGCTTCCATTCTTGCAACCGGTGCATATGTTTCTCCAAAATCAAGACCTTCAACTTGAGTGTAACCTTGAGCTACCAATCTTGCTTTGTTTCTTACTACTATCCCATCTTGATCTTGCTTATTTCGAAATACCCATTTGGTTCCAATTACATTGTAATTCTTTGGTCTCTCAACAAGTTCCCAAACTTGGTTGCGGGTGAAGTTGTTTAGCTCTTCATGCATAGCATTTACCCAATCAACATCCATCAATGCATCTTCTATCTTGGTTGGCTCAAATGATGACACAAAAGAAAAATGCTCACAAAATGATGCCAATCTTGATCTTGTTTGCACACCACTTCTAATATCCCCAACAATTTGATCTATGGGATGATCTCTTGCAATATTGGTTGGTTGGAGGATTTGCACTTGATTGCTCGGTTGAGATGAACTAGCTTGTTGATCTTCACTAGCACTTGATTGATCATGAGAACCACTAGCTTGATTTGCATCAACTTGCTCATTTGAGGAGAACATTTGGTCATCTTCATTATCATCCACTTGTCTTGGCCTAATATCACCAATATCCATATTCTTCATTGCATTTGACAATTGAGCGCCTCTCACATCATTAAGATTTTCATTTCCTTCTTGAGAGCCCTTAGTTTCATCAAATTCAACATCATGCACTTCTTCAATAATGCCACTAGCCAAGTTCCAAACTCTATATGCTTTGCTTGTTGTTGAATATCCAAGTAAGAATCCTTCATCACATTTCTTCTCAAATTTGCTCAATCTTGCACCTTTCTTCAATATATAACATTTGCAACCAAAAACTCTAAAGTATGCGATATTTGGCTTTCTTCCATTTAATAGCTCATATGGTGTCTTCTCTAGCATGCCATGGCAATAGAGACGGTTGCTACAATAGCAAGCCGTATTGATAGCTTCGGCCCAAAAGGAATGACTGACATTGTATTCACTGAGCATAGACCTTGCCATATCAATCAAAGTTCTGTTCTTCCTTTCAACAATCCCATTTGATTGAGGAGTATACTTGGGTGAGAATTGATGTCTAATGCCAAAGTCATCACACAACTCATCAATTTTTGTATTCTTAAATTCACTCCCATTGTCACTTCTAACTTTCTTGATTGTTGTTTCAAACCCATTCTGACATTTCTTGACAAAAGTTTGAAGATATCAAAAGTTTCACTTTTATCACTAAGAAAGAAGACCCATGTGTATCTAGTGTAATCATCCACTATCACAAAGCCATATTTACTTCCACCGATGCTAGTGTATGTTGTTGGTCCAAATAAATCCATGTGCAATAACTCAAATGCTTTGCTAGTACTCATCATGCTTTTCTTAGGATGGGAGTTACCAACTTGTTTGCCAGCTTGACAAGAGCTACAAAGTTTATCCTTCTCAAAAGTTACATCTTTCAAGCCTCTAACTAAATCATGCTTCACTATTTTGTTCAACTGTTTCATTCCAACATGACCAAGCCTTCTATGCCATAACCAACCCAAACCAGATTTAGTGAACAAGCACGTTGACAGCTGGGTTTCACTAGCATTGAAATCAACCAAGTATAGGTTCTCATATCTAAATCCTTTGAATATCAAATTAGAACCATCTACACTTATGATTTCTACATCATCAACTCCAAAAATGCATTTGTCGGTGTTTCGTACCCGGGGGTATCACACCAACGAGTAATATGATCGCGTGCTTCTCTTCCTGGATGGTGATGCAAGGGGACACAAGGATTTATCCTGGTTCGGGCAAAGAAGGCCCTACGTCCAGCGGGGGGAGATGTTCTTGTATTACTTGCACCTAAGTGCTTGTACAGGGGAGAATACAAGCTCAGTGAGCGTGGACCGGAGTCCGGACTCGTGTCTATGTGTGGACTCGTGTGTTGTGTTCGTCCTCCTGAATGAGGGCCCTAGTGTCCCCTTTTATAGAGCAAGGGGAGGCCAGGGTTACATAAAGGAATTACAGGTGTCGGGGCGTATGGTGCCCCATACGGAGAAGGGTAGGAACCCTGTCTTGTCGGGGCCACTGGAGCCGATGTGATCGTCGCTGTTGAGGCGTCCTTGGGTCATGGCTTCCATCCTGGGCGCGGACGTGGTGGCGCGACAAGGCGGGAGCCGTACAGCACCCATCCCGGAATGTACAGTACGCGGTGAGGTCCCTCCGGGTCTTGGGGTACCTGTCCTCCAATAGCACGAAAGTAGTTAGGGCTCGAAGGGCGCGGAGCCGGCTTCGAGGCGGTGCCACGGGGGCTCGAGGGGCGCGGAGCCGACCTCGAGGTGTTACGATGCAGGGCTCGAGGAGCGCGCAGCCGGCCTCGAGGGGTTACGGTGCAGGGCTCGAGGAGCGCGTAGCCGGCCTCGAGGGGTTACAGTGCAGGGCTCGAGGAGCGCGTAGCCGGCCTCGAGGGGTTACAGTGCAGGGCTCGAGGAGCGCGCAGCCGGCCTCGAGGGGTTACAGTGCTTGGCTTGGCCGAACAGTGCCGTACCGGTGCCCTTTTGCCCATGCTTGTGGTGAAAACGAGACTTGACCTTTATACCGAGTCACTGTGGTACATGCTGTGCACTGGTGGACATGACCGGAGTAGGTGAAGACATTAAATGCGTGGCATGGGTTGGTACGGCTGTCTGTGCAGCTCGAGGTCCGTGCGTTAAGGCTCGAGGTGTGGGGGCGCGCTCGCCCGAGGCCTGGAGGGCTCGAGCGAGACGGAGAGCGATCGTGCTCGCCCGAGGCCTTGTTGGGAGGGCTCGGGCGAGACGGAGACAGAGCGTTCGCCCGAGGCCTGGCTGGGAGGGCTCGGGCGAGACGGAGATAGAACGTTCGCCCGAGGCCTTGCTGGGAGGGCTCGGGCGAGACGGAGACGGAGCGTTCGCCCGAGGCCTGGCTGGGGAGGGCTCGGACGAGACGGAGACGGTGCGTTCGGGTGTGTGCGTTGATTGGGGGTACCCTTTTTTGTACCACCGACAGCATTTGAAACCAAGATCACACAACTGAGCAACTGACAGTAAATTGAAGTTCAAGCTCTCAACTAGCAACACATTGGAAATGCTCATGTCATTGGATATTGCAATCTTACCAAGCCCTTTAACCTTGCCTTTGCCATTGTCACCAAATGTGATAGAATCAAAACCATGATTGCCGCTTGAATTGATTGAATTGAACATTCTTGAATCCCCGGTCATATGTTGAGTGCACCCACTATCAAGCACCCAATGCCTCCCTCTGGCTTTATAGTTGACCTACAAGAACAAATCAATCCTTTTTAGGTACCCAAACCTTTTTGGGTCCTCCAAGATTAGTGACCAAACTCTTTGGTACCCAAATAGCTTTCTTCTTTGAGCCCACAATTGGTGTACCAATGAATTTAGCTTTCATGCCATTAACACCCTTGGTAAGCAAATAACAAGAATCAAATTTAATAGAGGATACATTAGCGTTCTTGTTCTTGTTCTTGCAATATTGCTCTACATGCCCACTTTGCTTGCATCTAGTGCAAAACCGACCATTGCTCTTCACAAAACTAGTCTTGTGAGTAGCAAAAGCCGCCTTGTCATTCTTGGGGGTATAGCCCAATCCCTCTTTGTTGAGAGAAAAACGTTGGCTACCCAAGCACCTAAGCAAGCGGGCCTCACCACCATAGGCTTTACCTAAGGCGTGAGTGAGCTCATTTGCCTCCTTCTTCAATGTCTCATTCTCAACTATGAGTGAGGCATCACAAGTGAAGCCATCATCCATAGATGAAGTAGTAGTGGTAGATGATGAGCTACATGAAGGGTTAGTGGCAGAAATAATAATAGGCTTATAGAAAGATTCATCGATTATATCACAAGCTATGCCTATGTCACATGTTTTAACCACTTTTTCAGTTTTAGCTTGATCAACAAGTGAGGAGTGAGCTTCCTTAAGCTTAGAGTGAGCATTGCCAAGCTCCTCATGGGCTTCCACTAGCCTCTCATGAGTAGCATTGAGCTCCTCAAAGGATTGCTCAAGAGCTTTTAGTCTCTTTTGCAATTCTTTGCACTCCTTTCTCTTTTTATCAAAGTGTTCTCTAGCATCATCAAGCATTTCAATTAATTCATCTTTAGTGGGTTCATCATCATCACTATCATCACTATCACGCTCATCATCATCAGATAGTACCTTTGTGGCCTTTGCCATGAAGCATGATGGAGTGTCGAAGATTGAAGGCTTGTTGTTGATAGCAATACTTGCAAGTGCCTTTTTCTTGCTTGTCTTGCGATCTTCATTATCACTATTTTCATCACTATCACTTGTGGATGCATCACTATCCCAAGTGACCATATATGATTGCCCCTTCTTCTTCTTTGTGTAATTCTTCTTTTCTTTCTTCTCCTTCTTCTTGTCCTTCTTGTTGTCATTATCATCATTCTCACTGTTGTACGGACATTGAGCAACAAGATGGTCCTTGCTACCGCACTTGAAGCACCTCCTTGGTTCATCCTTGTTCTTGTATGAAGTCTTCTTCCTCCTTGCTTGGTAGCCCTTCTTCTTCATGAATTTTCCAAACCTTTTGACAAATAGAGCCATCTCTTTATCATCGTCATCACTGTCATTTGAGCAGTTATCTTCGCTAGAATCTTCTTTCTTTGCTTTGCCCTTGTTCTTTGATGATGATGTTGTGGCTTTGAATGCCACACTCTTCTTCTTCTCATCCTTCTTTACTTCTTGATCATTCTCATCTCTGTAGGTGTCATCGGTCATTACATCTCCAAGAACTTGGTTTGGTGTCATAGTGTCCAAACCGCTTCTTACAAGCAACGTGACTAACATGCCAAATCTGTTGGGAAGACATCTCAAGAATTTATGAGAGAAGTCTTTGTCCTTCACCTCTTCTCCAAGTGCTTTGAGATCATTGACAAGCACTTGAAGCCTATGGAACATCTCTGGAACACTTTCATCTTCATTCATCTTGAAGCTAGCAAACTTTTCTTTGAGAATGTATGCTTTTGCTCCTTTCACTGCTTGAGTGCCCTCAAATGATTCTTCCAATTTCTTCCAAGCATCATATGCCATCTCCAAATTTTTGATTTGCTCAAATACCCTCTCATCAACGGCATCATGAATAGCACTGAGAGCAATGTCATTGTTCTGCATCTTCTCTTCTTCGGCATTGGTGAGATGCTCCGGATCGACTATCTCAATCTTGACATCCACAACTTGCCATATCTTTCTATTGATTGACTTTAAATGAGTGGTCATTTTTGCCTTCTAATAGCTATAGTTTGTGCCATCAAATTGGGGTGGCCTTTTGGTGTTGTTGATATGAGCCATTTTGACACCGAAGGTTGTTAAGCCTCAAATAAACGGTGACCTTGCTCTGATACCAATTGAAAGGTCCTAAATGGCTAGAGGGGGGGTGAATAGCCTATAAAAATTTTCTACAACAACACTTAAACAAACTAGTTAGACAACTAAATGGCGAAGCGAAGTTTGCGCTAGCTCTACACAGATGCAAGCCACCTATTCACAATTCTAGAAAACCACAAACTCTAAGTCACACAATATCAAAGGAACTATTCAACAACTAAATAAGCAATAATGTATATCACTACACAAGATAAGAGAATGTAACTAACAACAAGGTATAATATTAACTTGCAAGAAAGTAACAAATGTAAGTACAAGAGATAGAGGTGTGTATACCGAGCCGGCAAGAGATTAATAGATGAATACCAAAGAATACCACGGAGACAGGTTGACACAATAATTTTTCCTCCGAGGTTCACTTGCTTGCCGGCAAGCTACGTCCCCGTTGTAGCGATACACCCACTTGGAGGTTCACGCGCTAATAGGCATCACACGCCTAACCCTCAATAGGGTGCCGCACAACCAACACAAGATGGGGATCCACAAGCTACGAGCAATCCACTAGAGTTACCTTTGGCGCTCCGCCGGGGAAGGTACAAGAAACCCCTTACAAATCACCGGGAGATGGCCACGAACAATCACCACTCGTGCCTAATCTCCTCCGCTGCTCCAAACCGTCTAGGTGGCGGCAACCACCAAGAGTAATAAGAGTATCCGCAGCAACAACAATCGCCAAGTGCCACTAGATGCAAACTCACAAGCAAATGCACTTGGATCTCTCGATCTCACTTGGATTCGCACTAACAAGCAAAGAGATCGGAGGGAGGGATTAGATCTTGCTCAAGAGGATGTTCAAGAAGTCAGAGAGTCAAGAAGTCCTCCCCAAAGGCGGCCACGACCAATTTATAGAGAGGGGAGGACGACTGCCCGAACCCTACTTTTCTGCGCTTGGTCGGTAGTACCGACCCCTCCTGGGCGGTAGTACCGACAGAGTCAAACTAGCCGTTTAACACACGACCCGCTGATTTAGGCGAAGCACCGACTCTCTGGTCGGTACCTCCGAGGTCGGTAGTACCGAGGTTATGGCGGTACTACCGCCAAGCCAAAATCGGCCGCGAACAGAGAGCTCTGCGAAAAGCAAGCTACTACCGACCTTGCGTCGGTACCACCGCGGGCGGTAGTACCGAGGTAATGGCGGTACTACCGCCAGGCCATTTTCAAATCTACAGAGAGCCTCGCGAAACCCTTTAGAGCCACGGTACCACAGACCCTCTGGTCGGTACCACCGCCGGCGGTAGTACCGAGGTTATGGCGGTACTACCGCCAGGCCAAAAACGCCCCAACACAGAGAGGGCTGCACGCAGCACCTATGGGCCGTACCACCGACCACTTGGTCGGTACCACCGACCATACACAGAAAACTTCATTTTCTTCTCTGTGTTGATCCAAAACTACTTCAACAACTTCTCCTTTGCAAAAGTGCTAACACCACCAAGTGTTCATCATCCTGTGCATGTGTGTTGGCATTTTCACAAACATTTTCAAAGGATTCGAGTTAGCACACTAGGTCCTAATGCATATGCATGTATGAATCCACCTAGTGGCACTTGATAACCGTGATCACTGAGATATTCCCCTCTTAATAGTACGGCTATCTATCCTAAATGCACTCACACCCTCTACGGTGTCTTGAGTGCCAAAACAAAAATCCTATTTATACCTTTGCCTTGATCTCCATAGGATTTTGTTTTTCTCTTCTTCTTCTTCCAAATGTGGAGCACTTGATCTATCTTTTGGTCATCACCACCAATACCATGATCATCATTTAGCTCTCGTACTTGGAGTGTACCAACCTAGCTCATAAACACTTCATGACAAGGTTAGTACTCTAGGTGACATCAATTATCCAAAACCAAACAAGGACTTTCAGAAGGTTACTTATTACGTGTTCGGAGCGCCTTTACCTGCAAGAAACAAAGCGAACTCCGAGGGTTGGATTTGCATCCGAAGGTTAGGCTGTCGAAGGTTAAGGCGAACGACCCAGAAGAGCCCGTACTATCGGGAGGGCGAGGCTTTGTGAGGGCGCGCGGGTCGCGCGGAGGTCCTTTTTTCTGCTCAGCCCACGCGGCGCCACTGCCTAGGGTCCCTTCTCCCAACAGAAGGCCAACGACCCAGAAGAGCCCCTACTATCGGGAGGGCGAGGCTTTGTGAGGTCGCGCGGATGTCCTTTTTTCTGCTCAGCCCACGCGGCGCCACTGCCGAGGGTCCCTTCTCCCAACAGTCATCATCCATCGCTGAGTTCTTCAGCAAGATGAAAACCCTAGCGGATGATATGGCAGCAGTCGGCAAGAAACTGGAAGATGAAGAAATCGCCTCCTACATCATTGCTGGCCTCGACGTGGAGTTCAATCCTGTCGTGTCAGCAATGGCGGCACATGTTGAGCCGCTTACCCTCGGTGAGCTATATACCCATCTGGTAAGCTGGGAACAAAGGATGGATCTTCTCCATGGTGGGTTGGGTTCTTCAGCAAACGTCGTGACGCATGGCGGTCGTGGAGGATTTAACCGTGGAAGTCTACCTCTGGTGCTACAACCTCCTATGACATAGATACAAATTGGTACACCGACACCGGCGCCACCGACCACATCACCGGAGATCTGGAGAAGCTGACGACCAAAGATAAATATCACGGGAACGACCAAGTCCACACCGCCAACGGCACAGGTATGAGAATCAGTCAGATTGGTAAAAGTCTTGTTCGTACCCCTGAACGAAACATTGTCCTAAATAATGTTCTTTACATCCCTGAAGCAAGCAAAAGTCTTGCCTCTGTTCATCGTTTAACTTCTGATAATAATGCTTTCATTGAGTATCATCCTGATCATTTTGTTATTAGGGATCAAGCCACGAAGAGAACTCTGCTTAGAGGGAGGTGTGAAGGTGGTCTCTATCCCTTGAAGTATAGATCATCCAACAATAAAGCGGCGTATGGTGCCGTCAAGTCTTCATCATCCAGATGGCATAGTCGGCTTGGTCATCCTGCTTCTACAATAGTGCAGCAAGTTCTTAGCAAAAATAATATCCCTTTTGTTTCTGAGTCAAATAAACAAAGTGTTTGTGATGCCTATCAGAAAGGCAAAAGTCATCAGCTTCCATATCCTAGATCTACTAGTGTGTCCTCTAGTCCTCTTGAGCTTGTTTTTTCTGATGTGTGGGGTCCGGCTCCTACCTCCGTAGGAAAGAATAATTATTATGTTAGTTTCATTGATGATTTTAGTAAGTTTACATGGATCTATCTGCTGTGACATAAACTGACGTTTTTCAGAGATTCCATGATTTTCAAAACATGGTAGAACGCCAATTCTATACCAAGATCCTCACTATGCAAACCGATTGGGGTGGCGAGTATCAAAAACTCAATACCTTCTTTCAACGAATTGGCATCTCTCACCATGTGTCTTGCCCTCATGCTCATCAACAAAATGGCTCTGCCGAACGAAAGCATCTCCATATTGTCCTATCCCTGCTAGCTCATGCCTCTATGCCTCTTAAGTTTTGGGATGAAGCCTTCATTACCGCCACATATCTTATAAATCGCCTCCCAACTAAAGTCATCAATGGACAAACACCTTTAGAACGTCTTTTTCATCATAAGCCGGACTATTCCCTCTTAAGGACCTCCAGTTGTGCCTGTTGGCCCAACCTAAGGCCTTATAATCCTCGCAAACTTCAGTTCAGATCCAAACAGTGCGTGTTTTGGGATATAGTAACAAACACAAGGGCTTCAAGTGTCTCGATGTCAGCGAGGGTCGTGACTACATATCTAGGATGTCATTTTTGATGAAGACATTTATCCCTTTGCTCATCTCCATCCTAATGTCGGCGCCCGTCTTAGATCAGAAATCTTGTTACTTCCTTCAGACCTCATAAATTCTAGTGATGGGGACAACAATTCTTTTCACCAATCTGATAATGGTTCCCTGTGCACTAATCATGTTCATGAGATTGCAGATTCTGCAGGAGTTCTTCGTCAAAACAGTGAAAATCCGGCGCTCAACAGTGGTGATTTTATGCTCCCTCGGTGTTTCCCCTTTTTGGCTGGGACAAGCGCTGAATCCCAGGTGGATCTGCCTGCACCGTATGAAGCACCGGCGGGTGGATCATCCTCGGGACCGCAACAGACTTCGCCCGGGACCGTACACTCTTCCGCGTCCCCTCCTGCCTCTCCGCCGCTGCCATCTGGTCATCACGCACCGAGGACGGGGGGACAAGGCGCTGCGACTCTCTCCTCGTTGCTGGTGCCGGGATCCTCTGTGACGAACACAGCTGCAGAAGCTGCTGCAGGATCTTCTACTCCACCAGCACAGGAGGTGTTTGGATCTGATGTGCCTGCCGCTCCTGTGGCGCCCCTTGCGTCTCCGTCACATCAGCGACCTGCTACTCGTCTTCAGCGTGGCATCCGAAAACCCAAGGTGTACACTGACGACACAATTCGCTATGGTCAGCTTGCTATTACTTCTGAAGGTCCTTCCACTTTACAAGATGCTTTAAGTGATAGAAATTGGAAATGAGCTATGGATTTAGAATTTGATGCCTTGCATAAAAATAAAACATGGCACTTAGTTCCACCACAAAAAGGGCGCAATGTAATAGACTGTAAGTGGGTCTACAAAATTAAAAGGAGGTCAGATGGGAAAATTGATAGATATAAGGCACGTCTAGTAGCCAAGGGATTCGAACAAACATATGGTATTAATTATGAGGATACTTTTAGTCTTGTAGTAAAAGCTGCTACAATTCGCTTGATTTTGTCCTTGGCTGTGTCGAAAAACTGGTGCTTGAAACAATTGGATGTTCAGAATGCCTTTCTTCACGGTTTTCTTGAAGAAGATGTATACATGAAGCAACCCCCTGGATATGAGGATAAAACCAGACCACATTACTTGTGCAAATTAGATAAGGCCTTGTATGGTCTCAAACAAGCTCCGAGGGCTTGGTATTCGCGTTTGTGTCACAAGCTTCAGAGTCTTGGTTTCATTCCATCAAAGGGGGACACTTCTTTGTTCTTTTATCGAAAGGGACATTGTGTCATACATATGCTTGTTTATGTTGATGACATCATTGTGGCTAGCTCATCACAAGAAGCAGTTGATGCTTTGCTTCGAGATTTGAAGTCAGAATTCGCTATCAAGGATTTTGGAGAATTGCATTACTTTCTTGGTATACAAGTTCAGCGGAAAAATGGTGAACTGTTGTTGACACAAGAAAGGTATGCTTCCGACATTCTTAAAAGAGTTAACATGCAAATGTGTAAACCTGTTAAGACTCCTTTTAATATTACTGAGAAACTTTCGGTGTTGAGTGGCACTCAGTTGGGGATGGAAGACTCGACCAAGTATATAAGTGTTGTTGGAGCACTTCAATATTTGACTCTTACTCGACCTGATCTGTCTTTCTCAGTAAATAAAGTCTGTCAGTTTTTACACTCGCCAACCACAGTTCATTGGGAAGCAGTGAAAAGAATTCTGAGATATGTGCAAGGCATCGTTGGTCTGGGAATCAGGATCAGAAGGTCTAGTTCTATGCTTGTGTGTGCTTTTTCAGATGTAGGTTGGGCAGGTTGTCCAGATGATAGAAGATCTACTAGAGGTTTTGCTATGTTTCTTGGCAGTAATCTGATCTCATGGTCTGCTAGAAAACAAGCAACGGTCTCTAGATCAAGTATAGAAGCTGAGTATAAATCTCTAGCCAATGCTACTGCTGAGGTAATATGGATACAAAAACTACTTGATGAGTTAGGAATCTTGCATCCTCAAGCAGCTTGTTTATAGTGTGATAATATTGGAGCTAAATATCTTTCAGCTAATCCTGTGTTTCATGCCCGTACTAAACACATAGAAATTGATTTTCACTTTGTGCGTGAGCAAGTTGCAGCTAAAAGACCAGATATTCGTTTCATTAGTACTGTTGACCAGATTGCTAATGGGTTCACTAAAACACTTCCTGAAAGACATATGATTATGTTCAGAAACAATCTCAACTTATCAGATGCGTTGTGATTGTCGGAGGGTGTTGGAATATCTGGTCTAGCTGTTGATTTCATTCGATAGAGGTTGATCATGAAGGTTGAGTCCTAGGTTGTTACAACTCCTTGGGGATAGATTAGATTAGTTGGTTTGTTGTTATCTTCTTGTAATCTGACTTGTTGTACAAACCTGTTGTATTGCCACGCTAGGGGCTATTCGTAGCTTATATAAACACGGAGCCGTGAACCCTAACGGGCATCACGTTACAGCCATTGACAATCTTTACAGTAGATAGTATGGGGGACTTGTGACATTTGTAAAAATGACTACAGGTGGTTGAGTTTGATTCTCCCTAACATCACTTGAGTGTATTACATTAGGGATGTTCTCCTGTCATCTATACGGGGAATCAAAATAAACCCAACTTTTCCTCTGTAGCATCATACTCATTTTCTTTATTTCAAATAAATTAGTTTGAATTATGTATTTTAATATGATATATATATATACACCTGTATGGTTGTATGTTATAGATATTTTGTATATCTATAGTAACGCACGTATAAACCCTATAAAGCCAAACCCCACTAGGCAATTATATGAGATATGCTTGAGCCACGTCACCCACACCCGCCCACATCATTCCAAGCAGTTTCACGTGGAGACCAACATATGCTCTCCCTCCGTGAATATGAAAGCCCATCTCTTTGCTTCTCTAGACATTTCTCCCCAATTAACTCCTCGATCTGCTGCTCCACTTCTCCAGAAATAAACAAGGCCAACAAACGGATGTAAAAAACTCAAGAGTCTCCATTATCTTCATGGACCGAATCCACCAGGCCAGCCAACAACCAATTAACGCAAGAAAACAAAGAGTCTCCATGCTAATCATCAACTATAAATCACAACCACCACCACCGCCGAAGGGTCACGACGTGAGCCGCCGCCCGCCGGTGCCGCACGTACAGGGATGTGAAACCATTTTTTGATCCTCATGCTGTTGCCTGATATTGATCTCCACTCTGGTGCACAAGTGTGGCATCAGTGACCAAAATTATCTGCACTCGAGCTACCAAATTCTCATGCCCGATCGCCACCACCACCACCATGCAGGGACGTGAGCCCGCAGCTGCATAGGGATCTACGGCCGCTGCCCCACGTTGATCTGCACACCATAGCAGCATGGACGACCAAAACCATGTCCAGTGGAGCCACCAAAATCCTCACGCTTGATCCCTTGAACAATTCTATAAAGGTATGGCAAGATTATCTTCATCTTGGTTGGGCACCGGTTCCTCTATGTGCATATTGCCTGGGCCGAGGTTGTCGCTGTGTTGGGCGCAGGCATGGCAGCAAGTGGCAACGATATGAGAAGTTAAAGCTAATGTATGTGCATTCTAAAATAGGATATATCAGGAGATAAGGGTTGAGGCTACAGGGTGCTTCCACCGAAGCGACATGCACGTGGAAGAATAGAGCGAGAGTACTTGAGATGGAATTGCTTCAGGCAGAGTTTCGTTTTGGGCACAGCAACAATTCACGTCAATTTCATGGTCCCAAGAAAACTGGATATACATGTTTACATGGGAAACCAATATAATATTAGGGAGTTCTATTTTTATGATTTCATCATTTCATACTCAAATAAATTTTTGTCTAAATTGTTGCAAAATTCCCGCAGCAACGCGCGGGGTATTGCCTAGTTATAGTATGTTTGGTTGCCCGCATTTGCACTAGCCAGACTATGGGGATGCAGCTTTAATGCCTGCACGAAGTCCTGAGCCTGGTTCCCGAGATGCAAAAGTAGTCGACGAGCCTGGCTCTCCAGATATATAATGAAATCCGTTTCTAGAGCCAGGCTCCCGGGATGCAACGTATTAGTAAGTAAATATGGTATTAGCAAATAATTAGCATATTTTAAGCTATATTAGTATATTTTAAAGTTGATTAAGGCTTAACATGATAAAAGTAACTCATATACAATCAATTCAAAGAAAATAACATTATATTAGTACTTGTTTTTTTAATTTAATTTAATATCATGTATCTTGATGAAGACAACCAAGCAACCACAACAGAGACGACCAACTCAACCCCACAGACTGGAGGACAAGCCTTTTATTCAATTCATTGCAAATATTATGCTGCAAACAAATTCTATAGTTCGCAAAATTAGCAGGAACTTGAACTCCACAACTCATTCCCTAGCTTCTCAGGCCTTAGCAGAGGCACAACTCTACCTCAGTTACTGCAGGCGTCTTGTAACAATTCTTTCCATCTCTCTAGCTATCCTCTTATGTCATTCCTTAACTGGGAAAGCATAGACTTTGTTACTCTAACTGCAACAATTTGCTGCTAATAAAGGTTCTTGTAAAAAAAAAACCCACTCTACTCAACTTGGTTTTTCAGATGTAGTAAATCAAGGGGATGTTTGGTTGGCAGCCAAAGCCTGCCACCGCCACGGAACCCACGCCACACTTTTGTGGCGGACATTTTGAGCGCCACACTCGCCACGCACAGTACAAGCAAAAGCTATGGGAACCGCATGATGAGATGAGAAACCAAACACCAGCTTTTCATCTGTGGCTGCCGAACTTTAGTCTTGGCAGGTTATGGCGAGCATCCAAACATCCCCAAATAATAAGTAGTATTTGTGGAGCCTGTCTTTGCTCAGGCTGGATGCCATATGCGAGTCATGCTTCGCTGAGCAATAAACCAAACGGATTATTATAAGTGCAATCTGAGAAGCCAAGCCAGGGCGGATCCAGCCTACCAATCATGCCGATAGTTGTCGGCAGCCTTCTCCAGCCTGCTCAGCCTCATTCTGTGTCTTTGATCCTAAGAATGAGATTTTTCTTTTGCATTGCGATACGATCGAGACTTGAGAGGATAAGGAATTAAGGATGCTTAGGCCAATCTCAATGGTGAGTTTCATTGCGTTGTTTCCAAGACTGCCATGTCATATGAATTAAAATGAAACTTGAATGAAATTCTCCATTGAGGGTGAGAGTTTCATTCTAAAGTTTCATATGCATTAAATTTCATGACTCATAGAGAGTTGGTATTCGTGTCAAGAGAGTTTCATCTAGATGAAACTCATTTCATCTCTCTCTTCTTAAATACACTGTCATATCATCAAACAAGCTTATGTGGCAACATATTTAATGCAAATGAAACTCAAATGAAACCCCCATTGAGATTGACCTTAGATGGAGAGCGTTGTGCATTCATGAGATTGTGGCCTCTAGGTCCCACAGCTCCCAGATTTTGTGGTCTAAAGTTACATCATGCTAATTCTTAGACAGTACACTTGCTAATTAATTAACGAATTTCTCACTAGTCTTAATGCTAAGTTTCATCTCCCGGTTTTCAATATGTGAAACTTTGATATTTAATGGGGCTCTTTCCCAGTGCAAAGTTTCATTGCATAGTTTTATGATGTATTTTACTATTTTCGTAGGTCTCATTACATCAATCTTTCCTCACTAGTCTCTTCCCGCATGTAGTGGTGTAGCCCGATGAAACACCAGAGCTCCTCAACATGGGTTTCATCCTCATTTTGTGGTCTTGAAAACATCGCCTCTATCGTTTCGTGGCCATAAAACGAATTTATTCTCTCTCCTCTTCGTTTCATGCAGTTTGTTGATGTAACACCCTATTAAATATGCATGAAACCTCTAAAAAAACCTCATTAAGTCCGACATAATAAAGTTACTATATAATTATTTTTATTTTATAAAAGTAGCTTATATTGCTCTAAAAAGTAATTATGTATATGAGGCCTATATGGATTATCACATGCATAAAATTGTCTACACTGCCGATCGAAACAAGAGATTTGTAATGTCTAGCTCTACAAAGATCTGTGTGCTCAAAGAAAACAAAATATATGGTGTACAGTTTATATAAATGATTCAAACATCTGTGCTTTCTTTTGATGCTGCTCCTGTAATTAATAGCCCTTTTTGATTGTATTGTTTCTCTTCGATTTCTGTCCTACTAAATTTTTATCTATCAAACATTCAAATAGACATGTCTATATTTTTCTTTTCAAGATTTCACTATTTGCCACCTTTGATTTTTCTTTTTCATATAAAATTATAAAATTTTTGTAGCAACATGCGGAATATTATCTAGTAAAAAAAGAGTTAATACATTTAAATATAGAGGGAGAATCTACCCAAATCATTTTATTCATATTTTTAGAGTAAACATAATTATTGAAATCATTTTTGTTTTACTAGATAATTATAAATATCAAAGTATTAAACATACAATTTTTGTTTGTAAAAGTAAGAGACCAAATGTGTTTGTAATTTATAATGAAACATACAATTTGTTACATGATCACCTTGATGATTTCCAGACCAAATGACATTTATTCAACAACCGTCATTGATGCCCATAGATTTTGGAATAGAACTTCTTACGTCGCTTGACGTGCATTACAATTAGATTTTGTTATTAGACACACGCTGTTCTAACTTGTATTAGCACGCGTCGTGGGTTTAAATTACGTACGAATAAGTGTGCATAAGGGCATCGCGGGAAACAGATAAAAAAAGACCTCTCTTTGGTATTAGAAATTAGATATAAATTATAAATTACTTTATTATATTATATTATAGATATAGATATAGATATAGTTAAAGATACAAATATGAATTGAATTTACTGGAGTACATATCTGAATCAAATCACATATAAAATCTAAGGGTAATCTTTGAAGTTGTCTAGTTCCCAATTTTTTAGGGTTTTTATTTCTGTAGCACTTTTATTGTTATTTAGCAAACTTTATTTCTAAACATAGAGCTTAAAAGATTTATCTTGACATATAAAATATAATTAATTATTTTTAACTTAGATTTTTTTTTTTTTGGAAAACATAACCGAGAAGTCTTGTCGACCTCACTCGCATAGTCGCATCACTACGAGACGCGAACTCAAAACTGCCAACCACTCGCACAGGTACTCGGGACTCTCAAGTGTCACTCTCGCCGCCTTCTCCCTCTGCATCAAGAGCGCCCCGCCATGGCCGCGCCGTGCGGCCGCGGCGGCGGCGGCACGCTGACGCTGGCCCTCGTGGCCATCTCCACGGCGCTCCTCACCTACAACTTGCTCACCTCTTTCCGCTCCTCCCTCCAGCCCCTCCCTTCCTCCTTCCCCACCGGCACCGCCTCCTCCCCTCGCCGCTTCGGCGCCCCGGGGTCCGCCGCCACCGCCAGGCGGAGGGCGTTCCACACCGCGGTGACCGCGTCGGGGTCCGCGTACAACACGTGGCAATGCCGCGTCATGTACCACTGGTTCAAGGAGGCGCGCCGGGCGCCCGGTGGCGGCGAGATGGGCGGGTTCACCAGGATCCTGCACTCTGGGAAACCCGACGAGTTCGTCGACGAGATCCCCACATTCGTCGCTGACCCACTCCCCGATGGGGATCAGGTATTGTTGTTTTTTTTTTTTTGCTTCACGAAACGGCAAAGCTTGTCATATTTTATTGCTTTCTTCGTTGGCTCTCTCTGGTTTGCTTTTGCTGCTGGTTAGTTGGAATTGCGGAGAAATGCAACTGTTCAAATTATACGAAATCGAGAAAACGCACATGCAAGACATTTCAGTTTTCGTGGTACCAGTTGACATCTGAGTATCCTCGCAAAAAAAAAAAAAACACCCTGAGTAGCAGAAAAGTAAGAACCTCACAGTAGTTCTGGGAGTATCTAGCGTCTAGCGTGGTTTCCTTTGTTCTTCTTTTGGATGGGGCAACAGATTGGCAGCTAGGATCTCATATTGTAAACATGACTGGACCCACTGCTGATACCAGCTTTTCATCATATTGCGTCCGAAGAAAGTTAAAAAAAAATCATCATTGGTGCAGTGTGCCAGTTACTAGTACTAGTAATGGTCGGCTGTAGCATGCAGCCATGTCATCATGGTGGCCTATTGTGAACTGCAAGTCTGCAACCGTTGCTGTTTGTCTGTATCCTGTTCATTGCTCAATTTTGTTGTTGCAAAGCAAGGCCTTGTTTAGTTCCGAGAAATATTTGGAATTTGCACTGTAGCACTTTCGTTGTTATTTGACAAATTTTATCCAAACATGGACCAACTAGACTCAAAAGATTCGTCTCGACATATAAATACTAAAAGTACAATCAGTTATTTTTTTTACCTACATTTAATACTCCATGCGTGTAGCTAAAGATTGATGTGACGGGAAATATAGAAATATTTGAGGAAAGTTGGGGAAACTAAACAAGGCCTAAATTGATGGATTACCGATTCGAGTTTTGTTCAAAAAGAATTAGCAATTCCAGAGCATACAGGAATTTGTGACTCAATTTTACTACTAGAAACTAGATGCTGCTGTATCATAAAAGTGTTCATCTTAAATCTCAGGGATACATCGTTCTCAATAGGCCATGGGCATTTGTTCAGTGGCTCCAGAAGGCAGACATAAGGGAAGAGTAAGTTTACAGTAAGTTTATTTGAGAAGCAATAATCACCCTCCAAAGTCCAGATTCAATAGCTAGTTAATTTCCGACTATGTGCAGCTATATCTTGATGGCAGAGCCAGATCATGTAATTGTCAAGCCTATCCCAAACTTGTCGAGAGATGGTCGGGCAGCAGCTTTCCCTTTCTTTTATATTGAGCCTAAAAAATATGAGAATGTGCTGCGTAAGTTCTTCCCTGAAGACAAGGGACCAATCACTAAGATTGATCCTATAGGAAACTCTCCTGTCATTGTTGAGAAGGTGAGCTATTTTCTTCTTGAATGAATGTACCCAAAGCATCTACTTGAAATTAGAACTAATCCGATTACTCTCTCCATGTTCTACTAGGAATCTCTTGCAAGGATTGCACCAACATGGATGAATATTTCAATAGCAATGAAAAAAGATCCTGACGCAGATAAATCTTTTGGCTGGGTTCTTGAAATGTAATGTCTTGCCAATCAATTTCTTATTGTCTAAAGCTTTTGATCTGTTTATCAGCCCAAGTTCTATGCTATGTCATTCGTAATGTGAGGTATCTAATTATTTGTTGTGTTGTGTTCTGGGAAACAGGTATGCCTATGCCGTGGCATCTGCTCTCCATGGAGTAGGCAACATCTTACACAAGGACTTCATGATTCAGGTTTGGAGCTCAGTTAATTATATCATGTGTCCATCCATATCAGGAAGTTGTGCGGTTCTGTTCTTAGATGATAACTTGATTTTGTTTTCAGCCACCTTGGGACTTGGAAGTTGGTGATGCTTTTATTATACATTATACTTATGGGTGTGATTATGACATGACGGTAGGTGATTCATATTATGATGCAGAACTTGTGGGAATCTGACTCATGATTCTGTTCTTATAGCATGTTCTTCTTTTGCACTAGGGTAAGCTGACTTATGGCAAAATTGGAGAATGGAGATTTGACAAGAGATCTTACACGGATAAACCTCCGCCTAGAAATTTGCCGTTACCGCCAAATGGTGTGCCTCAAAGTGTGGTATGGTTCTGCTCTGTTTGCAAATATTTGACTTTTTTGTTTCAATATTCGTGTACCATTTCATTCGGATGTGAAACAATGTTTCCCTGGCAATCTAGTCTTTCGAGTACTAGTATGGAATTGATAGTATATTATAGTACATAAAAAACGAAAGGAAAAAAGTATTTTTACAGCCAATTAGCCAATGAAGTTGCAATAAGGAGGATCATTGAAACACTTATGGCTACTATGAGATAATTAAACATTCTGTATGTTTTATCACAGAATTATGTAAGGCACTTATGATAAAACGTTGTTTGTCCATGAATCCCAACAAATTTCTTCTATTGTTGATGTATTCAGTGATACAGAAAATGGCTATGATCTTTGCTTCTGCCCCAGTTTGCTATATTCTTCAAGTCTTGGAATAGTTTTTAACCCATGTGATGGATTTTGGTGTTGTGCACAGGTGACACTTGTGAAAATGGTCAATGAAGCAACAGACAACATACCAAACTGGGACTCTTATGCTGCTAATTAACCTTTTATTACAAATTCGGCTTACAATTTAATTTGCCAGATATTTCCATTCCAGCTGACTTTGATACATGATAGTTGTACACTTGTACGTTCAAAAAAAAGATATATGATAATTGCCAAACATAGAAGATGAGTGGATGATACCTTGGAATGCACACAGGTTTTTACCCAAGGCTTCCGGTTCCTTACCTTTTCTGCTTGAATTTTCCTGAGAATGTCCGGCGGAATGCTGTTTTTTGTAATATTTTTTTCAAACACATGCACATCGGCACATGACACAATACTCCGTATGTCAAAACACACGCACCTTTGGTGAAAGTTGCAGTGTAGATGACTGAGAGACATGTGTGTTCTTATCTGGTCTGACAAACACAAAACCTTCTGTGTACCGGTTTTCCTGAATGCCTGGTTTACTCCGTTATCATCTATTTGGAATGAAACTGTAAAAAGTTGCATCCATCAACCTCAATGTGCAGTGTAAGCCGCTACTTTAGAGGTACCAACACGTTTAGTGAGACACTTAATTGCTGTTTTTTTATGTAATTATTTGTCTATTTGCTCTCATCCAAAGTTCAGTTCATCTGCGTCCGGCTTCAGAAACAAATTGTTCTGTTTGGGGTGAGTTCAGAATTTCAGTCCATCTTCGTTCGGCTTCAGAAACAATCTGTTCTCTTGGGTTTGAGTTGAAACTCTGAAGTCTGAATCTAAACATCTGCCTCCTGTTCTTCAGACTTCAGAAATGCTCCATCTTGTACAACATCTAATCAGAGTATCTGAAGAAAAATGGCAGGAAAATTCAGGTTTCAAAGAAGGGGAACGGAGTCAAAGCTCCTTCCTTTCTTGTCACTCCTCCTGTCCCACCAGGGTCGTCGTCGTATCTACTCGTCTCCCTGACCTCGATGCCAGATCTCACCTCCCCCTTCCCTCCCATGCCCTCAAACCTCTCTCCTCACTAGCATCCGCCGCTCCGATGGAGGCCGCCCCGGCGGCCGCGCCCGCGCGGGGCCTCGGGCGGCACGAGTACGCGGTGCTGGCGCTCACCTTCGCGTCCTACGCGTCGTTCCACGCCTCCCGCAAGCCGCCCAGCATCGTCAAGGGCGTGCTCTCCGCGGACTGGGCCCCCTTCTCGGGCGCCCGGGGGCCGCACCGCCTCGGCGAGCTCGACGTCGCCTTCCTCTCCTCCTACGCGCTCGCCATGTTCGCCGCGGGCCACCTCGCCGACCGCGCCGACCTCCGCCGCCTCCTCGGCGCGGCCATGCTCGCGTCCGGCGCCGCGTGCGCCGCGCTCGGCGCCGCCTACTTCCTCGACCTCCACGCGCTCGCCTTCTTCGTGGCCGCGCAGGTCGCCAGCGGCGTCGTCCAGTCCGCCGGGTGGCCCTGCGTCGTCGCCGTCATGGGGAACTGGTTTGGCCACGCCTCCAGGCGCGGCACCATCATGGGGGTGTGGAACTCGCACACCTCCGTCGGGAACATCGCCGGCTCGGTCCTCGCTGCGGCCGTGCTCGAGTTCGGATGGGGTTGGTCCTTCTTGGTCCCTGCGGTCGTCATCGCCGCCCTCGGAGTTGTCGTGCTGGTGTTCTTGGTTGTGCACCCGAGCGAGGCTGGCCTGGAGGTGGAGGTAATGGAGGTTGAAATGAATGGGGATTGTGGGGAGGAGGTAGGGCTCCTTGGGGAGGATAAGAAAGAGGTTGAAGGGAATGAGGAAGATGAATTCGAGCTCGAAATGGGATCACAATTGCCGAGAGCAATTGGGTTCGTGGAGGCATGGAGACTGCCTGGCGTGGCGCCATATGCATTCTGCCTATTTTTCTCCAAGCTCGTTGCTTACACCTTCCTCTACTGGTTGCCATTCTATATCAGGAATAATGGTATGTGCTCATTTGTTCATACATTTATTTTTGAATTTATCGCATTAACAATGGTAGTGTATGTGCTTGTTACTTGATCATAGTCTGCACTTAAATCTGATGGTACTGTATTTCCAAGGATTGGGATACTAAAATATCAGTCAATGAATTCTGTTCTTGCCAGCAATTGCAGTTTCATGTTTCAGACCAGATAGATGATTCTTATGGTTTCAGTGTGTTGAATTGGTATGCAACCACCAAACAGTCGAATTTGTTTTTCTACGAAACCTTGTTTGATATATTTTGAGTTGGGGCAGTGTCACCTTCAGTTATTTTTTGGGCTCCCTTTTTTTAAGCATACCAAATCTGTTGATAATATGAACCAGCTTTAGCTTGTTCTTAAGTTCATAATAATATGCCAACCTAGAGGGGTGTTTGGTTTGAGGAATGGACAAGATAATAGTAGGGTGATTCCACTAAAATCATAGGAATGAACTCATGATGCATTATCTCATCTAGAGACTAGAATGAGGTGGTTCCACAAACCAAACAGCCATTATTGTTGTCTTGTTGATACCATTCCTTTGCTTGCATGTTGAACTGTTTTAATTGGTGATTGAAATTTCAAATGAACTGTACTTATGTACATCTATTACGATGGACACGTAATTTCTTGGTAGAGATAGTAGAGTTTGACACAAGTAACTTTCAACATGCCTGTCCTTCCATTCCAAGGTTAAAACTTGAAATGTATAATTTCAGAAATTAGAGGATTGATTTTGCTAGGATGTATTGCTTCTGTAAAATTCATTTGTGGATTATCAGTCATTTTCAATTTGGCATGAAACATCATGGAGTTGTTACTTTTGCTTGATGCCAACCTATTTTTTTATTTTGCAGCCGTAGCAGGTCAGTTCTTGTCACACAAGGCTTCAGGAATTTTATCAATTGTATTCGATATTGGAGGCGTCTTAGGAGGCATTTCGGCTGGTTTTCTCTCAGATGCCATAGGTGCCCGTGCAATAACATCAGTTCTGTTCCTCTTGCTGTCAATCCCAGCACTCATTGTGTACCGGACATATGGAAGCATATCCATGAACCACAACATTGGTCTCATGTTCCTCTCTGGTTATTTTGTGAATGGTCCATACTCTCTCATCACCACAGCTGTAGCAACTGATCTTGGCACCCAAGACGCGATCAAGGGGAATTCACGGGCGCTGGCGACAGTTTCTGCGATAATTGATGGCACTGGTTCTGTTGGTGCAGCTCTGGGCCCCTTGCTTACGGGTTACATTTCAACTAGAGGATGGAATAGTGTATTTTTCATGTTGATTGTTTCCATATCACTTGCCATCCTGTTTTTGATACGGCTGGCAAAGGATGAGATAGTAACCAAGCTGAGCACATGAAATTAAAGTAGTAATATATGTTGAATTGGGGATGCTTCAGATGTCAGATTGTAGGTACTTAGCAGGAGCTTAGTTAGGCCATTTCTTGGGTCATGTATTTAGATTGATTGGTTGGTTGTTGTCACTAGTAGACATGCACGTGTCTATAAAAAAACTAATAAGCAATAGAGGAATATTAATACTTTTTTCAACAATTCTTCACCATCGTCCTCCCCCTTGTAACGTTCATCTTCCGAAAATTCTGAAGTAATTCCTATGGCAAATGAAAGGGGAGAATTAAGAATATGAGTATTGTCAAATATTATATCCACGTTTACTTCCCACCGGCACTGCACTACGCTGCAAGACGAAGCAACCTTTTTACATCTATTTCCTTGTCTTCGGGGATGAGAATATATCAAATGCAAACCATGTCAGATACTTTGACAACATAAATGCACTCAGCACTTGGAGGGTTGTAGGGCTGATAAATTCGATGGTTTTGCTGCAGTCGTGTTTAACCGAGGGGGTGTTTAGGCGGTGTCTAGTTTTGGTCAAAAAAAAAAAAAACTTTTTACCTATCGCAACAAATGTTTGACATATGCATAGGGTATTAAATATATATTAAAAATAACTAATTATATAGATTACAATAACCTTGCGAGACGAATTTTTTAAAGTCTAATTAGTCCATGATGTTGATAATATAACATATGTTAATGATGAATTAATTAATCTTAATAAATTTGACTCACAATTTTCTGACGGAATATGTATTTTTTTATTAGTCTATTTTTAATAGACTAAATTAATATCGCAACATATGATGTGACATCTAAAAAAACTTTTCACCCACCAACTAAACACTCACCGAAAATGTCTATTGATAATAGTCTTTCACACCTAGGGGTGGTTAAGGGCCCTCTAACTTAGCCTAACAAATTTAAGGATCGGACTCAATAAAGACCGGATCATATGTTATATGATTTTGAGCTAAAATTAGATAAGACCCAATTGGATTGTGAAGTAAACATAAAGGTCATCCCTATTCACACCCCAAGCTTGATGAGTTATAACCATGGTAAAGACTAAAGAAAAAACCAGAACTTGAAGCATTACTTTTGGAGACATTATGTTAAATACTTTTGAAAATAATAATAATAAATAGTTGAACCAATATGGAGGCAACATTGGATAAGGCCAGTCTCAGTACAGTTTTATTGCGTTGTTTTCAAAACTGTCATGTCATATAAAATAAAATGAAACTTGAATGAAACTCTCGTTTAATTTTATGACTCATAGAGAGTTGATAATTATGCCATATTTCTTCTCCCACTTCTTAAATACACTGTCATGTCATAAAAAATGCCTATGTGACAACCTATTTAATGCAAATAAAACTCATACGAAACTCCCATTGAGACTGACCTAAGAATAAATTAATTTTGTAATTAATTTATTCTTATCCATGTTGCTTGTACGTTGGTTCAACGATTTTTGATTATTAATTTTCTCCATAACTCAAGTTTGATGCATTGTTCATAGTTTATTCAAGATTTCTAAACATTTATATTTGCTATACTATGGATTTGATACAATACTATGGATTTGATTGATGATAGTTCACATTAATATGCACTCGCTCTAAATCATGTGTCATATAAATAGACCTGCACAGTGCAACACATGACTCACAACATAAGCTGTGTGCTAGAAAAGAAGTTATAATTGGTCCTTATATCATCAACGCTGTAGAGTGGTACATGATGTCTCCAAAAGTAATGTTTCAAGTCCTGATTTTTTCCATAGTCTTTACCATGTTTACGACTCATCAAGCTTGGGGTGAGAAAGACTGTTATGACCAGAGAGATTCGGTTAAGAAAGAGTGCATCAAAACCATCAAAATTCATGAGCCCTACATCCCTCCAACCGATGAGTGCATTTATGAAGTCAAACTATCAGACATGGTTTGCATTTGCCGTATTCTCACCCACGAAGACGAGAAGGAAATAGATGTAGAAAAGTTGATTCGTCTTGCAGCGCAATGCTACAGGCCATTGCCAGCGGGAAGTAAATGTGGATGTAAGTATTTGACAATATTCATATTCTTATTGTTTTAAAAAATGTTTGGTACAATATAGACGTGAAATCTGATATGAACTTTTTTTTTCTCAGCTCATACCGTTGGACATTGACTTTGTATCCCTCGCTACCAAGGGCGGATCTATGGGACTTCATGATGCAGAAACCCAAGGAAGGATAATGAAAAATAAACCGACGATTTTGTTGGCTTTCATGCCATGCTTTAGTCATGGCAAAAATAATGAATAAAAATGTCATATAAGTGTTTCTAAATGAGTGAATAACTTTACAGGTGGATGAAGATTGGTCCAGCAAAATATGTCACTTTGACTTTTCATTGGTCAAACATTTTTATTTTTCACCAAATTTATTTTAAAGTATATAACATCTAAACATAAAATTTATTCCATTAACCACCATAAATATATTTTGAAAGTGTATTTATTTGGTATTATATATGCTAATTTTCAAAAGCTTGATCACAATTTTAAAAAACTTTACTTAAAAGAAATCTAATCTAAAGTAGCACATAATCTGCAACATGGAAAATAGATGTTAGATGTACTTGCGAAAGTTAGTTACTGTGTTATGCATCTTGCTTTACTCTGGATTTTGATTACTAGTTATAGATCACTGGTAGTGCAAAACCTACCAGACCACAAAGGGTAAACTTGTTGAATTAGATCATCAGGGTAAAATTGGAATTGCAAAACCATTTTCCAAAAATACAAGATTTTTTTTATAAAAAAACCCCGAAATAACAGACTACCACTTCTTTCAAAACTTGAAAGATAGTTTTACTAGAACTCAAGTGCCCAAGAAGCTTTCACATGCTTTCACCAGAGCAGGTCCCAGTCCCATGTTTATAGACCATAGCACAGTAGTACCAATGGAACTCGCGAATCCTTGAACCAAAACGACCACTAAAACACTGAGGAGCTTCACATCCAAAGCACCCCAGGAGGAGATGGACAGCCGTCGGCGCCGCCGCGCGCAATGTACGTGCGACTCCACAGGTTCACCCTGCACAGCTTCCTCCTCCGACCAGATGCGGACGCCTTGTCCGCGCACGCCGCGCGCTCCAGCTCGGCGGCCACCCATCTCGCGTTCATCCCGCGTTCCCGGCGCCGACGACGCCTCCCCTCCACCAGTGTCGCCGCCGGCATCTCGGAGTCGATCACCCTGAACACCGTCGCGGTGACAGGACAGCCGTCAGCTCCAACGCCGCCGTCGGCTTGCACGACGCAGCAGAACATGCTTCTCCCGAGGTAGACTAGCTTGGCGCTCCGCGTCGCCGCCCTCGCCCCGCCGCGCGCGCTCGGCGTGATCACCGGTATGGGGTCCGACACCCGGTGCGTCTTGTGCTCCAGTCTCGGAGCGCCCGAGCCCAGGACGACGTCGAGTTCGTGCGCGCGGAGACGGCCGTCGCTCGGCGACACCTCGAACCACATGTCGCGGTCCTTGGCGTACACGGCGCGCTCTTCCCACGGCAGCCGCGCCGTCCCGCGCAGCGCGATCCACGCCGCGCCGCCCCGGCGGCGGCGGCCGTCGAGGAGGAAGGTCTCGCCTTTCTCCGTCGAGGCTAGGAGGCCGCGGCGCGGCGGGTACGCGGCGAGCGCCACGATGCGGTCGCGGAACGGAGGCCGCGGCAGGGGTGACCATGACCATGACCGCCCGGCGGACGCGTCTCTCGCCGCCGTCGCCGTCGCCGGGCGAAGAACCACGCACCGCGGATCCTCGGTGAGCATGTCCGCGGCGTAGATCCTGCCGGAGACCTCGACGAGGCCGTACTCGGTCTACGGCGGCGGAGGGCCGGTGGACACCTCCCACGTGCTCGCGTCGATGATGACGCTCTCGGCTTCGACGACGCCGGCGTTCCTGTCAGTGACACCCACGACCGTCGATCTAGCCTTGAGAAAAGACATGCCCGGAGCCGCCTTGAAGCGCAAAACGGGTGGTTCTTGGAATTCTTCGCCGGAGACCGAGATGCCGTTCTGGGAGCGCGCCAAATCGACGCGGTGCACGGAGTACGTGGAGACAACGCCGTGGCCGTGGCCTTGGCCGTGCTCCTCCATGACTAGATAAAGCGCCTTCTTCCTCCTGCGGCCACCGCCGCGGCATCGCTCCGTAGGCGATGATGCGGGTTCGTCGGCCGGCTCCGGCGACGTACTCGACCGGGACAAGGTCTGCTGAGACGGCGGTGGCGTCCCGGGCCGCGGGACCACCGGGGCCGCCGGGCCACGCAGCCTACCCGACCGCCTGGCAGCGATAAGGCCAACCTTTGGCTCGGAAAGCGATCTCCCCGTCGGCCATGGGAGCTGGCGCTTCGCCGGCCGTGCCGGTGGCCCATCTGACCTAGATCGTGACCGCTTCAGCGCCATCCCGTGTGGGGTGTGGCGTGATGGAAGGCGACGCGGATCCGCACGACATTTAAGGGTATGCTAGACCTAGTTAATAGTTTACCTACGGCGTTGTTTGGATGTGCTAGAAACTATAGAATGGTGAAGAAACTGCAGTTTTAACATCAATGATGTGTAAACCGTAGTTTATTAGGAAAAAAAGTTCTAGAGTTTAGTATCATCAACTGACTAACAACTAATTGGAAAGCTAAAAGTTTGAATACTCTGTTGGGACCTGTTTCAATCCACTCCTCTAAACTTTAGAACTAATTAAAGTCTCCAAATAAATGGTCTAAAGTTAATTCTAAACTTTAGCTCACCTTAAATCAGAGCTTTACATCTTAAAACTAACCTAAAGTGTTCTAAAGTTATTAGAGTTCTAAAGTTTAGAGAAGAGGGTCCAAACAGACCCTTAATTCTCCTATTTGGAGCTTCATTGATTGTGAAAGCTAGTTTGTTAAAGCATCTCCAATAGTTCCCATAACCTCCTCCTAATCCATATTTTTAGAAAGATTGAAAAAAGCCTCTCTCCAACAACTCCTAATCCATCATTCTAATCTCTTAGAAATTGCGAAAAGTTACCCCGTTCATATAAAGTTAAGCAGACTCCAGTCACCTATATCCTCTCTATGCGTGTGCTCTTTTGCGAGCCTTAGAAGAAAATGAGGTGGAAAAGAAAATGAGGACTTAAACAAGTATAGAAACAAATACAGGATCCCTGATGTATTTTGTTTAATTTTTAGAAGGTAAAATGTTAAGAACTATTGGAGTTGACTTTCTTTTTTCCCACCTTTTTAGGTGGTAAAAAATATAAATATTTTAGGAGAAATATTTAGAAAACCCCTGGAGATGTTCCTGTATTGAACAGGTCCTGAGGGTTTGGTTTCTCGTTTCTATCCTGTCGTGGCTCACCTTATCTGTATTAGGTTAGTCTCAGTGGAAATTTTATTAGAGCTTAATTTGCATTAAATAGGTTATCACACATGTAATTTTAATGACATGATAATGTATTTAAGAAGAGAGAAACTCTCTTACCATGATTACCAACTCTCTATAACTCATAAAATTAAATATCAATAAAACTATAGAATGAAACTCTACATTCAGAGTAGATGTTTCATCTAAATTTTATTTCATTTTGTATGACATGACAGTTTTGATAAAATTCTTCACTAAGACTGATATTACGCAAAGAAGAAGTATTATACCATCTATAAATCATCCAAACGGAACTCGGGTAGATCCTCCAGGCGAGAACTGTGACATGCTTGAACCAACGCTATAATTTTTTTCACTGACTAGCCTTACGGGAAAAAAAGTATTATACCTTCTACAGTATAAATCATCCAAACAGAACTCCGGTAGATGCTACAGGCGAGAACTGTGACATGCTTGAACCAAACTCTACAGTACACGTCAGATCTGACGCCTGTTCACCACGTGCCTTTCTTCCTCCTTGGCTCTCCACTCTCGTGCCGGAGTGCACCGCACCTCCGTTTCTCTCTACTCTCCTCGCCGAGTCACCAGCTGCCACTGCCCACAGTCCCCACCTGACTGCCCCACCTCCATAAAAAAAAAATCCGAGCTCCAACAAACAACCACCGCAATCTCCATCCCCTTGCCTTCCCCCCCACACCACCATCTCCCTTTCACTGGAGGATTTCTTTCTTTTGCCGCAGATATTCCCAAAGAATCTTCTGTGTTGCTCTCCTCCTCGGATTCCTCTTCCCCTCCTCGCCTCGCCTCCCACTCCAATTATTCCTCTCCCTACTGACTTGCTTTGCTTCTCTGTTATCTCTGTCCTCTCCTCTCCTCCCACCTCGTGTTTCTTCTTCCTACCACCAGCGGAGCGCCAGCTGCGCGCCGTGCCTCGTGCCTAGAGGAACGCCGGAGGCAGAGCTTTCCGGACGGCGGTGCCATGTGCGTGGAGGAGCCGGAGGACGCGGAAAGGCTTGGTTTTGGAGACACAGGGGTCGAGGAGCCCGCTAAGTTTCCCTTGGCTCAGGTTCGTGTCGGCTGCTCGGTGCAAAATTAAAGATTCGATTTTGGGTGATTGTTTTGTTGCGTGGATGAAACTATGGATATATATCTGTGAATCTGGTATCCCTTTTCTGTCGGTTCGTTTGAGCGCTTGATCCTGGTATAAAGGATGGATTCAAGAGGAAACAATCATTGTCTTTGCTTCGAGCACACGCCTCTGTTCATCCATCTGTCTCTTTTTTCTTGAATTCTGCAAGAATCTAGGCGATTTCTTGCTTCGTTGGCGCTAATGAAGGTGTAGATCAACATGTGATTTGAACTGTTTAATAAGGCAGAGCTAAGTTTCTTGCATTGTACAGTTATAATCTTGCATTGTGGCTGGAATGTTCGGTGGCTGTTTCCTGGTGAACGGTGGCAGTTGTTGTTTGCGGCTGGCCCACGCTTTTCATTATTTCTCAAGTTACTTCGATTTTGTACTGTGTATAGTACTAAATTTGTCAAACTGTCCGATCATTTGCTTGCTCATTCTGAGGTGCCGTGACAGAGAGGTACAACTAATTTCTGACTATTGTACAGGAAATGACAGAAATTTCTTCGGATGATATTTCAAGGACAGCATATTTTTCGTGTATTTCTGACTGTAGCTGAAATTTCTTCAGAGTAGTACTCCGTACTACTTGCCAAG
Source organism: Coix lacryma-jobi var. lacryma-jobi (assembly GCA_009763385.1). Classification (NCBI taxonomy): domain Eukaryota; kingdom Viridiplantae; phylum Streptophyta; class Magnoliopsida; order Poales; family Poaceae; genus Coix; species Coix lacryma-jobi. Next base: position 165,144,548 of record CM019824.1, read on the forward strand.
TGCACATGTCCTTGATGTCTCTATCAAGACTGAAATGTAATGAAACAAAACGTGTTTTTCCGTGCTGATACCAGTGAAGGCATCATTTTCCTGAGGTGGTCCATGTGATTACTGACTTTGAAAGGCTTGCTCCCACACATCATGATAGAAACTGCTAGATTTTTGTTCCATGTCTTGTGAGCTACTGTAATTTGATTTTAGGTGTTACTGTCATGGGTGGGTTGTCCTTTTATAGACTGGTAATGAGGATTGGCAGCATTAATTTGTGCCAAGGAATAACTAAATAGTACTGAAGCTTGTAATTTCAGATGTTTTTTTTTTTCATTTACGGACTCAGGCTCTGCTTGTTGTATCATATTAGTCGTTGATGCTCTGCATATCAAGGACATCTATTTCTAATTTTTTTTACTGTTCCAACTAGGTGGAAACTAATTCATTAAAATAGATGAGTTAATGTCTGATATGGCTTAATGTGCTTCTTTCTGACTGTAACTTTTGATTTTGTTTGAGTGCAAGCACAAAGTAGAATTGATAAGCATTTGGATCTGGGTTTATGATTAATTGAAGTAATGGAGTTTCCTTATATTAGTATGTTCAAATTAGTTATGGCAATGCTATCTGCGGTAACTTGACTTTGAGATTTCATGTAATTTAGAACAGCTTTATCTATGGATTCACATTTGATGCTTCCTGTATTGCATTCTTGGGCACTGATCCTTTCTGTTTACATGCAGATGGAAAGAGTTTGTGAAAACACAACTTCTGCTGATTTCAGGCAGAAGTTAAGCAGTTTTGTTCCAGTAATCCGATCAGGGGATTGGTCTGACATTGGAGGTCGCCAATACATGGAAGACACCCACGTTTGCATTCCAGACCTTGCTAAGAACTTTGGCTTCCCATCATTAGATAATGAAGTTGTTTCCTTCTATGGGGTAAACACTTGCCGTCCTGCCGACTTCTATTTTACCTTCCTAGTTTGATTGACCAATTATACCGCCAAACATGCAAATCAACAAGCAGTCTATGTTGATGGTAAATTCTGACTACATCACTACAATACCCCATATAAAGAAGAGGACTTAATAACAAATTTGGTCGGCACTGCACCAGCCTAGCAGTAGAACGTTGAGGTCGCTCATTGAATCAGTATATATCATATGTGTAGTTCATTGGAATATCAGAAGCTGAAGATAGGCTTATATTTTTTTTCTCCTTCCAGAAAATGAGTCTGCTTCTTTATGATGTATATATGCAGTTGTTTTTCTTGGTTAGTTGGAACAAATTCATGTCTTAGTAAACTTATTCTACATATGTACAACTAGTAATCTGCAGATCTGATGTTATGGGGATGGGTATTTTGGGATAACTAGGCCTTATGCTTTGCCAAGAGCTTGAGAGATTGAGGGAGACTAGAATTGTTTCTTCATAATTGATTGCTTCTCCAATCGATACATATGCCCCTCCTTATATAGATCGGGCTGACTTGACTCCTAAGGAAATATCCTAACCGAATCCTAATTCTTTCCTAACTCATTTATCCCTTTCCTAACCAACTTATCTCTTTCCTAACAAACCAAACCAAATCTAATCAATCTAATCTCCACGCGCGGTACTGTTCACGCGCTACAGTACCGCGCTACAGTACCTGTACCCTAACCCTAACTTGGCGGCTAAGCTACTGCCTCTTGGGCCTATTGGGCCGGTGGCAGCCTACTGGCTGCCCATGACATCTGCACTATCAATAATTTCATTGAGTTGCACGCTTGCTCATCATCGGTTAACCTAGATAACCATATTATCATTCTGCATGCACGGTTCACAAAAACTTGATATTTCTCTTAGGTATCTATTTTCTCCATTTCAATAATCAGGTCTTTGATGGTCACGGTGGAAAAGATGCTGCCCATTTCGTTCGTGATAATTTACCAAGGGTGATTGTGGAAGACTCAGATTTCCCTCTTCAGCTTGAAAAGGTTGTGAGGAGGTCCTTTATGCAGATTGATGGCCAGTTTGCAGAGACATGCTCTCTCCATAGAGCAACATCCTCTGGTACAACTGCACTTACTGCAATGATTTTTGGAAGGTACTTTCCTGTCATAAGTATGATGACCCCCAGCTTTTCATAGTATATTTAAGAGTTTTTCATTAATACCATGAGCTGTATATGTATAATCGGTTTCCTCAAAGCCTTATTGTTCAATGTCTACCAGATGGATTACATAAGCATCTTTTAGAACTGAAGCTACACTGTTCAATCATGTCTGTACAATATTTCATCTCATTTTAAGTTTTTCCTTTAAAAGTTGTATAGAGCTAGTACCATGGATGTTCAGCAACTGTGCTGTAATAGGTCTAGTCTTGAACGCGTTCTAATCTTTATCACAAACATTTGAATGTTGACTTCTATTTATGTCAATTAACACAATTCCAAATCAAATTGTAAAAAAATATCCAACGTGGGATGGTATGTGCTTATTCTTCTTTTTTAAAAAGTGTGCAAATATTTAAGCAAAGTAGTTAATATTAGGTGAGGTATTGTGAACCGAAAAAGATGATTTGACTTTTAGATGCTGTTCATATATAAATTGAACTGATTGTCTTCAACATAAATCACGGTTTGTTCTCCTTGAGAACCTTCAATCATTATTGCGTCCATTTACTGAGAATTTGGGATTCGGAAGCTTAGAGGCCCATGGTTTAAACTCTAGACCATTGATGGATCCTCATAGGTTGGTATAGGTTTGCAGCTTACCCAATATCTACTACTTTCTTTTAGATTTTTTTCAGATTTGTAATCTTGTTTTAAAATTGCTAAGGCACATACCATGTATGATGTGTCGCTCTCTAACTTTATACTATATTTATACATTTAAATTTATTTGCGCTTGTTATCTGTTGAACCTTTATGGTCAATGCTAAAAACTCACATGATTCGTGCAGGTCTCTTCTGGTCGCTAATGCTGGTGATTGTAGGGCAGTTCTTTCCCGGTGTGGCACTGCGATTGAAATGTCCATGGACCACAGGCCTTGTAGCCTTAGTGAAAAATTGCGCATAGAATCGCTTGGCGGCTATGTTGATGATGGCTATCTGAATGGTTTGCTAGGAGTCACTAGAGCCCTTGGTGACTGGCATCTTGAGGGTATGAAAGAAACTGGCGAGCCAGGAGGTCCCCTGAGTGCTGACCCGGAGCTTAAGATGATCACACTAACAAAGGATGATGAGTTCTTGATAATTGGCAGTGATGGCATCTGGGATGTCTTCTCAAACCAAAACTCCGTGGACTTTGCACGGAAGCGCCTCCAAGAGCACAACGATGTGAAATTATGCTGCAGGGAAATCGTCGAGGAGGCAATAAGGCGAGGGGCTACTGACAACTTAACAGCAGTGTTGGTCTCATTCCACCCGGAGGCCCCTCCTCAGGTCAAAGTGGACCGTCCTGGTAGGGTGGCACGGAGCATATCAGCTGAAGGGCTCAATAGCCTCAGGATACTCCTGGGAAGGCAGTAACCGCATTCTTGTTGCAATTAGGTGCTGTGTTGCATTGCCGAGTTGTAATTGTATGTAGTCATCTCGGCACCTCATTGTTGTTAGTTGTTACCCATTGCTGCGGCACAGGTTACAATTCTTGTTGGTAATTGAACCAACAAACTTGATATTATTCTTGTTGGTGATTGAACCAACAAATTTGAGCTCCATCTTGTGAGAGATTTTAAGCAGATGAAAGTAAATCTGGCAAAGAAGCTGTGAGTTCCCAGCTCACTGTGCAATGTTTGCCCCCTTTTTTGTAAATAAAAATGTCACTGCCTAGCCTTGAAATTGGCCTTGCGTCATGTAACAAACGGATTCATTGACTGAAATGTGTCAAGACTGGGTCAAATTTCCTGTTCTTCTCACATGATTGTTCACTTGTGTGGTCTTGCTCTCATGATACAAAATTTATGGAGCTGAACGCAGTTGAGAACAATGTAAGCAGAATGGTTAGGTTGCGCAGACACCGATCGTTGTCGCCTGACACCGGTGTGTTGTCTGTTTGCAACAAGGTCAAAATAATGCATTTTCGATATGCCAGTAAAATAACCGAATTGACAAGTTTGCTTGTACTTTATTGGAGGAATGCACGAACAAATATACGCACTCGTGTACATTTCTCTACAGACATACACAAGTTTCTAGGGGCAGATGTATGTCATACCTGAGACCAGGCAGAGTACTTGCCAAAATTATAATTCTCTTTGGTACTTTCAAGCATGGCATTAGCACCTAATCCAGGGAGCAATGACCTAAACAAGGCCCATATTGTGGGTAGACATACCTCTGCAAAGGCCGGCATAGAGAACATAAACTATTGCCACATCTTTGCATTGGTACTTCAGGTAACCCCTCTGCTGCAGACATGAGTACACCAATCACTGGATGGGGCCAGGGTAGTGTTCCAGAGCAAAGATGTATATATTCATCTCTGAGTCAGATGGTTCAGCTTCAAGCAAAGACCATTAGTTCTTCAGTCTTCACTACTCCAAGTGAGCTTCACTACTGAACTGTTCCAATATCCTCAAACAGAGATAAGATGAAGAACTCCTTGCCGCTGGTGGTTCTTGTCATTGTTCTGTTCCTGGTGACGGCAAGGGTGCAGGGTATTCGGCTGGACGCAGAAAGCCATGAGGCATTCAACAACCAGATGGTTCATGTAAGTGATCGCTATTGGCATGCACATTTCATACACACCGTGCAGTGATTCTTTCTGCAGTTCCTAACTGTTCTGCATTCTTTGGTTATTTCAGAAACCTGGGGATATGGCAGTGAGGTACACTGACAATGAGTCATCTGGTGGGAAAATGGAGGAAAGCATTTCTGAAGAGAAAGATAGAATTGGCCACAATCTGCCAGAGATTCATGTGGATTACTATGGTCCAAGGGGTCATAAGCCTACACACCACTGAGCAAAATTTTCTTCATCTGTTCCGTTTTTGTCTATTTTTAGATGGACCCTCTTAAACTAGCGAGGGCATCACTTGAGGCTGCCCTACTCTAGCAGATAGTAATACCCAAGATGTAATTCATTTATTGTTTCCCTCTTTTCATTTTGCCCTCTTTGAAGAGGGGAAGAAACACCACTGATGTACTAACTTCTTGAAGGAAAAATCAATCAAGAAATACAAATTCCAGTATTACTAAAGAACTGCAGCTGGGTGTCCAGGTTCCAACTGTGGTATCACTAAGTTCAATCAAAGAACTCTCCAAGTGGATTTGGTTCACCAAGGAGGTGTTTAGTCTAAGGAATAGGGCTTCTCATTAATTCCTTACATTTTTGTTTGGTTCGAGGAATGAAATCTATTAGTCTATTGCCACGTAATCCCTCACATGTTAGATTAATGGTGAAAAATGGATTTATCCTGATGCAATGACTCCATGATGGACCATTTCATTCTAGATAAGGTGATTCTTGAGACCAAACACTTCATAAGTTTATTTAGGCCTTACTCGGTTCCGTCGGAACAACGACGGAACGGAACCATTCCGGTCAGATTGATCTCATCCGGTTTTGAATCTGGTTCAATAGCAATATAGCCGTTCGGTTGAGGTTTGATTTCGGACAGATTAATATGACCTGGTTTGAATTTAGCTCATTTCTTATGCTCTAGGACACGGATTTGTTCCCCCACCTCTTAAGGTCAGGAACGAAAATCGAAAATAACCGGATCAAGTGAATCCCTTTGGTTAACTCATTCCCGGTATATAATGGTTCCGGACCCTATTCCAATCCGATGAAAGCGAACAAGGTCTAAGCAGTTTCTTTAAATGCAAAAGTATCCCACTTCTATATTGGGGCAAAAAGGTACAAGATACTGGTAGTTCACTTGGCCGGCTTTATGAGCAGAAGAATATGTGTGGCGTCGTGTACTTACTCCCACACTGTATGCGTAGATTCAGTAGACGGTGTCACGTATGGCTGAGCACTGCCGGATATGCTGCAGTGTTCCTCGCCAAAGTACATTCTATTAGTCTTCTTTATGTGTTAAAGACGAGACTTACTTTTCAATGATTGTTGCTACTCATTAGCTCTTTGATAGCTGATGCTTGACATGTCAATTAGATGCGTACATAAAACCAGAAGATGAACCCCGTCTCAAAAAAAAAAAAAAAACGGAAGATGAAACAAGGGTTTTTGCAATGAAATTTATCACACATCTCAATCAACCATCTTTTGTTTCCCAGTGGGCACATATCTTGCGCAAATGCAACTCATGTTGCAAACAGCACAAATACACAAAAAAGTGTACTTCAAACAATTTTGGAACTTGGCACATACATAGCTCATCCATATATATGTACTTTGTGGCAAAGATTAAAATATAACATGGAAATGACAAAGTTCAGGACAAATGTGGTACATGAACTTTGTTACAAAGTACACTAGACAAACTATAGATGCATTTGAAACAGCCGCAATTGAAGGCACAACACCTAGAGCGAGCGCAAAGCGGTGCTCTAACTAACCTAATCACTTGACAAAACATCTATACTAATCATCTAATATTTCACTAAGCACTTTGGTGGCTAGAGCATCTAAAAATGAGTCTTTACGCGATCTAAACTTCCTTGAGATCCAGCCTATCTCATTTGGTTGGCCATGAGGTATATATAGACCTCTAAGCAAATAGAATCATTGGACAATTTGATGGGCTTCTCTTCCATCGACCGGGCGTGGTCGTCGTCCTTATGCGCCCGGTCACTCATAACATCTACTGGCCGACGATGCGCTCTTTAATCGGACTATGCTGGAGTCTAATGAGTCCGATCGCGTTAGAGTCTCTCTGGAACCTCTTTGTATGAGCATTGGACGCGTCTGTTGTCCATCATCCAATCGCTTTAGTCATGTTTGATCAGTACTGCGCGAGCGGATAGTGCTACCGGCGTGTCCGATCGCTAAAGCTTCAGCGTCCGATCGCACATACTATAGCAAAGTAGACTCAAATTTGCACTCTTAAGTTTATGCTGGGAGCAAATACAATCATTTGGTCTATTTGGTTAAATTGAAATAATGTAGCTTTTGATACATAGTGGACACACTTTTGATCCATCCTTCAAAATGACAATAACAAACTAAGATTGAAGTGTACATATTATATGCTGGAAACCGTAAAATGAAGATTTTTCATCATGGATTTTAATAGGTTTAGTGTTAGTTTGTTGTTTGAGTTTGCATTTTTTTAGCTTTTTCTTCGGATTCTTTTTATATCTTACTGTAATGAGCCAAAGGTTAAAACTATTTGATGAATGATTAAGTGTATGACTTACGAGTATATATATGTAGAGACCAAAATATAGTGACTAGTAGGTCAGTCTTAATGGGGTTTTATAGGGTGTGTCATGCATATTTATTAGGGTGCCACATCAGCAGATGTGTACTTTTTGGATGAAGCCGAGAGGAGAGAGAACGATTTCGTTTCATCGCCAGGACACTACTCGGCGATGTTTCCAAGACCGTGAAACGGGGACGAAATCCCACTGAGAGAAGCTTTGCGTTTCATTGGCTGCGGGAGGACGCGAGCACGAGCGCCGCCGCGCCATAGAGCCCTGGCCGCGTGCTCCGCCGACCGTGGGCGGACGCGAGCGCGAGTGCCGCCGCGCCATGGAGACACGAGCGCAAGCTTCGCCGGTCGCGGGCGGCCGGACGGACACGAGCGCGAGCTCCACACGGACGGTCGCAGGCTCCGCCAGTTCCGTGTACGAGTGGGAGCCGCGCGCCGCTGGCCGCGTGCACGGGCGGGAGCCGCACCGGCTACGCCGGCCGCGTGCACGGACGAGAGCTCCGCGGGCTATGCCGGTCGCGTGCACGGGCGCGAGCCGCGTGGGCTCCGCCGGCCGCGTGCACGGGCGCGAGCCACGCACGCTCCGCCGGCCGCGGGCACGGGCGAGAGCCGCGTGGGCTCCGTTGGCCGCGTGCACGGGCGTGAGCTGCGCAGTCTTCTTCTTCCTTGAGCGCAGAGGAGGCACGGGCGTCAGCGGGCGCGGCCGCCTCCGGCACGAGCGTCGTCTCCTCCAGCACGGGCGCGCCCTCCTCCGACACGGGCGCGGTCACCTCCCGTGCAGGCGCGACCTCCTCTGGTGCAGTCACGGCGGCCTCAGGCACGGGCACGGCGGCCTCCGACGTGGGCACGATGGCCTCCGGCACGTGCGCGGCCTCTTTCTCCGGCGCGTGGGTGTGCAGCCTCCTCCAGATGGCTTTGCTTGCTGCCTGGAACACGGGCACGGGAGTACCTCTACTGAGCGACGATGGGGAAGGAAGTGTGGGAACTGGGAAGAGATGAAAAGAGATTGATGGGACCCATGTGCTAAAAGTAGTCTATCAAATTGTGTGATGAAACTGCCCACTGAGATAGACGTCCGTTTTATGTTCAATTTCATAGTTTTGAAAATTGGGACATGAAATCATCCATTGACACTGATCGTATAGCCCATATAAGCTCGGAACTAGAATGCTCAGCTGTAGTGATTTATTTAGAGCATCGCTCATATAAGCCCGAGCCTATAGTATGGACAAAAATATGGTGGCGTGTCCTGGCCAGCAAGGCCGATTACTGGTGTCATTCTTAACTGCTCCCTTAGCCTATTGTACCAGCACGAGATGGTTAAATGGTCAGCCCATTAAAAGCCCGCCTCCTAACCTCTTCTTTGTTGGAACTCGAGTGCATGTGTTCTTCGGCCACCTCAAATAGTCAGCCCATCATAAGAGCCCACCTCCTAGACTTAGCCCCTGTCGACCTCTTCTCTATTGGACCATGAGTGCATGAGCTATTTGGCCACCATTTTCACATTTTCTATGTTGTCAAATAGTACTGCACCCTTGTCAAGTCTCTAATCATCACTTGATGACACGTCGAGCATAAGTCCTCATTCCAGACCATCCATTGAATGTTTTGGTATATATTCCGCTTTGCAATATTCCCTTAGGGCTTGTTCGGTTACTTCGGAACAGAGTCGTTCCGACTGGATTGATTTTGTCCGGTTTTAAATCCGGCCCATAGCAAAATAGCCCTTCGGTTGAGGCTTGGTTCCGGACGAATTAATATGATCCGGTTTAAATCTAGCTTATTTTTTTTTATACTCTGAGACCCGGATTTATTTATCGCCTCTGGAGGCCAAAAATAAAAACAACCAAATCAAGTGAACCCCTTGGATTCACTCATTCCCGGTTTAGAATAATTCTGAACCCTATTTTAATATGAAGAAAACGAAAGAGGCCTTGGACATTTCTGTCATTTAATTTTTGAACCGAGGCCTCCCCCAATTCCATTGAGATCAACGGAAATACCAACGTTTACAGAGTTCAAGTCAAAGACAGAAAAAGAGCCTCCCCCATTTCCATTGAGATCAACGGAAATACCAATGTTTCTACACACATGTTAGACCAAACATGTGTTGTCATCTAAATCATCAAACTAAGAGATATGATCATATACACATATGATCCTTACGACGGTGCCATGCTTAGGTTCCTACCATGTGCTGGCAAAACATGGCACAATTAGATTATCGTGCATACTCGTGTAGTGCCTCATCATCAGACCTATTCCATGTAGAGTTGTGCCACACGTTTGGCCATCTATAATTTGGGTACTCAAAATTCTCCTAGAGCGTTGTAACTCTAGCTGCATGTATCCTTCTAATCAAAACCAACCCAAGCCCCGAGTCACCATCATGATCGTCTGGGCCCAATGGATGGCCCAATTCTGGCTCAGTGCGCTTGGATGGACAAGGATTATGGTTGGGGTTTGGGACAACAAAAATCTTTTGAAAGTGAGTTTAGACAAGTGCCAAAGGAAAGCAAAGGTAGCAACCCCATGTGGACAAGTCCTAGAGTTAGAAAACAAATGTTTTTGAAATTATAGTTTCACAGTTAAAATTTTATGTCTAAGAAGAGAAGATATTTAAACAATAGGATAGTTTTGGCTACCCTAGCTAAAAAAGGCCGTTGGAAGTTGAATTCTCATCTTGAAACTTCATATTTAAATACAAGATTTCTTAAATTGAAATCGAAGATGGAGGTGACATTTGGGAAAATATGGATTCGCTAAGTAGATGAGTGGAAAGTAGACTATCTTAATATCGAAGTTGTGATTTATCAACACTATTTTTTCACTGATAGGTGATATGCCTTGATAATGAGGTATCTATGGTGTCTTCAGCAATATCTAAAGGCCCATCCATATGTGCACATGGGGAAGTAGAACGGAAACCCTCTCCATAATTTCTCCAAGTCCAATGCGGGGAGAGAGAGAAGTGTAAGGACCTGTGTGGCCTAGAGGGGGGGTGAATAGGCCTGTCAAAAATCACAACTCAAAACTTAGTTAGCGAGGCCCGGCACTACCGCCCTGAGCCTGACACTGCCGCTCCCCGGCACTGCCGGCCTCAGCCCGGTACTGCCGCGTAGAGAACTAGCCTAAGCCTGCAATTCGAAATCCAGCCACAGCGAACCAAATCTATATGAATGGAAGTGTAGCACTAGGTTCCCTGAAACAGCAGAACCAACTCAACCAAGCCAAATATGTAGTATGAAGTAGATCGGGCCAAACCCTAGAATCTATCAACCGGTGCTTCAAGTCCATTGTGCACTATCTCCCAAATACCTGGATGGAGACCAATAAGATAGGTCTTCATAATGTGCTTCCACTTGGCAAAGTTAGTCCCGTCGAAACGAGGTAACTTGCCCGCGGGCACATTGATGAGAGGCCTAGGATCATGGTTAGTCAAAGTAGAGTAGTTAAAGGATACGGCTCCATATGACTTCTTGGTCTCTTCCTTCTTCTCCTTACTGCCCTTGGGGAGATAGGAGTTGTCATCATCTCCATCTTCAGTGCTACTTGAGTCATCACTCAAGTTCACACTATTCTTAGCTTGGAGCTCTTCCTTCTTCTTCTTTTCTTCTCTTCTCTTGGCTCTTTCTTCTCTTCTAATCTTTCTCTCTTCTTTTCTTTGAGCCTTCTCTTCTCTTGCTTTGAGAGCCGCTCCATCTTCTCTTGCTTTGGCTCTTGCTTCTCTTCTCAACCTTCTTTCTTCTTTTCTTCTTGCAAGCTCTCCGGCCGACACATCCAATTGAGGAAGTGTCCTTCCACTTGCTGTGGAGACGCTTTCGCTGCTGCTAGTGGTGTGCAAATCCACGTCGAATGGATTGGGTTGCACAACACCGGTACCACCCGTTCCTCCGTCGGTGGCCATTCTCTCGCACGGTGAAGTGTTGTTGAGAGACTAGGCTCCGATACCACTTGTAAGGACCTGTGTGGCCTAGAGGGGGGGGGGGGGGTTGAATAGGCCTGTCAAAAATCACAACTCAAAACTTAGTTAGCAAGGCCCGGCACTACCGCCCTGAGCCCGGCACTGCCGCTCCCCGGCACTGCCGGCCTCAGCCCGGTACTGCCGCGCAGAGAACTAGCCTAAGCCTGCAATTCGAAATCCAGCCACAGCGAACCAAATCTATATGAATGGAAGTGTAGCACTAGGTTCCCTGAAACAGCAGAACCAACTCAACCAAGCCAAATATGTAGTATGAAGTAGATCGGGCCAAACCCTAGAATCTATCACAAGCTCACAAGTATGAAGAATGAAAGTAAGTAAGCACAAGAGACAAGTGATTTATCCCGTGGTTCAGCTCGCCACCAAGGCTTGCCTACCTCCACGTTGTTGAGGTTGACCACTTAGGTCATGAGCTTTGCAACTCTTCCTCGTTCTCAAGTCAAGGAACCAAATCCTTGAAGTGAGGGGTAATAATACTAGCTGCACGAGTGATTACAAACCTCCCAAGGCCGCCACACAAGTTGGCTAGCTCAAGGGCGACGCCTAGCCGGCTAGGGTTCCAAGAACCCAAGAGCAATAGAAGCAAATCCACTGGCTATGGCTCAAATCAAGTTCTCTAAGCAGTAGATCTCAGCTAGGGCTTCTCTTTGGTGAAGGTTTGAGGCTCTAACTCACTTGGAATCAATGGGAATCGAAGATTTGGTGAGAGAGAGCTTGGGAGCCTTCAATTGGGAGAGAGAGAGCCTTGTCTGGAGGTAGGAGATGAGTAAATGGTCGTGGTTGATCGTTGGGGTGGCAGGGGAGTGAAGTAAATACCCCCTGCCATCCAACAGTTACAACAAGTCGCGGCAGTGCCGGCCGAAGCCCGGCAGTGCCGCGGCCCGGCACTGCCGCGCCCTGAGCGGCACTGCCGCGCCTACCAAACAGACAGAGATAGATCAGAATTTTGTGCAGCTGTCTTTGGTTAGAAACAAGGATGGCTTGGGTTGGTTTGAGCACATATCATTCAGCCATAGCGATGCATTTGCATTCCCCCTTGATAGTACGGCAATCCTATAACTCAAATACTTATGAAAAAGCTTGTCGTAGCACTTTGAGTCCGGAACCGATGAAGTAACGTATGAGGGGTCCACCAACACATATGCACCATCCTTTCTCATCATTAACCTGCTTGTCATCTTGATAAATCTCATTAGTTCTCCAATCGTGTGGTCATTATCACCAAAACCCACAATTAGGGCTTGATTGCACTTACAATCTCCCCCTTTTTGGTGATTGATGACAACACAATTGAAGCTTACAAGAGAATAGTACAATACTTGAGATTTAGAAGCTTAGGTGTGAAACCTCCCCCTTAATGTGTGAATGAGAGCTGAAATCTCAAATTGGCATTAGAGGCCAATCATTCACATATTAAAAGTGTAACGTAGGTTCAGTTTCACATCTAATAGCTTTGTGGGGTGCAGAGAAACTGTGTCAAGAATAAATACGTGATGCGAATGACAGTTTATGCACATCAGAGGGGTTTGCTGCCTGTCTGCCAGAGCGGCACTGCCGCTCTAGGCGCGGCACTGCCGGAGCCCGGCACTGCCGGCCTTGGAGCGGCACTGCCGCGCAAGCTTACAGACAGCAAACGCAGCGGAATTTAAAACAACCACAAAGCATAATAATCAACAGGTCTAAACAGAATATGACAAGCTAGATAAGCAGATAAACGTACATGTCCACATACAAGTCTAAGAAGTAGCAACATAGAGTAATATTACAAAATAGAGTTTTGATCGAATCAAACTCTCACAACTCACAACTACTAGAGCGATGGGACATGAAAAAGAAAGTGTTGTACCCCCTTCACCTAATTCTCCCCCTTTGGCAACAAGTCACCAAAAAGAGAGAAGTAGAGAGAAGAGAGGAGTGTCCAAACACTCACTCATCGTCAGACACAATCTTGTCCCACTGAACCTCCTCGGTCTCATCATCATCGTCGTCGTCGTCATCGTCGTCGTCGTTGGACTCTACAACGGCCTTCCCATGGCGATGGGTAGTGCTGGTGTAGCGAGTCGAGGTGCGTGTAGAACGACGAGACGGCTCAGGCACTATCTCCTCCTGCTCCTCGTCGTCGTCGGAGTCTATATCATCTGAATCAAGGCTGGAGAGATCGAAGTGTGGTGGAGAGCGGGGTGGAGGTAACGGAGACCGACCCGCCTGCTCTCGCTCTGCGCGCTGCTCAACAAGTGCCTGGTGAGCTGTCTGGGCTGCGTAGGTGCAAGTAGAGAAGATGTCCTTAATCCATTTGGCCAGCTTGCTCTTCTTCTTCCTCTGGGAGGAAGGGTGGGAGCTCTCTGGCCTGTCAACTGCTGCTGCCCCTGCTGCTGCTGCCCTCTTCTTCTCTGCTCTATAAGGCTCATGCAACCCATCCTTAGTGAAGGTGTAGCCGGAGACCATCTCTATCATGTACATGATGTAGGGGGCATAGAGCACTGCCTTCCTAGCATCCTCAGCTGCCACCTGAAGCTCAGTCCAAATGAAACTGGAGATGGAGAAGTGATTTGCCCTGGGAGCCATTCTAGCCAACATATTCCTGCCATATCCATATAGGTTAGAATGGGAACCCCCTTTGGGGTTGAGAGTCGGCCTGAACAGGTTGTTCAACATGTAATAGTAGCCCTCAGCCCTTTGACCAACCCGTCTGCCTTCCGAGGATCCTCATACATGAATGCAATCTCATTATCTGTCAATGTCCTCTCCTGGTGCAGACTATCAAGCTCTCTATCCTTGCTGCCCAAACCGAGGATCCTAGCAAAGGTCTCAAAGGTGACCTTGTAGTGACGACCCTCGGTCATCCAATGCATCTCCTCCACCACATTATCCACATAGAGTGTGGCATGAAACTGATGGATGATCTCTATGTTCCAATTGTAGCTGAAACCCATCAGGTCATACATATTCCTTGCCTTGCAAGCTGCCTCCACCCTGTCAATATCACGATCATGCTTGGCCTCCAAGTGCTCTCAATCAACATACTTCATACTTAGAATCTTCTGCTTCTTGGCATTGTACAGGACTGAACGGTAGAAGTCGGAATGAAACTCATTCCAGAACCTGTAGTCAATGCCCATATCCTTCTGAGTGTTGTATGGATTGAGCTGGCGCTGTGTCTTCACTGAGCTGAACTGCTGATAATAAGACACGGGTTGCCTGTCCTTGGTGTCCTGTGGAGGCCTCTCCTGCGCGTCCTCTGTGTATGGCTGCAAGTGAGTCCTGCTGACCTCTGCAAGATGCTCTGGAGTGTTGGGATAGAGATCATCCCAAATCTGTCGCCCTTGCATCTGCAGGCGAGCCTCATCACGGATCTGCTGCCGTGCGGTCACATCATCTCCCTGAGAGCTAGAACCACCTCTGCGAGACCGCTGCTTGCTCCTCCCCCTGAGCGGATCCATCCTCTGCTTCACCCTTCTCTCATCATCTCCTCCTCCCGACATCTAAAACATGGAAACTGTGAGTTAGAAGACTGCATAAGAGCTAGTAGGTTATAGTGAGGCAATGGACTTAGATGGATAGGGTGTTGCTTGGATCAAGCCCCTGCACATGGTCCGGCACTGCCGCTCGGGGAGCGGCACTGCCGGGGCCCGGCACTGCCGCGCATAGCGCGGCACTGCCGCGCAGGCAGACTAGGTTTGAGCCAAGAAACACCACATCCATCTTTTCTACTACCTCCCTATCATCTACAAGCCCTTTTACAACCTCTAAGTACAACAACCATGGCGCATTTTACAAAACGGGAAAACTAGGGTTAGGGATTTGAAGTTTTTTCACCTTGAGATGAGGATGGAGGGAAGGAGACCCTTGGAGGGGGGAGACGGGAGCTGCACCGAAGGAGATCCCGAGCGGCACTTCCGGTGGCCGGAGTTGCCGGGAAAACGGCCGGTGAAGCCTCGCCCTTCTTCTCCCTTGACCGCCGGAGAGAGAGAGAGAGAGGAGAAATCGGCTGGATAAGAATGAGGGAGAGAGAGAGGGGTGGAACCGCAGGGTAGGATAGGAAAGAGTTTTCCCTTTGGCCCCACACGGTAACTGGGCGATTCCTTCTGAATCGACAAGTCGCGGCACTGCCACGCCCGCCGCGGCACTGCTGGGGCCCGACACTTCCGCGGCTGGCCCGACACCGCCGGACTGTTACCACAGAACATGTTTAATCTCTCGGTTACTATATCTCTTCTTTGGAGTGGACAAGCACTACTTGCATGTTATGACCAGTGACAATCAATCACTACAGAACAATGGTCATTTCAAGCAAGTTTCTTTCTTAAAGATTTTGAAACACAATGTATGAAAGTTTTGAAATTGGTTTTGCCTAGGTCATTCTAGTTGATCAATCAAGCATACTAGGTTTCAAACTACGTTACGAGAGTCAAGGATATTTAGTTCACTCCTCAAAGTACAAAACCTTGACTCATCGAGAGGCTTAGTGAAGATATCGGCTAGTTGTTTGTCGGTGCTCACATGATGAATTGCGATATCTCCTTTGGTTTCGTGATCTCTCAAGAAATGATGTCGGATGTCTATATGTTTGGTTCTTGAGTGACTCACTGGATTGTTTGCAAGTTTTATGGCACTTTCATTGTCACACAGGAGTGGGATATGGGTAAAATGACATCCGAAATCACGAAGGGTTTGCCTCATCCAAAGTAGTTGCGCACAACATGCACCTGCTGCAACATACTCGGCCTCGGCTGTGGAAAGGGCTACACAATTTTTCTTTTTAGAACCCCAAGACACTAAGGAGCGTCCAAGGAATTGACATGTCCCTGAAGTGCTTTTTCGATCTACTTTACAACCGGCGTAATCGGAATCTGAATAGCCAAGTAGTTCGAACTTGGAGCCCTTAGGATACCACAAGCCAAGGTTTGGAGTGTGAACTAGATATCTCAAGATTCTCTTAACGGCCACTAGGTGACTGTCACACCCCAATTTTAAGAACAAAATTGGAGCACAATATATGTATGCCAGGATCAATTTTCATACATATATCGACATCATAGTAAATATCAAAACAATGCTTTTATTAATATCTCGAACATTATTACATAAATGACCCTCGGGTCTGAAATAAAAAGTACAGACTCTCATGACAACTGACTCTAGTGAAGACTATGAAGAAGACGCGGAAATCTGGACTCCATCTCCACAGGAAGGTCGACCGGGGGTAGCGCCATCCTAGTACAGGACGTCAGGGTCGAAGCCACCGTCTTCTGGATACTCCTGCTCCTCGTACACGTAGTCGCCGGCGTCTGGGTGGGGTAGCAGGGGGTTCAAAGAAGAAGGGTGAGTACATCGAAATGTACTCCGCAAGTGTAGGAAATATATGCTTATGAGGCTAGTAACAAAGGTAGGCTGACTCTGTTTTACTCAAGCGCCTAAAGCGACACATCCTATTAATCCTATTATTCCTATGCACCTATTTACTAGGTTATGGACACAGATACTGTAGAAAAGTAACAACACCCGGAGTCGCACCGAGCAAACCACACTCGGAGTCACACCGAGCAACCAACACCTGAAGTCCATCAGACAACCGCACCTGAAGTCCATCAGATGACCCAAACCCAAACCAACAGGTAACCAACTAATCTCGAAGAAGTCCAAGCCCGCTCGTGACCATGAGCACGGTTGATATATCAGTTTTAATACTCTGCAAAGGTTGCACATCGTTACCCATGAGTCGTGCAGTTCCCGTCACGCTAAACACTGCCAAGGTGCACAGCGGGTTGCACTGCAAGGCCTTTACAAAGCCCCCTCCAAGTCCGTTCCACACGTACCTCTAAGGTTTCACCCCGTACAAAGGTCTACGACCCCCAGGGCCCCCTCGTGAGCCACTAAAACAAACCCCGTGTGGACCCTCAACTTAGAGGTAACTAATTAATTAGCCAGGTCCAGCCCATCCAGATCTTATGGTTGCGCTGTTTTGCCGGGTTACTTGTCCAAGAACCGGGTCCTAGGGATCCAGGCAGGATAAGTCTAGCACGAGCCCAGAACCAAAAACCAAATCCAGCTGCCGAGTCCCACGGCACAAAAACCACCAGAACGGGTCCATCATGCCGGATTTTCCTTATAACCATGTTACTACAAAAATTACCATGTCCACATTGTTTCATAGTTCATTAATCAAGATTATTAACATTTAACTCCCATCCCAACCGTGACTGCAGGGCTAAGCAAGACACCTACCCGAACATCCCAAAACAGGCGACAAGGATAATAGTACAAGATCTAGTAAACCATATCCTGGGATCCAAATTTAGACACCGCATGCATCTACAAGTTCTACTTTACTCTAATACCAAAAGTAAAATAAAAGTAGGTGCAAGATGTTCAAGGACACTTGCCTGCGGGCTGGGTCGAATCAACTGGATCACAAGGAAAATCTGGAGCGTCCTCGAACTCCACACTCTCTGGCCCAAACAACATACATGGCACATACAAAGTGAAAATAAATAACAGTACAACAAACGGTGCAAAACAGTAAACAAATAGATCTACTACGTAGAGAACTAAATTATGAATCTAACGCAAGTTGAATGGGTCGAATCGGAGTTAAAACGTAAAAGATATGAGCATTTGAAGTTCAGTGGCATTTCTATAAATCATTGGAACTCATTTTCGCAATTTAAACAATTTAAATCTGAATTAAAAGGCAAATTGGACCGGGCCTCAATTCGGCAAAACACCGAGGGCTAGACCGGAAGAATTCGGCAGACTCAACTCACTGTTCATGTGGACGGTGGGTTTATTATCAAAGAAGGGAGGGGCTCTTTAACAAAAATCGTCGCGAAGGGGTAAGTTCCATTCTCAGCCGTTGATCTATTGATGGACGGCCTAGATTAGATCTGGGGATTGAGAGAGTGTGCGGCTGGGTAGAGGACTGCGCCTCGTTTTGGCGAAAAGGGAGGGGTCTGGATGCAAGATTTCCCAGACACAGTGAATAGGAGATCCGGACTGCGGGTTATTTCCGTGCAAGTTCAGGGTCTCTTTTGCAAAAGTGTGCTGACGAGGTGCGGTGGTAGGCGTGGCGCTGACTCAGCGCTGACATGGCTCTGCGTGGCAACACGCGGCAGGGTGGCACTGGTCGGGCGCACCGCGTGGCCCGTGAACCGGCTGACACGACAACCGTGCACCGCGTCCATGGCTGGGTGAGTCCGGTCCATACCGGTTCATCGGCAGATCTAATCTGCACCGTATAGCACGGATCTGACGGCTAGAAAATAAAAGGGAGGGCTCCCTCACCGCCGGCGGGAAAAACACGACGGCGTCATCTGTTAGCGCGGCGGCGCCATGGCCGTGCGCTCGGGGGGAGACCTAGGGTGCGGTAGAGATCACGGGGATAGGTGGAATCGGAAGAGGACCTTACAACGGATCCACAGAGGTGCTCCTCGCTGTCGATGGTGGCCCAGAGTCGACGAACGGCGTGGAGGTCACGGTGGTGGCGTTCGGTTGCTCCGGCGTGGTCGAGGAAGGTGTGTCCCGGCCCCGATTCGCTTCGGAGTAGGTCTCCTGGACGCGGCGCGTGACCGCGAAGCCAAAGAGGGGAAGGACGAAGGTTGGTGGTGGCTTTCCCTTGCACTGAGGCGAGCTCGGCAGGGGCTTGTCAATGGCGGCGGCGATGTTCCTCTGTTGTGGCGTCCAGGGGAGGGGTGGTGTTCTGCTGGGTGGGGAAAGATCGCACGCGGGGACGGCTCCGGGAAGACTTAAGTAGGCAGAGGGGAGGGTGGTGGCTGGAACCGATCGGGAGAGAGGGAGAGCACGAGGTGCAGGCGCCGTTGTCGCGGGTAGGGCGGAGGGAGAGGTTGGAGATGAGCCCGACAGATGGGTCCGGCCAGTCAGCGACAACGGGAGGCTGCCAGGCGGGCCCCGCGAGCCAGCAAGAGCGGCACCGCGCGATGCCGCGGGCGTGCAGGCGCTCGGGGATGGGGAGGGGCCGGTGTTGGGCGGAGTGGGCCGCCGGAAGGCTGGGCCGGCGCGGGGTGTGGGAAGAAGGGAGAGGCCAGCGGGCTTAGCGGGAGGAGAGCGCGGCTTGGGCCGGTCGCGCGGCTTGGGCCGAGGGGAGGGGTGTGGGCTGGCGCGAGGTTGAGAGAGAGAGGGGGGAGGGGATGGCGAGCCGGCCGGTTGGGTCCAAGGGAGGGTGAAAGGAGGGTTTAGCCTTTGCCTTTTTCTTTTCTTTTTTTTTTCAATTTTTTTCAAATTCATTTTGAAATCAAAGTTAAAATTCAATTTGAAATCAAATAGTTTGGTAAAAGTTTTGAAATACTTTCCCTAGGTTTTGAAAATAAAATTTGAGTTTGAAAATTTATAAACTTTTATAAACCATTTGTTTCTTTTCTAAATAGAAAAAACCGATTCGCCCTATACGGGTTTTAATAAATTTATTTTTCACGCAATAAAATATGCAAAGGCTTGAATGCAACATGACATAATTAAACAAAATTTATTTTCCTCCTCTAATAAACTAGCCAACCTATTTAGTTTGTAATTTCTTTAATTAAATTGGGGAAAATTTAAATCAGGGTGTTACAGTGACACTCTTTCGGGTTAGCTTGAAATCTAGCACACATGCACACACTAAGCATAATATCGGGCCTAGATGCGCATAATTAGAGTAGAGAGCCGATCATGGAGCGATATACCTTGATGTCCACGGCTTTCCCTTCCACATTGAGATCAAGATGTCCATTAGTTGGCATGAGAGTTTTGATAGGCTTGGCGTTCACCATGTCAAACTTCCTCAACATATCATGAGTGTACTTGGTTTGGCAAAGAAAAGTCCCTTCCTTCAATTGCTTGATTTGAAAACCAAGGAAGAACTTGAGCTCACCCATCATAGACATCTCAAATCTCTTGGTCATGATCCTACTAAACTCATCACAAAAGGATTTGTTAGTACTACCAAATATTATGTCATCGACATATATTTGGCACACAAAAATATCTCCATTGACTTTATGAGTGAAAAGAGTAGGATCGGCTTTGCCTATTTCAAAGCCTTGTTTGAGCAAGAATTCCTTAAGGCATTCATACCATGCTCTAGGTGCTTGTTTAAGCCCATAGAGCGCCTTTTGGAGTTTGAAGACATGATTGGGGAACTTGGGATCTTCAAAACCCGGTGGTTGCTCAACATACACCAACTCTTGTACAGGGCCATTGAGAAATGCACTCTTCACGTCCATTTGATATAGCTTGAAGTTGTGATGGGCTGCATAGGCTAAAAGAATCCGAATGGCTTCAAGTCTAGCAACCGGTGCATATGTCTCTTCAAAGTCCAGACCCTCTACTTGAGGGAACCCTTGAGCTACCAATCTTGCCTTGTTCCTTGTCACCACACCTTCTTCATCTTGCTTATTTCGGAAGACCCATTTGGTTCCAATAACATTGGTATTTGGTCTTTCCACAAGTGACCATACTTGATTACGCTCGAAGTTGTTAAGCTCCTCTTGCATGGCCATCACCCAATCTGGATCTTCAAGAGCTTCTTCTACCTTGAGGGGTTCCAAAGAGGAAACAAACGAGTAATATTGACAAAAATTTGCCAAATGAGAGCGTGTCGTTACCCCCTTTCGAAGACTCCCAAGGATGTTGTCAACGGGGTGATCTCGTTGAATCGTTTTCTTGAGCCTTAGATGATCAATGGGTTCTGGTTCATCTTCTGCATCTTCTTCATTTTGCTCGAAGATAGGTTGTAGGTTTACTCCATGAAGTGGAGTAGCTGCAACTGCCCTGGGAGTGCCCGGTACTGCTGGGCTCTGCCCGGCACTACCGGGGCCTGGCATTGCCGGGGTTGGGGCCGGCACTGCCGGGGACTGTATATCACCAGTCCCAGCAGGGGCTTCAGCTTGAGGACCATCTTGATCTGTAGCCTGCTGTTCTTGTGATCTGATATCACCAATGGCTAATTGCTTGATTGCTTCGCAAGGTGGTTCCTCATTTCCTACAACAACTTCATCAACTTGCTCTACTTGAGAGCCGTTAGTTTCATCAAATGTCACGTCTATCGCTATTTCAACCTTGCCAGAGATCTTCTTGAAAACACGATAGGCATGCTCGTTTGACCCATAACCGAGAAGAAAACCCTCATCAACCTTAGATGCGAACTTAGAGGCTTTGGGCTTCTTGTTCAATATGAAGCATTTGCACCCAAAGACTCTAAAGTACGACACCTTTGGCTTGTTACCGGTGAGCAGCTCATAGGAGGTCTTCTTTCTTCTCTTGTGGAGGTAGAGGCGGTTGATTGCATGGCTGTATTGACGGCTTCGGCCCAAAAGATGTCTGGCGTCTTGTACTCATCTAACATTGTCCTTGCCATGTCAATGAGTGTTCTATTCTTACTCTCCACCACGCTATTTTGTTGAGGGGTATATGGAACAGAAAACTCGTGCTTGATGCCCTCACCATCAAGGAACTCATCCACTTGGGTGTTTCGGAATTCGGTTCCATTGTCACTCCGAACTTTCTTGATGTTGAAACCGAACTCCCTTTGGGCTCTTCGTATGAACATCTTGACCTTCTCTTGCACTACACTCTTGTCATGCATAAAGAATACCCAAGTGAAACGAGAAAAATCATCAACAATGACAAGACCATGTTTGTTACCGTCGATGCTAAGGTAGGCAACCGGTCCAAAGAGATCCATATGAATCAACTCCAATGGTTGTGTAGTAGTGTCATAGCTCTTTGGTGGGTGAGGTACGCCTACTTGTTTTCCGGCTTGGCAAGCTCCACATATTCTGTCTTTCTCAAAATCAACATTAGTTAGTCCTAGGATGTGGTTGTACTTTTGAAGTTTGGCCAAGTTCCTCATCCCAACATGAGCTAGTCGGCGATGCCATAACCAACCCATGCTAGATTTTGCCACTAAACAAGTCTCAAGTTTGGCTTCACTTTTGTTGAAATCAACTAAGTAAAGCTTCCATTTCAAACGACCCGTAAAGACAATAGAGGAATCCTCCCTTCTAAAGACTTCCACACCCTTATCCGTAAAGAGACAATTGAAACCCATCCCACACAATTGTGAGACGGATAGCAAGTTGTAACTCAACGAATCAACATGTAAGACATTAGTAATTGAATGCTCTAGTGTAATGACAACTTTACCAAGTCCTAACACATCCCCCTTGGAGTTATCACCGAAAATGATGTTTTCACTTGCATTTGAAGTTGGGGAATATGATGAGAACATACTCCTTTCTCCGGTCATATGATTTGTACATCCGCTATCAAGCACCCAACTTGATCCACCGGAGGAGTATGCCTACAAAACAAGTTTAGTTCCTAGGTTTAGGTCCCCAATTGATATTGAGGCCTTGCAAGTTAGTCACAAGTATCTTAGGAACCCAAATAAACTTGTCGGCTGTCCTCTTGTTATCACCAACATATTTCGCAACAACTTTACCACTGTTGTTGTGTTCTAATATGTAACAAGATGACATGCTTTTCCTTGGGGCTTCTATCTTGGGTTGATGTGCAAACTTGTTCTTGGTCACCCAAATAGATTCCTTTGGTTTCTGAGATCCTTGCTTCTGGTTGGGCACCTGCTTGTGCTGTGTGTGAGACTGAGCAGAAGGGAAACTGGTAGCCTTCCCTTTCTTGGGGCGCGGCACTGCCGGCCTGGGGGCGGCACTGCCGGGGCCCGGTACTGCCGCCTTCTGGCGCGACACTGCCGCGATCTGTGCAGGCTGAACTGTACCAATCTGACCCTTCTTCTCAAACCTCACACACTCATAGCCATTCACTGTTTTTCTTCCATTGGTTTTGGCTCCTTTTTCGTGCCCCAACCCATCCTTTACGGAAGGACGTCTTCCATTTTTGAACTTGTGCATGTTCTTCTCTTGAGTCTTCTCTTTAGCACTTGTGGTAGACTTGACACAACCACTTGTGATGATGTTGGTCAATCTTGCTATCTCCTTTCTCATGGTCTCCATGTTCACAAGGTTAGTGGAATAGGCATTCATATCAACATTATAGCATTTTCCACAACCTTCACTAGTGGAGGGAATAGAAGTGACATTTGCTTTAGGGAGAGTTGAGTTGCTTTCCCAAAGAAGATTATATTGCAGCTCAAGTTCTTTGTGCTTTTTATCCAAGCCACAATACTTTTCCTTGAGCGCAATATGAGCCTTCTTTAGGGAAGCATGTTCATCTTGCTTTTTGGCCAAGGCCTCATGCAAGATGTCCAACTCACTTCTCTCTAATGCAAGAGCCTCCTTGCAAGCAATATAGAGGTCCTCTTGTTTGATGAGGGCATCCTCTCTTATTGCTAACTCGGCTTGTACACTCTCTAATTCCTCCATTAGCTTAGTGATAAAGAGTTTGGTTTTCTTGTCCAAATTTTTAGTTATCATATTTATCTCTTCATCACTAGAATCATCATCACTAGAGGAATCACTAAGTTCACTACTAGAGATGTCGCTAGGTGGAAGAGAAGGTTTAGGAGTGTGAGCCTTTTTCACCTTCTCTTTCTTGGCCATGAGACAAGTGTGGGAGTTGCCATCATCATCATCAGACAAGTTATTGAATAGCCTTGGTGAAGGATATGACTTTTGAAATGCTATTGTTGCTATCTTCTCATCTTCTTCACTTGAGGTTTGTGCGGTTGAATCCCATTCATGTCCAACGTGAGCTTCTCCCATGTATCTCTTGTTGTGCTTCTTGTAAGTGGCTTTGTCATCTTTCTTGCCCTTGTTGAAATTGTTGTCCTTCTTCTCATGTGGGCAATGAGCTATGAAATGTTCAGTGCTACCACAATTGTAGCAAGTTCTCTTTTTCTTGTTTGGAAACCTTCTTTTTACAAACTTGTAACCTTCCTTCTTGAGCCCCTTGCGGTATCTTCTCATGAATAGGGCTACGTCTCCAATTGCTTCAAATTCTTCACCTTCACTTCCACTTTCACTTGAGGATGATGTGTTGTCCTCAACTTCTATTTTCTTCTTTTGTTGCTTGGGCTTGCTTGTAGAGGCTTGCTTGCTTGATTTTGGTTTGCTTGATGTTGCTTGCCTTGTTGGTTTGCTAGCCTTGAGTGCCACATCCTTGATTTTCATTCCATCTAGCCTAGCTTGCAACTCCCCAAGCTTCCTCCTTTCATTTGCCTCTTCTCTTTGCATGTCAAAGGTAATGATCCTCCCAAGCACATCACTAGGTGTGAATTGCTCAAACTTCTTCTTGTCTCTAATCAATGTCACTACGGTCTCATTTCTTGGTGAGTATGCTTCCAACATGATCTTCACAACCTTGTGATCATTGATTCCACCTAGCCCTCTAATCTTGCCAACAATGACCATCAATCTATCAAACATCTCTTGTGGACCTTCACCATCACAAATCACAAACCGGTTGAGCTTAGCCATCAACAAGTCAATCTTGGATTGCCTCACTTTGTCAACTCCCTCATGAGCAATGTGCAAGGTGTCCCAAATTTCTTTAGCAACCTCAACTCCCATGACCTTGTTGTACTCATCACCATCCAAGGCACTAAGTAGCACACTAGTGGCTTGGGCATTGAGATGAATGTTGCGGAATTCATCTTGAGTGGGGTTCTTCGGATCAACCGGTGCTTCAAGTCCATTGTGCACTATCTCCCAAATACCTGGATGGAGACCAATAAGATAGGTCTTCATAATGTGCTTCCACTTGGCAAAGTTAGTCCCGTCGAAACGAGGTAACTTGCCCGCGGGCACATTGATGAGAGGCCTAGGATCATGGTTAGTCAAAGTAGAGTAGTTAAAGGATACGGCTCCATATGACTTCTTGGTCTCTTCCTTCTTCTCCTTGCTGCCCTTGGGGAGATAGGAGCTGTCATCATCTCCATCTTCAGTGCTACTTGAGTCATCACTCAAGTTCACACTCTTCTTAGCTTGGAGCTCTTCCTTCTTCTTCTTTTCTTCTCTTCTCTTGGCTCTTTCTTCTCTTCTAATCTTTCTCTCTTCTTTTCTTTGAGCCTTCTCTTCTCTTGCTTTGAGAGCCGCTGCATCTTCTCTTGCTTTGGCTCTTGCTTCTCTTCTCAACCTTCTTTCTTCCTTTCTTCTTGCAAGCTCTCCGGCCGACACATCCAATTAAGGAAGTGTCCTTCCACTTGCTGTGGAGACGCTTTCGCTGCTGCTAGTGGTGTGCAAATCCACGTCGAATGGATTGGGTTGCACAACACCGGTACCACCCGTTCCTCCGTCGGTGGCCATTCTCTCGCACGGTGAAGTGTTGTTGAGAGACTAGGCTCCGATACCACTTGTAAGGACCTGTGTGGCCTAGAGGGGGGGTGAATAGGTCTGTCAAAAATCACAACTCAAAACTTAGTTAGCGAGGCCCGACACTACCGCCCTGAGCCCGGCACTGCCGCTCCCCGGCACTGCCGGCCTCAGCCCGGTACTGCCGCGCAGAGAACTAGCCTAAGCCTGCAATTCAAAATCCAGCCACAGCGAACCAAATCTATATGAATGGAAGTGTAGCACTAGGTTCCCTGAAACAGCAGAACCAACTCAACCAAGCCAAATATGTAGTATGAAGTAGATCGGGCCAAACCCTAGAATCTATCACAAGCTCACAAGTATGAAGAATGAAAGTAAGTAAGCACAAGAGACAAGTGATTTATCCCGTGGTTCAGCTCGCCACCAAGGCTTGCCTACCTCCACGTTGTTGAGGTTGACCACTTAGGTCATGAGCTTTGCAACTCTTCCTTGTTCTCAAGTCAAGGAACCAAATCCTTGAAGTGAGGGGTAATAATACTAGCTGCACGAGTGATTACAAACCTCCCAAGGCCGCCACACAAGTTGGCTAGCTCAAGGGCGACGCCTAGCCGGCTAGGGTTCCAAGAACCCAAGAGCAATAGAAGCAAATCCACCGGCTATGGCTCAAATCAAGTTCTCTAAGCAGTAGATCTCAGCTAGGGCTTCTCTTTGGTGAAGGTTTGAGGCTCTAACTCACTTGGAATCAATGGGAATCGAAGATTTGGTGAGAGAGAGCTTGGGAGCCTTCAATGGGGAGAGAGAGCCTTGTCTGGAGGTAGGAGATGAGTAAATGGTCGTGGTTGACCGTTGGGGTGGCAGGGGAGTGAAGTAAATACCCCCTGCCATCCAACGGTTACAACAAGTCGCGGCAGTGCCGGCTGAAGCCCGGCAGTGCCACGGCCCGGCACTGCCGCGCCCTGAGCGGCACTGCCGCGCCTACCAAACAGACAGAGATAGATCAGAATTTTGTGCAGCTGTCTTTGGTTAGAAACAAGGATGGCTTGGGTTGGTTTGAGCACATATCATTCAGCCATAGCGATGCATTTGCATTCCCCCTTGATAGTACGACAATCCTATAACTCAAATACTTATGAAAAAGCTTGTCGTAGCACTTTGAGTCCGGAACCGATGAAATAACGTATGAGGGGTCCACCAACACATATGCACCATCCTTTCTCATCATTAACCTGCTTGTCATCTTGATAAATCTCATTAGTTCTCCAATCGTGTGGTCATTATCACCAAAACCCACAATTAGGGCTTGATTGCACTTACAAGAAGGGAAACCCACACATGCTTGCCCGTCTCGACTCGCTGAGCTAGGGTGGGATGGGGCATGGGCGCAGGGCACCTAAGCATTAATGGTCCAAAATTTTCTCTTATGACCTTGTGGGAACGACGATTGGGAGAATGGGTCTCTCGAACCAATATAATCGTCCTTGCAATCCTACACCGCAGGAGTGGCAAATAGAAGTGTAGATCTCTGGAACCCAATCGTCCTTGTGATCCTACATATCGAGAGGATGGATAAGTTTTAGAGTATAGGGAAGATGCTACAACAGATAAATAAACCATGTCCTCTTTATTACGTGGACTCACATGTGAACCTCATTTTCTTTCTCTTCTCTTTTCTCTCTCTCCTCCTTCGCTGCTCATCCGGCGTGGCTGCACACTCAACGTGTGGTGTGGCCAACATGCTCGCCCAACATGGTGATAGGGAGTGACGAGCGTGGGATTGAGACAGAAGGGAAGGAAAGGAGATTGAGGGAAAAGGCTACTTGCTCCCCTCTATTGAGGGATTAAGGTGAGTTTTTGAGGTATTGAGAAAAAAAATAGGAAAAAAATCTCCTATAGTATTTTTTTCAATCCCATTTATTGTTGGAGATTGGTTTTCATGAATCTGGTGGAGATACTCTTAGGAAACGCCTTTGTACAACCTTTCGCAACCTCCACGGCAGCTCGTCCTCCATCAAGTTAGGCAGTGCCATGTACCATCGTCTTTGCTACCGTTTGCTTCGACTAGGCTTTACAACAACATAGTCGCCCCTCCTCCACCAGTGACAACTCTTCAATATGCATGTTATTTCTGTCATGTTGCTATTTATGGTGATGTTAGAGATTTAAATACTAGTATATGTTTTTGCTATGACTTTGTTTTGGAATTAATCATGAAATTGCCTACTTATTTAATAATAGTCACTTTGATCTATGCGTATACACTAGATAAGGGACTTTGGCTTCCTTCTCGTTTTCAGACCTTTTTTTCTCTCTCTTTCCATAAGCGATCTCCATATTCTAATGGAAATAAATGGGGTTAAGCCGTTTGGAAAAGGAAAAAAAGTTAGTATGCATGCTTCATGCTTGTATAGAGTTGTTCTTCAGCATCTGCTTCATGCTAATTTGAAAAAAGTTATTATGCTGTGTTTGAAAAAAAAAATGCTGATGGGATCAGCATCTGCTACCTTGTTCTTCAACAATAGAGTTTCCTTCCTCTTGAGACATCTTCTTGTATAGCGAGCATCATTAGTCGAGTTTGTTCATGCACTTTGTTCCCATTTATGCATTTTAATGTATCATCAAAGCACGGAATTATTTACACCAAAAACGATTTTAGTTTGATAGGATTCCTACTTGACGGGTGATACTCATGTTCGAAGCAAAGAATGGGTAGTAGTTACAAAATTTTCTTATTGCTTCTTTACAGAGTGGACAATTATTTGGTGAGGAACACATCATCTCAACTAGACAAATACTCCGTATATCCATGCAATGGAGCATGCAGAAATCATGTTAAGTGCCCAGCACTTCCCGTGGGGACACAAGGGAATAGCTCTCTGGCAACTTTTCTCTGATCATGTTGTCCATGTCATGATGAGTAGCATTTTGAATCATTAACTTTCAGTTTGATGGTAGCAATCAAACCCTTGTCAAATCAACTAGACGAGACTAATCTCTTTCCTATTGTTAGGGTGACCATCATTGTTTCTGATTGGACATTTGGATGAAGTTATCAACAGTAAAGTGAGTTTAAGCACCTAAATTTGTATGTAAATTAAACAGTCATGCCATTATTAAAAATAAACTAAGATATACCTCAAGTTGGAGAAAAGACAAAGACATGTGAGAGGGGCTGAGGGCGCTAGCGGAGGCTGCGCGAGGGCTCGCACACCCTAGCAACCGGCCGTGCGGCGGCGGCGGCCCACGCAACCGGCTCTCCCTCCCCTCTACTTCCTCCGCCTGGCTCCATTGGTGTCTCGCGCGCGCAGTGGCAGGGCCCGGCCGGCGGCGCTCCTGGGCTGGCAGCGGCGGGATCAGGCGGCCGCGCCCCCTGCCGGGCTGGTGGCGTCCGGATCCGGCGTGTGCGCCCCCCTGCTGGGCTGGTGCGGCCAGATCCGGCGGTCGCGCCCCCTACCGTGCCGGTGGTGGCCGGATCTGGCGGCTGCGCTCGCCCTCCGGCCGGTGGTGGCCGGATTCGGCCGGCAGGGCCTCTGCGGTGGCGTGCGCGCGTCCCTCCCTCCTCCCAGCGGCTGGGCCTCGGGCGGCGTCACCTCGTGGCCGCGCCGCGCCTGCTACGTGGGCGCTCGTGGCCGTGGGGAGGTGGGCGTTCGGGCGGCTCGACGGTGGGGCTCCTCTCGCGTCTGGCGGTGTGGCCCTCGTCCGCTTGCTGCTTGGCTGGGGCGGCGTGACGCGGGGTGGGGCTGCCGGCAGGGCTCAGCGTCGCTTGGCAGCTCTGGTGATGGGCTATCGACGTCGTGGTGGCGTGGATGGCGTCGTTCTGCTCAACTGCAGCGTCATGGTGGCGAGGCTGTTGTCGGTGGAGCGGCGCGCCTCTGCAGCGTCTGGGTCCGAGCGACGACCTGTGGCATGGATGCATGGCGCTCCAGGCGAAAGCTTAGCTTGACGTTGGCCGGGCAGATGACGGTGACGCCTTCTGGCGCCACATCCTCCCTGGAGGCATCGTTCTTCGAGTCTCATGCTCCTATCACCGGCAGCGGTTTCTGGACGAAAGCTCCGCCTTAGTTTCTCTAAGGCCAGCAACGATGGCGTCTCGGCGTCACCTCCTTCGTGAAGGCATTGCTGAACAATCTCGAACCTGCCGCTCCTCCTGCGCGGTCACTCTTTACTGAACCTAAATGTGCTTCATGTCCTACTCGCCTAGGCTTGTCTAGCTGGTGTTTGTTGTAGCCGTAGTCGTTTTCGGTGGATCCTTTGCCACCGAGGTGTTCCGGCGGTTGCTTTATCGCCGAGGGGTTCTTCATAAGTCCTTGCCCGTGGCCCTTAAGGGCGTTGGCCCTTAGTGACTCGGAGGAGTTGGTTGTTTCCGGTGGATGCTTTGCCACTGAGGTGCTTCTGGCGGATGCTTTGTCGCCGAGGAGTTTTCCGGTGGATGCCTTGCCACCGAGGGCGCGTTTCCGGCGGATGCTTTGCTGCCGAGGTCGCTGACATGTGGACGGATGCTTTGCCGTCTGGAGTTTGAGCGGATGCTTTGCCGCTGTTATCTTTACGGCTCCTCTCACTGCTAGTTACCATGGTATCGAGTATTTTTATATTAGGTTCAGTGTGCTGGGTTGTTAGGTGGAGGGCTCTCACCCCTCATGTTTCTTGCTTTTCGTTTGTGTTGTGGGCTTCATTGGTAATCCGTGGATTACGTGCGAATCCTTTTGTACATTCTACGTGTAGGTCTATTGACTACTCTCTTCTGCTTAATGAAAAACGGGCTATATCCCCCGATCAAAAAAAACCTCAAGTTAACTTTTAAATTAACAAATTACACTATTATGGAAAAAATTAAATAACAACCAATAACGTCATATATATATATATATATATTAATGTGGATTTTCTATCATGGGGGATAACTACCACCCTAGAGGGATAGCTACCCATAGCTCGGATGGGTGACAAGTGGACGCATGGACGATTGGATTACACTGTTCGTTTTGGGCAAATAAAGTACACCCGCACACCGTGTCTGCCTTGTTTTGGTTTGGCTGGACCACACTAGAAGTAGCAGTGTCTGGCTTGAAACCTTGCATGCCTCGGAGCACCCCACATTGCATGGTCCCCTACCAATCAAATTCTAGAATGTGGACCTAGCCTATTCTTGGATGGGCCTAGAGCACTGAGACAAACCCGTCTCCACTCCCGAGGACAATAAAAAAGTGTTTAGATGCTAAAATTTTTTCAACTTTGCTACTGTAGCATTTTCGTTTGTATTTGATAAATATTATTCAATCATGTGCTAACTAGGCTCAAAAGATTCGTCTCATAATTTACAACTAATCTGTACAATTACTTATTTATTTTACTAACATTTAATGCTACATACATGCATCCAAATATTGATGTGATGGAGATAGAGTGAAAAAGTTAGAAATTGGAAGGAATCTAAACAAGGTTTAAAGCACTGATGTCTATAAAGATATCAGACACCTACACTGTCATCTACCGTATTATTTTCGTTTCAAGACAGCAGTTTCAAGGCAACAGACTGCTGCTCATTATTTCCATGAGTCCAACTGACACAACTCATCCACATACTGTCTATACTGCCCACTGCAGGCTGCCGCTCATTATTTCCTCGCTGCAGGCCGCAAACCAGAATGAGATCAGAGTAAGGGACAGAAGGCGCTACCGGGTCTCTTTTTTTACTGCACGCATTTTTTTTAAAAAAAATCATCTTTGCATTAATAGGCTGTAGTTCGCAAAGGTTAAAACAGCTAAACATTTGTTTGGGCGCAAAGCAGCCGTTTTCAACCATAAATTCATATTTTTTTATTCGATCATTGTTATATCTTTATTGTAGAATAAAATTGCAAAATCATGACAACCAGTGACTTGATGGAAACTACAATATTCCGGATGGCAACTACTAAAATATAGTCATTTAGGCCTTATTCAGATGGTAGGATTTTTGGGGAAAAATTCATGTAACACTTTCGTTGGTATTTGACAAACTTTGTCCAAATATAGAATAACTAGACTCAAAAGATTCGTCTCGACATTTACAGATAAAATTGTATACTTAGTTATTTTTTTACTTATATTGAATACTCCATGCATGCGTCTAAAGATTCAATGTGACCGAAAATCTTGAAAATTTTTGGGAACTGAACATGGTCTTAAACAAACAAAATATAGTCATAGAGATGTCACACACCTTTTGTCGTAACCACTGTAGCTTACAAACAAAAAAGTAGCAGATCTTAAAAGCATCCCATTTTTAAAGTCTTCTCAACTTCATCGTCTGGGGTAGTAGCTGTACCGACCGTATGCAGCCACCGCGTGGGAATAGAATTTTGGGTGTGGAAATAGAAGCCAAACCTGGGAAACGCTGCAACGGCAAAAGTGTTTCGAACATGTCAGCGAATGGTCCCCACCTAAGCACCGGTGCCGACCTAGAAGAATCAAAAGAACTATATGTAAGCGGACCAGTTCGGTTAGGAAAGGAGGGACATGACAGCGAGCGTGTCTGGCCAGATTTGGGTGGTGGTAGCTATCCCCCGTGGGTGATAGATAACACGGGTGGTAGCACAATATATATATATATATATATATATATATATATATATATATATATATATATATATATATATAGACACACACACTCTCCCTTCCACCACTTTTAGTATATAATATAAAACTAGCTCTAAATACTTATTATCCATGCATGGGTGATAACGATATATTTATGCAGTTCAGCAATTATGAGAAATGTCCCCTTAAGGAATCATATACTAATAACATCGTTAATATTTAAATTATATTAATGTTCGATGAAAATGATTTATGTAAATCATTACTTTATATATATTTATATACTTGACCAGAATATCATTATCACATACCTATGCTGCTAGTGTACTTGTTTGTGGTATATATTAATAAAATACACTCATACACATAACTCTTTGATGGAGCAAATTTGCCAAACCGACTGTTTATGTTATTATAGTAATTAGTAACAAAGAGTATAGTCTAAGATTTAAAACTACTCCCTCCGT
Organism: Coix lacryma-jobi var. lacryma-jobi; assembly: GCA_009763385.1. Lineage (NCBI taxonomy): Eukaryota > Viridiplantae > Streptophyta > Magnoliopsida > Poales > Poaceae > Coix > Coix lacryma-jobi. Next base: position 165,177,109 of record CM019824.1, read on the forward strand.
CCCATTGAAAGTGTCGTTTTAGATTTTGAGACTTCTCGTTTGATCATTCGTCTTATTCAATTTTTTTATAAATATTATTTATTTTGTTATAATTTATTTTATCACTAGAGATACTTTAATAATGATTTATTTATTTTATTATTATTTGTAGAAATTTTTTCAATAAGACGAACGGTCAAACGAGAAGATCAAAAGTAAAAAAACTCACTTTTAATGGGACCGAAGGAGTATTTTTTACTAAATGCAAAACAGGTTTTAAATAAAACATATAATGAGCACCTATAGCTTGTTTCACTTATGATGCAGATCAAGAAACTGCAGCAGCGCTAATAAGAAGATAAAAATATGCAAGCAAACATCTATATTCATATAAACTTCATGACACGTGAACTACAACAAGAGCTGGTATATAACTTAAGATATGGTGTCAACTGAAACCATATTGTATGTAGATACATAGAGGTGTCATGGAAAGAGAAAAAAAATTGAATATGGATTAAAATCTATCACAACCTTATACAGATCTCAAAGTATCTATTAGATTACAATATTATCCAAATAACTTGTTAGGTATTTTAGGTAAATATTTACACTAATTTTAATCTAGAAATACATCTTGTTAGGTCTTGTTGTTTTCCTTCAATCTCCCTTTCTTCTGCCTCACTTGGAACAAACTCCCAATTCCAGGCCCTTCTCCCGCATTTAGCCCGTATTTCATTAAGAAGGCTGAAGTTTTAACGTTACAGATCGGCACAATCTCACTAGTGAGACAGTGCGACGGACAAACCAACAACCTCGCTGTCGAGTCTACTTTCGCTGTATGCTTGCAGCCGCACTAACCCGACTTGCCTGAACCATCTCCATAACTCCCCCGCTCCTCTCTAGCCCAACCATCATCTCCCTCCGTCCATAGTTGGCGGTGGCCTCGCCGCTTGCTCCGGCCTCCTCTACCTAGCTGGCCTACCTCCTCCAAGCGGCGAAGCCTCTTTCTAAGGCCGCAGCCCGCAGGGCACCATCTGCGAATCCAAACCCGTTGTCTCTCCATGGATGGGACCGAAAGATTTCCAAGTACCTGTGGTGCGCAAGATGTATTTTGATTATCATAAGATTTACATGGACACAACAATAATGACAAGCAGCTCAAACAAATGGCGCCAATGCGCAAGTTTTATTAATCTCACCAGTCACCAATCACAAGCAACGAATCACTTTACACATCAGAACCAGAGCATTAGAAAACCAGCAACACAAAAGAACATACCCGACCACATTGTCCTCCATGAACCGTAATATACTGCACTATTTCCAGCCAAGCCAAACCCACCCATAGTGCTGGACTAATGACTTTTTGATTTGCTTTTCTAGTTAGATGATATAGTGTACTTCATCTCATCTCCACCATTAGTGACGGAGGACGAAAAAAATAAGATAGGACTAAGTCAATAAGCTAGCTAGCTAGTAAAGTAATCTCCCAAAATGGTTCACTAGACATAGTCATAGTCAAACACAAAATAAGGATTTGCTAAATTTTAGATGTCTAAAATTTAGTTTTTTCAAACGATGGTTATTGTATATGTTTTATACTAAAATTAAATTGTAGTTTTAATTTATTATAATTTTGTAGACAATCTGTAATTTTTAGTTTTGAGAATAAAAAAGTCATTAAACAAAACCACAAACCTAGCACAATCTAACAATTTGCAATTATTTCTATTGTCAGATAAGTATAAAAAATTAATATGTTATGACACAAAGGCAAATAAAAAATCACAAAATTGACAATCTACTTTTACTAATTGGTAGTACAAAAGTATTGATTGAAATTATCTTAAAAATCAAAAACATCAAATGTAGAAGAAGTAAACAAAATATATAAGTAAAAACATTTAGAATAAATAGAATTATGGAAAACACAAGTAAAGTCAACTAACCATGTAACGATAAAGCTTCAGTCACGCCTAGGTGACCTAGGCGATTGCAACTAATGACTTCTTCTCATCGTCTGTGATCGCTGTACGACCGAAGTGAACTAGGGAGCCGCGGTGAAAATTTGGAGCGGGCGACAGAAGGCAAGACATCGTCGTCCCTGATAAAAAAACTCATCCCCGCTAGTATGTTGGGTTGGGTTAGATTTAGGCCATGATTTTCCACTCGAGGCTTATCTAACCCAACCCACAAAAATAGCCAAGCTTGACCTGAACCGCTAGTGTGTCAGCTTAGGCTGAGGTCAAAGATTTTGAGCCAACCATTTTCTTGGCCTGACCTAAACTCGATCCGACCCGATATTTGAACAGGACTAAAACGGAACACCTTCTATGATGTATGAATTTTGGTTGCCTGAAATTTAGGAGTCGTGGATGTTCAGTAGATAAAAAAACCTTACTTAATCTTAAGAAGAAACAAAAGGTAGATTACAAATTGACATATCACATATATAGGAGTATCTCATATTCTTGCCCATTTTTATGAAAGCTCACAACGATTATTAACTCGTTCTGTTTAGCACTACAAAAATCATCACGACTGCAAATGCAAATTAAAATCGTCACAACCAATTTCTTTGCACACACACAAAGTTGCCAAGCCCCATGCAAGCCATGTCTCGTAGGCCGATCCAGAAAAGGCGCGCGATTCAGACGGCCTTAGTGACGGTGACGGCGCCGAACCACCGGGAGCAGGTGTAGACGGAGCAGAAGGCCTGCAGCGTGGTGAGCAGCAGCATCATGATGGCAGCGAGCAAGGTGAGCAGCTGCCACGAGCTGAACACGTACTTGCGCATGAACCGCTTCGTCTTCACGCGCCACCGCGAGTCGTAGTGCCGGTTCACCTCCTCGACGGCCCTGTCCACGAACGCCACCTTGGTGAGCCGCACCGACCGCGTCATCCCGTTCCACAGCTTGGCGACCTCGCCGTCGCTCTTCATCCGGTTCAGCACCACCCCGCGCCGCCGCAGCAGCGCCACGTCCTCGTCGGTGTCGATGATGCCGTTCATCAGCTCCGTGTACCGCGCCAGCACCAGCGGGCCCGACGCCGCCGACGCCTCGTAGGCGACCAGGTTCCGGAGCACCACCTCCGTGTTGGAGTCCAGGGTCACCGCGGGCAGGTGGAACGTCGCCGTCCGGGCGTCGAACGCGATGGTGGACAGGTCGCCCGTGGTCGGGACGAACTTGACGCCGGCGTTGACCAGCTCCGACACCGAGGGGATCATGATCTCCTCGATCAGCGGCGGTCGGGTGAGGTACCCACCAGCGGCGGCGGACGGGCTCGGGTCGCGGGGATCGCTGCTGCTCCCGTCGCCCGGGCCCGGCATGAAGGACCCCACGCCCGGCACGACGGCGAGCATCTTCCATGGCGCCTGGATGGCGAACTCGATCGGCTTCGTCACGTAGCGCATGGGCCCGGCCGCGTTGACGAGCCCCGACACGATGCCCCACACGGCGAGGAACAGCTGCTTCACGTAGTCGCAGCCGGCCGCCGGCTTCTTCTGCTCCTCCGCGCCGCCGCCGTCCGCGGCCTGCTGCTCCTCGATGTCGTAGCCGCCCTCGTCGCGGAAGTTCCCGTTGGCGCCGCCGTCGGCGTCCTCTGTGGGGTCATCTGCCGGCTTCGGCACGAGTATGTAGTAGAGCACCTCCAGCAGGTGCGCGTGCTTGCCGACGTCAACCGCGGGGAACTTGTCCAGCATCTTGAACGGGCAGAGCTCCTTCATGAGCCCCGTGACCATCCGCGGGAGCAGCTCGCCGGCCTCGCCGTCGCCGGGCGACGCGCACTGCGGCTCGAGGATCCTGCGGAGGAGGAAGAGCGGGACCTGGTTCTCGAGCATGAGCATGTCGCGGAGGATGAGGCTGTGCGCCGACTTCCTCCCGGCGAAGTCGACGAGGTGCTGCATCCTCGACGACACCCTCCGCAGGGCCTTGCCATTGCCGCCGTTGTCACCGGCGGTGGCGACGTCGCCGCGCTCGTTGGCCTCGGCGACCGCGTAGACCTGGAGGAACTCGAGCAGGAACGCGCCGTCGACGAGCATCATCCACGCCAGCGTCTCGCCGCTGAAGTCGAGGTAGCGGTGGTAGTAGGCGCGGACCTTGCGCTCGAGGCGCCTGAACTGGTCGACGAGCGCGTCGAGCCGGACGCCGTCGCGGAGCCGCTTCTGCGCGAGGCGAGCGGCGGCGAGCTTGTAGCGCTCCATCTCGTACAGCTCGGGGCGCCAGTGGTGGTAGGGCCCCAGCGCGATGAACTGCGGCGTGTAGGCCTCCGGCTTGTGCACCTGCAGCGGCTTGGGCACGTTGAAGACGGACACCGGGATGCCCGTGTCGTCGTCGTCGCCCCCGGGGGCGTCCTCCTCCAGGGACTGCCGGATCTGGACCACCCACCGGACCTCGTCGAACACCAGCGGCGTCCCGCGACGGCTGGTGTCTTGCTGATCGGAGGAAGCCATTGCTAGTGCTTCGCCCTGCCCCTACTACACGTACTCGATCGCCACGGCAGCGTAGGCGCTGCGGACCCATCACGATCACTGACTGACTAAGCTCTAGCTTAGCTTAGCTGCAGGTTTGCTGCTTGTCGATATTGGACCATTGGTTGGATACACAGGCCTGTTTGGCAGGGATTCACTGTTGAAAAAATGAATCTGAATCTGTAATTCACCATAAATCAGATCTACTGTGAATTTGAGATTCATCCTCGAACTGTTTAGCAAATGCAACAGCTTCAGATCCACGTAAGGGCATTTTAGTTGGAATGGACGATTTTGCTCACAGAATAGGACCCACCTGTCAATGACTATCATCTCTCTTCTTCCTCAGACAATTCACACGGAGGGGAAAAAACAGCCGAGCGCGAGGCCAGCCAGGCTCGGCGCGGCCGTCCTACGCGCGTGGCCGGCAAGGGGACGCGACGGGCGCGGTCGGCCCGAGCGCGTGGCCGGCGAGGTTGAGGTCAGGAGCGGGCCGGCTGGAGCGGCTGGCGTGGCCGTCCTGGGCGCGCGACCGGCCAAGGGGAGCTACGACGTGCGGCCACGGCCAGCCCGAGCGCGTCACCGGTGGGGAGCAGCGCGGCGTGTCCGACCGGGTGGAGCGGCACGACGCGTCTGGCCATTGGAGCAGGTTGGTGTACGACAGCCCCGTCCCGGGGTCGCGGTACACGTACCCGGCAGCCACCGCCGCCGGCTCGAGCAGGTACCGCAGGCGCGGGTTGCCGTGGAACGGGAGCAGCGTGTCGGCCACCCAGGCGTCGGCCGCGCGCTGGGAGGCCGCGAGCGACGCGATGAGCTCGTTTGGGACGCTCGACACGAACTCGAGCCCCGAGGCGGCGGCCGCGGCGAGCATGGTGGCGTTGGCGTCGTAGAAGCGGACGGCGGACGCCCCCGCCGAGCGGGCGAGCTCCAGCCCGCGCTGCGGCGGCAGGAGGTTGTCTCCCAGCGTGCCCCAGGATGTGCTCGGCCGTCCATGCGGATGCTGCTTCTGCGCCCGGCGGTGGCGTCGCTGTGGCGATGGCGGCGAGTGCGAGGAGGACGAGGAGGTGGAGCGACATTGCCATGGCTGAGCTGACGCGTGTCCTAAGCGCGGCCGGCCGGGGGAGCGGCGGCGCGCGGCCGGCCAGGGGAGCGGCGGGCACGGCCGGCCCAGGCGCGTGGCCAACTGGAGTGGGCGAGCGGCGCTCTGCTGTATCGTGGGAGGAAGAAAAAGAACGCGAGGAGGAAGAAAGAACGAACCGTTTTCGGCATTTGTGGGTAATTTTTCGTAGATTCACCGAACTCAGTTTGGTGGAGCACCCTTGAGGAGATTCACCAAAAACGTGAATCCAGCCTCCAAATCCACCATTTTGATGAATCTGGATTTGGTGGATATAGAGTGTTTGGCAAATATTTTTGTGAATCTAGGCTAGTGAATCCGAATTTGGTGAATCTGAATCCGTCCCAAACAGGCCCATACTACTGTGCAGCAGTGATTTTTTTACGATTACGGCCTCTTGTTTAGATGCAGCTCATTTTGCAATTTTTTTTGCAAAATTACTGTAGCAATTGTAAATCAAAGATTAAGAGGACTAAATATAATCTAAATATAAAACTAATTACACGGGTGGACGAAAAATCATGAGATCTATCTATTAAGCCTAATTAATCTATCGTTAGAGATTGTTTACTGTAGTATAACATTGTCTAATCATGGTCTAACTAGGCTCATTAGAAAGGTCTCGCATTTTTACCGGGGTTGTGGAATGGGTTTCATCATTAATTCACGTTTAATACTCCAAATTAGTGTTCGAATATTTACTTATAGCTTTGGCCTTGTTTAGTTAGTGTGTGAAGAGTTTTTAAGTGGTACATCGCATGTTTGAGTACTAGTTTAGTCTATTAAAAATGGACTAATAAAAAAATAAATTACATATTCTATCTGGAAACCGTGAGATAAATTTATTAAGACTAATTAATCTGTTATTAGCATATGTTTACTGTACCACAATATTATCAAACTATGAACTAATTAAACTTAAAAGAATCATCTCGCAAAGCTATCGCAATCTGTATAATTAGTTATTTTTTTAGTTGATATTTAATACTTTATGTGTGTGTCTAAACATTCGATGTGGTGGATAAAAAGTTTCTCGAGTGGAAACTAAACAAGGCCCGACGTTTAAAAAAATAATAAGGAATAAAGTGTAAGTTGGTGTGGCCCGCCGTTGCTTTTGGTTTGAGTTTTTGAAATGCCGAGGCTTTCATTTTTCACATGTAAAATTTGGGGTGTCCATTCTTTAGGTACCACACGTTTTCTTTATGCAGAGCAGAGCAGAGACAATAATATTATCGGTCAGAGTGGATTTTGAGCTTCCCACTTTTATGCATGCACGTATGCTTCCTGGCGACCAGCACTTGCCAAATTAAAGGGGATTAGCGGTTGGTATAGTTTTAGTGCTTTTGCGGTTAGTGTTAGGATGAAAACTAGGAACAGATCACAAATTTAAAACCAGCATATGAATTCTGGGATGGGAACCTCCAAAAACTTGCAAGTTTTCTGACCAAAAAACAATCCTGGCTACCATGCAGAAGCCAGGAATGTGGCTAGCGCGTCAAGCTACTCTGCTGCCGGCGCTGCTGCCAATGGAGAGCGATGATATGAATATGATGGAGCAGTGACAACGATCAACTGGTGTTTAGAATAAACTTTGGGGTCATTAGATCAGGCCAACTAGACCGCTGCCGAACAGGAGAATTTGGGTCGATGTGCACACATGCACGAGACACGAAAGAGCCGTGATTGGCCTTGTTCTTGGACCGATCGATTCGTTCCGGACGCTGAAGAATCTCCACCACGGCACCACTTTTGGTTGTTCTCCCCTATTTGCCATTGAGTCTCCCATTTGCTCGGTGATGTGCAGAGTCAGTGGAGCTCGTCACTGTGAAAGCTGTACACTTTGGACAGTTGCCAACTTGCCATTGCCATACTGGTACCTTCAATGTTGACTTGATAAGCTACCTCAAAACGTACCCCCTCAGTCCATAAAAACATGTAGGTATGAGTTCCGTGCTCAGAAAAAAATTTCTCGTTTGACCACGTCTCTAGGTAATACTATTAATATTTATTAATTCAAATAAATTTACTATAAAAATACATTTCGTAATTAATCTAATGATATTTATTTGAAATTATAAATATTAATATATTTTTATTTATAATTATTTAAACTTAAGATACTAAAACGTGACACTGTGCTAGAATTGCAGGTTTTCTTGACGGAGAAAGTATTATTTATTTTAATAGAAGATAAAATAATAACTACTAATCGAGAGCTAATCTTATGCATATTACTGAAGAAAGGTGTTTTAGAGCTAACTATTTCATACCATTGAGGGTGTCTTTTGACGCCGCTAACGAGCTAGTATGATATCCAATCTGATAAATGTTAGAGTGCGCATCGGAATCTGGTCCAACTTGCTATACTCACGAACCGTTTGTAATCACGGTCCTTCTAAAAGTACAACATATGTAAATCATATATCCTAATATTTAGGATATATGATTTACATATGTTGTACTCTTAGAAAGACCGTGATTACAAAATAAAGCATGTATGAAGATGCTAAATGTCAAACAAGAATTATTATTAGTGGTGGTGGTGCATTAAGTTTTAATTTTCGTTGAATTAAGTTGTTCTCATATACTCATAGATGAGTTAATTGGTTAATTTATTAGCTTGAAGTGTAACATGGAGTACTCCATCCGTTCACAAAAGAATGTAATTATGGGAAACGTGTCGGTCAAACTATTTTAACTTTGACCAAGTTTATAGTAAATAGTATTAGCATTTATGTCTTAAAATAAATTTTATTAAATATATTTTACAACTAATCTAATGGTGTTTATTTTGTCTCATAAGTGTTAGTATTTTTTCATATAATTTTAGTCAAAGTTTACAATGTTTGACTCTTTTTTTTGCGGGAACCATGTTTGACTCATCGGGATGTGAGAATTGCATTCTTTTATGGATGAAGGAGTATTTGATATTTTTAGTTGCAATTTTTACTTGCAGTAATATGTTAATCTTGCATTGAATAAATAAAATTTATATGAGAAACACTAAGACTCTAAGTCTTATTTAGACTCTAAATCTATGGTATATTCGAGGTAATAAATATATTTAGACTCTAGGTAGAGTACGGATTGTGAGTGGCCTCAGGTACGTACGGCACCAGGCGCTCTGGCACGTTCCAAAGCGTGGCTCACTCTCATCCCGGGAACCAACACCTTTGTTTGTTAAGATAGCGGCATCCAATCTATGATATACGGGGCATGTGCATTCACTGTCCCAGTCCCAGCTAATTGAATTATCATCGTTTGGACCCATTGATCCACACTTTCAAAGACCCAAAGAATATGACTAGAAACTTTCTCAGAAATGGCACCGTATCAGAGCTACATATATTTGTACAAATAACTATAAACTCAAGAAATCCAGTCAACAAGTATCAAAACACATGTTGGGGGAGGTGAAGCCCTAGTTTGGTTTTGATTAATTGATGAAACCTATTTGGTCTAATCCTATGACTAAGTTTGTGTGTAGCTCGTGAGGATGGATTAGGACCTCGCCAAGTGGAGGAGCTAGCAAGGTGACAACCATAATGAAGATGGCGATGGCCACAAGCACTCAAGTGATCAAGTGCTCCACGTTTGATGAAATGGAGAGAAGAAGGGAAGTAAAGAGAAGAGGAGAAACAAAGAGGCCCGAAGGCAAAGGTATAACCTATAGGACTCTTTGGTTTCATGATCAAGACACTTAGCGAGTGTGATCATATTCAGGGTAGATGTTGACACTTCTTAGCGTCATACTATTGCTAGGTTGTCACCACTAGCGGCAACACTAGAAGTGGTTTGTTGGTATATATGAGCACACAAAAAAGATCCGCAAGCGCACGAATACCGTTGTAGCTTTCACCCAGAATATTCTAAGTATCGTATCCACAGGAAAACGTGTAAGATCAACTACGTTCTAACTTAACCAAAAAAACATAAATGAGTGGGAATAGAAATTAAAGTAGAAATAAGATAAGGTGAAAACAAGATTAAAATGTAGAGGAAGTAGCAATCTGTATTAGGTCGATAATAGGAGTATAGAGAGGATAACTTAGGTCTCTAATTCTGACTTAGGCAAGAAATTATGCCTTCTATGATTTAACTGGGGACATTACGAATAGAAGGCCTGCATCCAGAGTACAACCCAACTATGTAACTACGGTCCTGCTCGACCTATAAATGGGAGGTGGACTACAGAGGATTCAACAGGTCTATAACAGTTCGACCCGCGAGCTACCACCGATCCGGACTATAGGGTACATCTATGAGTAACCCAAGTCTAAGCACCACACTCACACTACAAATTATACCTTAACCTAGTGCACTAGATTAAAATACTCAAAAGAGACTTGTGACCAGAAGAATAATATAAACATGAACCTTAGTTGAATCAGAAGTTGATCATCAAAAGCATCTCAGGAGCAAGCTCGAGTAGAGCTTGATCCCGCCGAAGTATAACCGAAGGAAGAAGCACCGACAGGCCGACATCTCCTCCAAACTCCTCCCTCGCTCTCCATATCTCTACTATCTAGAAGACTAGATCTATGCTAACTCTAGAGTTGAAAAGATATCCATTCGAGGGACACATCTCATCTCGAAATCCTAGCTTTTACTCTATAGGTAGATAATGAATCGAGATATGATGATTCTTGGAGGGGGGGTCTGGGTCTGTTTATATAGCTCCTAGGGATAAACTGTAGCCCTTGGATCAAACTGACCTTGAACAAGGGTTGAGATGCGCCGAGGAGGTCGGTTAGGTCACGCTGGAAGAAGATGGCTCATTTTCCCTACAGGCCCAGGGCGACCGGCCTAGGGGGGAGGCCGGCCGGCCTCCCTTTATGGCCAAACTGCCTCTCCTTCGCTGAGTTGCCTCCTCGTGTCTTCTAGAGTCTTCTAGTGCCACTTTCCGACCCGTTTGCGCAAGTAGTCGTGTCATGGTTGGACTCTTCCCTTTCCCATCTGCTGGATAAGTCGCTGGATAAATAAACTAATTCACAGGGTTGTATAGTTCTAGTCGGTTTAGTCCATGGACTTGTGGTGATGATGGTTCCGAGTTGTTCTACAATCTTCCAAGTCATATCCATCGGGGACTCTCGCTCCGGGATTCCAAATATAGCCAATCAGATGTCTGTTTCGATCGTCTCGACGAGCTCTTCGCAAATGTGTGCTCTGATTCCTCACTTGAGATACTTTTATATAGTGAACCATTGATTATCCTACAAAATAAGTGAGAACACCAAAACTCATGGAACTCATTAGAATCAAACCCTACAACTATGCTTTATGGTTTATTTCATGCCATGACAAGCAATAGTTGATGGTATAAAATAGACATTAAGGACCGTCAATAGTAGATAGTCGTACTATCAAGACAAGATAATTCACGGTTTGTGTGTTGTTCAAGTGCCACTAGGTGATCGCTAACATGTTGATGCATCAGACCTAGTGAATGACTAACAAAACCCTTAAAAAATGCTTTGAAAAATGCTAACACATGTGCACAAGTGGTGAAATGTTTTAGTGTTGGCGCATGGAAGCAAAGGCAAAAGTTAGAAAGCAAGAGGTGCTAACCTAGGCGCATCGGACGCTCCTTGCGGGAGCATCGAACACGTCCGATGGTAAACCCTAGGTGTTGTCTGGTACTGAGAAAGCATCGGACGCTGCACCGGATGCACAACTAACATTGTATATGTGTCCGATGCCTATGACGTGGCACAAGGCTGGTGGTCAGTGGACCATCGGACGCTCGGGGTGTCCGATGGCTGTCAATCTGACGTGTCTGATGGTTTCAGGGAGGCTTTGGAACCTCTCTTGACACCCATCAGATGTTGGACTAGGCACGTCTGATGAGGGTCTAGAGAGGTGTGAATTTTGGCTGAGCACATCGGACGCGTCCGATGCTAGGGCATTGGTGCGTCTAATGCCACATTAACTCACGCGTGAAGAAGTTAGCCATTGGGATCTGGCAGTTCGCGTTTGAAGGTGGAGGACACGTGGCACAGATCAGGGCATCGTACGCTGAGGCAACATTCGATGGTCCTGACTTGGCATGTTCGATGCGAGGCAGAAATGCCAAAGGGCTAGTCCTTGTGTGTGAGGGCTATTTAAGGGGGTTGGTCGAATTGTGTGGGTCTCTCTTGCACATTTTGATACCCTAGCATCCTTGTGAGCCTTGGCAACCCTCCTCACTCATCACTTGACTTGATTTGTTGATTCCAAGTGAGATTGAGTGATCTAGTGCTAAGATTTGAGAGGGATTCAATCTAGTGGCACTAGTTCTTCACATCGCCTTTGAGTTCTTATTACTCTTGGTATTTGTCGGTGCCTAGATGGCTTGGAGGTGTTTGGTGGTGTTGGCAAGAATAATTGATTGTTCTTGGCCACCATCTATCGAGTTCTAAGGGGTTCCTTAGGCCTATTCCCCGCCATAGTGGCAAAAGATACCTCTAGTGGATTGATTGTGTCATTGAGCTACCTTTCTTGTGGTAGATTCTTGTGGCGCTCGTGCAACTTAGCGTGGTGCCAATTAACCACTGAATCACCAAGATTTGGTCGACACAACATGGAGTAGTGTGTCGGCAAGCACATGAACCTCAAGATAAATCGGTGTCTCTATGTGCTATTATGTGATTGATCGATCATCTTGGTGATTGGTATTCTTTCATATATTTGGTGATTGGCTCTCCATTTGGGATATTCATCGATGATTGGTTCTTCAAAGGTGATCCCAAATTCTCAGTGAATCTCTCTATCTAGCTCATTTACTTATTGCATCCATATTCAAATTGAGCTAGCTTTCTGTGTATCTTTTGGTGTCATTTATCTTGTTGTATCTATATTGTGTAGTTAGATTATTAATTATCTTTCTAGTCGAATCATAATTGTGCTAGAGCTATTATTTATTTCTTTATTTCTTGTATAGCTCTAATTGATTGAGTGATATAGAAATATTAGGTAGATTTGTTGGATAGGTGGCTTGCAACGCAAGCCTTAAGCTAGTGCAAAAAGCTTCATCATTTGTGTTGCTAATTACTATGCCTAAGTATTTTTGTAGATTTTCAATAGGGCTTGTGAGCATCTAGGCCCTCAGTGGGTTTCGGTGATTGGATGACAATTGTAAATTACTATGACTAACGTGTGTTTTGCAGAAACAATTGAGTTAGGTCATGGTAATGATGATCGTGAGGGCACTATGATATTCATGTCCCCTTATTGATGGAATTCGTTCGGTTTTCAAAGGATGGACGACGAAGACGGTGATAGGCTAGATCTAAGTGTCATTTGGTGTTGAAGGATACTTAGAGTAGCATAGGTCTTTGTTCTATCTTTGGCCATACTATTAAGGGGGGTTTGAATGGGTAGCTTGACCTAGGTGAGACTTTTGAGTTAGGTGTGGTGCACACTTGTTAACCAAAGCCCTAGGTAGCTTAGAAAGGTCCCTAAGAGCATAAGGAAGAAAGTTCGTGAAGAGAGCGTCGCAAACCGAAGTCGTTTTGGACTTCAAATGGCGACCAGACGCTGGATCCCTTAGGACCGGACGCTAGGCTATGCGTCCGGTCAGTGGTGCTCGCTGAGGGGCAAGTCTGGCTGTGACCGGACGCACCCTCAGCAATGGACCGGACGCACCAGAGGGTGAGTTTGGTCCAACACAGAGAGGTTCCAGAGAGTGAAATCCTTGACCGGACGCGTCCGGTCAGTGGTGATCGGACGCATGGGAGCGTCCGGTCAATGTTTCGTACGAGTGTCAGGGCTAACGTCATTTAGCCGTTAGACACTGATCGAACGCGTCCGGTCACCCCGACAGGCGCGTCCGGTCAGTGTGTAACTGGCTGGACTTACCCCTTCGTGCATGTTTTGAGTTCGGGGGTATAAATATGCCTCCCCCTCATTCATGCTGTTACTCTTGCTCATTTGAAAGGTTGCCAAACACATTGTGATTGCAAGTGAGTGCAAGAGGCCTAGTGAGGTTGAGAGATTTGATAATTGAGTGATCAAACACCTCATTAGTGAAGAAAGAGTAGCAAGTGTGCATCCACCCATCTCATTATCCTTGCGTTGGTCAAGTGAGAGTTCTTGCTTGTTACTCTTGGTGATCGGCATCACCTAGACGGCTTGGTGGCGATCAGAGAGCTTGGTGATTATCCGGAGGCATTGTGGATGACCCAAGCCATGTTGTGACCGGTAGCGAGCGATTCACCGGGCCGGAGTGGCGAAGAATCAGCTCATAGTGAGCACTTGATCCTTGCGCGGATCAAGTGAGAGCGATACCCTTGCGCGGGTGCTCCAACGAGGACTAGAGGGGTGTGCCGACACCTCGATACCTCGGGAAAAAGATCGTCGTGTCATCTCTACTCTCTTTACATATGCATTTACTTTTGAGCAATTCAATTCCGCAATTTACTTGTTGTTCTTTCATAAGTTGAATCGCCATGGTAGAGTAGAAATGTCATAGTGTTGATCTTTTGTGTGGTTGATTCTAGATAAACACACTTCTAGGAACTAGGGGGTTAATTGGGCTTGTTAGGCTTTAATTATCGCAAAAGTCTTAGAAAAGTCCAATTCACCCCCCTCTTGGGCATCTTGATCCTTTCAATTGGTATCAGAGCCTTGTGCTCTCGATTTAGGCTTAACCGCCTAGAGTTAAGATGTCCGGGGGTGATGGACCACCTCCCATGTTCGAGGGAGATGACTTTCCATATTGGAAAATCCGTTAAATGCCTAGAAGCGGTTGATGTTAAATGCCGCCAAGCCGCGATCACCGGCTTTCCCAAGCCCAAGGAGGGCACAAGCTTAAGTCCTAATGAAGAGGAGAATGAGAAGTGGAATGCAAAGTCCATAAATATCATCTTTAGAGGCATTTGCAAGGATGTGTTTAATCGCGTCCAGAACCACAAGAATGCCCATGAGCTATGGGATAACATTTGTGCGCTCCATGAGGGAACCAAGAGTGAGCGTGAGGAGTGTTATCATTTGGTCATGCAAAAGTTAAACTCTTTTGAAATGCTTGCTCATGAGAATGCAAATAAAATGTACTCACGCTTGAATGTTCTTGTAGAGGAGCTTAATGGACTTGGCCTCACACAAATGCAACCATCTAATGTTGTGAGGAAGATTCTATGCGTCCTTCCAATTGACAAATATGGACACATTGTGACAGTGCTACATCAAGGTGATCTTTCCACATCCACACCAACACAAGTCTTGGGGAAGATCAATGCTCATGAGATGTACATGCACATCACACCAAGCGGTGGCTCTTCCACCGACAAGAAGAAGGACTTGGCCTTCAAAGCAAGTCATGACAAGAAAGGCAAGTCCAAGGCTATTGAGGTGCATCATGAGTGCACAAGTGATGATGAAGATGATTCCAACATTGCTCTCATGGTGAGGAAGACCACCAAGATGTTGAAGAAGCTTCACAAGAATGGAGTCAACTTTGACTCAAGAAAGAAGAAGTTCTTCACAAGTAGCAAGAGAAGGCCAATCTCCGAAATGGATTGCTACAATTGCGGTGATCTTGGCCATCTTGCTCATCAATGCCCCAAGCCCAAGAAAGAAAGCTACAAGAACAAGAACAAGGGCAAGAAATATGACTCATCTAGTGAAGATGGGAAGAAGAGTGAAAAGCCCTACAAGAAGAATGGCAAGAAGAAGAAGCAATACCACAAGAAAGGTGGCAAGGCCTACATTGTTGGTGATTGGCTCACCGACATTGACTCCTCCGGTGGCTCATCAAATGAAGAGTGATGATGAGAAGGAGAAAGTGGCCGCTCTAGTGATTGGGACCTCTACACCACCACCTCCACGGTCACCATCATCCTCTACACACCTATGCCTCATGGCAAAGGGTGATCGGAAGGTACAAAGTGATGATGACTCTAGTGATGATGAGAGTGGTGGAGAGTTCCAAGCTCCTTCTTATGATGAACTTGTTGACTTGCTAAACAACTACACTAAAATCATAAGAAAGACTAGAGCTAAGAATGAAAGGCTTATTCATGACAATGAAGCTCTTGTTGAAAAAATATAACAATGCTACACATGCTAGTGATGAGCTAAAAATGAACTTGCTACTATGTCATCTTCCATCAAGGAGCTCAAGTCCTCTAACAAGGAGCTCAAAGCTAAAAATGAAAAACTTGATAAGATGCATAGTGACATTACTGTTGGGTTACGAGGTTGCTACGCTAGCTGACAAAATCAGAAATCGACCTCATAAACCAGGATCTACTGCTAGTTACAGGTTACGAGATTACCACTCGACGCGCAGATGCAGCGGAGACGACTTGATGTAGTCGAACGCATCGCAGCAGTGCCGACCCGAATAGCTGAGCAGCTCGTCCTTGTGCTCCAAATGCAGCACCTCCAAGGAATCCCACACGTGCGGGGAGGAAGCGATGCGCCTCTGGACTGCTAGATCCGCGAGATGCAATAGGCGTGAGCGTGGGGGGCGCGATGGCTGTAGACAGGGGCGTGTTACCTAGCCTCGCGCCCACCCCTCTCTTTTATAGGCGCCCTGGTGTGCCTCGAGTTGGAGGCCCATCAGCGACCCTAAACCTAGTCTAACTCGGGTCCAACCCGAATTAGGCTTCCTGGCCCTTAAGCGTGCGACCCTATGGGTTCACGTACACATACATAGACATGCCCGAATACTCCTACTCGTCCAATAGTTGACAGCGGCCTCTAGCAAGACGTGTCAACTCCTATGTGTGCGCAAAGATCAAATCAGACGACCACTACAAAAGCATATACATGTTATTCCCTTGTCACTCGATATATAGTTCACTCATAGGTTAACACTTAACCTAAGCACGACCATGCATTTGTTGATCCAATCATCAGAGTGATCCAGTGATATCTCTCTCACGTGGAGAGGGACAATTCCATCTTGATTGTTTATGTCTCACAGCATGTTTCATGACAAACCCGAAAACTACCTTTATAACTACCCGTTACGGAGTAGCGTTTGATAGTCCCTAAGTAAGTCATTTCACATCTTGAGCACATACAACAATCTCAGGTCTAAGCATAACGTACATGTTGTGAATAGAGACAATTCTCACGTCGGGTCAGTCCAGCTAACATGTCATACATGTGCTCACATTATTAGTTTGACATCTCTATGTCAATGACTTGTGAAACGTAGTCATCAACTAATAATGTGCTGATCTAATATACATGTGCGTTACTACACACTCTCCGATCAGGGACAAGTATAGAATAGCCATACAAGTAAATAAGTTTCACAAACAATTCACATAACTGTTGATCATACAAGTTGTCTTTAATGGATATTCAATAAACTCATAAGTATATCATGGATACAATCGTAGCATTATCATCTCTATGATTACCTCTAGGGTATACTACCAACAATTACCACTAGTTATGCTTTGCTCAAAAACAATACACTCAAGTGAAAGTAGATCATGATACTCTTACCATTGCTTATGACATGCTTTCTCATGAGACACATGATGCCCCTAACCTCGTTGTTAAGTGTGACATAGCAACATCTTGTGAGGACTTGGTTAGTGAGCATGATGAGCAAAGAGCTAGTTGCAAGGGCAAGAAAGTGGTTGAGGCCGAACACTATGATGACTATGTCAAGATCAAGAATGAGAATGCAAAGCTCAAGATTGATCTAGAGAAGCTTACAACCACCAAGCAAGTTGTCATTGAAACTCATGATGATGATTATAGCATGACACTTGAGCTAGACATGCCAAAAGAAGAGAACAAGAGATTGAAGATGGAGAGGGACTACAAAATGACACCTTCTCAATTGGAACTTCAACAAGAAAATGACAAGCTCAAGAAGGAGAAGAGCACCTTACCACCACCGGGCTAAGAAACTTCACCAAGGGTCAATGTCTTCAAAGTGAGCTACTCATGAACACCGTAATGAAGACAAATAGAAATGGTATTGGCTTTCTTGAAGAGAAGATGAGGCAACGCAAGAGCATCACAAAGCCAAAGAAGAAGAAGATTGGGAGATGCTATGAGTGTGGAAAAGAGGGTCACTTTGCTCATGATTGTGAAGAGCCAAAACCCACACCCTTGCCCAAGCATGCTAGGCCCTTTGCTTTCAATGCTCACTACATGCTTAGACAAGATTCTAGTGGCAAAGTGAAAGTCATGTTCATGGGGCCTCCTAACAAGAATAGGACAAAGCAAATTTGGGTTGTAAAGTCACTTGTAGAGAAGGTTAAGGGACCTCAATGAGTTTGGGTCCCGAAAGCTCAAGCTTGATTTCTTGTGTGTGTAGGTGAACTACAAGACCGGTGGATCTCATTGGGTGATTGATAGTGGTTGCACACAACATATGACCGGTGATCCCCAGATGTTCACCTCACTAGAAGAGAATGTCGATGACCAAGAAAAGATTACATTTGGTGACAACTCTAAGGGCAATGTCAAGGGATTGGGCAAAGTGGCTATATCAAATGATCATATCATCTCAAATGTACTTCTCGTTGCATCATTGAGCTTCAACTTGCTATCCGTTGGGCAACTTTGTGATCTTGGCTTTCAATGTTTGTTCACCGACAAAGAAGTGGTTGTTACCAAGAAAGATGATACACAAGTGATCTTCAAAGGCTTTAGATACAACAATCTTTATCTAGTGGACTTCTCCTCCGAAGATGCCAACTTGAAGACATGTTTGTTCACAAAGCAATCTCTTGGTTGGCTATGGCATAGAAGATTGGCACATGTGGGAATGAACACTCTCAACAAGCTATTGAAGAAGGATTTGGTTAGAGGCTTGAAGGATGTCAAATTTGAGAAGGACAAATTGTGTAGTGCATGTCAAGCCGGCAAGCAAGTTGCAAATACTCATCCAACCAAAGCCTTTGTGTCAACATCAAGAGAGTTGGAGCTACTTCACATGGATCTCTTTGGGCCAACAACATATGCTAGCTTGGGTGGAAATCTCTATTGCCTAGTGATTGTTGATGACTATTCAAGATACACTTGGGTATTCTTTCTTCATGACAAAATCCGAAGCAACCCCTTCATTTAAGAAGTTTGCTAAGAGAGCCCAAAATGAATTTGAAGTGAAGATCAAAAAGATAAGAAGTGACAACGGAAAGGAGTTTGACAACACCCACATTGAGGAATATTGTGATGAAGTTGGGATCAAGCATGAAGTCTCCGCAACCTACACACCACAACAAAATGGGGTAGTTGAGAGGAAGAACCGGACACTAATCACCCTAGCAAGAACAATGCTAGATGAGTACTCTACACCGGAAAGATTTTGGACGGAAGCAATCAACACCGCTTGCTATGCATCAAACCGGTTGTTCCCCCATCGTCTCCTTGGCAAGACCCCCTATGAGCTACTCAACAACAGAAGCCGGATGTATCCTTCTTTAGAGTGTTTGAGTGCAAATGCTACATCTACAAGAAGCGCCAACACCTAGGGAAGTTCCAACACCGATGTGATATTGGTTTTCTTGTTGTTTACTCATTGAAGTCCAAAGCATATCGAGTATTCAACCATGCCACCGGGATGGTAGAAGAAACATATGATGTGGAATTCGATGAATCTAACGGCTCTCAAGGAGAGCATGAGAATCTTGATGATGTAGGTGATGAACCATTGAGGGAAGCAATGAAAAACATGCCGGTTGGAGCCATCAAGCCTAAAGATGATGATGATGATGTGCAAGTCATTGACAAGTCATCCTCATCAATGTACCACACGATGATGACAAAGATGGGAGAGAACCAAATGAAGACACTCATGTCTCCCATGATCAAATGGTGGTACAAGCTCAAGATGTTGGTGCTCCACAAGCGGCCCTCAAGTGGTTGATCGAAGGACTACTCCTCTACTACAAGCCCATCCTCAAGATCTCATCATAGGGAGTCCTACAAGGGGTGTAATGACTTGATCTCAAAAACTTGCTTTATTTATGGAACATCACTCCTTTGTTTCTCTTGTTGAGCCCAATTGTAGATGAAGCTCTAAGTGATCCGGATTGGGTGAATGCCATGCATGAAGAATTAAACAACTTCACCGCAACCAAGTTTGGACACTTGAAGAGCGACCAAAGGGCGCAAGAGTCATTGGAACAAAATGGGTGTTTAGGAACAAGCAAGATGATCAAGGCAAGGTTGTTAGAAACAAGGCAAGACTAGTGGCAAAGGGGTTCTCTCAAGTTGAAGGTTTGGATTTTGGAGAGACCTTTGCACCGGTTGCAAGACTAGAAGCCATCCGTTGTCCAAGGCGCTATATGGGCTCAAGCAAGCCCCTAGAGCGTGGTATGAGCGCCTCCGGGACTTTCTCATTGAGAAGGGCTTCACCATTGGGAAGGTCGACACCACACTATTCACCAAGAAGCTTGATGGAGAGATCTTCATTTGTCAAGTCTACGTCGATGACATCATCTTTGGGTCAACAAATGAAGCCTTTTGCAAGGAATTTGGTGACTTGATGTCGAAGGAGTTCGAAATGTCCATGATTGGCGAGCTTACATTCTTCCTAGGCTTTCAAGTCAAGCAATTGAAGGAGGGGACTTTCATATCTCAAGAGAAGTACACCAAAGACCTCCTCAAGCGCTTCAATATGGATGATTGCAAGCCTATCAAGACTCCAATGCCAACAAATGGACATCTCGACCTAGATGAGGGAGGTAACCCGGTTGATCAAACTCTCTACCGTTCTATGATTGGTAGCTTGTTATACTTGACCGCATCTAGGCCCGACATCATGTTTAGTGTGTGCATGTGTGCTCGGTTTCAAGCCGATCCTAGGGAATCACATCTCATAGCAGTGAAGAGAATCCTTAGGTACCTAAAGCACACCCCAAGCATTGGCCTTTGGTATCCCAAAGGAGCTAACTTCCAACTCGTTGGGTATTCCGATTCAGATTACGCGGATTGCAAAATTGATAGAAAGAGCACATCCGGAGGGTGCCATTTGCTTGGGAGATCACTAGTTTCATGGAGTTCAAAGAAGCAAAATAGTGTGGCCTTGTCTACCGCCGAGGCGGAATACATAGCTGCGGGTGCTTGTTGTGCACAAATCCTTTACATGAAACAAACCCTTTTAGACTATGGTGTAGTTCTAGAAAGGGTACCTTTGTTGTGTGACAATGAAAGCGTGGTTAAGCTTGCTAACAACCCGGTTCAACACTCTCGCACAAAGCACATAGATATTCGTCATCACTTTCTTAGAGACCATGTTTCAAAGAAGACATATCCTTAGAGGGAGTAAAACCGAAGATCAATTGGCGGATATCTTCACAAAACCCCTAGATGAGAACACTCTTTGTAGATTGTGAAGTGAACTTAATGTGCTTGATCTTAGTAACTTTGTCAAAAGGTGACAGGGGGTTGTCTTTGCATTGCATTGTATCATATGCCACGTTTAAATTATGCTATGCACATAGGCTTGTCAGACGTGGTTAAGATAACCGCCCTAAAAAGCGTGTGAAGAAGCTTACCCATGAGCAAACTTGACAAGCAACCTAGATTCAAATTCCGTATTGCATTGCATATGCATGTGTGTTGCCTTGTCGTTTCTTTTCGGTTAAGCTTTGAGAAACTGCTGTGTTCGTCCACCGCTAGGGGGAGCATTTGAGGCTCCTAATGGTTGAGTCCCCTAGTTTTGGTGGCCACATGTTGTCTCCTCGAGTTTTATTGCCTATCTTATCTAGAAAACTAAATTAGCCTATGGCAAATTATTTGAAAAATTTGAGGGTTTGAGAGAGGTCACTCCTCTAGGTTCCAACTGGTGTTTATTTGCGACTTATTTGAGTTGGAACTTTGTTGGGAGAAGTCAGCGCGAAAAATTGAGTTGAATCAGGGCCTTACTTGTGACTGGACGCTGTGACCGGACTCCGCTCGAGCGTCCGGTCAGTGCATTCCATGCACTGATGAACAGTGTCATCGTCGTGTCCGGTCAGGTGAAGGAGCGTGTGTCTGGTCGTCTGCTGAGTTTTCATCGGACGCATGGGTGCGTCCGGTCATGTTGGACAGGACGCGTCCGGTCGCATGTTGCGCGTTTCTGGAGCGCTCTGTGTTGGACCGGACGTTGGGCATCGTGAGTCCGGTCGCTCTGTGAGTGCGTCCGGTCGCCACTTAAAGGGCGCAATAAGCTATTGCAACCGACACATGGGCCCGCCTGTTCATTCCTCTCTCTTCGTCTTGCCCACGATCCCACCCGCGCCGCCTCAACTTAGCTCGCCTCGCCGCCGCACCTGAACCCCAGCTCGGCCGTCCCCACCACCCAACCCTAGCTCGCCGTGCCCCGCGCCCCTGCTCATCGCCCCCCGCGCCTTCTCCCCGCGCCCTCGCCCCTCCTCGCTAGAAGCTTCGCGCGCGCCCGCCCCCGCCCGCCGCAGTGGTGCCCTCGCCGGTGCCGATCTCACCGGCGCGCCGCCTTAAGTTCACCGACGTTTGTGCCTTTCGTCCTCAAGAATCTCTCCCTCTCCGGTGACCTCTCCTCGTTGACCAGCTTCCCACCAGTGAGCCTCCTCTTCTCCACCTCTTTTCCCTGCGCGCCAAGTGCTTGACGAAATGCTACAACCACCTGTTCATACCTTTTTAACCCTTTTCTTGGCAAATCTTTCGCGCAGATCCGTCCGGCGAGTGCTTGTGGTGCCTGAACGTGTCGGTCACTTACCTTTGCTTGGTCGGTTCTTCGCGTCTCGTCAGGTAGCAACGCCATGTCTCTCGTCTCGTCTCCTTTGCTTTGCTTCCGATAGGGCCTTCTTATCTCTAGTTTATATATGCTTATATATATCCCTATCTATCCATTGCAGCGAGTCGGGACCGTGTCAGTGAGCAGTGTGACAATGTTAGCTTAATCCGGGGCCAAGCTTGCAGATACGGAACGAGACCAAGCCTCTGAGGTTCAGTCCAGTTTCTTGAGTGTCAGTGTATCGATTGATTGACAGTGGTTCTTCATGGCAGTGGTTCTCAGTGGTAGTGGTTCTCAGTTGGCAGTGATTCTCAGTTGGCAGTGGGTCTCTTCTTGTAGCGATGGCTCGCTGCAAGAATGTCGGTGGAGGTCCCGGGGCAGATCCTCCTCCCCCTCGCCCTCCTTCTGGTGGCAAGGGGAAGGCGAAGCAGAAGCTCGTGTCCAAGAAGCGCAAGAGACTTGATCGGGATTCAGAGATGGCTCTAGCAGCAGCACGGGCAGCCGAGAGAGCAGAGCAGGGTGGTCAGGCAAGCGGTCTTCGCATTCGCGACAAGTCTTCAGAGCAGGGCAGTCAGGCCAGTGGTCCGCGGAGTGGACAACGGGTTCGTGATCTGCTTACAGAGCAGCAGGTGCAGGTTTTGCTTTAGACCGAGGGAGGAGTGGTCCGGGTTCACGGCGAGGAGTACTCTCTTGACGACCCAGTTGAGGTCCTCCCTCTGGACTTTTGGTTTCCGTCAGAGGCAGCCTCAGCTCTCGCAGCAGCTTCTGTCGGTGGTTCCGCTCTAGAGCCCAGCACAGCTACAGAGACCCATGTAGAGGGTCAGCCAGAGGAGCAGCCAGCTCAGCAGCCGGTACGCAGGTCCACCCGTACTCGCACTCAGGTTTCTCCTAGACCTGAGGGGCAGAGGCGGGGTGGTCGACCCCCTCCGAGGCCACAGGGACCCCCACCTGTGGAGCACTTGGACCTGCGGCTCGCGACAGCACGTCAGGTGCAGGCCCTGCGCTTGGTTCCATACGAGGAGTGGTTCCCAGCCGCCAGGCACCCTCAGGCTTCCGAGGGCTTCTATACGGTACTTCAGGAGGACTTTTATACAGCTTATGTCAATAGCTGCGTCCATATTCGACCTCACAGAGTTTGCCCGCTCGAGACTATAGTTGCAGCTGCTGGAGAGGCCATTCGTCCCATGCTATCTTACCTGCCGGGCTTGGCAGATCTACTTGGATGGAGTGGCCAGTATGTGGAGGATTGGGTTCGGTAGTTCTACGCGTCTCTATGGATCTCCCCGGATCACAGGTTTCTTCACTTTGCTTTCAGGGGGAGATCCTACAGGCTCTACAGTGCCCGTGCCAGAGAGTACCTTGGTCTGACAGCTTATGCGACCAAGATTCACACGTTGTGCTATGGAGAGATAGAGCCACCTCAGCGTCCTCATGCAGGAGAGATTCCACTAGCAGATTTGGTTCGTGCCTGCTTCCGAGAGCCGTTTGGAGAGGGGTCCAGCCGGTGTCCTGGTGACTTGACGTCGACGGCCCGTCTCATGAACGAGGTTATCAGGCGCACTCTTCTGCCTCGGACAGGCTACAGAGAGGGCTTAACTCGGATTCAGCTTTGGCTTGTGCATCACTTGGTCTCCCAGCTTGAGTTTGACATTTGGGATGTCATTATTTCAGAGATGGAGGACACGCTAGCCGAGGGGTTCAAGGGCCACCGGCAGCTTCCATATGCTCACTGGATCTGTTTCATTCTGAGGAGGATGATTCCGGGCCTGCTTTCTGAGCTTTTACAATCTTCGACTAAGTTCCCCGTATACGACACTTGCCAGATCCTCGGGGTCAGTCCGGACACTCGTCCCAGGCGTCAGCGTCAGAGGCCAGTTGTTACTAAGACGGAGGCAGAGCAGGATGAGACTGTTCGTCAGTTGGCAGAGGCTGAGCTAGCAGGACTTGAGGCAGAGGCTGAGGACCCCGACCTTCCAGAGGTCCCGACTGATAGCTCAGACGACGACTACGCTCCTCTTCCGAGGATGCGTCCACCGATAGCTCACGACTCAGAGGCGTCCTCGTTGCGTATGGCCGGCTCCGACCCAGCCCTTCTTGCCATACTCTCTCGGATGGAGCAGCAGCAGTCCCGGCTTTCTAAGGAGGTTCAGCGACAGGCTGAGGAGTAGCGACGTCAGGCTCAGGAGCAGGATCGACTTGCAGAGGCACAGGCAGTGGCCGCAGCTCAGGCTCAGGAGCGCCAGGATGCTCTTCAGAGGCAGATGATTGCGCTTCAGACTCAGACCCTCGCCTTCATGGAGAGGATGGCAGCTCTTCCTCAGTTACCTCCGTCGCCGACTCAGTTTCAGCAGCAGCTGCCCGGACCGTCAACCTCGTACTACTCGTCAGTTCCTCCATCGTCAGTCTCGCCTTTCCCGCAGTTCACACAGTGGTTCGCCTCACCTATGCCAGGGCAGTTGCCAGGGTTCACACCGCTTCGCTCAGGTTTCACTCCCACTCAGACGGAGTCCGTTCTCGTGACCCCCAGGAGCTTGGAGGCTACGTTCAGCGAGATCACCGGCCAGCCTACACCGCCAGAGTTTCACTTGCCAGTGACCTCAGCTCCAGCTCCTGCTCCCGCTACTGGTACTACAGAGACACTTCCTTCGTCAGTAGCGTCGTCCGAGCCACCGGTCTCTCAGAGTCAGACTTTGCCTATCATTTCCGCTCCTGAGGCTTCGTTGACCGTGTCAGTGGCAGAGACCGAGACAATGGATCCTCCTCCAGAGTCCAAGCTCCCGTAGCCAGAGATTCCCGAACCAGAGGCCGCTCCAGAGTCAGTTGAGCAGACCCAGACTGCTTCACCTCCACGTCCAGTGTCCGAGGGTCAGCCAGCTCACACTTCATCGTCTGACGAGGAGGCTCTCCTTGCTCAGTTTGAGGCTCTTCCGCGTACCTCGACGCCCGACTCATCTGCTCCCGTCCCGCCTTCCGACTCTTAGGTTTTGGTCTTTGATGCCAAAGGGGGAGAGAGCGTATGTTAGACTTAGGGGGAGCTTGTGAGAGGGTCTCGGTTCTTTTGTGTGATACTTGCACTCATATGCATACATGTTTATCTTATGGCACTTGTATGATATACGTATGTATTTTGGTTGTGACATGTTATGCTTCACTCGTTATATATTACATGTCACTTGGTTACGCTCATTTACTTTGCTTCCGCACTTATACTCCGATAAATGAGCTTGTTCATAAGTACTTGTATTAACTCTTATATGTTGAGTACTTATGTGGACTTGGTTTGTATAAGCATGCCTAACCCTTTTGATCTTATTGTCACATGCTTATATAAACCAAGTAATTGAAAACCTCACCTCTCTTTCAAACATACTTGAGGTTGTCATCAATCACCAAAAAGGGGGAGATTGTGAGCATCTAGGCCCTCAGTGTGTTTCGGTGATTGGATGACAATTGTAAATTACTATGACTAACGTGTGTTTTGCAGAAACAGCTGAGTTAGGTCATGGTAATGATGATCGTGAGGGCACTATGGTATTCATGTCCCCTTATTGATGGAATTCGTTCAGTTTTCAAAGGATGGACGACGAAGACGGTGATAGGCTAGATCTAAGTGTCATTTGGTGTTGAAGGACACTTAGAGTAGCATAGGTCTTTGTTCTATCTTTGGCTGTACTATTAAGGGGGGTTTGAATGGGTAGCTTGACCTAGGTGAGACTTTTGAGTTAGGTGTGGTGCACACTTGTTAACCAAAGCCCTAGGTAGCTTAGAAAGGTCCCTAAGAGCATAAGGAAGAAAGTTCGTGAAGGGAGCATCGCAAACCGAAGTCATTTTGGACTTCAAATGGCGACCGAATGCTGGAGCCCTTAGGACCGGACGCTAGGCTATGCGTCCGGTCAGTGGTGCTCGCTGAGGGGCAAGTCTGGCTATGACCGGACGCACCCTCAGCAATGGACCGGATGCACCAGGGGTGAGTCCGGTCCAACACAGAGAGGTTCCAGAGAGTGAAATCCTTGACCGGACGCGTCCGGTCAGTGGTGATCGGACGCATGGGAGCGTCCGGTCAATGTTTCGTACGAGTGTCAGGGCTAACATCATTTAGCCGTTAGACACTGACCGGACGCGTCCGGTCACCCCGACAGGCGTGTCCGGTCAGTGTGTAACTGGCTGGACTTACCCCTTCATGCATGTTTTGAGTTGGGGGGTATAAATATGCCTCCCCCTCATTCATGCTCTTACTCTTGCTCATTTGAAAGGTTGCCAAACACATTGTGATTGCAAGTGAGTGCAAGAGGCCTAGTGAGGTTGAGAGATTTGATAATTGAGTGATCAAACACCTCATTAGTGAAGAAAGAGTAGCAAGTGTGCTTCCACCCATCTCATTAGCCTTGCGTTGGTCAAGTGAGAGTTCTTGCTTGTTACTCTTGGTGATCGGCATCACCTAGACGGCTTGGTGGCGATCGGAGAGCTTGGTGATCATCCGGAGGCATTGTGGATGACCCAAGCCATGTTGTGACCGGTAGCGAGCGATTCACCGGGCCGGAGTGGCGAAGAATCAGCTCGTAGTGAGCACTTGATCCTTGCGCGGATCAAGGGAGAGCGATACCCTTGCACGGGTGCTCCAACGAGGACTAGGGGGGGTGTGCCGACACCTCGATACCTCGGGAAAAAGATCGTCGTGTCATCTCTACTCTCTTTACATATGCATTTACTTTTGAGCAATTCAATTCCGCAATTTACTTGTTGTTCTTTCATAAGTTGAATTGCCATGGTAGAGTAGAAATGTCATAGTGTTGATCTTTTGTGCGGTTGATTCTAGATAAACACACTTCTAGGCACTAGGGGGTTAATTGGGCTTGTTAGGCTTTAATTATCGCAAAAGTCTTAGAAAAGTCCAATTCACTCCCCCCTTTGGGCATCTTGATCCTTTCAGGGCTATTCACCCCCTCTAGCCAATTTAGACCTTTCAAGTGGTATCAAATATGTGGCCACCATTTGTTTGAGGCTTAACAACCTCCGGTGTAAAGATGACTCAAATCAACTATATGGGGAAGCCACCACATTTTGGCGACACCAACTATTATTGTTGGAAGAGGTAGATGTGCGCGTTCACAAGAGGAATGAACCGCAAGAAATGGGATGTGATTGAGCATGATTTCACGGTGATTGATAGCGCCAATCCCTCTCACTGAGAAGAAGAGAAGCTCTAATGGATATGAAGCCTTTGACACCAAAGTATTTGAGCAAATCAAGAATCTTGAAAGAGCAAGTGAAATTTGGGAAAGGCTTGAGGAGACATATGAAGGCACCAAGGCAGTCAAGAGTGCAAAATTGTATATCCTCAAGGACAAGCTAGCAACCTTCAAGATGTAAGAAGATGAGAGCATATTGAAGATGTTTCACCGGTTGCAAGTGATCGTAAATGACTTGAAGAGCAAGGGAGAGGAGGTGGAGAACAAGGACTTTTCTCGTAAGTTCTTGAGATGCTTAACATCAACGTTTGACACCTTGGTGACAATTCTTGTGAGAGAAGGATTGGATACGATCACCCCAAACCAAGTACTAGGTGATGTGGTCACACAAGACACATACCATGTGGAACGAGATGGGGGCATCCAAGAAGAGGAGGAGAAGAAGAAGATCGTGGCATTCAAGGCTTCATCCTCCAAGAATAAGAACAAGGGCAAAGCCAAGAAAGAAGAAAGTGAACATGAGGCTTGCACAAGTTGAGACGAAATAAATGATGAAGAGATGGCTCTCTTTGTCAAAAGATTTGGCAAATTCATGAAGAAGAAGGTTTATGGAGCAAGAAAGAGAAGAGACACCACCAAAAGCTCAACAAGAAGATGTTTTTGATGCAAGAGCAAGCATCATATTATAGCCTACTGTCCATATTCTAGTGATGAAGAGAATGGTCACAAGAAGAGCAAAAAGAAGGACAAGAAGGAAAAGAAAGAGAAGAAGAAGGAATTCAAGAAGGGTGGCTCCTATGTTGTGACATGGGATAGTGATGTGCTTCTTCAGTGATGATGATGATGACTCAAGTGACGATGAGAAGAAGACCACCAAGAAGAAGGCTATGGCTAGTCTTGCTATCTCAAGCAAGCCTTCTATCTTCAACACTCCATCGACATGCTTCATGGCTAAGTCCACTAAGATATCATCCGATGAGAGTGATAGTGAGAGTGATGATGAGGAGGAGTACTCAAAGGAGGACCTCATGAGCATACTACAAGATTCTCACTCTTACATTGATACTAAGAGGAAGGAGTGCAAAGAATTGCACAAAGCCAATAAAGCTCTTGAGCAATCCTTTGATCAAGCTCACACTAGGCTTGTGGAAGCCTACTCCTCCCTCCTGATCAAAGTAAGATTGAGGATGTTGTAGAGACATGCAACATAGGGGTTACTTGTGATATTCTTGATGAATCATTTTATGCTCCTATTATTTTTGCTCCCACTAATGCTTCATGTCTCAAACCAACACTACTACTTCTACTATGAGTGATGGTTTCACTTGTGATGCCTCACTAATGGTGGAAAATGAGATCTTGAAAGATGAAAGGATCAAGATGCCCAAGAGGGGGGTGAATTGGGCTTTTCTAAACTTTTGCAAGAATTAAAACCTATCAAGCCTAATTAACCCCTTGTGCCTAGAAGTGTGTTTTCCTAAACTCTACCGCACAAAAGACTACACCTATTCCATTTCTACTCTAGCATGGCAATTTAAAGATGAAAAGACAACAAGTAAATTGCGGAATTGAATTGCTCAAAAGTAAATGCGTATGTAAAAGAGTAGAGATGACTCGACGATCTTTTTGCCGAGGTATCAAGGTGTCAGCACACCCCTTAGTCCTCATTGGAGCACCCGCGCAAGGGTATCGCTCCACCTTGATCTGCGCAAGGATCAAGTGCTCACTATGAGCTGATTCTTCGCCACTCCGGTCCGTGAATCGCTCACTACCGGTCACAACTTGGCTTGGGTCATCCACAATGCCTCCGGATGATCACCAAGCTCTCCGATCACCACCAAGCCGTCTAGGTGATGCCGATCACCAAGAGTAACAAGCAAGAACTCTCACTTGACCAACGCAAGGCTAATGAGATGGGTGGATGCACACTTGCTACTCTTTCTTCCACTAATGAGGTGTTTGATCACTCAATATCAAATCTCTCAACCTCACTAGGCCTCTTGCACTCACTTGCAATCACAATGTGTTTGGCAACCTTTCAAATGAGCAAGAGAGACAACATGTATGAGGGGAAGGCATATTTATACCCCCCCCAACTCAAAACATGCACGAAGGGGTAAGCCTAGCCAGTTACACACTAACCGGACGCGTCCGGTCAGTGCCCAACAGCTAGCACACGCCAGCACTGACACATGTACGAACTCGTGATCGGATGCTGGCATGCGTCTGATCGCTCTTTTCACTCTCTAGAACCTCTCTGAGTTGGACCGGACTCACATCAGTGTGCGTTCGATCACTCACTGACGTAACGTCCGATCGCGATCAAAACCTAACTTCAGCGAGCTCCACTAACCGGACGCAAGACCAGCGTCCGATCACATGGAAACCCAGCGTCTGGTCGCTGTTTGAAGTCCCAAACAACTTCGGTTCGCGATGCTCCCTTCACGAACTTTCTTCCTTATGATCTCAGGGATCTTTCTAAGCTACCTAGGGCTTTGGTTAACAAGTGTGCACCACACCTAACTCAAAAGTCTCACCTAGGTCAAGCTACCCATTCAAACTCCCCTTAATAGTACGGTCAAAGATAAAATAGAGACCTATGCTACTCTAAGTGTCCTCCAAACACTATACGACACTTAGAACTAGCCTATCACCGTCTTCGTCATTCATCCTTTGAAAATCGAACGAATTTCATCAACATGAATACCATAGTGCCCACACAATCATCATTACCATGACCTAACTCAACTATTTCTGCAAAATACACGTTAGTCATAGTAATTTACCGTTGTCATCCAATCACCGAAACCCACTAGGGGCCTAGATGCTCACAATCTCCCCCTTTTTGGTGATTGATGACAACCTCAAGTATGTTTGAAAGAGAAGTGAGGTTTTCAATTACTTGGTTTATATAAGCATGTGACAATAAGATCAAAGATTTAGGAATGCTTATACAAACCAAGTCCACATAAGTACTCAACATATAAGAATTAACACAAGTACTTATGAACAAGCTCATTTATCCGAGTATAAGTGCGGAAGCAAAGTAATGAGCATAATCAAGTGACATGTAGTATGTAACGAGTAAGCACAACATGATACAACCAGAAGACATACACATATCGTACAAGTGCCATAAGATAAACATGTATGCATAGGAGTGCAAGGATCACACAAAAGAACCGAGACCCTCTCACAAGCTCCCCCTAAGTCTAACATACGCTCTCTCCCCTTTTGGCATCGAGGACCAAAACCTAAGTGTCGGTGTTTGTTAAACGGCAACTCGTCTTGAGGATTCCCAGATGATTTGTTCGGTGGGGATCGACGTTCGTAGAACTAAGCGAATACACAAGGACAACGATTTTATACTGGTTCAGGCCGCTTAATAGTGTAATACCTTACGTCCAGTGGCGGCGTGTGCCTTGTGCTATGATTCAAGATTCAATTACAGGGTTCGACGCCTGCTTCCCCTTATATAATCGGGTGAAGCTTTGCGCATGACCGATCCTAGTCGGTTACAACAGAGGAGTTCTATTCTAATTACAAGACTTCCTTCTGAAACTCGACTAAGTTATAGCGAGAGTCCTAATCCATGTAGACTACGTATCATGTCTTGGAATTTCCTGCACCGTCCAGGATTAGTCCGAGTAATCATCTTCTAATGATATCTCTGATATTCTGGTCCGTCAAACCCCCGAGCTCTTCATCATTTCTCTAAAACGTTATCTTCTGGTTCTTCTTGAGAAACTCCGAGTAATGTCTTGAGAAATCTTGAAGTGCTCTGTGGGTAAAGAACTTCCATGGCGTGCACTTTTTCTGAAAAGTGCACCCATAGGGTGTAGCCCCCGAGCCTCTTGTTATTATTTTTAATAACTTTGAGGATCTTTGAGTCTTTGTCCGAGTAATCCTTGATTAAGAAAAAACATATCTTTTATGATATATACCCAGTAGCCCCCGAGCCTGAGTTCCGAGTACTCAAGTAGTCGGTACTTGGGGTCTTCAATATATCATCCGGGTAATCCATAAAGATTGCGAGAGGTTAAAACATGACACTAATCCTTGTTTAATCCATTCGAGTAATAGATATTCAGCTTTAGGTGGGTAATGTTTTCATCAAACATCCCTTCTCACCCCCACTGAATAAAGACTACCGTAAGGACAACAATAATTGACTAGTGACTGTTTCACCTGTCTACATTGATAATTCTTGTCGTGTTGTGCAACTGCAACGCTTTTGTCAGCTTGCTCTTGAAGTATACACGTGAAGCAAACCCATCACTGGTGCCAGGCTTCACATGTGCAACAGTACGCAGAAAGGTTTATTGCTCTCCGGTAACTTATGTCCGTGAACTGTGTCCATAGACCAAGAGCGACTGGCTATAAATACCCTATCTGGGGAGCAGGAAGCCACACTTTCCTGAGTGTATGACTTCTCTTATTCTCTTGAGCATTATAGCATCTCTAGCGGAAATGTCCGAGCCCCCGGGTATCCTCCTTATGTAAGATAGTAGAAGTGTCCAGAGAACTCTTGTGAAAGGTCCATCCGTCAGGGTGGTTTCCAAGTGGTCGCGAGCAGAGGGATACAAAGGTGCGCCTAGAAGAACTCTTGTGACTCCCGCATCATGGGCAACCTCGGGGTCACATGTTGTCAAAAGGCGCTAGGGTTTAGGCTGACTATCGAGTTCCTTGTGTACTGGGATAGAGCCTTAAACCCACCTTGGGATGCACTGAGAAGATAGTGTCTACCCAAGGTTCTGTGTCTGCTTTACTGCATCTCACTGAACCCGGGCCTTGGTGCATTATGCATCAAAACTCTGTACCTTGATTACACTAGAGTAGCATTTTACATCCTGATTGAACTTGTACTGGAAAGCTGCTGTATCTCAAGATGTATCTGTGTATCTCTATTGTAATTCCGAGTAATAAATATTAAGATCCGGGTACTTGGAATGTTTTCCGAGTCCTTTGTCTTTTCTTCCGAGTACTAAATGTGTCTTGCGAAAGAATAATTTGTCTGTGTACGGGTTGTCTGTTCATTGACTCTGACGCCATCTGAAACGTCCCCCAACCGTTAGGGTTTCGGACGGTTCCATAACGCTGTCAGAAAAGGTGAACGGTTGCCAAAACAGATCTATAATAAGCCGCCATTAGGCTTATGATTTGTTCATCCTTTCATCAAGCCTTAGCCTTCAGAAAGAGAGATCCCATAGCCAATCCAATAGTTGATGCGCAGAAAGTCCCTTGTCATCAACATGGGTCCAAGAAGCAAACCGCAGCCGAGAAGAAGAAGGCGAAGACTACCGGTGGGAGGCCGCGCCACCCATGCCCACCCACTGATGTTCTGGCCTGGAAGGCGCCTGACACCAGTGAGGCGAACTTGGCTTTCCTGGCGCAGCTAGGGTTGCTCCGGTCGCAACGATAGATGGATGGAAGGTGTCGACTGCAAAAGTTAGTAGTCCAGGAGTCAGTCGTTCAAGTTGATAATTTATTTCAACTTCTCCTAGTTTATTAACTAATTGGGCAGCACTTCCCCTCTCTTATAGATTGCTTGATCCTACTTTCCTTTGCTAGAGCTTCCTACTTCTTACTCTCATATCCCTTCTCATTAGAAACTACCAAAAATGGAGTGCTAAGTGAACTTGAAATTGGAATTCCAAATTTCGAAGTGAGGTTGGTGTTTCTGAAGAGTGGAGTGTGTGGAGAAGTGTGAAGAAAGCATGCCAATTTATAGGGGGAGAAGGGGGTGGCCGGCGGTCTAGTGGTGGGACCAGCGGTCCCCTGTGGGGCCCACTTCCTTCCACCTTGCTCCCTTACCTACCTTGCTCAAGTTTCCACTCTTTGGAGTATATGCCGACGGTTGCATGTGGTGGTAGGTGAGATGAGTGGTTGTGAGTGCATTTGATAATATGATATGATATGAGGTGGGTCCCAGGTGTCTGTGAGTCCGTATGCCTCCCGTATTTGTACAATGCAAGTAAGTATAAAGAAAATTGCTTTTATGAAACTATAGAAAATGAGGATTCTAATGATGAAATTCTTATATATATTTTTGTTGTCGTAGTAAATAATACTTACGGGATTCGTAAATATTAATTACATGGGGCTGGTTTTTACGATGCAAAAATGATGTAAATAAATTTTTATTTTATTTTTTTCTATGCATGAGAAAATAAATATGAAGGTGCAAAAAGTAAATGCTGATAACTACCGAGTTACCTCCGGCAAGGTTCGGGTTTTAGAGTCACCGAATTAGACTCTCCAGTCTTCTTCATTCTTCATGATGGGTCTCCACTACGGAGACGGTAGTTTCGTTTCTTGAGTTTTATGGTCTACTAGAGTTGAGCATTGTTCGGGCCGTGGTTTGAATGAGAACCTTTCTTCCTTTCCACTTATGGTGAATTTGATTTCCTAGCTCCGACATCAATATGGGCCTTAGCGGTGCTCAAAAATGGTCTTCCGAGAATGAGTGATACTTTTGAATCTGGGTGTGCATTTCGTACCACGAAGTCTACTGGTACGAAGAACTCTCTAATCTTGACTGGGATGTTCTCAGCAATTTCCTATAGGGTATCTGAGTGATTGATCAGCTAGCTGAAGACACATTGGTGTTGACACAGTTGCTGAATGGTTGAGCATATAGTAGACTGATGCGGGCATCACACTAACTCTCGCTCCAAGATCGCACAGTGCATTGTTAAACCGTTGATTTCCAATTGAACATTCAATAGGGGGCATCCTGGGTCCTTCTTCTTTTCTGGTATTTGATTGAGGATGGCCGCACTGCATTCTTCTGTTAGCTCGATACTTCAGTAGTTGGTAGTGGTTGTTGTTGTTAAGTATATCCCTCACATACTTGGCATAGGTGGGTACCTGTAATGCATCTAGCAGAGGAATATTGATATATAGCTTCTGAATTACTTCAACAAACTTACTGAACTGTGCATCTAGCTTTTGTTTCGATTTCTGCGTGGGAATGGTAGAATGTTGGTGGTGTCTTGAAAATCTATTGGTCTTTCTTCATTTTGTACTTGAGTTTCTTGAACTTCATCATCTCTTTCTTCTGCCCATGGAGGGTTACTGGTGCTGTCTGTCTTCTTTGTTGCTCCTTCTGGGGTATGGCGGATCTCGAGTGTTCTCCCATGTCTAGTGGTGATCCCCTTAATCTGCTCATGGTTAGTGTGGTAATAGGCAAAACAACAACCAATCGTGATATTTGAGTTCTATTCTCTTATTATAATTGAGTTGATCTTTAATGGCAGAAGAAAATTCATCCATTTTAGCATTTATGTTTTCAAGAGTTTTATCATTAAAGCAAGTCTTCTAGTAATATTATCATTTATCCTGGCTTGTTCTAAAATTAAATCTCTTAAAGTAGGTTGCTCAGAGTTGGAAGAACTGAAATTACTGGTATTACTTATCTGGGTTGAAAGGTTGTTGTTGACGCAATCCTTGCTTGTGTAGAGTGGTAGAGTTGTTGATGATGTTAGCTTCTTCCTGATCTTCGGGAAACTCTATTCCCAAATACTCTCCACTTGGGTTTGAGCATCGAATGCGTCTTGGAATAGCTTGACGTTCTTCCTTGTAGTTGGATCTCTGAATGAATCGATCCATAAGTACATCCATCTTAGTTGACAGTGCACATACTTCTTCTGGAACTTCTGCAATTTGGTGACAGCGTTGAGTAGTAGTAACTTGTTTCCAGCTTTGATTCTCAGCTATCTTATCCATTAGACATTCTGCTTTTCCGAAAGTGAGTGTCATAAATGATCCTTCAACAGTAGCATCAAGTTGCTCTCGTGTTCTTGGTAATAATCCATGATAAAACAGTTGCATGAGCAATTCGTTCCCTATTCCATGATGTGGGCATCTTAAGATTTGATCCTGAAAACGCTCCCATGTTTCTGGAATAGTTTCTCCTTTTTGCTGCTGAAAGTTGTAAATCTTTCCCCTTAAGATATTGACTTTGCTGAATGGGAAAAATCTTGATAGAAAGGTCTCTGAACACTTCTCCCATGTCTTGATGTTGTCCATGTTTGAATAGAACCACTGCTTCGCTTTTCCTTTCAGTGAGAAGGGAAAAAGACGAAGAAGTACATGGTCCTGGGGAATGTCCTTGATGATGATGGTGCTTCCAATCTCCAAGAAATCTTGTAGATGAGCAGTTGCATCTTCTTCTTCCTTTCCACCAAATGTAGTAGCTTGCACCATGTTGATAAGACTTGGCTTGAGTTCGAACTCAAGGTTGTTCGTCTGGAGTGTAGGTCCGGTGCGAATGTTCCTGACACTTGGAGTAGAGAACTCCAGCAGAGTCTTGTTGGCCATGGCTTGACTACTGATGTAGATCTTTCACACGATCAAGTTGATTTCTGATTTGAAAGTGATGTATTACAACTGGATCTTGTGTTACCCTGTATATGATGTAAACAAAAGAAAGGCAAGGGTAAGCCTGCCAAGACAGAGGTACAAGTGAATGAATGAATAAAAATCTCCTTTGGTGAATTCCTAATAGGTTTTGTTTAGTTCCCGGTGGCTTCCGTTACTTAGATAGATTCCCGGCAACGGCGCCAGAAATGCTTGTTGACACTTCTTAATGCAATTGCTTATAATAAACTTAATGAACTGATTCTAGCAAAATCCTTCAGAAATGTACAGGACACTCCTAGCATCACTTAATGTCAAGTTGTCATCCCCAACATGATACTAGAAATGTAAATTATATGTGACACTAGCTCAAAAGATATAAACAAATATTTATCCGCAAGCGCACAGATAAATATACCTGTTGTAGCAGCATTTCACCCAGGTTATCTAGGTATCGTTATTTATATTTCACCGAAGATAGTAACGAAGCTGGGAACTAGTTAAATATGATTCAAAGATAGCAGCAGAGATTATTATCATTCATTCATTCACTACTCATATGTCTAAACAGGGGCAAGACAAGTAAAGTAAAGATAATAATAATGATAATGATAACAGCGTGAAATCTAGAGATAGAGCGAACTACGTAGATCAAGCAGAGAGTCAGGTGATTAATTAAGAGATTCGAATCCTAAGTTACTTCACATTTACTAAGCCTAGTGATTACTCTAGTTAATATACAATCATTTATAGCCAATTAATCTATCATCCATGATCAAGGGACATTACTAAATTAGAATCAAGAACAAAGTAATGAATTCTAACTTGCAACCGCGTCCTACTAAGATCTACACTCGGAGGGAGGACTACAAAGAACTCAACAGGACTGTCACCCCCTGCGATTCTACCTCTCGACCCGGAGCATAGGATGTATTCACAGGTAAACTTAGCCTAAACACCATGTTTACACCAGGTTGACCACTTAACTCTATCCGGAATAAAGCTAAGTACTTTACGAACATGATCATAAACTCTATCATAATCAGATCTATACTAAATATATAACTAGAATAAACTCCAAAACTGAATAAACTGAAATATATTAAAGTAGCATAAAGTCGAATAAAGATACAAATTACCGAGTCTTCGACAATGATCCGGAGACTCAGACGAAGCTTCTAGCCGGATATGCCGACGATGTCGCCTGCCTCTACTTGAATCTAACTAGATTAAACTCTAATCTTGATGTAGAGCTCTAACTCTTCTCTCTAGAAACCCTAATTTTTGTCTTGTCCTCTGATCTTGATCTGCCTGATGATCTGGAGGGGGGGTCAGGGGTCTGGTTATATAGCCCTGGGCGTGGAATCGTGATCGTTGGATCAAACCGACTTGGGGTACGGTCGAGATGCATCCTGGAGGTCGGTGGAAGTAGCTTGCAGAGGACGGAAGCGAGAGGCCTCCGTGGCCGACCGACCGGTGGGCCCTGTGGGACCGGTCGGTCCCATAGGTCAGCCTCCTGTGGTGCCTCTTCTCGTGGTGTCTCGTGGAGTCTTCTAGAGATATCCCGACGTGGTGGTGAAGAAAGCTGCGTCGGGTTCCTTCTTGGAGAAGTAATATGGTGGGTTTTCCTGTTTTATCCCAGGAAAATGTAGAATCACCAAAAGTCATGGAATTTGTTAGTTTAAAACTCCTATTTCTAAGTTGGCAATCCTTTTTGTCATTTATTCAAGTCTTGTTGACGGTAAATAATAATAGTTAATAGACGCCAACACCTATTTCTACCCCATCGTCCCCCTCCCGGCGCCCGGTTCGCCCCAAGGACGGAAGCCTCGTGCGCTGGAAACGCATGGGGCGTCTTGGGCACCCCGCTAGCTATCCGCGACTGTGGCCAAACCCGCGCGGACGCGCTGGTCTCCTCCGTTTTCGGCCGATTTTTCCGTTAACGCTAGTACACGGCCTATTTCTACATC
The DNA here is from genome assembly GCA_009763385.1 of Coix lacryma-jobi var. lacryma-jobi. Lineage (NCBI taxonomy): Eukaryota > Viridiplantae > Streptophyta > Magnoliopsida > Poales > Poaceae > Coix > Coix lacryma-jobi. The sequence continues at coordinate 165,214,847 of CM019824.1, forward strand.
ATCGTCCCCCTCCCGGCGCCCGGTTCGCCCCAAGGATGGAAGCCTCGCGCGCTGGAAACGCATGGGGCATCTTGGGCACCCCGCTAGCTATCCACAACTGTGGCCAAACCCGCGCGGACGCGCCGGTCTCCTTCGTTTTCGGCCGATTTTTCCGTTAACCCTAGTACACGGCCTATTTCTACCCGATCGTCCCCCTCCCGGTGCCCGGTTCGCCCCAAGGACGGAAGCTTCGCGCGCTGGAAACGCATGGGGCGTCTTGGGCACCACGCTAGCTATCCGCGACTGTGGCCAAACCCGCGCGGACGCACCGGTCTCCTCCGTTTTGGGCTGATTTTTCTGTTAACGCTAGTACACGGTATATTTCTACCAAATCGTCCCCCTCCCGGCGCCCGGTTCGCCCCAAGGACGGAAGCCTCACGCGGTGGAAATGCATGGGGCGTCTTGGGCACCCCGCTAGCTATCCGTGACTGTGGCCAAACCCGTGCGGACGCGCCGGTCTCCTCCGTTTTCGGCCGATTTTTCCGTTAACGCTAGTACACGGCCTATTTCTACCACATCGTCCCCCTCCCGGCGCCCGGTTTGTCCCAAGGACGGAAGCCTCGTGCGCTGGAAACGCATGGGGCGTCTTGGGCACCCCGGTAGCTATCCGCGACTATGGCCCAACACGCGCGGATGCGCCGGTCTCCTCCGTTTTCGGCCGATTTTTCTGTTAACGCTAGTACACGGCCTATTTCTACCCCATCGTCCCCTCCCGGTGCCCGGTTCGCCCCAAGGACGGAAGCCTCGCGTGCTGGAAACGCATGGGGGCGTCTTGGGCACCCGCTAGCTATCCGCGACTATGGCCAACCCGCACGGACGCGCCGGTCTCCTCCGTTTTCGGCCGATTTTTCCGTTAACGCTAGTACACGGCCTATTTCTACCCCATCGTCCCGCTCCCGGCGCCCGGTTCGCCCCAAGGACGGAAGCCTCGCGCACGGGAAATGCATGGGGCGTCTTGGGCACCCCGCTAGCTATCCGCGACTGTGGCCAAACCCGCGCGGACACGCCGGTCTCCTCCGTTTTCGGACGATTTTTCCGTTAACGCTAGTACACGACCTATTTCTACCCCATCGTCCCCCTCCCGGCGCCCGGTTCGCCCCAAGGACGGAAGCCTCATGTGCTGCAAATGCATGGGGCATCTTGGGCACCCCGCTAGCTATCCACGACTGTGGCCAAACCCGCACAGACGCGCCGGTCTCCTCCGTTTTCGGCCGATTTTTCCGTTATCGCTAGTACACGGCCTATTTCTACCCCATCGTCCCGCTCCCGACTCCCGGTTCGCCCCAAGGACGGAAGCCTCACGCGCTGGAAACGCATGGGGCGTCTTGGGCACCCCGCTAGCTATCCGCGACTGTGGCCAAACCCGCGCGGACGCGCCGGTCTCCTCCGTTTTCGGGCGATTTTTCCGTTAACGCTAGTACACGATCTATTTCTACCCCATCGTCCCCCTCTCGGCGCCCGGTTCGCCCCAAGGACGGAAGCCTCACGCGCTAGAAATGCATGGGGCGTCTTGGGCACCCCGCTAGCTATCCGCGACTATGGCCAACCCCGCGCGGACGCGCTTGTCTCCTGCGTTTTCGGCCGATTTTTCCGTTAACGCTAGTACACGACCTATTTCTACCCCATCGTCCCCCTCCCGGCGCCCGGTTCGCCCCAAGGACGGAAGCCTCGCGTGCTGGAAATGCATGGGCCGTCTTGGGCACCCCGCTAGCCATCCGCGACTGTGGCCAAACCCATGCGGACGCGCCGGTCTCCTCCGTTTTCGACCGATTTTTCCGTTATCGCTAGTACACGGCCTATTTCTACCCATCGTCCCCTCCCGGCGACCGGTTCGCCCCAAGGACGGAAGCCTCGCGCGCTGGAAACGCATGGGGCGTCTTGGGCACCCCGCTAGCTATCCGCGACTGTGGCCAAACCCGCGCGGACGCGCCGGTCTCCTCCGTTTTCGGCCGATTTTTCCGTTAACGCTAGTACACGGCCTATTTCTACCCATCGTCCCCCTCCCGGCGCCCGGTTCGCCCCAAGGACGGAAGCCTCGCGTGCTGGAAACGCATGGGGCGTCTTGGGCACCCCGCTAGCTATCCGTGATTATGGCCAAACCCGCACGGACGCGCCGGTCTCCTCCGTTTTCGGCCGATTTTGCCGTTAACGCTAGTACACGGCCTATTTCTACCCCATCGTCCCCCTCCCGGCGCCCGGTTCGCCCCAAGGACGGAAGCCTCGCATGCTGGAAACGCATGGGGCGTCTTGGGCACCCCGCTAGCTATCCGCGACTGTGGCCAAACCCGTGCGGACGCACCGGTCTCCTCCGTTTTCGGCCGATTTTTCCGTTAGCGCTAGTACACGGCCTATTTCTACCCCATCGTCCACCTCCCGGCGCCCGGTTCGCCCCAAGGACGGAAGCCTCACGCGCTGGAAACGCATGAGGCGTGTTGGGCACCCCGCTAGCTATTCGCGACTATGGCCAAACCCGCGCGGACGCGCCGGTCTCCTCTGTTTTTGGCCAATTTTTCCGTTAACGCTAGTACACGGCCTATTTCTACCCCATCGTCCCCGTCCCGGCGCCCGGTTCGCCCTAAGGACGGAAGCCTCGCACGCTGGAAACACATGGGGCGTCTTGGGCACCCCGCTAGCTATCCGCGACTGTGGCCAAACCCATGCGGACGCGCCGGTCTCCTCCGTTTTCGGCCGATTTTTCGTTGTTACACGCCTATTTCTACCATCCGGCGCCTATTTCATCTACCCCTCGACCCCCTCCCCCTCCCGGCGCCGGTTCGCCAAAGGACGGAAGCCTCGCGCGCTGGAAACGCATGGGGCATCTTGGCACCCCGCTAGCTATCCGCGACTGTGGCCAAACCCGCGCGGACGCGCCGGTCTCCTCCGTTTTCGGCCAATTTTTCTGTTAACGCTAGTACACGGCCTATTTCTACCCCATCGTCCCCCTCCCGGCGCCCGGTTCACCCCAAGGACGGAAGCCTCGCATGCTGGAAACGCATGGGGCGTCTTGGGCACCCCGCTAGCTATCCGCAACTGTGGCCAAACCCGCGCGGAGGCGCCGGTCTCCTCCGTTTTCGCCGATTTTTCCGTTAACGCTAGTACACGGCCTATTTCTACCCCATCGTCCCCCCTCCCGGCGCCCGGTTCGCCCCAAGGACGCAAGCCTCGCGCGCTGGAAACGCATGAGCCGTCTTGGGCACCCCGCTAGCCATCCGCGACTGTGGCCAAACCCATGCGGACGCGCCGGTATCCTCCGTTTTCGACCGATTTTTCCGTTAATGCTAGTAGACGACCTATTTCTACCCCATCGTCCCCCTCCCGACGCCCGGTTCGCCCCAAGGACGGAAGCCTTGCGCGCTGGAAACGCATGGGGCGTCTTGGGCACCCCGCTAGCTATCCGCGACTGTGGCCAAACCCGCGCGGACGCGCTGGTCTCCTCCATTTTTGGCCGATTTTTCCGTTAACGCTAGTACACGGCCTATTTCTACCCTATCGTCCCCCTCCCGGCGCCCGGTTCGCCCCAAGGACCGAAGCCTCACGCGCTGGAAACACATGGAGCATCTTGGGCACCCCGCTAGCTATCCGCGACTATGGCCAAACCCGCGCGGACACGCCGGTCTCCTCCGTTGTCGGCCGATTTTTCCGTTAACGCTAGTACACGGCCTATTTCTACCTCATCGTCCCCCTCCCGGCGCCCGGTTCGCCCCAAGGACGGAAGCCTCGTGCGCTGGAAACGCATGGGCCATCTTGGGCACCCCGCTAGCTATCCGCGAATGTGGCCACACCCGCGCGGACGCGCCAGTCTCCTCCATTTTCGGCCGATTTTTCCGTTAACGCTAGTACACGGCCTATTTCTACCCCATCGTCCCCTCCCGGCGCCCGGTTCGCCCCAAGGACGGAAGCCTCGCGCGCTGGAAACACATGCGGCGTCTTGGGCACCCCGCTAGCTATCCGCGACTATGGCCAAACCCGTGCGGACGCGACGGTCTCCTCCGTTTTCGGCCGATTTTTCCGTTAACGCTAGTACACGGCCTATTTCTACCCCATTGTCCCCCTCCCGGCGCCCGGTTTGCCCAAGGACAGAAGCCTCGCGCGCGGGAAACGCATGGGGCGTCTTGGGCACCACGCTAGCTTTCCGCGACTGTGGCCAAACCCGCACGGACGCACCGGTCTCCTCCGTTTTCGGCCGATTTTTCTGTTAACGCTAGTACACGGTCTATTTCTACCCCATCGTCCCCCTCCCGGCGCCCGGTTCGCCCCAAGGACGGAAGCCTCACGTGCTGGAAACGCATGGGGCGTCTTGGGCACCCCGCTAGCTATCCGCGACTGTGGCCAAACCCGCGCGGACACGCCGATCTCCTCCGTTTTCGGCCGATTTTTCTGTTAACACTAGTACACGGCCTATTTCTACCCCATCGTCCCCTTCCCAGCGCCCGGTTCGCCCCAAGGACGGAAGCCTCGTGTGCTGGAAACGCATGGGGCGTCTTGGGCACCCCGCTAGCTATCCGCGACTGTGGCCAAACCCGCGCGGACGCGCCGGTCTCTTCCGTTTTCGGCCGATTTTTCCGTTAACGCTGGTACACGGCCTATTTCTACCCCATCGTCCCCGTCTCGGTGCCCGGTTCGCCCCAAGGACAGAAGCCTCGCGCGCTGGAAATGCATGGGGCGTCTTGGGCACCTTGCTAGCTATCCGCGACTGTGGCCAAACCCGCACGGACGCGCCGGTCTCCTCCGTTTTCGGCCGATTTTTCCGTTAACGCTAGTACACGGCCTATTTCTACCCCATCGTCCCGCTCCCGGCGCCCGGTTCGCCCCAAGGACGGAAGCCTCGCGCGCTGGAAACACATGGGGCGTCTTGGGCACCGCGCTAGCTATCCGCGACAGTGGCCAAACCCGCGCGGACGCACCGGTCTCCTCCGTTTTAGGCCGATTTTTCCGTTAACGCTAGTACACGACCTATTTCTACCCCATCGTCCCCCTCCCGGCGCCGGTTCGCCCCAAGGACGGAAGCCTCGCACGCGTGGAAATGCATGGGGCGTCTTGGGCACCCCGCTAGCTATCCGCGACTGTGGCCAACCCCGCGCGGACGCGCCGGTCTCCTCCGTTTTCGGCCGATTTTTCCGTTAACGCTAGTACACGGCCTATTTCTACCCCATCGTCCCCTCCCGGTGCCCGGTTCGCCCAAGGACGGAAGCCTCGCGCGCTGGAAACACATGGGCCGTCTTGGGCACCCCGCTAGCCATCCGCGACTGTGGCCAAACCCACGCGAACGTGCTAGTCTCCTCCATTTTCGACCGATTTTTCCGTTAACGCTAGTACACGGCCTATTTCTACCCATCGTCCCCCTCCGGCGCCCGGTTCGCCCCAAGGACGAAAGCCTCGCGCGATGGAAACGCATGGGGCATCTTGGGCACCCCGCTAGCTATCCGCGACTGTGGCCAAACCCGCGCGGACGCGCCGGTCTCCTCCGTTTTTGGCCAATTTTTCCGTTAACGCTAGTACACGGCCTATTTCTACCCTATCGTCACCATCCCGGCGCCCGGTTCGCCCCAAGGACGGAAGCCTCGCGCGCTGGAAATGCATGGGGCGTCTCGGGCAACCCGCTAGCTATCCGCGACTGTGACCAAACCCGCGCGGACGCGCCGGTCTCCTCCGTTTTCGGCCGATTTTTCCGTTAACGCTAGTACACGGCCTATTTCTACCTCATCGTCCCCCTTCCGGCGCCCGGTTCGCCCCAAGGACGGAAGCCTCGTGCGCGGGAAACGCATGGGGCGACTTGGGCACCCCGCTAGTTATCTGCGACTGTGGCCAAACCCGCGCGGACGCGCCGGTCTCCTCCGTTTTCGTCCGATTTTTCCGTTAACGCTAGTACACGGCCTATTTCTACCCCATCGTCCCCCTCCCGGCGCCCGGTTCGCCCCAAGGACGGAAGCCTCGCGCGCTAGAAACGCATGGGGTGTCTTGGGCACCCCGATAGCTATCCGCGACTGTGGCCAAACCCGCGCGGACGCGCCGGTCTCCTCCGTTTTCGGCCGATTTTGCCGTTAACGCTAGTACACGGCCTATTTCTACCCCATCGTCCCCCTCCCGGCGCCCTGTTCGCCCCTAGGACGGAAGCCTCGCGCAATGGAAACGCATGGGGCGTCTTGGGCACCACGCTAGCTATCCGCGACTGTGGCCAAACCCGCGCGAACGCGCCCGTCTCCTCCGTTTTCGGGCGATTTTTTCGTTAACGCTAGTACACGGCCTATTTCTACCCCATCGTCCCCCTCGGCGCGCCCGGTTCGCCCCAAGGATGGAAGCCTCGCGCGCTGGAAATGCATGGGGCGTCTTGGGCACCCCGCTAGCTATCCGCGACTATGGCCAAACCCGCGCGGACGCGCCGGTCTCCTCCGTTTTTGGCTGATTTTTCCGTTAACGCTAGTACACGGCCTATTTCTACCCCATCGTCCCCCTCCCGGCGCCCGGTTCCACCAAGGACGAAAGCCTCGCGCACTGGAAACGCATGGGGCATCTTGGGCACCCCGCTAGCTATCCGCGACTGTGGCCAAACCCGCGCGGACGCACCGGTCTCCTCCGTTTTCGGCCGATTTTTCCGTTAACGCTAGTACACGGCCTATTTCTACCCCATCGTCCCCCTCCCGGCGCCCGGTTCGCCCCAAGGGCGGAAGCCTCGCATGCTGGAAACGCATGGGGCGTCTTGGGCACCCCGCTAGCTATCCGCGACTGTGGCCAAAGCCGCGCGGACGCGCCGGTCTCCTCCGTTTTCGGCCGATTTTTCCGTTAACTCTAGTACACGGCCTATTTCTACCCCATCGTCCCCCTCCTGGCGCCCGGTTCGCCCCAAGGACGGAAGCCTCGCACGCTGGAAATGCATGGGGCGTCTTGGGCGCCCAGCTAGCTATCCGCGACTGTGGCCAAACCCGCGCGGACGCGCCGGTCTCCTCTGTTTTCGGCCAATTTTTCCGTTAACGCTAGTACACGGTTTTACCCATCGTCCACGCTACGACACGGCCACACCCCATTCGATCCTCCCCCCGGCGCCCGGTTCGCCCCAAGGACGGAAGCCTTGCGCGCTAGAAATGCATGAGGCGTGTTGGGCACCCCGCTAGCTATCCGCGACTATGGCCAAACCCGCGCGGATGCGCCGGTCTCCTCTGTTTTTGGCCGATTTTTTCGTTAACGCTAGTACACGGCCTATTTCTACCCCATCGTCCCCGTCCCGGCGCCCGGTTCGCCCTAAGGATTGAAGCCTCGCACGCTGGAAACACATGGGGCGTCTTGGGCACCCCGCTAGCTATCCGCGACTGTGGCCAAACCCATGCGGACGCGCCGGTCTCCTCCGTTTTCGGCCGATTTTTCTGTTAACGCTAGTACACGGCCTATTTCTACCCCATTTCCCCCTCCCGGCGCCCGGTTCGCCCCAAGGACGGAAGCCTCGCGCGCTGGAAACGCATGGGACATCTTGGGCACCCCGCTAGCTATCCGCGACTGTGGCCAAACACGCGCGGACGCGCCGGTCTCCTCCGTTTTCAGCCAATTTTCTGTTAACGCTAGTACACGGCCTATTTCTACCCCATCGTCCCCCTCCCGGCGCCCGGTTCACCCCAAGGACGGAAGCCTCGCGCGCTGGAAACGCATGGGGCATCTTGGGCACCCCGCTAGCTATCCGCAACTGTGGCCAAACCCGCGTGGATGCGCCGGTCTCCTCCGTTTTCGCCGATTTTTCCGTTAATGCTAGTACACGGCCTATTTCTACCCCATCGTCCCCCACTCGGCGCCCGGTTCGCCCCAAGGACGGAAGCCTCGCGTGCTGGAAATGCATGGGGCGTCTTGGGCACCCCGCTAGCTATCCGCGACTGTGGGCAAACTCGCGCGAACGCGCCGGTCTCCTCCGTTTTCGGCCAATTTTTCCGTTAACCCTAGTACACGGCCCATTTCTACCCCATCGTCCCCCTCCCGGCGCCCGGTTCGTCCCAAGGACGGAAGCCTCGCGCGCTGGAAACGCATGGGGCGTCTTGGGCACCACGCTAGCTATCCGCGACTATGGCCAAACCCGCGCGGACGCGCCAGTCTCCTCCATTTTCGGCCGATTTTTCCGTTAACGCTAGTACACGGCCTATTTCTACCCCATCGTCCCCCTCCCGGCGCCCGGTTCTCCCCAAGGACGGAAGCCTCGCGCTTGAAATGCATGGGGCGTCTTCGGCACCCCGCGAGCTATCCGCGACTGTGGCCAAACCGCGCGACGCGCGACGCCTCCTCCCTCCGTTTTCGCCGATTTTTCCATTAACGCTAGTACACGGCCTATTTCTACCCCATCGTCCCCCTCCCAGCGCCCGGTTCGCCCCAAGGATGGAAGCCTCACGCTTGAAATGCATGGGGCGTCTTTGGCACCCCGCTAGCTATCCGCGACTGTGGCCAAACCCGCGCGGACGCGCCGATCTCCTCCGTTTTCGGCCGATTTTTTCGTTAATGCTAGTACACGGCCTATTTCTACCCCATCGTCCCCCTCCCGGCGCCCGGTTCGCCGCAAGGACGGAAGCCTCACGCGCTGGAAACGCATGGGGCGTCTTGGGCACCCCGCTAGCTATCCGCGACTGTGGCCAAACCCACGCGGACGCGCTGGTCTCGTCTGTTTTCGGCCGATTTTTCTGTTAACGCTAGTACACGGCCTATTTCTACCCCATCGTCCCCCTCCCGGTGCCCGGTTCGCCCCAAGGACGGAAGCCTCGCGCGCTGGAAACGCATGGGGCATCTTGGGCACCCCGCTAGCTATCCACGACGGTGGCCAAACCTGCGCGGACGCGCCGGTCTCCTCCGTTTTCGGCCGATTTTTCCTTTAACGGTAGTACACGACCTATTTCTACCCCATCGTCCCCCTCCCGGTGCCCGGTTCGCCTCAAGGACGGAAGCCTCACGGCGGAAACGCATGGGGCGTCTTGGCACCCCGCTAGCCATCGCGACTGTGGCCAAACCGCGCGGACGCGCCGGTCTCCTCTGTTTTTTCGTCGATTTTTCCGTTAACCCTAGTACACGGCCTATTTCTACCCCATCGTCCCCCTCCTGGCGCCCGGTTCCCCCAAGGACGGAAGCCTCGTGCGCTGGAAACACATGGGGCGTCTTGGGCACCCCGCTAGCTATCCGCGACTGTGGCCAACCCGCGCGGACGCGCCGGTCCTCTCTGTTTTCGGCCGATTTTTCCGTTAACACTAGTACAAAGCCTATTTCTACCCCATCGTCCCCCTCCCGGCGCCCGGTTCGCCCCAAGGACGGAAGCCTCACGCGCTGGAAATGCATGGGGCGTCTTGGGCACCCCGCTAGCTATTGCGGATACATGGGTGTATGTCGGGTCTCTAAGTGATGAGTGATTGTTAACTGGGATGATGCGCATGTTCTTTGGCTTGTGTTGTGCAGGTGTCGAGCACGGATACAATGATCAAAGGCGAGGTGAAGGTCAAGTAGAGACGTGTCGTGCCGATGGACCGAGAGTGGCGAAGGGCGGACGTGAGGCTTGGACTGAGGGACCAGAGGCCGAGGATCAGCTGTGGTGGCTGGCACCCTGTGACAGCTACAAGTGAAGACTTGCGGCCATGTGTTGCCTAAGTCGTGGACTTAGGGACACGTGTCGGTGGACGGGGTGCACGGGAGGTGCATCCCATCTACGACGTCGGTTTGGTGGTTGAGCCAGAGAAAAACCATCGGGTGGACGGTTTCCAGGTTTGGGCCTCAAAACCTGGGTGCTGAGGGTTTCTGAGTTTGGCCACAAAAACTGGGGTTGAGGACGGTTCCAGGTTTGGGCCTCAAAACCTGGGCGTTGAGGGTTTGCTGAGTTTGGCCTCAAAACTCAGAAGCTGGTGGGCTGGTTTCCCGGTTGGGCCTCAAAACCGGGGGTTGGCTGAAAGGCTGGTTTCCCGGTTTGGGCCACAAAACCGGGGGTGCAGAGCGAGGGCGGCACGTGGCGGCAATCGGGAGGTTGCGTCGAGGCAACGCTACGAGTTGTGCGGGCGTGGCCGTCGGATACACCTACCACCGAGTTGGTCCAGAATAACCCTAGGGTTTAGCTGGTTCGCTCTGTAATTAGAGAGGGGTAGAGTAGGAATTAGAAATTAGGATAAGTAGAGGGAGACACCCTCCTCCCTTCCTATCTCAGTCATTTGCTCTTTGCTTCTAGGGTTTCCTGCTCTCCCAATCCCCTGCTGTAGCTAGCTGAGATCCGCAGAGAGCCATACCTCTGTGTACTCGAGATTTTGAGGAAGTGAGGCCGTAACCTCACTGTTGTAGCGTGTGGTAGCCACACGGTTGCAGATCAATGTGTTGATTCACATTTTGGTTCGTGTTCTTCGCGTTCTTCGTTTCTCCACGTTTTTCCCGTCACTCGATCTCCCTCTCCCGTGCGTCTTTGCGAAATCCGTTTGAATCAACTTGTTCGTATTTGAAAGGAGATCATTTACACCAAAGGAATTTATCTATCTCCCTACGAACAAGTAGATCGGGTTGATTTCGTTTTCGTGGCGCTTTTTGGTTCATTCTTTTCCCTTTTTGATTTCCCGGTGACTAACTCGATTTGAGCGGATGATTTCTTGGGGATATTCTTCTAACTACTCTGTGATCATCCTCTCCAAGTTTGGGAACGTGGGATTTTGATTTGAATCGATTTGGAGAAGTTTTGGGAGAAGGGCGATCAAAATCGCCCTCCCTGAGTGACCGCAGACAGTCCGCCACTCAGGGCGCGGACAGTCCGCGCGTCGGGGCTGGGTCAGTCCAGCCGCGGCCAGTCCCTGCTGGTTGGCTCGGGTCACCGCGGACAGTCCGCCGTTCTAAAGCGCGGACAGTCCGGGACCGAGCAGGGGGACTTTCAGCAGCAGTGTGTTTTTGCTGACTGACCGGCGGACAGTCCGCCACCAGAGCGCGGACAGTCCGCAGTAGGGGCGGACAGTCCGGGACCCCAGGGCCGGACAGTCCGGGAATCGTCTGAAGCTTCCGGCTTAGTGCGTTTGCTCTCCCGGCTTGTTCGCTTGGTTTCCGGATTTCTCGTTTGACCTCGTAGTTGACCAAGAAACCTCTCTAGGTATCCTTGCTACTTGTTAGCATAGGTATCTAGGAGTTTCTCGACGTAGCTGACAATCTACGTTCGGGACTTGGGTTTTGGGGGTTGTGTTCGAGCCGGAGCTTTTGGCATTTGGTTTGCTATCTTCTTGTGTTGCCTCGCTGTGATCCTAGGGATCATCCACCCTCTTCCAAGGGTCGTGGGCATCACGGTTTTGGTCGCAGTTTCTCGGGGTTGATTTTGGGGCATTTGACCAAAGTTTCGAGAGAAATTTTTTGAGCTCCCATTCACACCCCCCTCTGGTCGCCTTGCTAGTGCTTTCTCGGTCCTTCAATTGGTATCGGAGCGGGTTAAGGATCTTCCACCTTAGCCAGTTCCAGATCCACCGAAGGCGACATGGATCGCGGCGTGGGCAAACCGCCGTTTTTCGATGGGACGAACTATGCGTATTGGAAAAAGATACGCATGTCGGCCTATTTGCAGAGTTTGGGGTTCTTCCATTTGGGATATTTGCAACTCTGCCGATTACGTGGTCTTGGCTGCTCGTGTCTCTCAGCTTCAGATCGATGAGCACGAAGCAAATAGCCGAGCCCGTAATGCTCTTTTCTCATGTTTGAGCATGAGTGATTTGATCGTGTTTTCTCACCTCGCTACGACTCGGGAGATTTGGGCTACCCTCATGCGTTTCCATGAGGGAACCTCTCAAGTCAAAACCCGACTCTACGAGTCATTCAAGCGAGAGTATGAAACTTTCGACATATGCCTGGCGAGAGCATAGAAGTTTATTCGCTCGCTTTCAGGTGATTGTCAACAGGATGAGGGCTAACAAGGAGCTGTTGCCTTTCGACAATCATGAGAGAGCTTTGAAGCTTTTGCATACTCTTGATCGGTCGGTGTGGGACTCCAAAGTTCAGGCGATCATCGAATCACCAAACTATGAGACCCTCACTTGCGACGAGCTCTTCAGTAAGCTCAAGTCCAGTGAGATTGATGCCATGGCAAGGGCTTCTTATGAGAATCCTTCTAGCTCGACTATGGCTTTGGTTTCTGGCTCTTCTAACTCCTCTGGAGGCTTTGCTCTTTCGTCTCTCTTTTCTGTCACAGAGGACCAGCTGGAGTCTTTGGGGGATGACGAGTTGGCATTGCTCGCCAACCGGTTCTCGCGGTTCCACAACAACTGCATGAACCGTCACCGCGGAGGAGGACGCTCGGGATGCTACGAGTGCGGCGACCCCGATCACTTCATCGCCAACTGCCCCAAGAAGAAACATTCATCTGGGAAGGGCGATCATGGGCACAAGTACGACTCCGGCAAGCGCAAGGAGAAGTATGTCCCCGCGACGGCTTCGACAAGGAGTACATCAAGAAGAAGTACTTGGAGAAGGCCCAGGCTGAGCAGCGTGCGTTCTTCACCACGCTCAGCGACGTCGATGGCTCGAATGATGACTCCGCTTGCTCAAGCGACGACGAGTCCGAGAAGAAGAAGAAGATCGAGGACAAGCTGAACGGTCTCTGCTTCTTCGCCGACGACGACGGCCTCTGCACCATGGCCCTCGGCAAGGAGGTCGACGACGAGCTGGTGAACTCCCCTCGGAACGACGACGATGACGACGACACCTCCCAGGTATCTCTGACCCACGATGAGCTTTCCGCTGAGGTCGAGAAACTTACTGCCGCGCTCCTTAGTCAAGACAAGTTGCTTAGGCGAGCCGCTAGAGAGCGCAAGGAGTTAGGCAGAAGAAGTGGGAGGATACAGTGAAGGAACTTGATTCTGTCAAGTCCACCATAGTTGTCACATATGAGGAGGAGTGCGAGGCGTGCACCACGCACATGACTGATCTTCTCACTTTGAGAAGTAAGTATGTTGCATTGGTAGGAGAGGTGGATGAGCTTCGTGCTAGGCCCATGCTGTTGGGTGCTTGCAAGACTTGTCCTATCTTGCAATCCGAGTTGGCAGAGAAGAATGCCAAGATTGTGTCTCTTGAGGAGGCCAGCTCGGGGTAGCACTTGTGTGACTAGGTGCGCTTTGTGCGAGGGTTTGGAAATGGAGATTGCCAATGTGAAGCATGACAAGATGCAAACCGAGGAGGAAAACACATACCTTCGGACCATCTTGTCATGGGTGTCTTGTGGTGAGCCACAGCTCGGGATGATGATTTCCCAATTCAAGTGAGCTGCTGGAGGTCCCGGTGTAGGCTTTGCTCAGGGTGTTGATCTTTCTGTTTTTGGGAAGATTGGAGAGTCGAGTGGTCTGAATCCGAGTGAGAAGCTTAACTCCACCACTACTCCCAAACTCACCAAGCTTCCACCCAAAGAGCCTCTCAAGCCTAACACCAAGGATGGGGTTTTTGTTGAACCTCCGAGAGCTCCACCCAAGAACCAAGTGTGGCATCCCAAACCCAACCACCTAAAGAACAAGCTGGACACTATGCCACCTATCCAGGAGGAGTTGCCACAGAAGGGCAAGGTGATCCACACCCACTACCGTGAGTACCAACAACCCCCTTTGAGAGCAGTGAGGTACCACTGTGAGCACTGTGGGAGAGATGGACACTTGAGCGAGTTCTGTTTTAGGCGCAAGAGAGAGGCGCGCCGTGCTAGGGAGATGAACAACCCGGACATGTACCATCCTTTCCATGATGTACATGCGCCGAATGTTCAGAGGAGAGCACCGAGACGTACTGCTAGGCCCAGAGGTCCAGAACCTCAAGTTCCCAGGCCTAGGCAGCAGAGAGCTCCGAGGAGAGACGCTAGGCTTAGAGGTGTTGAGCCTCAAGTCCCTAGGTGTAGGCCTCGTAGAGAGCGTGCCCGGCGGGAGCCTGCAGTTGTAGGCTATGGACCCCGTGGCGGTGGCTTTGTAGTTGAGCGTTTTCCCCCACCGCGTTTTGAGTATCGCGATAGACGCTCCTCCCTTAGCGGACCACATTTTCCTCAACGTGGTGATCGCTCCTCCCGTAGGCGTGCTAGGAATGGTTTTTCTGCTAACCGTTCTTTTGAGCAGCCGACCCAACACTGGTATTCCCCTTACTTCACTAACCAAAGTGTTGGACCGTATGCTCACCCTATGTCTTTTTATTGATGTAGGTAAAACGATTGGAGAACGTTTGGTTGGTGGATTCCGGTTGCTCGAGGCACATGACCGGAAACGCCAAGTGGTTCTCCAGTCTTAGTCCGGTCGCCGGAAAGGAGTATATAACCTTCGGCGACAACAGCAAAGGTAAGGTGCTGTCTCGTGGGTCTGTGCGGGTTAATGAGCACTTTGTGTTGCGCGATGTTGCTCTTGTTTCTAACCTGCATTTTAACCTTCTTTTTGTTTCGCAACTCTTTGACGACGACTATGAGATTCATTTTAAACCGAATCTCAGTCGTATTTTGGATCCTCAGGGCAATCTTGTGTGTTTGATTTTGCCCTTTGGAAAAGTCTTTCGTGCGAATTTCTCGGAGTCTTTTGGTACTTCTCATTGTCTTGTGGCTGGACCTTCCTCTTCTGATCTTTGGAAGTGGCATAGGAGACTTGGACATTTGAGCTTCGACTTGCTTGCAAGGCTTAGTTCACTTGGCCTAATCCGAGGATTGCCCAAGTTATCTATGGAGAAGGATCTTGTTTGCCACTCTTGTAGACACGGGAAGATGGTTGCCGCTCCCCACCATCTAGTGATTCAGGTCATGACCAAGCGCCCTGGAGAGCTTTTGCACATGGATCTTGTTGGTCTGGCTCGGGTGAGCTCGGTTGGGGGGAAGTGGTATGTGCTTGTTGTTGTCGACGACTTTTCGAGATATTCGTGGGTTTTCTTTTTAGTTGAGAAAACCGAGACTTTCTCCTTTGCTCGCAATCTGATTTTGCGTCTTCAGAATGAGTTCCCTTTGAACTCTATGCGAGCAATTCAGAGTGATAATGGTTCCGAATTCAAGAATTCGGATTTTGAGAAGTTTTGTGACTCTTTTGGGTTAGAGCATCGGTTTTCTTCCCCCTACACACCGCCTCAGAATGGTGTTGTAGAAATGAAGAATCGGACCCTTGTAGAGATGGCCAGGACGATGCTCGATGAGCATAGGACTCCTAGGCGATATTGGGCCGAAGCTATGAACACTGCATGCTATATTTCCAATCGCATTTTTCTTCGAGCTTTCTTGAAAAAGACCTCTTATGAGTTGCGTTTTGGAAAACTACCCAAGGTGAGTTATTTTCGAGTTTTTGGTTGCCATTGTTTTATACTCAAAAAGGGCAACTTGGACAAGTTTGAGTCTTGTTCTTCTAACGGTGTGTTTTTGGGTTATGGCACTCACACTCTAGCTTATCGTGTACTTAACCTTGACACTAACCGAGTCATGGAGACATCCGATGTCACCTTCGACGAGACCATGGTTTGTCCTTCTTCTCGTTTTGAGCGTGCAGGTGATCATGAGGTTGGCGAACCTCTTTTCGATGATGAAGAAGAAGGTGCTGAAGGGATAGATGACCCAGCACCTCCTCCACCTGTTGTGCCACAAAGAGCGGCCTCTACGACGACTCACGGCCCCGACACATCATCTTCCTAGGGGCCGTGGGATCCGCCACCCCGAGCGGTACCCTTTGTACCCGGGGAGGCACCAGCTGCTGTTGAAGGGGAGGCCACTTCGGCAAGGGAGGCGCCACGACACATTCAGCGCCAGCACCCGCCTCAGCAGATGATCGGCAGCATCGACGAACGCGTCACCCGGTCAAGGCAAATCTCTCACTTTGCTCATTCTGCATTTGTTGCTGATTTTGAACCCCGGGATGTTGGACACGCCTTGACGGATCCTGATTGGGTCAATGCCATGCATGAGGAGCTTGAGAACTTTGAGAGAAATCGGGTTTGGGTTCTAGTGTCTCCACCTTCTGAGTGTCATCCAATTGGGACAAAATGGGTTTTCAAAAACAAACAGGGAGAAGATGGCCATGTTGTGAGAAACAAGGCCAGACTCGTAGCCCAGGGATATAGTCAGAAGGAGGGGATAGACTATGAGGAGACATTTGCTCCTGTAGCACGTTTGGAGGCTATTAGGATACTCCTGGCTTTTGCTGCATCCAGAGGTTTCAAACTTTTTCAAATGGATGTCAAGAGTGCCTTCTTAAACGGCTACATAGAAGAGGAGGTGTATGTTAGACAACCCCCGGTTTCGAAAATCCCAAGTTTTCCAAACCATGTCTTTAAACACCACAAAGCTTTGTATGGTTTGAAACAAGCCCCTAGAGCCTGGTATGATAGGTTGAAAACCTTTTTGCTTGCTAAGGGTTTTAAAATGGGATGTGTAGATAAAACGCTCTTTCTCCTCAAGCAAGGCACTGATACTCTCTTGGTCCAAATTTACGTGGATGATATCATTTTCGGTGGTTCTTCTCACGCTTTGGTTGCCAAGTTTGCAGACATTATGAGCAGGGAGTTCGAGATGAGCATGATGGGTGAGTTGACGTTTTTCCTCGGGTTGCAAATCAAGCAAACCCGGGAAGGAACGTTTGTGCACCAGGGCAAGTACACCAGAGATATTCTGAAGAAGTTCGACATGGGTGAGGCCAAGCCTCTTCCAACACCCATGGCGACCACGACGGCCCTGGATGCGGACAAGGAGGGAGAAGCAGTGGACCAGAAGGAGTACCGGAGTATGATCGGGTCGCTGCTGTACCTGACGGCGACACGCCCGGACATCCAATTCGCGGTGTGCCTCTGCGCGCGCTTTCAGGCGTCGCCGCACACCTCTCACCGTCAGGCGGTCAAGCGCATTATGAGGTACTTATCCTTCTCTCCAGAATTCGGGATTTGGTATTCTGCTTCCTCCACCCTTTCCCTTTGCGGTTATTCCGATGCCGATTTTGCTGGTTGCCGTATTGATCGCAAGTCCACTTCTGGGACTTGCCAGTTTATTGGTTCTTCTCTTGTTTTGTGGTCTTCTCGCAAGCAGTCTAGCGTCGCCCAGTCTACCACGGAGGCTGAGTATGTTGCTGCAGCTAGCTGCTGTTCCCAGTTACTCTGGATGATGGCCACTTTGCGTGATTTTGGTCTGAGCTTTTCTCGTGTTCCATTGCTTTGTGACAGCACGAGTGCTATTAGCGTTGTTAAGAACCCCGTGCTTCACTCGAAGACCAAACACATTGATGTGCGCTTTCATTTTCTGCGAGACCACTATGAGAAGGGTGATATCGACCTTCGCCATGTCGATACTCATCATCAGCTTGTTGATATTTTTACCAAGCCTTTGGACCAATCAACCTTTAATCGGTTGAGAGGTGAGCTTGGTGTGTGTTTCCCCTTTTAGATGGGGGAAACACTTTGGATTTTGTATGATACACTGACTTTTTTGGTTTCAGTTGTTTTTGCTTCTTTTTGATTTCTTCGTGCATCTTTTGCATTTCAGCATACGCTTTTACATTCTGAGCTTCATGTGTATAATTTGAAGAATGTAACTATGCTCTGTGTAGTTTTTGCTCCGATGCTTTATGTTGATGTTGTAGCTTATGCTCCTTCTGATCACTAGTACATACTATGAGCTGAGCTATTTTTGAATGGTGAATTTGATAATGAACTTAAAACCTGAAAATGTTCACCATTGAGATAAGCAACTAGCATGTGTAGGATGTGTTGAAGTTACATGTGCTTTTCATATATGCTAGGTTGCTATGTCTCTAGTGTTGAGTCATTCACTTGCTTGGTAAATGCCTAAATTGGTATTAGCATGATGATTGAACTGTGCTAGGGGTAGTTCACTTGGTATACATGCTTAGCACATTTGACTTCCTGTCCATACATGTCTTGTGCTATTTTGATGGTGAATACCTTTTTCGGCTTAAAACTGCTCACATGTTCATATTTCATTCTTAGTGATCAGCTTGAGCCTTTGCTAGCATTCTGTGCATTTTCTGAGTCATCGGATCAGAACTCTGTCGAGCATCTTTGCACACTTTTGAGTATACTCCTGAAGCTCCTAACTTGCATTTTGACTCATATGCATTTTGGAAGGGGGAGCCTTATTTCTTGATAAGTGCATTTTCAACTAAGGGGGAGAAATTGCAAATCATTACCCTCCGTTTCAGCTAAGGGGGAGCCTTCCTGGTTGTTTGCACTATTCGAGGGGGAGTTTGTTTCCGATTGAGTCTTTGACATTTTCAATTGGTTTGGAGCGGTTTGCTAGTTGTGTTGAGCCTTAGCCTCTTTCTTGAGGGACTAGCATTTGCTATGCTTTTGGGTCATTTGGTCGAGTTCTCTCTTCTCCTTCTTCCTTCTTCTCTTTCTATCATGATTTGTGTTGGTAGTTGACAATGCACTCATCAAGGGGGAGATTGCGGATACATGGGTGTATACCGGGTCTCTGAGTGATGAGTGATTGTCAACTGGGATGATGCGCATGTTCTTTGGCTTGTGTTGTGCAGGTGTCGAGCACGGATACAGTGATCAAAGGCGAGGTGAAGGTCAAGTAGAGACGTGTCGTGCCGATGGACCGAGAGTGGCGAAGGGCGGACGTGAGGCTTGGACTGAGGGACCAGAGGCCCGAGGATCAGCTGTGGTGGCTGGCACCCTGTGACAGCTACAAGTGAAGACTTGCGGTCATGTGTTGCCTAAGTCGTGGACTTGGGGACACGTGTCGGTGGACGGGTGCACGGGAGGTGCATCCCATCTACGACGTCGGTTTGGTGGTTGAGCCAGAGAAAAACCATCGGGTGGACGGTTTCCAGGTTTGGGCCTCAAAACCTGGGTGCTGAGGGTTTCTGAGTTTGGCCACAAAACTCGGGTTGAGGACGGTTTCCAGGTTTGGGCCTCAAAACCTGGGCGCTGAGGGTTTGCTGAGTTTGGCCTCAAAACTCAGAAGCTGGTGGGCTGGTTTCCCGGTTTGGGCCTCAAAACCGGGGGTTGGCTGGAAAAGGTTGGTTTCCCGGTTTGGGCCACAAAACCGGGGGTGCAGAGCGAGGGCGGCACGTGGCGGCAATCGGGAGGTTGCGTCGAGGCAACGCTACGAGTTGTGCGGGCGTGGCCGTCGGATACACCTACCACCGAGTTGGTCCAGAATAACCCTAGGGTTTAGCTGGTTCGCTCTGTAATTAGAGAGGGGTAGAGTAGGAATTAGAAATTAGGATAAGTAGAGGGAGACACCCTCCTCCCTTCACATCTCAGTCATTTGCTCTTTGCTTCTAGGGTTTCCTGCTCTCCCAATCCCCTGCTGTAGCTAGCTGAGATCCGCAGAGAACCATACCTCTGTGTACTGGAGATTTTGAAGAAGTGAGGCCGTAACCTCACTGTTGTAGCATGTGGTAGCCACACGGTTGCAGATCGATGTGTTGATTCGCGTTTTTGTTCGTGTTCTTCGCGTTCTTCGTTTCTCCACGATTTTCCCGTCACTCGATCTCTCTCTCCCAAGCGTCTTTGTGAAATCTGTTTGCATCAACTTGTTCGTATTTGAAAGGAGATCATTTCCACCGAAGGAATTCATCTATCTCCTTACGAACAAGTAGATCGGGTTGATTTCGTTTTCATTACGCTTTTCGGTTCATCCTCCTCCCCTTTTGATTTCCCGGTGATTGACTCGATTTGAGCGAATGATATCTTGGGGATAGTCTCCTAACTACTCCGTGATCATCCTCTCCAAGTTTGGGAACGTGGGATTTTGATTTGAATCAATTTGGAGAAGATTTGGCAGAAGGGCGATCAAAATCGCCCTCCCTGAGTGACCGCGGACAGTCCGCCACTCAGGGCGCGGACAGTCCGCACGTCGGGGACGAGCTAGACCAGTGGCACTGTTCTTCGGCTGATTTGGCTTTTGTTTGAATGGCGGACAGTCCGCAGTTCAAAGCCGCGGACAGTCCGGGAACGTCCAGGGGACTTGCAGCAGCACTTCGGTTTTGCTCATTTGGCTGGCGGACAGTCCGCGACCTGAGCCCGGACAGTCCGCCACTGGGCAGACAGTCCGCGACCGTGCTGGCGAACAATCCGCAAATCGGCTGTGTCTTCCGGTTTAGTGTGTTTGCTCTCCCGGCTTGTCCGCTTGGTTTCCAGACTTCTCATTTGACCCTTTAGTTGACCAAGGAACCTCTCTAGGTATCTTTGCTACTTGTTAGCATAGGTATTTAGGAGTTTCTCGACGTAGCCGTCTATCTACGTTCGGGACTTGGTTTTTGGGGTTTGTGTTCGAGCCGGAGCTTTTGACATTTGGTTTGCTATCTTCTTGTGGTGCCTCGCTGTGATCCTAGGGATCATCCATCCTCTTCCAAGGGTCGTGGGCATCACAGTTTCGGTCGCAGTTTCTCGGAGTTGATTTTGGGGCATTTGGCCAAAGTTTCGAGAGAAATTTTTTGAGCTCCCATTCACCCCCCCTCTGGTCGCCTTGCTAGTGCTTTCTCGGTCCTTCAGGACGCGCTGGCCTCCTCCGTTTTCGGCCGATTATTCCGTTAACGCTAGTACACGGCCTATTTCTACCCCATTGTCCCCCTCCCGACGTCCGGTTCGCCCCAAGGACGGAAGCCTCGCGTGCTGGAAACACATGGGGCATCTTGGGCACCCCGCTAGCTATCCGCGACTGTGGCCAAACCCGCGCGGACGCGCCGGCCTCCTCCGTTTTCGGCCGATTTTTCCGTTAACGCTAGTACACGACCTATTTCTACCCCATCGTCCCCCTCCCAGCGGCCGCTTCGCCCCAAGGACGGAAGCCTTGCGCGCTGGAAACGCATGGGGCATCTTGGGCACCCCGCTAGCTATCCGCGACTAGGGCCAAACCCGCGCGGACGCGCCGGCCTCCTCCGTTTTCGGCCGATTTTTTCGTTAACGCTAGTACACGACCTATTTCTACCCCATCGTCCCCCTCCCGGCACCCGGTTCGCCCCAAGGACCGAAGCCTCGCGCGCTGGAAACGCATGGGGCGTCTTGGGCACCCCGCTAGCTATCCGCGACTGTGGCCAAACCCGCGCGGACGCGCCGGCCTCCTCCGTTTTCGGCCGATTTTTCTATTAACGCTAGTACACGGCCTATTTTTACCCCATCGTCCCCCTCCCGGCGCCCGGTTCGCCCCAAGGACGGAAGCCTCGCGCGCTGGAAACGCATGGGGCATCTTGGGCACCCCGCTAGCTATCCGCGACTGTGGCCAAACCCGCGCGAACACGTCGGCCTCCTCCATTTTCGGCCGATTTTTCCGTTAACGCTAGTACACGGCCTATTTCTACCCCATCGTCCCCCTCCCGGCGCCCAGTTCGCCCCAAGGACGGAAGCCTCTCGCGCTGGAAATGCATGGGGTGTCTTGGGCACCCCGCTAGCTATCGCGACTGTGGCCAAACCCGCGCGGACGCGCCGGCCTCCTCCGTTTTTGGCCGATTTTTCCGTTAACGCTAGTACACGGCCTATTTCTACCCCATCGTCCCCCTCCTGGCGCCCGGTTCTCCCCAAGGACGGAAGCCTCGCGCGCTGGAAACGCATGGGGCGTCTTGGGCACCCCGCTAGCTATCCGCGATTGTGGCCAAACCCGCGCGGACGCGCCGGCCTCCTCCGTTTTCGGCCGATTTTTCCGTTAACGCTAGTACACGGCCTATTTCTACCCCATCGTCCCCCTCCTGGCACCCGGTTCGCCCGAAGGACGGAAGCCTCGCGCGCTGGAAATGCATGGGGCGTCTTGGGCACCCCGCTAGCTATCCGCGACTGTGGCCAAACCCACGCGGACGCGCCGGCCTCCTCCGTTTTCGGCCGATTTTTCCGTTAACGCTAGTACACGGCCTATTTCTACCCCATCGTCCCCCTCCCGGCGCCCGGTTCGCCCAAAGGACGGAAGCCTCGCGCCCTGGAAACGCATGAGGCGTCTTGGGCACCCCGCTAGCTATCCGCGACTGTGGTCGAACCCGCGCGGACGCGCCGGCCTCCTCCGTTTTCGGCCGATTTTTCCGTTAAAGCTAGTACACGGCCTATTTCTACCCCATCGTCCCCCTCCCGGCGCCCGGTTCGCCCCAAGGACGGTAGCCTCGCGCGCTGGAAACGCATGGGGCGTCTTGGGCACCCCGCTAGCTATCCGCGACTATGGCCAAACCCGCGCGAACGCGCCGGCCTCCTCTGTTTTCGGCCAATTTTTCCGTTAACGCTAGTACACGACCTATTTCTACCCCATCGTCCCCCTCCCGGCGCCCGGTTCGCCCCAAGGACGGAAGCCTCGCGCGCTGGAAATGCATGGGGTGTCTTGGGCACCCCGCTAGCTATCCGCGACTGTGGCCAAACCCGCACAGACGTGCCGGCCTCCTCCGTCTTCGGACGATTTTTCCGTTAACGCTAGTACACGGCCTATTTCTACCCCATCGTCCCTCTCCCGGCGCCCAGAATAAGTTGAAAATATGTTAAAATATCAAATGCTCAGAATTCAATACTGAACATCTTTTTTTTTGCAACATATACAAAATATGCTTAGATTTTGAATTAGGGTTTGAAAATCAAAAGGGGACAAAAAGGGCAAAAGGGTATTTTTCCCAATTACTTTTGATTTCGTATGAAAACTTGAAAAACTTTATACATCAAAGTTGATCCTTATCAAAAATGGAGCAACTTTGCTTTTTAGAGTTTACCCAAATTCTTTTTAGATTTAGAATTATGAAAAAGGGGACAAAAATAGGGTTTTTAACTTAATTAAATTATTTATTTGAATTTCAACCAAATTTGAATTATACCTCAATGGTGACTTGAAACATGATCCCAATACACCTTTGAGACATAATACCAAGTTGTGGTCCAAAATTCAATTACTATATAAGAAATTACCATAGTACCCTTATATAGCATAAAAGCACTATTCACAACAAGAAAGCATAGACTAGGGTTGCAAACTTAAACACTCCTTATCCACTAAGCACAAGCATAAAGAATAAAACTTGTTTTTAGTGAATGCAAAATTGGGTTATCAACTCAAATGAAATGCTAGTGCATATGATGACATGTTAGGTTTTAGTCTGCTTAACACCAGAGTGTTACAGATCTTTCCCCCTTAAAGAAATCTCGTCCCGAGATTTAACCTGTAGGCTAACTAATGGAAAAGGAAATGTGTCAAGCATTTCCATTACTAACCTTTACACAAAGCAGGGGATAAGTTATCATATTACAGATTACAAGGACTACACAGAAGAAAGAAACTTCGAAAAACTTTCTAAGAGAAACTCTTCTGACTCCCATGTGGCTTCATCTTCCGTATGTTGATTCCATTGAACCTTGTAGAACTTGACAGTTCTTTTTCGAGTGACTCGATCTTTCTGGTCAAGAATCTTGATAGGATACTCTGAGTATGTCAGATCAGGCTCTAATTCAATCTCTTCAACATGAATGATATGATCAGGTACTTGAAGACATTTCTTTAACTGAGAGACATGGAACACATTATGAACTAATGATAACTGTGGCGGTAAATCAAGTTGATATGCCACCTTTCCGCATCTTTTAAGGATTTGATAAGGACCTATATATTGTGGTGCCAACTTTCCTTTGATTCCAAATCGAGTAACTCCTTTCATTGGTGATACCTTGAGATAAACATAATCACCAACTTTAAAGGTAAGAGACCGACGTCTCTTATCGGCATAACTCTTTTGCCTGGATTGTGCTATCTTCATGTTCTCTCGAATCAACCTGACTTTTTCTTCAGCTTCCTTAACTAAGTCAACTTCGAAGAGACTACGTTCTCCAGGTTCAGACCAGTTTAAAGGTGTTCTACATCTTCTGCCATACAGAGCTTCAAATGGTGCCATCTTAATGCTCTCTTGATAACTTTTATTGTAAGAGAACTCTGCTAAAGGCAAACATTCATCCCATTTCTCTGAATAATTGAGTACACAGGATCTTAACATATCTTCTAAGATCTGATTAACTCTTTCAGTTTGGCCCCCAGTCTGTGGATGATAAGCTGTACTATGCAAAAGCTCGGTACCCAAGGATTTATGTAAGTGCCTCCAGAAAACATTGACAAACTGTGTCCCTCTATCAGACATGATAGTCTTTGGAACACCATGCAGACTTACAATTCTGTCCAAATATATCTTGGCATAGCTAGATGCTGGATATGTTGTCTTAACAGATATAAAATGAGCTGATTTGGTCAGACGATCAACAATGACCCATATGGAATCAAACCCTTTTGATGTCCTGGGCAGACCCACTATGAAGTCCATACTAATGTCATCCCACTTCCAAGATGGAATTGGCAATGGTTGCAATTCTCCAGCAGACCTAAGATGAACTGCCTTTACTTTTTGACAAGTATCACATTTAGCTACATAACTAGCAATTTCAAGTTTCATCTTAGTCCACCAGAATCTCTGTTTCAGATCATGATACATCTTATTACTGCCTGGATGTACTGAAAATCTTGTTGCATGAGCTTCATCAAGAATCTGCTTTCTGAGCTCAGGAACCTTTGGAACCACTAACCGATTCTTGAACCAAATCACTCCAGCTTCATCTATTTTGAAATTGGAATTCTGGTCAGAGGGAATCTTTTCTTTCAGATGGATCATACCCTTGCTTTCCTTCTGGGCTGTAATGATCTGATCTTTAATGGATGATTGAACGGTCACATTTGCAAGATTTCCTTGTGGAATCATTTCAAGGCTGAACCTTTCAAACTCATGGCACAAGGTAATATCTATTGGCTTGACTTCCAGACAATTGCAATGACCCTTTCGACTGAGTGCATCTGCCACTACATTGGCTTTTCTTGGGTGATAGTGTACTTCAATATCATAATCTTTTATCAGTTCTAACCATCTTCTCTGACGCATATTCAACTCAGACTGAGTGAAGATGTATTTCAAGCTCTTATGATCAGTGTATATGTGACAAGTATTACCCAGCAAATAATGTCGCCAGATCTTTAGAGCATGGACTACAGCTGCCAACTCTAGATCATGTGTTGGATAATGTTCTTCGTGCCGCTTAAGCTGTCGTGAAGCATAGGCAATGACTCTGCCTTCTTGCATCAGTACACACCCAATGCCTTTGCCTGAAGCATCACAATAAACATCAAAGGATTTTTCAATGTCTGGCTGAGCTAATACTGGTGCAGTTGTCAATAACTTTTTTAAAGTCTGAAAAGCTTCTTCACATTTCGATGACCACACAAACTTGGTGTCATTCTTTAGCAGTGTTGTCATTGGTTTAGAGATCTTGGAGAAGTCAGGGATAAATCTACGATAATACCCTGCTAATCCTAAGAAACTCCGAACTTGATGTACTGACGTTGGTGACTTCCAGTCAAGAACTTCTTGGACCTTACTTGGATCTACTGCAACACCTGCAGCTGACAGAACATGACCCAAGAATTGAACTTCATCTATCTATAACTCACATTTACTAAATTTAGCATATAACTGATGTTCTCTCAGGCGAGTCAACACTATCCTGAGATGTTCTGCATGCTCTTCTTTGGTTTTGGAATAGATGAGAATGTCATCAATAAACAAAACCACGAACTTATCTAGCTCTGGCATGAACACTGAATTCATCAAGTACATGAAGTGTGCTGGGGCATTGGTCAGACCAAAGGACATGACTAGATATTCATACAAACCATATCTGGTAGTGAATGCTGTTTTCGGGACATCTTCTGGTTTGATCTTGATCTGATGATACCCTGATCTCAAATCTATCTTCGAAAATACCTTCGCACCAGCAAGTTGATCAAAGAGAAGATCAATACGGGGCAAAGGATACTTGTTCTTGATTGTCACTTCATTCAAGGGACCATAATCAACACATAGCCTCAAGGTATGGTCCTTCTTCTTCACAAAGATCGCTGGACAACCCCATGGTGATGAACTGGGTCGAATGAAACCTTTATCTATCAAACCTTGCAACTGAGTTTTCAACTCTGCTAACTCTTTTGGTGGCATTCTATAAGCTCTTCTGGCTATTGGTGTTGTTCCTGGTTTGAGTTCTATTTCAAACTCCACATCACGATCAGGTGGCAGACCTGGTAAATCTTCTGGGAACACATCAGGAAACTCACAGACCACGGGAATGTCTTGGATTTCCTTGACAGAGGTAGCACACACTCGCTCAATTGCCCTCTTAAGAGTAGGAAGATGGACAAGAAGTTGAGACTTTCTATTAGGTAAGTTGAGCTTGATGGTTCTATTCAAGGTGTCTATCACTGCACCTCTTTGTTCATCCAGTTCATACCCAAGATCACATCTATACTTGGATCTTTTAAAACTATCATGGATGTTGGAAATATATTTCCACCCAGATCTATAGGTACCTGATGTACCATTTCCTTAGTACATAGTCGACCCCCAGGCAACTGTATAAAGAATTCATCTTTGGTTTCACCAATAGGTATATTATGCTTCTCCGCAAATGTTTTATTCATGAAAGTATGTGATGCACCAGAATCAAAAAGTGTAAGTGCTGGGTGTTGAGCAACAGGGAACATACCAAGCATAACAGGTTCTCCTTCAGGAATAGCTTCTATCTGAGTATGGAAAATCTTTCCTGTTTTCTGTGTACCCTTACCTTTCTGATTGTTCTGTGCATTTCCCTTGTTTTGGTTTGCTTGCTGATTTCCCGCTGGCCTTGGTACATTGGCATTGGGAACATTCTGCCTTGGATAAGGACAGTCACGGGAGAAATGTCCAACCTTTCCACAATTGTAGCATGGATAATTTGTAGCTTGTGGCACTGGTGGACGAATAGCAGGAACATTCGGCTGACGTTGAACATTGAAAGGCATAGCAGGCCTTGCAAAAGTACTCTGAGAATTATGCTGCTGAGGCGGACGGTACGGTGGACGATAAGATGGGCGGAACTGCTGGACTGGATGATATACCAGCCTCTGACGCTTCTTGTTGCCGCCAGATGATCCAGACCCTGACACAACTCCCTTCTTCTTCTTAGCCTCCTTATGCTTGCGGTTCTTTTCTTCACTAGATATAGCAACATTCACTGTCTCATGATAATTTATATTGCCACAAGTTGTCATCATAGACTGAAGCTTTGTATTCAATCCTCTCATGAAACATGCCTTCTTCTTCTCATCAGTGTTGACCTGGTCAAAGGCATATTGGGATAGATGATTAAACTTCCCAATGTACTGCATAACTGGCTCATCTCCCTGACGGAGAGCTAAGAACTCTTCAAGCTTCATCTTCATAACTCCATCTGGAATATAATGAGCCCTGAAGGCCTCCTTGAATTCAGTCCAAGTGATTCGGTGATCGTCTGGTTGAACAGCTAGTAAATTTGCCCACCAAACCCCTGCGGCTCCTCGAAGTTGCTGAGCTGCAAATGTTGGCTTCTGGACTTCAGTGCAGTTGAAAAGACTGAATTTTTGTTCCATGGTGCGAAGCCAATCATCAGCTTCAAGAGGTTCATCAGCTTTAAAGAACACTGGAGGACGGGTATCAGTGAAATCAACATATGTTGTCTCTTCTCTGTTGTTACGGCCACGACCACGTTGACCAACATTCTGATTTTGTGCTAACAGAGTTGTTGCATTGACCAACACTGCAATTGCATCAGCCAAAGAGGGTGGAACTGGTGGTGCATTAGGGATATCATCCCCACCATGGGAAGCACTAGCGCCACGTGTGTTAACAAGCATCTGTTTAAAACAAACCATACTTTGATTAACATTCATAGTTATACATCATAACATGCATACCATGCTCAACTTATTTATCATACAAGTCCGCTCTTGGGCAGGAATACTGAAACCACTATCTTACACACTGACCATACTAGAGGTTTTCTGACTAACTAGATTACAAAGTCAGAAAGGTCACACTATGATACATCTCATGTCTACTCAACCTCTAGATCTATCACTCTTCCCCAGATAAGACTTCATACTCCACCGGCTCTAACTCCTCATCTTCTTCTTCCTCTGCTTCCACCTCAGATTCCGTCTCAGGAGTAGGTGGCGTAGCAGGTTCTGGCTGCAACTGTGCAGTCAGCTCCTCCACCTGCCTGTGTAGGTCAGCATGGTGGATCTCCATGAGATTCTGATTATCCCTCATTACATCTACCCAGGTTCGTGCCCGATTCCTCTGCTCGATAGCCTTCCTCCACTTGCACTCATACTCTTGATGCTGCTCATGGTGGTACTGCAACTGCTCACTTAACTCTTCTCTCTCTCTGGTACCCCTCAACCTTTCTCCATTCGCCCTTGCCAACTCCATGTACAGGCGGTCTACTTCCGCCTGAAGTTGTGATGAGACACTGTTACTACCTTCACCTTCTTCATAAGCAACCATGGGCTGGTTGCTTCCCACACTATCAGCGGGTTCATCATCTCTTGGGGCAAGAACGTGTCGAGGAACACCTCGATGTCCGGTACACTTGCGTGCAGTCTGCTTGGTACGGGCCATCTGCTAAAATATTTATGTTTTGAATATTAGAACTATATTTGTTCCAAGATTAAGAGACAGAGTTTTATAATTAGATAGACATATAGACTCTATTTCTACCATTAGATACAACTTTAAGAGGGAAAATTAATTATATGTTATCAATCATGATGCATGAAACGTACTTATGAACAAACACACTTCAAATAAATAATTAACTTTAAATTAGTCACTTATAATAAAAGTGAATAAACTTTCTTTTCATAATTAGGGCAATATTATAATGTTATAAGTATTATTCCTTAGATATAACTATCATCATAACTATATTAAAAACATATTCCTTAAGATAGAAGGATAAGTCTAAAGAATGAATTAAGGCAAGTCAGAAGAATAAGACAAGTCTAGAAGCAATTTGGACTCAAACTAATTTGAAATTTAGTTTGACTCAAAACTTTTGAAGTTTTCAAAGATGAATATTGTCATACTTTCTAAGGGAACCTGCTCTGATACCAGCTGTGGCAGAACCTCCTGAATTAAGTGGCCCACATGCACCCATCACTGTCCTAAAGACTTCTGATTGGCGTGCACGAGTTCCAAATGACTCAAGAGATCTGTCGGGTGTCCTCAGGGAAACCCGAATTATCCACGTTACATTCTTTTCAGGAATTTCCTCGTCAAGCATCACAGTATTACAACAATTTTATAGATAAGATAAATCAGAGTAAAAGCGGAAAGAGTATATAACCTAGATTAAAACTTAAGTTTAAAAGTTTATAACCCAGAAGTAATTGATACATAAAAGGTTCGGAACTTTATATTACATATACCACACAATTTTTGGTTACTTGCCCAAGGTCAAACATCAGTGTCATCATCACTCTCCTCCACAAGAGTGAAGAAACATTGACCACCAAAAGGATGATCAATAAACTCACCTGCAACAAAGGGTAACGAACCCTGAGTACAAAAGTACTCAACAAGACTTAACCGTCTAGAAAAGAGGAGAAGACTCAGGTATGAAGGTTATAGGAATTCAAGGTAAGTCTTTAGCAAAATCAAAACATTTCTTTTGCATAAAAGCTTACTAATAGTAAAGCCTATTTTCAAGTTTTAACTCAAGATTAAACTTTATAACTATCCAAGGATTCTCAAACTTTCATATGAATAACATATCTTTAGTTCTTATCTCATCAAGATCCCATTCATTACTACGGTGAGGGTCAGTGGATTGAGGCTCCATATCCGAGGAAACACGGCGATTCGAATCGTTTAAACCCAGCTGGGGATTCAGTACCACACGACATATGTAGATCTTAATCTTGCATATGTCAACCCTATCTATAGATCCTCCCATACAAGAACGGGTCCAGCGTCACCCGAGAGTACAGTACACCTCGAACCCGACTATCTCATAGCCCCGAGGGTACACGCTACTCCCGCCATCTCTCCACTCCCAGTACGCGGTTGGCCGTTCTCAAGTATCGGAATAGCTATAGATGAGGCTTACCACCGCATGTGGGCTGTACTCAAAGGTCTCAATCACAGCAGGCCAACAACGATAAAGTCCTATGTTGAGTAACCTTACAACA
This sequence comes from Coix lacryma-jobi var. lacryma-jobi, assembly GCA_009763385.1. Taxonomy (NCBI): domain Eukaryota; kingdom Viridiplantae; phylum Streptophyta; class Magnoliopsida; order Poales; family Poaceae; genus Coix; species Coix lacryma-jobi. The sequence goes on from CM019824.1 coordinate 165,244,827, forward strand.
AGACTCCATTCTTGATGTAAGTTACTATAATTATCATGTTGTCTCAAGATTCATTAATCCCATAACATAGCAACCATTTTTAAAACACCTACTATAATGAAGTAGTAAAGCATGGCTAAGCATACTAAGTATTTTTATAAAACGGGTATCAAGGTTAAGTATTGGAATCATCAAGGTTGGTAATGCATCAACTAGGATTCACCCAACTCCTATTTACCCAATGCATCATATTAACTCAAGTGATATAAATAACTTTATAAAAATACAAGAATAGGGTTAATGTCCGGGGCTTGCCTTGTTGATCAGCGAAGTCCGGTGACTCAGAAAAACCAGAAGGATCCAAACTCTCAGAAGAAACCCACTGTGGATCCGGTTCTTCCGAAATGAGATCTACACGTAGAAGTGCATATGCATGATCAATGAAATGCTTATGACATGATCATGGTAAAGATGAAAATTTTCTAAGCTGTAGACATTTATTTGTACAATCTTCCATCACGGTATAGTTGCAAACCAACAAAACCAACTTAGCTATTAAACTATATATTACTACTAAGCAAATTTTATTATCTTTATTAAGCAAGGTTATGAAACTAATTAGCAACAAAAGATCATCTGCATAAAGGAATCCATAACCAGGGAGCAAATCATGCTACTGATCCCCTGATTGTCAAACAAAATCAAAAACCATACAAATCTAAAAGGGATTAACAAATTCTATTTATTTTATAAGTCATTTTAATTAGCTTTTACTTATGAACAAATCATACTTATTCAAACAGAGCTGAAATTAAACATGAAGGTAGATATCAGTGACATAAACTCACATGTCAAATTTCAGGATTTTTGGAGAAACACAGAAAATCACATAATTCATCAAAGTTGCATTTATTAATTAAAGTACAGATTTATTTGTCATAGTAAAAGTACTCAAAACACAAGTTTTATAATTTTTATATTAAAATAGACATGCTATCATCTAACATGTCAAATTTCACAATTAACAGAGCTATAGAAAAATTATAGCAAAAATAACAAAACTAGCTACTGTGCATAAAGCCAGAAAAAGAAAAACTTAAATCTAACCCAAACTGGGCTTTCGGCCTGCTCCCGCGCGGCCCAACGCGCGCGAAAGACGGCCCGGCCTGTCTCCGCCCGCGCGTCTCGGCGACTTTGCAGAAAAGCCCTTCGGTTTAAACGAAAACAACCCGCAGTCCTGAGCACTATTAACATGAGTCACGAACTTTGCAACCAACACCCTGGACTTTCTTATCTTTACAACTATGAGGTCCCCGACCATGGCCAGAGCAGACGGCGGCGCACCGAGCGCCGGCGAGCCTTACGCCGGTCAACTCCGGCCAGTAGAGACCTAACGGACGCGAGCACCAACACCGGCAAGTCACCCGCAACCGATAGAGCTCCTAACCCTAACCGCTACCACTCCGGTGAGGTCTAGCCACGCACGGCGGCGGACCGGATCACGGCGGAGCTGTTCCGGCGAACTTAGGCCGGTAGCAGTAGAACGGAGGGGCTAGGAAGCTCCAGTAGCTTACCCTGTTACTGACTGTGTAGCTGGTTTGAGCGGAGGATGAGCGGAGAGGAAAGTTCCACGGAGCAGTGGCTTGCGGCGGCGAGCTCCGGCGAAGACAACAATGTTCCGGCGAGACCTGAGCATCAAACAGAGAACCATCGAGCCGATGAGTACTCTGGGGTCAAGGTGAAACATAAACATGAGACAGGGAGAGTAGAGGAGTGCCCGGTTGAGCGGACCACGGCGAGATCGAGCTCGGCGGCGATTTCGCCCGGCGGGAAGAAGAACGGCGAGCACGAGCTCTCTGAGGCAGTAGGGGTCGAAGGGATGGGCTATGGAGATGCGCAAGGAGGTAAGGGAGTTATAGTTGTGGTCAATTTTGGTTGAGGACGATCAGAGGCAGTGAATTTGGGATTTGGACGGAAAGGAGTCCGTCGGTGCCCTAGGTGGCAAAACAGCGACGGCGAGCTCAGGAGAAGGTGCCACGACGCGAGGGAGAGCGCCAGCAGCTGCTTCACTTTGCCACGAACATGGTTGCGAGCTCATTCGAGAGAGAACGACGCCCTACGCGCGGTCAGTGCTGATCAAAGATCAGCTCCCACCGCCATGAACAGGAGAAGAAACTTATCCCCCCCTTCTCCTTTATACCCTTTCGGAAATTTTGAAATTACTTCAGAGTTTTGAGTATAAGTTGAAAATATGTTAAAATATCAAATGCTCAGAATTCAATACTGAACATCTTTTATTTTTGCAACATATACAAAATATGCTTAGATTTTGAATTAGGGTTTGAAAATCAAAAGGGGACAAAAAGGGCAAAAGGGTATTTTCCCAATTACTTTTGATTTCGTATGAAAACTTGAAAAACTTTATACATCAAAGTTGATCCTTATCAAAAATGGAGCAACTTTGCTTTTTAGAGTTTACCCAAATTATTTTTAGATTTAGAATTATGAAAAAGGGGACAAAAATAGGGTTTTTAACTTAATTAAATTATTTATTTGAATTTCAACCAAATTTGAATTATACCTCAATGGTGACTTGAAACATGATCCCAATACACCTTTGAGACATAATACCAAGTTGTGGTCCAAAATTCAATTACTATATAAGAAATTACCATAGTACCCTTATATAGCATAAAAGCACTATTCACAACAAGAAAGCATAGACTAGGGTTGCAAACTTAAACACTCCTTATCCACTAAGCACAAGCATAAAGAATAAAACTTGTTTTTAGTGAATGCAAAATTGGGTTATCAACTCAAATGAAATGCTAGTGCATATGATGACATGTTAGGTTTTAGTCTGCTTAACACCAGAGTGTTACAGCCTCGCGCGCTGGAAACGCATGGGGCGTCTTGGGCACCCCGCTAGCTATCCGCGACTGTGGTGAAACCCGAGCGGACGCGCCGGCCTCCTCCGTTTTCGGCCGATTTTTCCGTTAACGCTAGTACACGGCCTATTTCTACCTCATCCTCCCTCTCCCGGCGCCCGGTTCGCCCCAAGGACGGAAGCCTCGCGCGCTGGAAACGCATGGGGCGCCTTGGGCACCCCACTAGCTATCCGCGACTGTGGCCAAACCCGCGCGGACACACCGGCCTCCTCTGTTTTCGGCTGATTTTTCCGTTAACGCTAGTACACGGTCTATTTCTAGCCCATCGTCCCCCTCCCGGCGCCCGGTTCGCCCCAAGGACGGAAGCCTCGTGCGCTGGAAACGCACGGGGCGTCTTGGGCACCCCGCTAGCTATCCGCGACTGTGGCCAAACCCGCGCGGACGCGCCGGCCTCCTCCGTTTTCGGCTGATTTTTCCGTTAACGCTAGTACACGGCCTATTTCTACCCCATCGTCCCCCTCCCGGCGCCCGGTTCGCCCCAAGGACGGAAGCCTCGCGCGCTGGAAACGCATGGGGCGTCTTGGGCACCCCGCTAGCTATCCGCGACTGTGGCCAAACCCGCGCAGACGCGCCGGCCTCATCTATTTTCGGCCAATTTTTCCGTTAACGCTAGTACACGGCCTATTTCTACCCCATCGTCCCCCTCCCAGCGCCCAGTTCGCCCCAAGGACGGAAGCCTCGCGCGCTGGAAAGGCATGGGGCGTCTTGGGCACCTCGCTAGATATTCGTGACTGTGGCCAAACCCGCGTGGACGCGCCGACCTCCTCCGTTTTCGGCCGATTTTTCCGTTAACGCTAGTACACAGCCTATTTCTACCCCATCGTCCCCCTCCCAGCGCCCGGTTCGCCCCAAAGACGGAAGCCTCGCGCGTTGGAAACGCATGGGGCGTCTTGGGCACCCCGCTAGCTATCCGCGACTGTGGCCAAACCCGCGCGGACGCGCCGGCCTCCTCCGTTTTCGGCTGATTTTTCCGTTAACGCTAGTACACGGCCTATTTCTACACCATCGTCCCCCTCCCGGCGCCCGGTTCGCCCCAAGGACGGAAGCCTCGCGCGCTGGAAACGCATGGGGCATCTTGGGCACCCCGCTAGCTATCCGCGACTGTGGCCAAACCCGCACGGACGCGCCGGCTTCCTCCGTTTTCGGCTGATTTTTCCGTTAACGCTAGTACACGACCTATTTCTACCCCATCGTCCCCCTCCCGGCGCCCGGTTCGCCCCAAGGACGGAAGCCTCGCGCGCTAGAAACGCATGGGGCGTCTTGGGCACCCCGCTAGCTATGCGCGAATGTGGCCAAACCCGCGCGGACGCGCCGTCCTCCTCCGTTTTCGGCCAATTTTTCCGTTAACGCTAGTACACGGTGTTGGTAGTTCTTAGCTTCACTAAAGATAGTTCTAGGCAACTATCCCCGGTAACGGCCCAGGAATGCTTGTTGGCACTTGCTAACATTGTTACTAGGAGTAGACTATGGAGTCTATCCCCGGCAACGTAGTCAGAAATGCTTGAAGCAAGACCAGTCACTATACCTAAGGAGTGGAGCTAAAGCAGCTATCTACTAATGCCAAGCGGGGTTGTCAATCCCGACACTAGTAGGAGCTAGCTAGAGAGAATGCAATCTACCAAGAGGAGATTCTGCAAGCGCACAGAACTATCGTAGTAGCACTTCGCCTGGGAGTACCAGGTGTCGATTTATTTGATCCCAAGGGAAGGCTAGGGTGGTGTATGAGTTGAGTCAAGGAGGGGATGAGAGTCGAAGAAATAAAAAAAAGGAAAAGGGGAGAAGGGAAGATGGAAGGCTAGAAAGAATATATGGGTGGATAGGTAAGGATGAAATGGATGGCTAAGGTAAGGTGGATAACTAGATAGATAGATAGATAGAATGGGGTAACTAAGGATAACTAATGATAACTACTAACTACTAACTACTAACTACTCCTAGATAACTACAAGCAAGATAACTACGAAGCAAGATAGTTACGAAGCAAGGCAGGCAAAAGACAATAAAGCAACTAAGTTGAGTAAAGTTTTATTCCTATCTTGTCAAGTATCAAGGCGTACTAGCCTTTACCACTTACTTAGGTTGAACGCTAGCACAACGAGCCTTACTGTTAAACTGGGCCAACTACGTGGTGGAATTCAAGGCGCACAGGGCTGTCACCACCTGCTTGCTACCACAGCTATCCGGGGGTCCAGCCGTATCTGAAGGTAAGTCTATAACTAAGCACCACGCTTAACTATATTCTAACTATCTCTACCCTAGCTTTGAATAGAGACACCCTTGCGGACGTCAGAGCAAATACTTGACTTAATAAGATAAACACTAAACTAACTAAGCAACCTATTGGCAAAGATCAAACACTAAGCTCACTAGAGATTAACTACTATAGCTAAGTGAATTGAACTGTAGGATAGCTAGGTCACACTCAAGGTACTTGATAAAGTAATACTGAAAGTAATGCTTAAAGTAATACTGAGATAAAGATAAATGTACCTGAGATACAAGAGAGCAAACTAGACCAGAGACGCCGGGAAATCAACCGACCTCCGATGCCAGTCGCTCGCACCCGCTTCTCTCTTAGCAAGCTCTACGCTAATTCTGCCAAGAACTTAGGCTAAGCTGTGCTAAACTAAGAGCTGCGCTGTAGCGAGGGCACTAGAGCTATACTCTCTCTACTAGCTAACCTACTTGCCTAAGCTCTCTGAGCTTCTAACCTAACTCTCACTTCTCTTGCTTGGTGTTGCTTTGCTTTGGATGGTACTGTGTGATGGTTCGAATGAAGAGGTGCCTCCAGAGGGGTATTTATAGCCCAAATGAGTGAGGGGGGTACTTATAGGGGGCAGCCAGCCGACCTAGGGTTAGGTCAGGTGGCGGGTGCTGTTGACGCTCACTAAGTGTCATATTTTTAGCATCAACAAGGTCATATAACACAACACAAGAGCCTAAAATCAACCAAAAACCTTTTATAAACTAACGATTTCCACTTGTCTTTGAGTTTTATTTGAATGTAGGAAATTGCAGGGTTTTTGAGCAAAATGACCAAATGGACCCACCAGGGAGCAAGCCCACGTGCCTGGGCTCGCTCTGGGCCAAGGAGGGGTGGCGCCCGCCACCCCTAGCTGGCGGCCGCCAGGGGGGAGAAGCCCAAACTCCCCCCTGCCACATCACTGATCCAGGGGAAGCACTCCACGCTCATTTGCAGCCGTTGCTCACCTAAGTCGGTTCATCCAAGGGCTAAGAAGCAATGTCACATGGATCAAAGCCTAATTGCCCATGTGACGGTTATTGGACAACCCTAACCGAACCCTAACCGACTTGGAGGACCTCCTGGATGCCGTTGATGAAGAGGCGGTGGATCCAAGGGCCAGGGGGTGGCGCCTGCCACCTAGGGCTGGCGCCCGCCAGCACTCTCACCCCCCTGACCTATCCCTAGGTCCCTAGGCTATAAATAGGACTTTCGGCGATTCGACGACCAAGAGCCCGGCGGACCACGACAACATGTTCTCGACGGGATCAATTTTTGTTTTTGGCTCATGGACTTTGTGACGGAACCTCCTGAATTATTAAGGCCCACGTGTACCTGTCCTTGTCCTACAGACCTCGAACAGTCATATACTGTGCCTAATAATCCAAAAGACCCACCACGTGTCATCGGGTAACCCGACTCATCCACGTTTCCGTACTCTCCCAGGATCATTGCAAGAGTCAATGCAGTATTACAACATTTCACAAATAACATACATCAGAGATAAAACTGCGGAAGTATTACACCATAAGTTTTACAAACCAGTTGTTCAAACTCGCGTTAATATTACAAACCATAGTTCCAAACTTTACCCTAGGTAGTGGAAGTAGCATTAATAAAACTGTATAGCACACAAACAACCCCGCCTAAGGGTTTCATTACTCCTCTCCGGACACGTCCTCCTCAATGACGGTCACGCAACAAGCCTCAAAGCAAGGCTGCTCGTGAACGTCACCTGCAACAGGGGATTAACAAACCCTGAGTACAAAGGTACTCAACAAGGCTTACCCGACAAGAGAAGAGAAGAACCAGGTATGCTGGTTTGGGTAGGCTCAAGAGTACTTTTCATTTGCATAAAAGCTTACTAAAGTAATCCTAGATCCAAATTTTACTTAAACATATAAGTACTTGGTAAGAATTGAAAGTGAACACTAATGAAAGATCATTGTCATTCTTTCTTACATCAGTTCCATTTTATTCTATGGTGCGGGTCGAAAGATTGAGTCTCCTTAACCGAGGAGCACGACAATTCGAACTGATTCAACCAGATCTGGTAGTTTTCCACGATCATACGATATATGTAGACTCTGGGTCACACATATACCAACCCCAGCCTCGGATCCTCCAAACAAGACCGGGTCCGCGCCACCCGAGAGTACTTGTACACCTTCAATCCGGGACTTTAACCCACGAGGGTAGCTAGTACTCCCGCCATCTCTCCACTCCCAGTGCGCGATTAGCCGTTCTCATTTAAGAACCACCAAGGTAGGGCTTACCGTAGCATATGATCGGTACTTCACAGTTTCTCAATCTAGTAGGCCAACAATGGTTAACCCTAATCCGACACATCCGGGTCACCCTACACCAACCAAGGTTCGATGCATGTGCCCGTCTGGTCTTAACCATCATTCTTTCTCATTACCATTCCAAAATGATAAGTATCGAAAACATTTACCAAAAGCTTCATAAAGCAAGGCTAAGCAATTCTATCATTTGCATAAGGCAGGTATTAAGGAATGATATATCGATAACAAGGTTGATCATGCATCAACAGGTTTAAAGCATTTATTTGATAAACATCTAATGCATCAGGTTATCGAAAGTAAGTGTAATTGTAAATCCAAGGAAATGGTTAAATGCACCGGGGCTTGCCTTCGTTGACCGAAAAAGTTGGAAACTCTTGATATTCCGGATCAACAGAACACTCCGAATTCCCTGGACCAACCTCGTCCAAACAATCGACCACTTCGGAAGCTACACGATAACAGAGTGCATGCTTGATGAGATGCTCATGACATGATCATGGTAAAGATGGAAATTTTCTAAGCTATAAACATTTATCTTGCAACAACTTTCCATCACGGTACAGTTGCAAACCAACAAACCCAACTGGCACAAACATACATGGGTATATGAGTGAAGCTTGTCTGCATCCAGCAACAGATCAAGATAATTCACTTAACTTAATCTTCAAATCTACCATAAAGGAACTTAGGTTTTCATGTTTTACAACATTACTTATCTATAAAGAAAGCAATTTAATTAGCATGAAATTAAGTTGTGAAGCAAACTATGCTTAAACTAGTTCAAAATTTTTACACAGATTGGTTATGTTCCCAACAGTGCATAAAATAAATTTCAGCATTTTTGGAGTTAAACTCGATTTTATAAAAATCATTGAATACATATTCAAGAATTAAAAGGCATAATATTTACTACCAAACAGTATACAGAAATATGTATATATTATATTTTTCATAAAAACTACACATTTCATAGAGCATGTACAAATTTTTCCATGATTTTTGGATCAACAGATTAATTCATACAAAAATAACAAAACCAGCATTAGTATGCACATATCAGAAAATAGATTAAAGCGTTTAAATAAACAAAAACCCCGATAGGACGAAACTGCCCGGCTCGGCCCACTCACGCGCAAACCGGCCCAACTCGGGCCTGCCCGCGCTGCACAGCCAACTTTGCAGAAAAGCCCTCCAGCTTTAACCAAACTACAACTAAGCCCTCGACACTGTTAGGAACTATTCAACTGAGTCTGGGACTTTGCACTTAAGCCCTCGGGTTTAATCGAATTCTCGTCGACACGTCCCCGACTCCATGGCCGACGGCGGCGAGCTTCGACTCGCGCACGCCGGAGCAACGGGATCTTCTCCGGCCAAACCAACCGGCTCAGCGTCTTCTCCTTCACCTCAGGACTCCGCTGCTCCCTCAAACTCCCTCCCTCGACCTCTCTCTCCACTTCGACGACGGCACGAGCGGACTCGGCGGCGCGGCGGTGGCACGGCGGCGGCACGCCGGCCAACTGGTAACTCTACCGACCTCGCAAACGTGCGCATCAGCACCAGAGGCTCACCACGACTCTAGCGGGCTAGGTCACCGAGGCTGACGCGGCTCCGAACGGTGAGGACGACGACGATGGCGAGATCCGACGATGTGGCTCGACGGCGACGGTCTGCTCCGGCTGCGACAGAGGGAGACAAGGTCAAAGACCTGGGGTTAGAGCATCAGGAGCAGATGAGGAAGCGAGAACGAGGCTCAGATGAGGATGAAAGGACTCCGAGCTCGCTGACCACGGTGGCGGCGTCGATGGCGGTGTCCGGGACCGGAGGCGAAGAAGACGGTCATGCCGGGCGGTTGCGGGGGCGAGCGAGGCTGCGACCTAGCCCTACAGCTCCGCAACGACGAGGCGAACACGATGACGCGGTTAAACGGGGCGGACGAGCTCTCATGCGGCCGGCGTAGCTGAGCGGAGGGACGGCGGCGGCGGCGAGCGAGAGGAGAAGAAAGGTGAAGCACGGCGCGTCAGGAGGGCGATAGGGATGAAGAAGAGGGCGGCGACGTACTGCACGCGCGCGCGAAGCTGGCAAGCAGCTCGCTGGCGCGGCGCATGCACCCCAGCGCGAGCGCGGCCCAGGCGGAGCAGCTCGCTGGCGAGCTTCCAGGCGCTTCCCCTGCCGGCACTGTTCCTTGCTCCTCTCCCCCTTTCTGAAATTTGAAATTACTTTTGAAATTTGAACTATACTTCAAGTTTTGCCAAAATATAAAATGTAGAGTTTGAAAAGTTGTACAACTTTGTTTTAACATACTCTGGCTGATTTCAAATGGAAGTGGGTCAATTTGATCAAAACAGTTCAAAACAACTTCAAATTGAAAATTTGAAAAGGGGACAGATTTAGGGTTTTATAGTAGAAGTAAAATTACTTTTAATTTTGCATTGACACTCGAAAAATGGTCAATGTATGAAATGTTCATTTTGAAATTGGCTACCACTTTGATGTAGACCTCAAACTCAGATTTCAAATTGTTTTTGAAATACAAGTTTAAAGTCAAAAGATAACCATTTCCAGGGTTTGAGTAAATTCAAAATTACTTTAAATTTTGTACAGAAACTTTGAAAACTTTGAATACCAAAGTTGTACTTCTTTTCAAGATCTACCAAAAAGCTTTTAGGGTCAACCCCTAAATATGCATAGATTTTGAGTTAACTAAAAAGGGCTAATTAACTTACATAGGAATTTAATGATTTTTCCCTTTTTAAGTTAATTAAATTTTTACATTCTTTTGAATAGTTGACTTGGATCCATGCCTTTACATGACTTTAGTCAAATGGGAATGAATACAAGTTACTTCATAATGACATTCTAAATTAGATTTTTGAGCTGCATCCCAAGCATATAAACAGAGATGCTCACATATTAGGAATTAAACTTATTTTAGTGAATGCATCTCAAGGTGAGCTAGCACATGATGCTATGAAATGCTTATGATGACATGACAACATTTTATTCATGTAAACACCTGAGGTGTTACAGACTTGCTTCGTGGATGATCAAGGAAAACTGCATCGACAACTTCACATTGATCCAGAAGTGCAAGCTACACCAAAGATGGATGATCTCACTCAGAGCCTAGCAAACCTCGTAGTTCAAGATCCGCGAGATTCCGAGAGCCAACTTGAAGCACCCGACTTCTACTCGAACTCAAATTCAGAAAACGAAAAGGACTCGGAGATCAAACATGGCATCATCTTTGGACTACGGAACTCAGCACAAGACTTCCAAGACCTAGTTGACTCAAAGTTAAAAGAGTATCAAGAGATACCTTTGACAGGAGCACAGCAAGGACTCGTCTTTAGCTCTACCGAGGAGGGTAATATCATTCATTGGCCAATACAGCCAGCTTCGGCTAGGTTGGTTGGCACAATCGATCAGCAACTTCCGTACCAGTATGGACATCAGCTCCCCCTTGAGGAACTCGACACCTCAACAGAACTAATCTCCGGCACCTCTAGTTTGGAATCGGTTACGCCAGGATTGCCAAACCAGAACTACACTCGTGAAGTCTTCATGGCGAGGCATCAGTCATCTCTACGACCACCGACCCCTCTAGATATCTTCCAGGATGACGAAACTCCAAGTATGATATCTGACAATGATCCTGAAGGACCCGCCGAAACAGAGTCCTTAAAAGCCGAGAGAATTAGAAACAATCAAGCAAAAGAAGCTCACAGAAGGCGCGCAAATCACCGCAAGGAGGCAGTCGACCGCTATAATGCACGCCTCGCAGAATATAACACTCGGAGACATCTAGAGGAATATGCGAAAGATCGAGCTCGCGCTCAACGTGACCAGGAGCATCAGTCACAGAACGAGCACAATCGTCGACGAGCCGATTGCTCCCGTAACCTCGAGCCCGAGTTTATGAGGGTCGCTGGTCACAAGGTTTTCCAGACACCCTACCAGAACATCATGGCTCTAGCCACAAAGATGGGAGCCAAAGACAATCGCACCCCTGAGGAAGAGCGACGATTGGTCATGCTTCAGACTACTGCGCTACAACTTTGGGGATGGAGTCTTGAGTCTCTAGCCGATGAGCAAGCTTCATCCCACCCGAGCCAAAGGCGGCCTGTTCAAGGGAGACTCGGTCGAGTCCCAGCAAGGAGTCGTCTGGGCCACCGAGTACCTGACCAAGCCGAGGGAGGAGCTGAATCTTCATATAGAGGAGTCGCAGTTGCAGCATCCGACGCAGTTGATCGCTTCCCCTGCTTTTCCCAAAGGCTCCGGACAGTCTCGTTCCCGCGCAAATTCAAACCCGGGAATTACTCAAAATACGATGGGAAGACAGAACCTAAATGGTGGCTCAGGCTATACGCTCAGGCAGTCGAGCTAGCTGGTGGAAGCAACGACGTCAAAGCACTCTACCTCCCAATGGCTCTAGAGACAATGCCGCTTGCTTGGTTTGATAGGCTTAAACCCGAGTCCGTCGACTCCTAGGAACAACTACATCGTATCTTCGTTGAAAACTTTGCTGGTGTCCCAGAGTTATCAGACCCGAGGACTAAGCTCAGAACCTACAAGCAACAGAAAAACGAGTCAATGCAGGAGTACTATAGGCGATTCTCAGAAATCCGCTCTACAGTATCCGACATCACAGACAGAGAAGTAATTGACCTATTTGGCAATGGCATTTGTGAAAGGTACAATTACAAAGATTTCATCAAACAGGACCCGACCACCGCTGACGAGTTCCATCGGGCCGTAAACTCCATGATGGCGACAGAAGAACGCACACAGGAGCGTTTCCCCGATAGAATCACGCAGGGTGATCGAGGGAACAACCAGAGAGGCAACCAGGCACCACAGCAAAACACCCGGAAAAGGGCAGGAGACAATACTGTTGCTGCCATGGAGCCTCAGAAGAAGGGAAACAAGCCATACACCTTTGATGACTTGCTCGACGGACCATGCCCTTTCCATCCGAAGAGTGGACATCAAGCAAGGCACTGCCGACAGCTCAAGGAGCGAGGTTTGAATTCCGACTTCAACAAAAACAAGAAGGACAAAGGCAAGAAGATAGCTGAGGACCCTCCGCGGGACAACGGTGGATTCCAACACCCCAAAGGGACAATCAATGTCATTTTCGGGGGAGTTACCACCAGCGACAGCAAGAGGCTCCAGAAGCTTTCACTGCGAGAGATCATGTCTACGGAACCGGTGACTCCTAAGTACCTCGACTGGTCTGAGCACCCGATCAGCTTCTCCCGAGCAGACCAATGGACCAGCGTCTCCAACGCAGGGCACTACCCGCTAGTCCTGGATCCCACGGTTGCCGGGTTTACACTGAGTAGAGTACTCATCGACGGTGGGGCAGGACTCAACGTCATTTTCGCAAGCACCCTACGCAAGATGAATCTGGATCTCGCAACACGGCTCACACCATCAAGTGCCCCTTCTACGGCATAGTACCCGGAAAGGCGGTCGTACAACTTGGGAGAATCATACTACCCGTCACTTTTGGAACTCAGATCAATTATCGGACTGAGTACATCAGTTTCGAGGTAGCCGACTTCGAATCTTCATACCACACCATATTTGGACGACCAGCTATCGCCAAGTACATGGCAGTACCTCACTACCCATACCTTCTCCTGAAGATGTCGGGTCCTAAAGGAATCCTATCTTTCAGAGGTGACTTGAAGCGATCATTTAATTGTGACACAGAGGCTGTCTAAATCGCTGAAAAAGCTCAACTCACCCAGGAGCTACAAGAACTCGCTCAGATGGTGCATAATACCAAGCCTGGAGATTCAGAAATCCCAACCAAGAAGGCGGGTACTATCCAACCATCAGCAGCAGTCCTCACAAAAAGCATTGATCTGGAAACCGGTGATCCCTCCAAGACAGCGGTCATCAGCGCTCGCCTATCTCAAGAATAGGAACTCGCGCTCACCAAGTTCCTTAGAGCAAACATGATATGACCCCACCGACCAGCACACCGACCAGCACGCCGACTAGCAAGATGTTACAAGCCCCAAGTCAAACTACACCAACCCAAGTCCTTGATGTTACACGCAGCCAAGCAAAGAAGTTATAACAAAAGGTGCACGCGCTACTTTGTGAAATCCATTATAATATTATGAGAATTATATACTACCTAATTCGTGTATATTGCCAATGCTTAGGTTCACCAAGGAGGATGACAAGAACACACAAAGAATTGATTACAGTGAAGCTCCACACTCCGACCAGTCCAGTCCAGCAGAAATGTCGGAAAGAATTAGTCATATCTTTTGATTCACAAAAGCTATGAAGGCCCATGAGGATATTTTGGAAAGCTTATGAAGTCTAGTTTCCAATGCAATAAGTTCCGACCAGTTTGGAATTTTCCTCTTGACTGCCGACCAGATTTAGTGCATACTGGTCAGCTGGTGGACAGACTGCATGTTGTCCAACTTGACGTGCAAAACTGTACCAATCTACGAAACTTCATGGTGCAAGCTGCACATAGTGTGAAAGCTTATCAAGTCAACTTTCCAACGCAACTGACGGTGCATCATTTGGACTTTCCTAGGTGGAGTTATTGCCAAAATATTGAAGATTGCTCCGGAGTCCAACAGTCATGCGGGATTAACTCAGAAGCCCCTTTCGTGGAAGCTTGTTCACATAGTCTATCTTTTCATTTCCATTTCGTGTTTATACCTATCTAGGAGGGCTGTTCCTAGTATAAATATGTCATTGCTTCATAGCAAATGCAGACTTTTGATAATCGAAATACAGAACTCCCTTTGTTCAGCTGTGTGCTAACAAATCTGAGAGTGTAATCTCTTCCTCTTTGCTCTTGTGATTTCCTTCGCGGGATTTACAGAAGCGGCGGCGTCATCCGCTCCCAATTGGTGCTCCTGCTCCCTTCAAGGTTTACCTTGATTGTTTGTAGGTTGTGTTGGTTGGTTCTTTGAGAGTGTGGTTGGGCGAATCCTCGATTCAGGTTGCCGGTTAAAGACGGTGGTTGGCTTCGAGTTTTATTTGTCAGGTTGCACTAGTTATTGCTGCTTGCAGCAAGTTATCCGGCTGTTCTTCAGCTAGTTATCAAGTTCAAGATCCTACGTCGTGAAGATCGGGTCAACGAGACGCATCAAAACAAAGACATATTTGCTTGGAAGCCAGCAGACATGCCTGGGGTTCCAAGGAACTTGGCTGAGCACAAATTGGAGTTAAAGGAAGGCTCTAGACCCATCAAGCAAAGATTATGACGGTTCTCACCAGAAAAGAAAGAGGCAATCAAAAAGGAAATAGCTAAACTACTCGCGGCCAGATTCATTAGAGAAATCCTCCACCCCGAGTGGTTAGCTAATCTAGTGCTCGTCAAGAAGAAGAACTCTGCTGAGTGGCGCATGTGTGTCGACTACATAGACCTCAACAGGCATTGTCCAAAGGATCCTTTCGGATTACCAAGGATAGACCAAATAGTTGATGCCACCGCGGGCTCCGCCTTACTTTCTTTTCTGGATTGCTATTCCGGGTACCATCAGATTGCCCTCAAAGAAGAAGACCAACCCAAGACATCGTTCATCACTCCCTTCGGAGCATACTATTACAAAACTATGTCCTTTGGACTGAAGAACGCAGGGGCTACTTATCAACGCGCCATCCAAGATTGTCTGGGCGATCAGATCGGCCGCAATGCAGAAGCTTATGTTGACGACGTGGTCATAAAAACAAAGGATCCGACTACCCTGATTTCAGACCTAGAGGAAACCTTCAACCGATTACGCACGTATCAATGGAGGCTTAATCCAACCAAATGCGTCTTCGGAGTACCCTCAGGACAGTTACTCGGATTCCTCGTTAGGCATCGAGGCATCGAGGCGAGTCAAAAGCAGGTCACAGCTATCATCAGCATGAAGCCGCCTACCTCTGTCCGTGACGTTTAGAAGCTCACCGGGTGCATGGCTGCGTTAAATCGATTCATCTCGCGACTCGGAGAAAAGGGATTACCTTTCTTCAAATTACTCAAAGTCGGTGATAAATTTCAGTGGACGGAAGAAGCAGACAGGGCCTTTGAACAACTCAAAGGCTACCTTACCAATTCACCCATACTGACGCCGCCAGAGCCCAGGGAACCGATGATGTTGTATATTGCAGCCACCACACACGTTGTGAGTACTGCAATCATAGTGGAGCGCAAAGACGACAAGCACATCTACAATACCCAGCGACTAGTTTACTACATCAGCGAGGTACTCTCTGACTCGAAGGTCAGGTACCCGCAAGTACAAAAACTGCTCTATGCATTACTTATATCCTCAAGAAAGCTGCGGCACTACTTCGAGGCTCATGAAATCACGGTAGTCACGGATTTTCCTTTAGGAGAAATTCTCCACAACCGTGATGCTACTGGAAGGATTTCTAAGTGGGCAGTTGAGTTAGGGGCACTCAACATCAAGTTCACTCCAAGAAAATCTATCAAGTCTCAGGCTCTAGCTGATTTTGTCGCCGAATGGACTGAAATACAGCAGACTAAAGACAACGCTATCCCCGATCATTGGAAGATGTACTTCGATGGGTCCTTAAAACTCGGAGGAGCAGGAGCCGGAGTCCTTCTTGTATCACCCGCTGGTGAACAGCTTAAATACGTTCTGCAAATATTGTGGCCAGCCACCAACAATGAAGCAGAGTATGAGGCACTGCTCCACGGACTTAAACTAGCAGTCACTCTGGGCATCAAACGGCTGTTAGCCTATGGCGATTCTTCTGTGGTTATTCACCAAGTTAATAAAGACTAGGACTGTACCAAGGAAACAATGAACGCCTATTGTGCTAAAGTACGCAAGCTGGAAAAACACTTTGCGGGACTGGAACTCATCCATGTTACCCGGGATCTCAACGTGGCAGCAGACATACTCGCAAAATTGGGTTCTGACAGAGCACAAGTTCCCAGTGGTACCTTCGTACATGAGTTATCCAAGACTTCAATCCAAGAGAAAGAGGAGCTCGAGCCAGAACCCGCAACCCAGGTCCTATCTCTAGCACCCGATTGGACACGAGTTTTCATTGATTATTCCAAAGAGCATAAGCTACCAAGCGACAAAACTACGGCAGAGCAAGTCACCAGGCATAGCAAAAACTATGTTATAGTCGGAGACAAGCTGTATAGACGCGGAGCCTCATCAGGGGTCCTCCTCAAGTGTATTACACCAGAAGAAGGCAAGGAAATCCTGAATGAAGTCCACTCTCGGTGCTGTGGTAATCACGCAGCTTCAAGGACACTAGTCGGAAAGATCTTCAAATCAGGGTACTATTGGCCCTCAGCCTTGAAAGACGCAGAAGACATAGTCCGTCGCTGTCAATCATGCCAGTTCTTCGCCAAACAGCAGCATGTACCCGCACATGAACTGATATGCATCCCTCCATCATGGCCCTTCTCATGCTAGGGACTCGATATGGTGGGTCCTCTCAAGCGTGCCCCAGGCGGATTCGAGTACATCTATGTTGCAATTGACAAGTTCACAAAGTGGATCGAGTACATGCCCCTGGTCAAGTTCAACGCCTCTAAGTCAGTACAGTTCATGCAGAGCATCTTTCACCGCTTCGGGATGCCGCACAGAATCATCACTGACCTTGGATCCCCTTTCACGGCTATTGAATTCAAGACATGGGCTAGCAACTGTGGAGTCAAAATAGACTACGCATCAGTAGCTCACCCACAGTCTAATGGCCAAGTCGAAAGAGCAAACGCCCTGATTCTTGCCGGGTTAAAACCAAGGCTGTTCAACCTGCTAAAAGATCACGGCGGAAAGTGGATTGAAGAATTGCCTAAGGTAGTCTGGGGGCTACGAACACAACGAAGTCGGGCAACAGGCCAAACACCTTTCTTCCTGGTATATGGTACTGAGGCAATCTTACCGGCTGACTTAATCTGGAACTCCCCCCGAACGGAGCAGTACAACAAGGGCGAAGCTGATGATACCAGGCGGTTAGAAGTCGACAGCCTTGAAGAAGCCCGACTAACTGTACTTTTTCAATCAGCAAGATACCTTCAAGGGATGAGGCGCTATTATGATAAAAACGTCCATCACCGCACCTTCCAAGTAGGCGACATGGTGTTGAAGAAAATTCAGAACACCGTCGGACGTCACAAGCTCATGAGTCCATGGGAAGGTCCTTACATTGTATCCAAAGTAACAAGACCCGAGTCATTTGAGCTAGTCACTGAAGATGGATCTCCACTGCCAAATTCATGGAATATTGAGCACTTGAAGAAATTCCATACTTAAGGACTACGCTACAATACTGACTCAGGGCAATTGTATTTATTAGTCGGATATTAATAAAGTTTGAAGTTCATAAGCCATAAAGAACTTTTTTATCCAGGCTATTTTCTACAGCTCATCACGACTATTCAGTCGCATAACAGTCTCTGCAATAGCAGGGATTACCTCCGACTAATAGACCATATTACTCGGATAGATTGGTTCAGAGGAAACCAAACCTGAGTTACGAGCTTCGAGCTCAATACAACTCACAAGGTAGTACGGCTTAACACCCGGCTATCAGCCTATAGCGAATATGGAATCCACCATAGTGGAGACTAGTTCCTATAAGGCGTAACAAGGCGAGACAGTACTCACCTTGTTACATACATCCTGGACAGAGGTCCACCCACTTTCGCACTCAAGCTGCGATCATCAAGAGGATATGATCCACCCAGAAGGAACCAATGCTACGGTCCTTCAAGAGGCGCTTGATCATTTTTATCCCTTGAACAAGGGTACTAAGAGTAGTACTCGGGCAAGACTAAGTTCTCTACATAACGATTAGAGAAACGAAGTCACAAGACCCAAATTAAAGTGCTAGGGAGCACTCGGATAGACTTGTCTAATTAGACGCCTGGTCATACATCCACAACAAATAAAACTCAACCCATTGCCAAAGAAATTTGCTGCAATACGGAGTTGGACATACATACAATTCACAAGGTTCAAAGGTAACCGATATTTCTATAATAATTGTTTTCAGGAGGTACAAGCTGCAGAGACTGAGGAGCCTAGACTACTCTACAAGATCTAATATCTGTGAGTACTCCTCCGCGGCGGTTTTCACCTCCTCCTGCATTGCCGCAAGGTCCTCGTCACCTTTGTCCTCCGGAAGGGTTATCAGAGCGGACAGGTCAAAGGACGGCAGATGCAGCCGCAGCGTCGCCATTAGACCCTGCACCACGGAGATCAACATGTCTTTGATGTATTGCGCAAGCCGCCCAGGAGCAGCCTTGGCCCGTTCAATCAAAGACTCCTCGACTCCTGCTGGCGCCGGAATCATATTGAGCAAGGGCTCGACAGCATGCTCCAAAGCCATCAGGGATTCCTGCGACTCCTTTGTAGACTTCAAAGCCCGCAGAAGGTCCCGGTCAGCACCCTCACGCATCAATTTGGCTTCTTGAAGAACACTCTGCGCATTAGCAAATACCTCTTCAAGCTTCGTCTGTTTCCAATTGAAGACGTTCTGCCACCCGGAAGCCAGCTTATTCGCATCTGCATACACAACAGTCAGTTATCATAACACCCGACTACTATTATGGAGTAAAGCAACACAGAAACTCCAAGTATACCTTCAAGCTGTTTTTTGGAACTCTTCTTGAGCTCCTTCAGTTTCTGTTCCATGGCAGTTGACTTAGCTATCAGCCCACCGTCTCGGTTGTTAGCGACATCACGCTCCGCTACCACCTCCTTGAGGTTGCCTTGGAGTTCATTAATGCGATCATGCAGAACCTAGGTGGTTACCTTCTGACTAATTTGGTCCTCGACAATATAGTCCCGGAGCTCTTGGTTTTCACGAGACAGCTCCTGGCGGATCCGGGTGACTTGATCTCTAACCTTGAAGTCAAAGGACTACAATGCAATGATACCGTAAGTACTCGGATGAGTTTACAGTATAACAAGAAGAGATTTAGACTCTTACCTCAACAAATTGGTGAAGAGCTTCAAAAGGAGCCCTCACCTGATCCTTCAGCTCTTTCAGTCGAGTAAGATCCTGGTCATACCCGGATACGTCAAGAGTAGCTCCTTGGCGCAAGGACTCGGGTGCATTTACGGATCCTCCCTGTTGACAAGCTGAGTCCTCTGCATGTATCTCTGTCAAGACCATGTCCAGGGTAGGTTCGTCCGGCTGTCGTGTACGAAAAAACCAGTCATTCCACACTCGGTCAAACTCCAATTGAGCGGGAGAATGAAAGATGGAGTACGACCAACCAACCTGAGGCAATGGAAGAGCATCCGCGTCAGGAGCGGCTTCGACCTGAGACTTGGACGCAGAGGAGTCAGGCAGCGGATCTACCTGACTAAAGGTTGGCGGCATGCTGGAGCCACCCTTGACTAGCGGCTCCGACTCCTCTACCACCTGAGGATCAGGAACGATGCTTGAGGCTGTTGCACCTGGTTTCGCCTTTCTGCAAGCAGATAAGTATACATGTCCGTATCAGAACTCTGTGTATACTCTATGAAGTTGAAAACTTACTTCACGAGCTTCAAAGGCTTTGGTAGCTTCAAGAGCGGCTGTATCAGAAGTGGGTCTGAAGTCGGAGGTTTCTCAGACACCACGCTGCTTGAAGTCCTTTGCGCCGTTCCAGCATCTGATATAAGACAAGAGATTATCAACACTCAAAAGGATTATAAAGTACTCGGGTTTTCCCTTACCAGGAGCACCCGACTTATAGTGCTTATCAGACAATTCTTAAGATAAAAGAACTTTTCGGCAAGCACGGCGATTACCAGTGCGAGCCTTCTTAAGGACAGGTCCCCTGGCTTCTAGTTGAGGAGTCGGCGACCTCTTCCGGCTACCTTCAGCCTCTAGGTCTATAAGCAGGATATCAGAGTCAGTTGATTCTGTGTCAAGCCAATCAAGATCTTCAGGCGAACTTGGGTTGTTAGGAAGATCCTCACTTCGGATTGGACCTTCCAATGTGATGCCTCCGCCTTCTTCAGTTGCCGGAGGCAGGGGAGGACAATCATTGTTATCTCTCCCCAGACCCTATAAAATAGAAGGATATCTAGTCAGGTCACATGAATATATATTCAGAACCTTGACGACACGACAAGCTAAGTACTTTCCAGAGGAGGAGGATTAATGGCGGAGAAGGACGTCATCACTGGAGCAAGACGTTCACGGCTCTTAAGCAGCCGGTTGACTCTCCAGAGGACTTCGAAGTCTGACAATTGCTCAACAGCGTGGCGACCCGGGTCATTCTTACCAAGATATTCGAACCCAAAGTTGGCTCGCTGCTGAAGCGGGTGGATGCGCGGGCAACAAAGTCTTGAACGATAGTGTACCCGGTCAGTCCATCGATTATCAAAGCATCTATCATCATGAGGAGGGGTTGGATAGCCCCTACTTCTTCAATTGTGAGTTTCTCCTTCCATTCACAGCACATCTGTGGTGGCCATCCATCATGACGACGAAGAGCTGGGGGTGGGTTACCCATATAGAACCACCCAGCAGCCCAGTCTTTTACTCACTCTAACAACTCAACAGCTATATATTGATTGGCTATTTCTAATCTAACCTGGAGACTAGCCCCTCGACTACTTCGGTATTAGCGTCACTAGGTTGACACTTAAACCAGAAAAAGTAGCGGAAAAGACTAAAAGAGGGACAAATTCCCAGGAAAGCCTCACAAAGATGGGCAAAGATTGCAATATGAAGAACTGCATTGGGAGTGATATGATTCAGAGTCAAACCATAGTAATGCAGCAAACCACGGAAGAAGTCAGAAGCAGGAAGCCCCAATCCCCGCTCCACGAAGGACTTGAACATCACGATCTCTGTGGTGTTGGGGGCAGGAGCGCGATGATCAGTGGGTACCCTCCATCCGTCAAGCGGTTGCGCCCAGAGCAATCCTTGCTGCGCCAAGAATGCCAGTTCCGCCAGAGTGGTATCCGGTTTCTTCCACGCCAAGACATCAGTTGGCGGGTTCGGATGCTTAGGCTTTCCGGTGGTGGTGATCTTAGGCTTCTTCTTGTCTCCTGCAGACTGCCTCTTGGGACCCATGTTAGTAACAAGAGATTTTCTACGCATCCACTGAGAGTTGGCTAAGGGATCCCTAGCTCTGAAGGCAATGGCTTGATGAAAGCATGAGGAAAACATAAGCCTGGCAGCGGCTTATTATAGATCTGTTTTGGCACCCGTTCATCTTTTCTCAACGGCGTCATGGAACCGTCTAAAAACCCTAACGGCTGGGAGTACGTGTCAGACGGCGTTAGAGACGGAGAACAGGAATACAGTGAATAGACAAGTTCCTTCTTCCGCAAGATACATTTAGTACTCAGAAAGCAAGACAGAGAACTCGGACAGTATTCCAAGTACCCGGATCTTTGTTATTATTACTCAGAATTACAACAGAGATACAGGGAAACATCTTGAGATACGACAACTTTCAACAGAAGTACAATCAAGGTGTAAAACGCTACTCTAGTAAATTCAAGGTACATAGCCTTGATGCCTACTGCACCAAGGACCGGGTTCAGTGAGACGCAGTAAAGCAGACACAGAACCTTGGGTAGACACTATCTTTTCAGTGCATCCCAAGGTGGGTCTTTGGTACTACCCCAGTACTCAAGGAACTCGGGCAAGACCATCACCCTCGCCGCCCCTTTTGACAACCTGTGACTCTGAGGTTATCTACGAGTGGTAGTCACAAGAGTTCTTCTAGGCGCACCTCTGTGTCCCTCTGCTCGCGACCACTTGGAAACCACCCTAACGGATGGTCCTTTCACAAGAGTTCTTCTGGGCACTTCATCTATTCTACAGAAGGAAGACACCCGGGGGCTCGATCATCTCAGCTACTGCTATTACAATACCCATGGAACTAATAAGAAGTTCTACACTCTCGAAAGATATGAGCTCTTTGCTTCCTAGGCAGGGTATTTATAGGCGGATTCTTCTGGGTCTATAGACCAGGTTCATCAACAAGAGTGATTGTTGGACCAATAATTCAACCAATGTACTGTGGTGCATGTGAAGCTCGGCATGGGTAACAGAGCTGATTCTCACATGCACTTCAAGACGAAGATGACAAAGTTTGCAGTTGCAGAAAACGACAAACATCATTATTGCGCACAGTTGGAACAGTCACTAGTCAATTATTGCTGGACTCATGGTAATTTTTATTCAGTGGGGGGTGATACGGGATGTTTGTTGAGAATATTACCCACCTGAAGCTGAGTATCTATTACTCGGACGGTTTAAGCAATACAATGGTGTCATGGTCTGACTCCTCAAGACTTTGATAGATTACCTTTTCTGAAGATCCCAAGCACCGACTACTAAAGTACTCGGACCTCAGGCTCGGGGGCTACAGGGTATAATCTATAAAGGAAATATTTTTTCTTATTCAAGAATTACCTGGACAAGACTCTAAAAAGATCCTCAAAGTTATTGTAAATAACAAGAGGCTCGGGGGCTACACCCATAGGGTGCACTTTTTTGAAAAGTGCACGCCATGGAAATTCTTTAAACTTCAGAGCACTTCAGGATTTCTCAAGACATTACTCGGGGATTCTCAAGAAGAAACTGGAAGATAACGTCGTGAAGAAATGATGAAGAGCTCGGGGGCTTGACGGACCAGGATGTCAGAGATATCATTAGTCGATGATTAATCCGACTAATCCCGGACGGCACGGGAGATCCGAAGACTTGTTACGAAGTGTACTTGGTTTAGGACTCTCGTTTGTACCTTAGCCAAGTTGTAAAAGGAAGTCTTGTAATTAGAATAGCACTCCTTTGATGTAACCGGTTAGAACTCGGTCTGTGCTAAGGCTCACCCGGATATATAAGGGGAGCCGGGCGCAGGCCCCAAAGGATCGAACATTGAATCATAACAATACACAAGGCACACGCCGCACTGGACGTAAGGTATTACGCTATTTAGCGGCCTGAACCAGTATAAATCGTTGTCCCTGTGTACTCGTCGGGTCCTACGAATGCCGATCCCCACCGAACAAATCGTCTGAGATTACTCAAGACGAGTTGCCGGTTAACAAACACCGACACCTAGCTCATTTGTACTTAGACCTCACCTCATTAGTCCCACTCTCTTGTAAGCGAAGCTCTGGTGAAGGAACACTCTAGTTGAGAGACTTAGAGTGAGAGCGAGAGTGTAGAAGAGAAGAGCTGGAGTTGTAATAGAGGATCTTCCAAGTCTCTGGTATAATTCCAAGTCTTTTCTCATTTATCTTAGTGTTCTTCTACTTTCAGCATTTACTTTAAGTTCTTTACTTATTGTTCTTGTTGAGTGCTTTCGATCATAGATAACTTAGTATTTAGCTTATATCTAGTTTGGGTTCTTCGCTGAGTAATCAGTGCTCTAGTTTTGGACGCAAGATTAGAGTCGTATATATTAGTGTAAGCGCGGTGCTTAGACTAGTTATACCTTAGTTTGTGGCTAGCCCCCCGGATAGCTTTGGTAGCAAACAGGTGGTGACAGCCCTGGGAGCCTTGAATTCCACCACGTAGTTGGGTTAGTTCTTAAATCATAAACCTTGTTGTGCACGTCTGAGGTAAATAGTCCAGAGGGTGTGTACGGTTCGAAGAACTAGATAAACTCTTTATTGCTAAGTTAGTTGTGATCGTTAGTGTGTAGGAAAACATTAATCTGTTCATCGGCCAGACCCCGCCGATTTAGGTTAGTAGTAGTTAGTCTTTCTTTTCTTTTTAGTAGTAGTAGAAACCAACCCTCATTCATACATTTTGATCAACCCTGCTAGACTCACTAGTTGTTCATAGCAGTCCTAGTGTTAGTTCTGCCATAGTAGCTTCCCTGTGGAAATAAATACGATACTCGGTTACTCCCGGGTGAAGTGCTACAATAGACTTATCTGTGCGCTTGCGGAACCTACCAATAGTCATACGAATAGTTAGTTATACTTCTTACATTAAGAAGTACCAACAAACCTTTCTGGCGCCGTTGCCGGGGATAGATTCATAGTCTACTTCTAGTGATGACGTTAGCAAGAGTCAACAAGCATTTCTGGCGCCGTTGCCGGGGAAGCAATTGGCTAGAATTAATTCTTTGTGATTTCTATTGAATTAACCCCCGTAGTTCTAGCGGGTATATATTGTTCGTTGTCTGTGATCGTTCAAGTAGTCATGGCCGGATTCAATCTTCCGAGTGACTATCAAGAAGATCCTGAGGCCATTCTTAGGAGAGCGAGAACTAATCTCACTCCTCCAAGGAAGAACCTGGAGCTTTGTGAGAGGAGTTCATCGAGACAAGAATCCTAGTCAAAAGTGACTGACGAACCAAGCTGCTCCAACGATCAATCAACATCGACATCGACCAAAACACTCTGTGAGTATTCCAAGCCTACTCTTGCTCACATTCCAGTGTTACCTTCTACTAGTAATGTAGATTTTGAGCTTAAACCTCACTTAATACGTATGGCTCAAGCTATCGCATTTAATGGCAAACCTTCTGAGGATGCCAATGCTCACCTCCGGAATTTTCTGGAGATATGTAGTATAATTTCTGTGCAGGGAGTTTCGCAGGACGCCATCAGACTTCGTCTTTTTCCATTTTCATTAGTGGAAAAAGCGAAGCAGTGGTTCCTCTTCAACTCTGGCCACCTGCTGACGTGGGTGAGATGCGCGAATCAATTTCTCAACAAGTTCTGCCCGATAAGTCAAACTATTCTTGTCCGTAGCAAGATTTCCAACTTTGGACAGGGAGACGAAGAAACAATCACTGAAGCTTGGGAGAGACTACAAGAGTATGTTGAATACTGTCCTCACCATGGTATGCAAGACTGGTACTTGATCTAGAGCTTCTACAATGGACTCCAGCAAGAATCTCGACAACACATTGATGCTGCCGCCGGAGGTGCATACCTCTCTCTCACCGTAGAGAAGGCAACCAAATTGATCGAGACAATGGTGGCGAATCAAGGATGGACAGAAAAACGTGCTAGAGGTATGTCTGAACTTAAGCAAGCTGATCCTGTTACCCTGCAAACTTTGGTAAAATTGCTAGAGCAAAGGTTAAATGAGAAGAGAGATCGTGCTGCAAAGGAGTACTACGCCAAGCAAAGAGCCGTTTCGTCAAGTGAAGGTCAAGCAGAAATTAAGAAAGAGGATGCCAAATCCCTTCTTAATAATGGTGGCTACGGAGAACCTCAAATTCCAATGATCCAACAATGGAATAGCAAAGGTATGCCTCAAACCTCTGTATTTAATTCTCCTATTGGAAAATTAGTTTCTAATCAAGGTAGAATTAATGATAGCATAAATAAAAAAATAATTAAACATGATAAAAAGCTAGAAGGAATTTATGCTAAACTAAGAGATTTTTCTGAAGCATTTAAGGAACAAATTAACTTTAATAAGAGATTAGAGCAAAACGTAGATAACATTAAATCTCAAATTAAATGCTATGAGGAGGTAAAAGCTGTAACCACGAGAGGTGGTAAATCCACTCGTGATCCCTCTCATCCTAATTTAGTTCCTAGTAGTAATACTGCTACAAAGAAAAATATCGTTAATGTTGAAGAAGACGAAGAAGAGGAGACCCCAGCTGAACCTCCATCCAAGGTACGAACTGCTCCTCATGAATTCTATGATACACATGTATTACCTTTTCCAGATCGAACCAGAAACTCGACGAAAGACGACCAATTCAAGAAATTCGTCTGAGGTAATTCAAAAATTATATATACATGTGCCATTTATTGACGCTATGCAGGTTCCAACTTATGCAAAATATTTGAGAGACATGCTCAATAAGAATAAACCAATTCCAAGTAGGGATGTGGTTAAGTTGACTGAAGATTGCAGTGCGGTCATTTTAAACCAACTCCCAGAAAAGAAGAAGGACCCAGGAAATCCAACGATCGCATGTTCAATTGGAGAGCAGCACTTCGAGCATGCACTCTGTGATCTGGGAGCAAGCGTCAGCGTCATGCCCAAGGTAATATATGATAAATTAAATCATCATACCTTGTCCCCTACATCTATGTGTTTGCAGCTAGCCGATCAATCACTCCGATATCCCGCGGGAATAGCAGAGAATATTCCGGTAAAAATCCAGAATCTCTTTGTCCCGGTGGATTTTGTGGTTCTGGATATTAATCCCGACCACCGGACGCCATTGATCTTGGGACGGCCATTTCTGAGCACTGCAAAAGCCAAAATTGATGTAGGAGCTGGAGAAATTCAGCTCCACATCAGTGGAAAGGAGGAGAAATTCGAGTTCACACCGCGACCGGAAAAACACCCGTCATCAAGGTTCGTCGGTGCCGACATTCCACCACAACCACCATGAAGGCAACACGAATCGGGAATCCAAAGCGGCTAACCAAGGTGAGTTAGGCTAAGGTAAGTCTTTATCCCCTCATTTAATTTTTTGTTTTTACTTAAGCAATTTAATTTTCAGCAAAATAGATGTTTACTAGAGTGATTAGGTGGCACCTAGGGGGCTTTTGGCAGCCACAGGGGTGGCGCCCGCCACCCCATGCTGGCGCCCGCCACCCTAGTGTGCACTAGGGAGCACTAGCCAATCTCTAGACTATTACACCTACCTCCTAGACCCAAATAACACCAAGGGAGACCCATGTCTTTGCTCATTTCAAAGCAATCACTCACTCCCATGTCTCTCCATGTCTCCCCCTCTTCACTCCACCTTTTGGACACATCTCCACCCAAAAATTCTGATGCACATGTGATGGAGAGTGACAAGGAGAGCACTAGGTGAAAGGAGGGGTGAGTTGGAGTGAAATTTCAGCCAAGAGGGTGGCGCCCGCCACATTTTCCTGGTGCCCACCACCTCTATTTCCACATTTTGGTACAAAACTGCTCCCGAGTAAGTTTCCCACCATCCTTGGTATAAAGTGTGACCAGGATGAAGAAGTGGTCTTTGAAATTTTCAGCCCACTTGCCCCATTTAGGAGGTTGCACTCTTTTCACTTTGCACCGAACCAACCACTTTATTCCCCACTTGGAATTTCAGTGGACATTACAAGGGAAACCTCATGTGTCGGTTGCAGACATTTTTGAGCCAGGTGGGGTGGCGCCCGCCACTTATTGGTGGCGCCCGCCAGCAGGGTGAGGCTCACAGCCTCCCCCCCTTCCATCCTCAGCCTATAAATACTACCCACACCCCATGAAAGTTCTCACAACTCACTCAAAACACAAAAACATCAGCCATCCTAAGCACTAGCAAGGAAGTCATGGGCCCTCTCAAGAACTTCTTCACCGGAAAGAAGAAGAAGAGCAAGGGTGAGGGAAGTTCATCGAGAGCAAACACCCACATTCGCTTTGCTGGGAGTGATGAGGAGAGCGCCGGGCGGGGTACTCCATCCATCAACGCAATGTCGATGGATCGGTACTCTCCGTTCTCACACCAGGCTGGACCGACCATCCGCATCCTGAACTCTGTCAATGATATCATCTGGCAGAGTGATCGGGAACGGCAGGCCCGGAACATCCTCAGTGAGAGGGAGTTCATGCACACCCGCCGAATCGACGCCGACTTGCTAAGTCGCACTGGTATGGATAGTGAGTTTCTTTATATTTCTCGAACTTTGGGATGGGAACACGCATGGATGGTTAATGAGGAGGGAATCCTTCCCCTCACAATGGAATTTCTAGCTACCATGCAACTGTCCGCTACTCACATAACATTCTGGCTTTTTAATGAAGAGCACACTCTCTCATGGGGGCAGTTTAGCAAGCACTTAAATTTTGATGAATCATGATTGCTAAACCTGGAATCTGCTTGTACAGGTTTCAATAGAAATGGTTTTTGGAAAAGCATTGCTGGGAACAGAGACCCAGGCTTGCCCCGTACAAGTAATATCCACAACCCCATGCAGATACATGGGTGTATGCCGGGTCTCTGAGTGATGAGTGATTGTCAACTGGAATGATGCGCATGTTCTTTGGCTTGTGTTGTGCAGGTGTCGAGCACAGATGCAGTGATCAAAGGCGAGGTGAAGGTCAATTAGAGACGTGCCGTGCCGATGGACCAAGAGTGGCGAAGGGCGGACGTGAGGCTTGGACTGAGGGACCAGAGGCCCGAGGATCAGCTGTGGTGGCTGGCAGCCTGTGGCAGCTACAAGTGAAGACTTGCGGTCATGTGTTGCCTGAGTCGTGGACTTGGGGACACGTGTCGGTGGACGGGGTGCACGGGAGGTGCATCCCATCTACGACGTCGGTTTGGTGGTTGAGCCATAGAAAAACCATCGGGTGGATGGTTTCCAGGTTTGGGCCTCAAAACCTGGGCGTGGATGGTTTCCGAGTTTGGCCACAAAACTCGGGCTGAGGGTTTCCGAGTTTGGCCTCAAAACTCGGGCTGAGGACGGTTTCCAGGTTTGGGCCTCAAAACCTGGGTGCTGAGGGTTTGCTGAGTTTGGCCTCAAAACTCAGATGCTGGTGGGCTGGTTTCCCGGTTTGGGCCTCAAAACCGGGGGTTGGCGGGAAAGGCTGGTTTCCCGGTTTGGGCTACAAAACCAGGGGTGCCGAGCGAGGGCGGCACGTGGCAGCAATCGGGAGGTTGCGTCGAGGCAACGCTACGAGTTGTGCGAGCGTGGCCGTCGGATACACCTACCACCGAGTTGGTCCAGAATAACCTTAGGGTTTAGCTGGTTCGCTCTGTAAGTAGTTAGGGGTAGAGTGGGAAATAGGAATAGGTTAGAGTTAGGATAAATAGGGGGAGACACCCACCTCTCCATGTATCTCAGTTAGTCATCCTGTCATTTGCTCTTTGCTTCTAGGGTTTCCTGCTCTCCCATATCCCTGTTGTAGCTAGCTGAGATCCACAGAGAAGAGACCAATACCTCTGTGCTCGTGAGATTTTTGAGGAAGTGAGGCCGTAACCTCACCATTGTAGCGTGTGGTAGCCACACGGTTGCAAATTCGTGGTTGTGATTCGCGTTTTGTTCGTGTTCTTCGCGGAATCCTTTTTCTCCACGTTTTTCCCGTCGCTTGATCTCTTTGCTCGGTTCATCTTTTGCAAATCCGTTTGAACCAAGTTGTTCTAGATCGTGAGGCACTTCTTTCCACCGAAGGAATTCACCTCTAACCTCACGGTCTAGGAGATCGATCGATTTTAGTTTCGGGTCAAGTTTTTCTCCCTTCCCCCGAATTTCTTCGATTCATCGATTTGGAGATAGGTTCGAGCCATGATCTCTTAGAGATAGCTCACTATCCTCCTTGTGACTCCTCTCACCAAGTTAGAACCCTAGAGGTTTCGTTTTGGGTGAGTTTGGATCGAATCGGTGGACGAACTGCAGGTTTTCGGGGTGACCGGACGCTTGACACGGGGTGACTGGACGCAGGGCCGTGAGTCCGGTCGTTGAATATTTTGATCTGCTCGATTTCTGTTGACTGACCGGACGCGCCCTTTCTTCTCTGACTGGACTCGACTAACACACTGTTCCTCGGTTTCGTCGTAACTGACCAGACGCTAGAGGTGTGACCGGACACTTAGTGACCGTGAGTCCGGTCACAAACAGAGAGCTCCGAAATCTGATTTGGCCTGACCGGACGCGTCCGGTGGTGCCTGACCGGACGCAGGCAGAGTCCGGTCAAGTCTGTTTTGCGCAGTTTTGTCCTTTGTGACCGGACACTCAACACTTGACCGGACGCACCACTTCAGTGAGTCCGGTCCAACTCAGGGAGCTCCAGATTCGGTTTGCACTGACCGGACGCGTCCGGTGGTGCTTGACCGGACGCAGGCAGAGTCCGGTCAGTGTTGTCTCTGCGTTGTTTTGTCCGCAGTTTGTTCGTGCGATCTCGGATTTTGTTTTCGTCTTTTGCGTTGGATTTCTAGAGTTGTGTAGTGTCCCGCTGTGCTTCTTGGAAGCATCCACCCTACATCTAGGGTCGAGGACACTTGCAAGCTATAGGGTTTGCTCTTGGGGTGATTCTTGGGACAGTGGTGCCAAATTTCTGAAAGGAATTTTGAAGCTCCCATTCACCCCCCCCCCCCCTCTGGTCGCTTTCTGGGTAGCATTCTCGGTCCTTCAATTGGTATCAGAGCGGGTTAAGGATCTTCCACCTTAGCCGGTTCCAGATCCATAGAAGGCGACATGGATCGCGGCGTGGGCAAACCGCCATTTTTCGATGGGACGAACTATGCGTATTGGAAGATACGCATGTCGGCCTATCTGCAGAGTTTGGGTGCTTCCATCTGGAATATTTGCAACTCTGCCGATTACGTGGTCTTGGCTGCTCGTGTCACTCAGCTTCAGATCGATGAGCACGAAGCAAATAGCCGAGCCCGTAATGCTCTTTTCTCATGTTTGAGCATGAGTGAGTTTGATCGTGTTTCTCACCTCGCTACGACTTGGGAGATTTGGGCTACCCTCATGCGTTTCCATGAGGGAACCTCTCAAGTCAAAACCCGACTCTACGAGTCATTCAAGCGAGAGTATGAGAACTTTCGACATATGCCTGGCGAGAGCATAGAAAGTTTATTCGCTCGCTTTCAGGTGATTGTCAACAGGATGAGGGCTAACAAGGAGCTGTTGCCTTTCGATGATCATGAGAGGGCTCTGAAGCTTTTGCATACCCTTGATCGGTCGGTGTGGGACTCCAAAGTTCAGGCGATCATCGAATCACCAAACTATGAGACCCTCACTTGCGACGAGCTCTTCAGTAAGCTCAAGTCCAGTGAGATTGATGCCATGGCAAGGGCTTCTTATGAGAATCCTTCTAGCTCGACTATGGCTTTGGTTTCTGGCTCTTCTAACTCCTCTGGAGGCTTTGCTCTTTCGTCTCTCTTTTCTGTCACAGAGGACCAGCTGGAGTCTTTGGGGGATGACGAGTTGGCATTGCTCGCCAACCGGTTCTCGCGGTTCCACAACAACCGCATGAACCGTCGCCGCGGAGGAGGACGCTCGGGATGCTACGAGTGCGGCGACCCCGATCACTTCATCGCCAACTGCCCCAAGAAGAAACATTCATCTGGGAAGGGCGATCATGGGCACAAGTACGACTCCGGCAAGCGCAAGGAGAAGTATGTCCCCGCGAGGCACAAGCGGAGGGGTGGCTTCGACAAGGAGTACATCAAGAAGAAGTACTTGGAGAAGGCCCAGGCTGAGCAGCGTGCGTTCTTCGCCACGCTCAGCGACGTCGATGGCTCGGATGACGACTCCGCTTGCTCAAGCGACGACGAGTCCGAGAAGAAGAAGAGGATCGAGGACAAGCTGAACGGTCTCTGCTTCTTCGCCGACGACGACGGCCTCTGCACCATGGCCCTCGATGGCAAGCTGGTGAACTCCCCTCGGAACGACGACGACGACACCTCCCAGGTATCTCTGACCCACGATGAGCTTTCCGCTGAGGTCGAGAAACTTACTGCCGCGCTCCTTAGTCAAGATAAGTTGCTTAGGCGAGCCGCTAGAGAGCGCAAGGAGTTTAGGCAAAAGTGGGAGGACATGGTGAAGGAGCTTGAGGTTGCTAGGTCCACCGTAGTCGTTTCTGAGGAGGGTGAGTGCAAGATGTGCACCACGCACATGACTGACCTTCTCACTTTGAGAGGTAAGTATGTTGCGTTGGTAGAAGAGGTGGATGAGCTGAAGGCTAGACCCTGGTGCGTGCAAGACTTGTCCTGTCTTGCAATCTGAGTTGGCAGAGAAGAATGTCAAGATTGTGTCTCTTGAAGAGGCCAACTCAGGTAGCACACGTGTGGCTAGGTGTGTTCTTTGTGAGGGTTTGGAGATGGAGATTGCAAATGTGAAGCATGACAAGATGCAAATCGAGGAGGAAAACACATACCTTCGGACCATCTTGTCATGGGTGTCTTGTGGTGAGCCACAGCTCGGGATGATGATTTCCCAATTCAAGCGAGTTGCTGGAGGTCCCGGTGTAGGTTTTGCTTAGGGTGTTGATCTTTCTGCTTTTGGGAAGATTGGAGAGTCGAGTGGTCTGAATCCGAGTGAGAAGCCCAACTCCACCACTACTCCCAAACTTACCAAGCTTCCACCCAAAGAGCCTCTCAAGCCTAACACCATGGATGGGGTCTTTGTTGAGCCTCCGAGAGCTCCACCCAAGAACCAAGTGTGGCATCCCAAACCCAACCACCTAAAGAACAAGCTGGACACAATGCCACCTATCCAGAAGGAGTTGCCACAGAAGGGCAAGGTGATCCACACCCACAACCGTGAGTACCAACAACCCCCTTTGAGAGCGGTGAGGTACCACTGTGAGCACTGTGGGAGAGATGGACACTTGAGCGAGTTCTGTCTTAGGCGCAAGAGAGAGGCGCGCCGTGCAAGGGAGATGAACAACCCGGACACGTACCATCCTTTCCATGATGTACATGTGCCGAATGTTCAGAGGAGAGCTCCGAGGAGAGCTGCTAGGCCCAGAGGTCCAGAACCTCAAGTTCCCAGGCCTAGGCAGCAGAGAGCTCCGAAGAGAGACGCTAGGCCTAGAGGTGTTGAGCCTCAAGTCCCTAGGCGTAGGCCTCGTAGAGAGCGTGCCCGGGGGGAGCCTGCAGTTGTAGGCTATGGACCCCGTGGCGGTGGCTTTATAGTTGAGCGCTTTCCCCCACCGCGTTTTGAGTATCGCGGTGAGCGTTCTTTCCCCAGCGGACCACGCTTTCCTCAGCGTGGTGATCGCTCCTCTCGTAGACGTGCTAGGAATGGTTTTTCTACTAACCGTTCTTTTGAGCAGCCGGCCCAACACTGGTATTCTCCTTACTTCACTAACCCCAGTGTTGGACCGTATGTTCACCCTATGTCTTTTTATTGATGTAGGTAAAACGATTGGAGGACATTTGGTTGGTGGATTCCGGTTGCTCGAGGCACATGACCGGAAACGCCAAGTGGTTCTCCAGTCTTAGTCCTGTTGCCGGAAAGGAGTTTATCACCTTCGGCGACAACAGCAAAGGTAAGGTGCTGTCTCATGGGTCTGTGCGAGTTAATGTGCACTTTGTGTTGCGCGATGTTGCTCTTGTTTCTAACCTACATTTTAACCTTCTTTCTGTTTTGCAACTCTTTGATGATGACTATGAGATTCGTTTTAAACCGAATCTCAGTCGCATTTTGGATCCTCAGGGCAATCTTGTATGTGTGATTTTGCCCTTTGGAAAAGTCTTTCGTGCGGATTTCTCGGAATCGTTCGGAATTTCTCGTTGTCTTTTGGCTGGACCTTCCTCCTCTGATCTTTGGAAGTGGCATAGGAGACTAGGTCACCTGAGCTTCGACTTGCTTGCAAGGCTTAGTTCACTTGGCTTAATCCGAGGATTGCCCAAGTTATCCATGGAGAAGGATCTTGTTTGCCATTCTTGTAGACATGGGAAGATGGTAGCCGCTCCCCACCATCCAGTGACTCAGGTCATGACTAAGCGCCCTGGAGAGCTTTTACACATGGACCTTGTTGGTCCGGCTCGGGTGAGCTCGGTTGGGGGGAAGTGGTATGTGCTTGTTGTTGTCGATGATTTTTCGAGATATTCGTGGGTTTTCTTTTTAGCTGAGAAAACCGAGACTTTCTCCTTTGCTCGCAATCTGATTTTGCATCTTCAGAATGAGTTCCCTTTGAACTCTATGCGAGCAATTCGGAGTGATAATGGTTCCGGATTCAAGAATTCAGATTTTGAGAAGTTTTGTGACTCTTTTGGGTTAGAGCATCGGTTTTCTTCCCCCTACACACCGCCTCAGAATGGTGTTGTAGAAAGGAAGAATCGGACCCTTGTTGAGATGGCCAGGACGATGCTCGATGAGCATAGGACTCCTAGGCGATATTGGGCCGAGGCTATGAACACTGCATGCTACATTTCAAATCGCATTTTTCTGAGAGCGTTCTTGAAAAAGACTTCTTATGAGTTGCGTTTTGGTAGACAGCCCAAGGTGAGTTATTTTAGAGTCTTTGGTTGCCACTGTTTTATATTGAAAAAAGGCAACCTGGACAAATTTGAGTCTCGCTCTTCTGACGGTGTGTTTTTGGGTTATGGCACTCACACTCGAGCTTACCGTGTACTTAACCTTGACACTAACCGAGTCATGGAGACATCTGATGTCACCTTCGACGAGACCATGGTTTGTCCTTCTTCTCGTTTTGAGCGTGCAGGTGATCATGAGGTTGGCGAACCTCTTTTCGATGATGAAGAAGAAGGTGCTGAAGGGATAGATGATCCAGCACCTCCTCCACCTGCTGTGCCGCAAAGAGCAGCCTCTACGACGACTCACGGCCCCGACACATTGTCTTCCTGGGGGCCGTGGGATCCGCCACCCTGAGCGGTACCCTTTGTACTCGGGGAGGCACCAGCTGCTGTTGAGGGGGAGGCCACTTCGGCAAGGGAGGCGCCACGACACATTTAGCGCCGGCACCCGCCTCAGCAGATGATCGGCAGCATCGACGAATGCGTCACCCGGTCAAGGCAAATCTCTCACTTTGCTCATTCTGCATTTGTTGCTGATTTTGAACCCCGG
Source organism: Coix lacryma-jobi var. lacryma-jobi (assembly GCA_009763385.1). Taxonomy (NCBI): domain Eukaryota; kingdom Viridiplantae; phylum Streptophyta; class Magnoliopsida; order Poales; family Poaceae; genus Coix; species Coix lacryma-jobi. Next base: position 165,279,712 of record CM019824.1, read on the forward strand.
GATGTTGGACACACTTTGACGGATCCTGATTGGGTCAATGCCATGCATGAGGAGCTTGAGAACTTTGAGAGAAATCGGGTTTGGGTTCTAGTGTCTCCACCTTCTGAGTGTCACCCAATTGGGACAAAATGGGTTTTCAAAAACAAACAGGGAGAAGATGGCCACGTTGTGAGAAACAAGGTCAGACTCGTAGCCCAGGGATATAGTCAGAAGGAGGGGATAGACTATGAGGAGACGTTTGCTCCTGTAGCACGTTTGGAGGCTATTAGGATACTCTTGGCTTTTGCTGCATCCAAAGGTTTCAAACTTTTTCAAATGGATGTCAAGAGTGCCTTCTTAAACGGCTAAATAGAAGAGGAGGTGTATGTTAGACAACCCCCCGGTTTTGAAAATCCCAAGTTTCCAAACCATGTCTTTAAACTTCACAAAGCCTTGTATGGTTTGAAACAAGCCCCTAGAGCCTGGTATGATAGGTTGAAAACCTTTTTGCTTGCTAAGGGTTTTAAAATGGGATGTGTAGATAAAACGCTCTTTCTCCTCAAGCAAGGCACTGATACTCTCTTGGTCCAAGTTTACGTGGATGATATCATTTTCGGTGGTTCTTCTCATGCTTTGGTTGCCAAGTTTGCAGACATTATGAGCAGGGAGTTCGAGATGAGCATGATGGGTGAGTTGACGTTTTTCCTCGGGTTGCAAATCAAGCAAACCCGGGAAGGAACGTTTGTGCACCAGGGCAAGTACACCAAGGACTTGCTGAAGCGGTTCGATATGGGTGAGGTCAAGCCTCTTCCAACACCCATGTCGACGACGACTGCCCTGGATGCGGATGTGGATGGAGAAGCAGTGGACCAGAAGGAGTACCGAAGCATGATCGGGTCGCTGCTCTACCTGACGGCGACACGCCCGGACATCCAGTTCGCGGTGTGTCTGTGCGCGCGCTTTCAGGCGTCGCCGCACACTTCTCACCGTCAGGCGGTAAAGCGCATTTTCAGGTACCTTCGTTTCACACCTGAGTTCGGGATTTGGTATTCTGCTTCCTCCACCCTCTCCCTTTGCGGTTATTCCGATGCCGATTTTGCTAGTTGCCGAGTTGATCGCAAGTCCACTTCTGGGACTTGCCAGTTTATTGGTTCTTCTCTTGTATCGTGGTCTTCTCGCAAGCAGTCTAGTGTCGCTCAGTCTACCACAGAGGCTGAGTATGTTGCTGCGGCTAGCTGCTGTTCCCAGTTACTCTGGATGATGGCCACTTTGCGTGATTTTGGTCTGAGCTTTTCTCGTGTTCCATTGCTTTGTGACAGCACGAGTGCGATTAGCGTTGCTAAGAACCCCGTGCTTCACTCGAAGACCAAACACATTGATGTGCGCTTTCATTTTCTGCGAGACCACTATGAGAAGGGTGATATCGACCTTCGCCATGTCGATACTCATCATCAACTGGCTGATATTTTCACCAAGCCTTTAGACGAATCAACCTTTAATCGGTTGAGGGGTGAGCTTGGTGTGTGTTTCCTCTTTTAGATGGGGGAAGCATTTTGGTTCTTGTATAATAGACTGACTCTTTTCGTTTGTCTTTCTTTTTCTTTTGCATTTTAGCATACGCTTTTACATTCTGAGCTCCATATGTATAATCTGAAGAATGTAACTATGCTCTGTGTAGTTTTTGCTCCGATGCTTTATGTTGATGTTGTAGCTTATGCTCTTTCTGATCACTAGTGCATACTATGAGCTGAGCTATTTTTAAATGGTGAATTTGATAATGAACTTAAAACTTGAAAATATTCACCATTGAGATATGCAACTAGCATGTGTAGGATGTGTTGAAGTCACATGTGCTTTTCATATATGCTAGATTGCTATGTCTCTAGTGTTGAGTCATTCACTTGCTTGGTATGTCATATACTGTTTAAAATCTGAACCAAGTTAAGTGAATTGGAAAGATCGAGATGGGTTTGCTTGTTAGCACATCACAGTTTCGAGACTGCTTCTCATTTGCACCTTGAGTTGAACTTGAGCTGTGTAGTGTGTGACCGAAACTGTTGCTTTAAGCTTCTGATTGCTTATGCATAGGCTTCGCACAGTTGGAAAGTTAGGCAATAACAAGCATTCAACCTCTCGCAGTCACATGCTGTTTTCTGAACTTGTGTAATTTCACCGCTGCAACTCCGATTACAATTTGAAATCACAAGTAAATGCCTAAATTGGTATCAGCATGATGATTGAACTATGCTAGGGGTAGTTCACTTGGTATACATGCTTAGCACATTTGACTTCCTGTCCATACATGTCTTGTGCTATTTTGATGGTGAATACCTTTTTCGGCTTAAAACTGCTCACATGTTCATATTTCATTCTTGGTGATCAGCTTGAGCCTTTCCTAGCCTTCTGTGCATTTTTCTGAGTCGTCGGATTTGAACTCTATAGAGCATCCTAGCACTCTTTTGAGTATACTCCTGAAGCTCCTAACTTGCATTTTGCCTCATTTGCATTTTGGAAGGGGAGAATTCTGCGTGTTGGCACTTTTTGGTGCATTTTCTGAGGGGGAGCCTTATTTCTTGATAAGTGCATTTTCAACTAAGGGGGAGAAATTGCAAATCATTACCCTCCGTTTCAGCTAAGGGGGAGTCTTCCTGGTTGTTTGCACTATTCGAGGGGGAGTTTGTTTCCGGATGAGTTTTTGACATTTTCAACTGATTTGGAGCGGTTTGCTAGTTGTGTTGAGCCTTAGCCTCTTTCTTGAGGGACTAGTATTTGCTTTTTAGATTTTCAATTGGTGTCGAACTCTTTTTGTGCCTCTATCTTGAGGGACTAGCATTTTGCTTCGATATTTTCGATTGGTTTTTGCTAGCGGTGTTGAGCCTGTTCTACCTCTTCTTGAGGGCTAGCTTTGCTTTGCTTGGTTGCGTCGAGCCGTTGCCCATGTCTTTGGGGACCAAGTTCTTTCGCTCGTTCCACTTGACCTTCTTCGGCTTTGCTATGCTTTTGGGTCATTTGGTCAAGTTCTCTCTTCTCCTTCTTCCTTCTTCTTCTTTTCATTATGATTTGTGTTGGTAGTTGACAATGGACTCATCAAGGGGGAGATTGCAGATACATGGGTGTATGCCAGGTCTCTGAGTGATGAGTGATTGTCAACTGGAATGATGCGCATGTTCTTTGGCTTGTGTTGTGCAGGTGTCGAGCACGGATGCAGTGATCAAAGGCGAGGTGAAGGTCAAGTAGAGACGTGTCGTGCCGATGGACCGAGAGTGGCGAAGGGCGGACGTGAGGCTTGGACTGAGGGACCAGAGGCCCGAGGATCAGCTGTGGTGGCTGGCAGCCTGTGGCAGCTACAAGTGAAGATTTGCGGTCATGTGTTGCCTGAGTCGTGGACTTGGGGACACGTGTCGGTGGACGGGGCGCACGGGAGGTGCATCCCATCTACGACGTCGGTTTGGTGGTTGAGCCAGAGAAAAACCATCGGGTGGACGGTTTCCAGGTTTGGGCCTCAAAACCTGGGCGTGGATGGTTTCCGAGTTTGGCCACAAAACTTGGGCTGAGGGTTTCCGAGTTTGGCCTCAAAACTCGGGCTGAGGACGGTTTCCAGGTTTGGGCCTCAAAACCTAGGTGTTGAGGGTTTGCTGAGTTTGGCCTCAAAACTCAGATGCTGGTGGGCTGGTTTCCCGGTTTGGGCCTCAAAACCGGGGGTTGGCGGGAAAGGCTGGTTTCCCGGTTTGGGCCACAAAACCGGGGGTGCAGAGCGAGGGCGGCACGTGGCAGCAATCGGGAGGTTGCGTCGAGGCAACGCTACGAGTTGTGCGAGCGTGGCCGTCGGATACACCTACCACCGAGTTGGTCCAGAATAACCTTAGGGTTTAGCTGGTTCGCTCTGTAAGTAGTTAGGGGTAGAGTGGGAAATAGGAATAGGTTAGAGTTAGAATAAATAGGGGGAGACACCCACCTCTCCATGTATCTCAATTAGTCATCCTGTCATTTGCTCTTTGTTTCTAGGGTTTCCTGCTCACCCATATCCCTGCTGTAGCTAGCTGAGATCCACAGAGAAGGGACCAATACCTCTGTGCTCGTGAGATTTTTGAGGAAGTGAGGCCGTAACCTCACCATTGTAGCGTGTGGTAGCCACACGGTTGCAAATTCGTGGTTGTGATTCGCGTTTTGTTTGTGTTCTTCGCGGAATCCTTTTTCTCCACGTTTTTCCCGTCGCTTGATCTCTTTGCTCGGTTCATCTTTTGCAAATCCGTTTGAACCAAGTTGTTCTAGATCGTGAGGCACTTCTTTCCACCGAAGGAATTCACCTCTAACCTCACGGTCTAGGAGATCGATCGATTTTAGTTTCGGGTCAAGTTTTTCTCCCTTCCCCTGAATTTCTTCGATTCATCGATTTGGAGATAGGTTCGAGCCATGATCTCTTAGAGATAGCTCACTATCCTCCTTGTGACTCCTCTCACCAAGTTAGAACCCTAGAGGTTTCGTTTTGGGTGCGTTTGGATCGAATCGGTGGACGAACTGCAGGTTTTCGGGGTGACCGGACGCTTGACACGGGGTGACTGGACGCAGGGCCGTGAGTCCGGTCGTTGAATATTTTGATCTGCTCGATTTCTGTTGACTGACCGGACGCACCCTTTCTTCTCTGACTGGACTCGACTAACACACTGTTCCTCAGTTTCGTCGTAACTAACCAGACGCTAAAGGTGTGACCGGACACTTAGTGACCGTGAGTCCGGTCACAAACAGAGAGCTCCGAAATCTGATTTGGCCTGACCGGACGCGTCCGGTGGTGCCTGACCAGACGCAGACAGAGTCCGGTCAAGTCTGTTTTGCGCAGTTTTGTCCTTTGTGACCGGACACTCAGCACTTGACCGGACGCACCACTTCAGTGAGTCCGGTCCAACTCAGGGAGCTCCCAGATTCGGTTTGCACTGACCGGACGCGTCCGGTGATGCTTGACCGGACGCAGGCAGAGTCCGGTCAGTGCTGTCTCTGCGTTGTTTTGTCCGCAGTTTGTTCGTGCGATCTCGGATTTTGTTTCCGTCTTTTGCGTTGGGTTTCTAGAGTTGTGTAGTGTCCCGTTGTGCTTCTTGGAAGCATCCACCCTACATCTAGGGTCGAGGACACTTGCAAGCTATAGGGTTTGCTCTTGGGGTGATTCTTGGGACAGTGGTGACAAATTTCTGAAAGGAATTTTGAAGCTCCCATTCACCCCCCCCCCCTCTGGTCGCTTTCTGGGTAGCATTCTCGGTCCTTCACCCCACACTCAGGTTTTTCCACAAATATATCAGTATCACACTTTTTCCAAGACCTGACTTGAGACCAATCAAAAAGCCTGAAATGCTGCTGCTTTATGCTCTAGTTAACCACATAAAAGTGTCACCCGCCAAGGCCATGGCGGATTACTAGTCTAAATTTAATCAACGCTCTGGAAATATTGAAATGACATCATGGATAACTAGACTGGCTTTTAACATGGGTCTGCTGAACACCGCTATATACTCCTACATTCCTAATGACCGAGACCTTTTGACTATGGAGCATTTCTCGCAAGGACACCTCTTGCGTGAGAACTCGGAGAGCGGTGAGATTCACATGATCTACCAAGATTATGTGAATAAAATCGCTCTTCCTGACATGTCACTTTGGTTGGTGAATGCACCAACATTACTTTTGGCCCTGGAAACTGAGGCAGAGCAACACCGCAGGTTGGCCCGAGAGAACATCATGCAGGTTTCCAGGAGGAGGACGCGAGCACAGACCCGAGCAGCAGAAGAGGCCGCAAGAGCCGCAGCAGCGGCACAGGAGTTTGACCCTTTCCATGCAGGGCAGTATGAAGGAGCAGCACACTATGGTCATTTGACACCCCCTGGCTCGCACCAAGCAGGAGGATCAAATTGGCAACAACCGCAACATCCGCGGTGGGAATATGGACAGGAGGCGTCCTTCGACTCATCCCAGTTGGCGAGTTCAACTCATTCATTGGGAGGATCCACCCGGTACACTGGTCGTGGTGATGAATTCTTCCATAGGGGAGTCTCTCCACAGGCCGCTCGCCACTCGTCCTTTCATCAGGACGAGTGGATGCGCGATATGGGATATCTTCAGCACCAAATGAGTGGACTTACCATGGATACTGCTGAAATCCATCAGGACTTGAACAACTTGAACCAAAATTTGCAGGAATTCCGCCAGGAAACTGGTGGAGAACTGGGCAATATTTCTTCTCTCCTGCAGCAGAACCAGCAGAACTGGGAGGACATGTATCGTCGTCAAGGATGGATGTGACCCAACCACGCCAAAAGCCAGCTTGGGGGAGGACCCCCGTCATCGAGGTAAGTATCACTACCATTTTTTCTGTCAGTTTTATTTTTTTCTTTTCTATTTCAGTAATTTAAATTTGAGTTTTATCTTAGTTAATTTCCAGTTTAATAAAAAAAATTATATAATTATTAGTAATGAATAAATAGCAATAAATGAAACGCTCTCATCGTAAGTCTTTCTAATAAAAATGTATGTCATGCATTAGAGTTATCATGGGAAAACGTATGCTAGAACTAAACTTGAGACATGAGCATTAGACTAAGTAAAGGGGAAGTAAGTTTCTACTTTGACTTGAGCAAGTCAAGTTTGTGGAGTGATTAGTTTGAAAAATTTAAAAACTTGCTCTAAGTACTTCTGTGGCAAAGAAAGTCCTACCAAAGCCAAATAACTTTTTACTCTAGAGTAGGAGCTTCCACCTGCTGCATGTTAGTGTTGAGCCTAGTTAGACTTTTGTTGATAGTCATGGTAGAGAAACTTGTCATATCTTTAAGACCAAGGAATTCACTTGCACCCACCTATATAGTGTTATTCTTACACTGAGAATACGCACACAACATGCCTTTATTTCCATTCATCATTAGGAATACTTCATGGCAAAATATCATGCTCCATAAAGTCTCAGGGACATGGCTATAATCATTCAAAAAAAAGAGCAAGTGCTCTAGAAAGAAAAGAATATTCAAAAGAGCAAGTGCTCTAGAAAGAAAGTTCAAAAGAGCAAGTGCTCTAGAAAGAAGAGAATATCCAAAAGAGCAAATGCTCTCATTCATAGCCATGATCCCGCAAAAGAGATAAAAAGGAGAAGTGCCATCAAAGTAGTAGCCACAATAAATACCACACACTTGCACATTCCTGGTCAGAACCTATGACTTGTTGCTCCTTTGCTCCAATTGTCTAACCTGGCAAAATTATGCTAGCATTGCATGCTCATTGTTATCCTACCCATTAAACCCCACATAAAGCCTTAGTGAGAGGATAATTCTTCCATTTCCACATACAAATATGAGTGATTGAGTGAGCCACAGAAGTTACTAAGCATGCTTTCTTTTGAACAAAACTTGCAAAAACTCCACATATCTTGATTAGCAAAAAAGGCAAGGGAAAGACAAACCTTCTTTCTTGCTGGTCTTTTGTTCTAATCTTGAGTGCAGGGAAGGCTACCAATTCCATGGTAATGAAAATAATATGGGCATACACAACAAAAACACAGAGTTTCCAAGATTATTTAAGTTCATGCTTGCTCGAGGACGAGCAAGAGGTAAGCTTGGGGGAGCTTGTTGACGCTCACTAAGTGTCATATTTTTAGCATCAACAAGGTCATATAACACAACACAAGAGGCTAAAATCAACCAAAAACCTTTTATAAACTAATGATTTCCACTTGTCCTTGAGTTTTATTTGAATGTAGGAAATTCAAGGGTTTTTGAGCAAAATGACCAAATGGACCCACCAGGGAGCAAGCCCACGTGCCTGGGCTCGCTCTGGGCCAAGGAGGGGTGGCGCCCGCCACCCCTAGCTGGCGGCCGCCAGGGGGGAGAAGCCCAAACTCCCCCCTGCCACATCACTGATCCAGGGGAAGCACTCCACGCTCATTTGCAGCCGTTGCTCACCTAAGTCGGTTCATCCAAGGGCTAAGAAGCAATGTCACATGGATCAAGGCCTAATTGCCCATGTGACGGTTATTGGACAACCCTAACCGAACCCTAACCGACTTGGAGGACCTCCAGGATGCCGTTGATGAAGAGGCGGTGGATCCAAGGGCCAGGGGGTGGCGCCCGCCACCTAGGGCTGACGCCCACCAGCACTCTCACCCCCCTGACCTATCCCTAGGTCCCTAGGCTATAAATAGGACCCCCCTAGCTCATTTGTACTCAGACCTCACCTCATTAGTCCCACTCTCTTGTAAGCGAAGCTCTGGTGAAGGAACACTCTAGTTGAGAGACTTAGAGTGAGAGCGAGAGTGTAGAAGAGAAGAGCTGGAGTTGTAATAGAGGATCTTCCAAGTCTCTGGTATAATTCCAAGTCTTTTCTCATTTATCTTAGTGTTCTTCTACTTTCAGCATTTACTTTAAGTTCTTTACTTATTGTTCTTGTTGAGTGCTTTCGATCATAGATAACTTAGTATTTAGCTTATATCTAGTTTGGGTTCTTCGCTGAGTAATCAGTGCTCTAGTTTTGGATGCAAGATTAGAGTAGTATATATTAGTGTAAGCGCGGTGCTTAGACTAGTTATACCTTAGTTTGTGGCTAGCCCCCCGGATAGCTGTGGTTGCAAACAGGTGGTGACAGCCCTGGGAGCCTTGAATTCCACCACGTAGTTGGGTTAGTTCTTAAATCATAAACCTCGTTGTGCACGTCTGAGGTAAATAGTCCAGAGGGTGTGTACGGTTCGAAGAACTAGATAAACTCTTTATTGCTAAGTTAGTTGTGATCGTTAGTGTGTAGGAAAACATTAATCTGTTCATCGGCCAGACCCCGCCGATTTAGGTTAGTAGTAGTTAGTCTTTCTTTTCTTTTTAGTAGTAGTAGAAACCAACCCCCATTCATACATTTCGATCAACCCTGCTAGACTCACTAGTTGTTCATAGCAGTCCTAGTGTTAGTTTTGCCATAGTAGCTTCCCTGTGGAAATAAATACGATACTCGGTTACTCCCGAGTGAAGTGCTACAATAGACTTATTCTGTGCGCTTACGGAACCTACCAATACTCATACGAATAGTTAGTTATACTTCTTACATTAAGAAGTACCAATAAACCTTTCTGGCGCCGTTGCCGGGGATAGATTCATAGTCTACTTCTAGTGATGACGTTAGCAAGAGTCAACAGGTGCCACCCCCTACTGGCGGCCGCTAGTGCCCTGGCCGTTGGATGCTCTGGCTTTGATCCTACGGCCTCCAGGTGGTTGTCCCAAACGGTTTGGAGGTCGGGTGCATGTCTGAGTAACCGCCATTCAGCCTTGATCCACGCCACTTCATCCTGAGCCGTCCGATGCCACTGACCTAGTGACCAAAGGCCAAGATTTAGCCTTGGGGAGGTCACACGGATCGGTGACGTGGTAGGGAGTGGCACTTGGGCCAACTCAAGTGGCGGGCGCCACTTAGAGGTGGCGGGCGCCACCTAGGGGTGGCGGGCGCCACCCTCTTTAGGCCCATTTGGGCCCTGCTGAGTGGGCTTGGCCTCTGGTGGGTCCATATGTCCAAATTTGGTTCAAATCTTGCATTCAAATAAAATTCTATGGACATGTGGAATTTGGTTAGTTTGAAACCTATTTGACTACATTTCATGCCTTTTTGGTGGACTTTAGGGTAAAATGTTGATGGTAAAACAGGTGTTTAAGGACCGTCAACAAGCTCCCCCAAGCTAACCTGTTGCTCGTCCTCGAGCAACAATGTGGTTTAAGCATTGAGCAAGAAATAGATAGCAACTTAAGATGTCTGCAAGTGCATATTGTATAGCGAGAAATAACTTAGCATATATCATTAATCATAGCAATGTGGGGCTTATAGCTTTTCACTTTAAACATGCAAGAGTGAAATAAAGCAGTAGATAGGAAACTTTTATCTTGCTTAGGTTTGACTAGGATTCTGTCTAGAGGTTTTTCAAGGTTTTCAAAAGATAACAACTTGCTTAAGTCCTCCAAGATTCACTCAATCACTCAATGGTGTTTAAATCCTCACTTAGGCCAAAATGTAGCCTCTCCTATTTCTAAAGAATGATATGTGGAGTTATAGGTAGGCTAAGAACCATGAGCAAATTGCCTGATGTTTATTGCTAAGCTAGACACTCAGATCATAAGGAGCAGGAAATCATAAAAATTGATCAAGATGTGCATGTGTGGTTATGTGGAAGTGTATAGAGAGGTATTTCATAATCCTTCCTAGTTAATTTCTGGGGTCTAGAGCTAACGATAATTCTCTCTCTCTCTCTCTTTTTTTGAATACATAGTGAGTAGACAAAAGATGTGTCCTCACATTTTCTTAGGACATAGTCCTCTTTTGAGCAACTTTGCTCACTTTTTTTCTTCAGGACATAGTCCTTTCTTGAGCTACTTTGCTCAATTTTTCTCTCTCTCTCTTTTTTTAGCTCTAGATTTCCCCAGACATCTATAGGAAAGGATTTTTGAAATGAAAACGGGGGAAGAGGGAGAAATGCTTATTCCCAGTGTAGGAATAAGCATAAGGCTAGCAATAGGATGTTTGGTACGGTATTGCATATCTCCGGTGTAGAGAATAAGCAATTTATTTGGTGGTTGCAAACTTCCAAAGTGGAGAGTAGGCAATTTATGGTGGGTGTGCGTGAATCTTGATTCAAAAGATATGATAAGCTTCTCTACTAAGATCTATGAGGTCTAACAAAGCTCAACACAAACAAAGCTCTTTGTGGTTTTGACTAATGACTAACAAATATTTGGCTGGTGGTGGGATGGGATAAAATCTAGGAGGACCTTTTAGCAAGGTTTTCATAATTTTTAAAAGAAATCCTCCAGATTAGGTCCTAATTTCACCTTAACAAGTTTAAAGAATTACTCCATTTCTTACCAACTTTACTCACTAAGCATGATTTCAGTTAAAGCATGTGCAACCCACAAAAACTACAACTTAGATAAGTCCAGTTATTCAAACCATAACAATAGCATTTGCATGACATATTTCAAATCTTATTCAGGTTTCAACTTGCTTAAGCAGATTTTATCAATTTTATTCATGGAATGGTTATTTAGGCAAGCATGTGACATTCAAAAGATATAGAATTTAAGAACTGAATGTAAAGTGTAGGCTTGAGACATACCTTATTGGAGCGGGAGTCTCCCCCAAGCTAGCTTCTTGCTTGGTAAAGGGTCTTCTTCTTTCTCGGTCAGAGCTCTTGTTCTCATTTTATTAAAAGGGAAACTATCTAATGTTGTGAAAAGGGAAACTATCCTATGATATTTTATTATTCTAACCAAGTTAACATATACCTATGCATATAACTAATGATAACTGATTTTTTTTAGTTACATGCATGACATATGTTATTTATTGGAAAAGGGAAAATTGAAGGGAAAAAAAGTAAAACCATACCATAGGTCCATGGAGTTTCATCCTTATCGGGTGGATCTTCTTCCTTGGGCACTTCTTCTCTTAGTACTCCATCGGGTTCTTCTTCTTTTGGCACCTCTCCCTTGTTATGTGAATTACACAACTCAGGAGGAGGTGGTTCTTTCTTTCTGCTCCACCTTGTTCTTGGGCGCCTCTTCTTGGTATGAACGGACTTTGCTACCTGCATGTTAGCGGCATATGCGGGACCTCGGGAGAAAGAGAATATTTCCTTCCTCCCTCCTAATGTCATTTGAATTTTACCACTCCCCACATATATGCAGGCATTCACAGTATTCAAGAAAGGTCTACCCAAAATTAAAGGCACATCTTTCCTATTTCCCATATCTAGTATTATGAAATTTAGCAGGAACATAGGAGCCTCTAATATGAATAGGTAAATCATTAACTATTCCTTCTACATAGCAAGTGGATTGATCAGCTAGCACAACATAGGCAGATGTGGATGACATGGGTGGAAAGAATGAGTTTTCATAAAAATCTTTAGATAAAATGTTCACGCTCGATCCTAAATCACACATGACATTTTTAAAGACTTCACCAAAGATTGAGCATCTAATTATGGGACTACTAGGATCACCCTTTTTAACAGTCATGGTTTGATCTTCATAATAGTTAAAATATTTTATTTCAACCATATTAGCAGTTTCCATGTTAGGTTTAGCAGGAATTTCGCCAGATTCAAAAGATGGTATGATAGCAGCAAGTTGAGCTAATTGGGTTTCTAACATCTTATTAAAGCTAAGTTGATTTTTCAGAGCAGATGAGAAATCTTCCAATTTAGCATTTATTTTCTCAAGGATTTTATCATTCGCCATTAATCTCTCTTTCAAGAAATCAGTAGTTTTACCTTGTGAGTAAACTAAATTCTTCAGGAATGAGAAATTATCAGAATTCTGAAAATTAGAGCGGGGGAATGAATTGTTACCTTGAGAGTTTGCAGGTTGATTCCATCCTTGATTCTGTTGACGAAAACTGTTATTGTTGTTGATGAAGTTCAAATCTTCATGTAGCTCGGGGCAGTGTCTCCCAGAATGTCCGGTTTCTCCACAGACTTCACAAGTCATGTAGGATTCCAGAGATTGGACACTCTCTTGTTGGTTCATCTTCTCACAGCTGTCCAGCTTCTTTGCCAGCAGGTCCATCTTGGCCACGATCATGTCGGCCTCCTTAAGGGAATGCATACCTCGCTTACGGGGCTGTAGTCTCTCATCATTCCATCCTTGATTCGACACCATCTTCTCTATGAGAGCCTTAGCATCTGCAATATTCAGAGAAAAGAATGCACCGCCGGCGGCGGCATCCAAATGGCTTCTAGAGAGTGGGGTTAGGCCATGGTAGAAGTTCTGGATCAATAGCCAGTCCTCCATACCATGGTGCGGACAAGCAGCGACATACTCTTGCAACCTCTCCCAAGCCTCGGGAATAGATTCCTCGGCTTGTTGCGTAAAGCTGGAGATTTTGTTGCAAAGAGCATTGGTTTGATTTTCGGCCACGCCCCCACTGCTCTAAATGCCTTCCGAGGGCACCTAAACTCCTCCACACTCTTCATCAACTAGTAATAGATCAATTTCATCCACTAGCCTTGAGACAAACTAATAAAACAGTGTCACGAGCCCGAAAGTTTCGTTCCAGGGCCTCAAAAATGGTCATTTTGGGACTCGGTTTGATTTTCGGCGATGCCCCCACTTCTCTAAATGTCTTCCGAGGGCACCTAAACTCCTCCACACTCTTCATCAACTAGTAATAGATCAATTTTATCCACTAGCCTTGAGCCAAACTAATAAAACAGTGTCATGAGCCCGAAAGTTTCGTTCCAGGGCCTCAAAAATGGCCGTTTTGGGACTCAGTTTGATTTTCGGCGACGCCCCCACTGCTCTAAATGCCTTCCGATGGCACCTAAACTCCTCCACACTCTTCATCAACTAGTAATCGCTAATCAACAAACATGTCCTTTCGTAACACGAACCCAACCAACCAACCACCGGATCGAGCTATATGGTACCAACAGGCTGCGGATCGAAGCGACCAAACCGAGAGAGCGCGAAAATTTTGACGGGGGCGAGGGGGATTGGGGGACGGGTTAACACCTACCAATAATAAGGGGCGATCACCGGTCGAGGTCGGGAAGGCGGATCTGCTTTTCGCCTCCTGCGAGTTCCTCCGGATTTTGTATTGCGGCTAGCCGCCTCGCCGCTCGTTTGCTTGCCTCTTTACCCGTGGGCTGGGGAGACGGGAAACGGTGGACGAGCGGCGGACAGACGACGGTGGTGGTACACGTACGCTCCCCGCGCCTTTGAATTGGATATTCGGTTGATATGGTTGACGGGGACCCGCAGGGCCGGCCAAACCGCAGACCGCGGTGCGGGAAGGGCGGCCGACAGTCGAGTCCATAACCGCCGCTGAGGTCGGGCCACCCTCAAGTTGTAATCGTAGCTGCCCTTATTTTAGCATCTGGGCATCGACCTCGTCCTGCGAAATTGCATTTTCATTGCTTGACGATGCTTCCCTCCTTCCGTGAAGAACACATCAAATCATGCAGCACATGACATAACTATGACAGATATCTAGACATTATGCTCATTGGTACCCATATGCGATCGACTAATAATGTTGGCGTACAAAATTCTAAGTTTTTCTTTTGTCAATCAAATCACACATACGTATATCCACAAACATGTACAGTACCTACACTTGGGCGTGATGTACCTTTCGGATATATCTGGCCATGTGGCCCGTGGGCCATCTGCACGGCCCATGGCCCGCCCTTTTGGCACGGCCCGAGCACGGCCCGGCACGGAAGGCCTTGTGCCCGTGCCGGCCCGGCCCGAGGCACCAGGTCGTGCCTGGGCCGCCAGTCTAGCCCATGGCACGGCACGGGCACGACCCGACCAAATAGGCGGCCCGGTGAGCGGGCCGCATATATAACAACCCCCTCCCCTGCGCCCCCACAAATCCCTAACCCTAAATCATTCCCCACCCACGCTGCGCCGCCCCGCGCCTCTCTCTGCCCTCTCGATCTCGATCCGATCCGATCTGCCGCCGTCGTCGGTCATCTGCTCTGCTCCGGTGACCTCGCTGTCGGTCCTGCTCGTGCTCGTTGCTCCTCGCCTTGAGTTTGCTATCCCTCTCCCTCCCCTACCTCCATTCCCTCCGGTGTACCATGTGAGTCTCTTGTCTGTCCTTCCGCCGCCGCTCGCCGTCGTTCTATCGGTGTCTGTCTCCTTCTCTGCTTGGATCCTGGATCCCTGTCCTCTTCTCCGGCACTGGGCTCCGGTGGTAAAGGTAAGTCGAAACCCTAACCCTAACATTTTCTCTGCTTGGATCCTACTCCTCTCCTCTTGCTCGTCTGACCCCTCCGGCCTCTTCCCTCTTGTTCTTCATTTTTTCTCAGGTCGTTGGTGCCTGACGCTGCATCGTCCTCCTCCGGAGGCGCCAGGCAAGGCCACCAAAGCGTCCATGTCCATGTCCACCGTCAAGGGACAGTGCTAGAGGTGAAGGAAGCGGCCGGATCCGGCCTCCCCTCCCTTCGTCGGCCGCGGTGACGATGCCTGTGGGTGCGGAGAAAAATGGCTGGTGGGCCGTGGGCTGGCACGACACGTTGAAAATGGCCGTGCCCAGTGGGCGACACGACACGTAAAAACGGCCCATGTGTCGTGCCTTGGGCTGAAGGCCTGGCCCATGGCACGGACAGGCATGGCCCGACAGGCACGACGGCATAAGGCGGCACGGGCAGTGCCGGGCCGGCACGGCACGCCGTGCCGACGGGCCGGGCTGGCACGACCCGATGGCTATATATACTTTTGGAATCCAAAAATGGAAAATCCAGCACGACCGTGCTATACCGATCGTAAAACTCGAGAGGCCCAACCGTCCGGTCGTTGGCTTGCGACGCGCTCGGCGCTCCCTCCCCAGTGGCCCAGCCCCAACCCAAAAAAGCGTACTGTACAGAAGAAGAGCCTTTTCCCTGTGTGCCATTATGAAAGTTGGCCTATTCCTCTGTGCCCCTCCAAAGTTGGGTCGTCCCTCTGTGCCGTGACGTTTTTCTTTCTTTCCCTCCACGTCATTCCGTCTCCGTTCCGTTCGTTTTCTTCCGTTTGCCAGCCCTGACATGTGGGACCAGCCCTGTAAGTTGCCATTTTTGCCCTCAGTCTCACTGACATGAGGACCGTGGCTGACTTCCCTTGACCCCCACCGAACCACCTGACCCCGACTCAGTCTTCTCCTCTCTCTATCACTATCACTGCAAGCGGCAGCGGTGGCGGAGCCCTAGCCTCGGCGGAGCAGCGGCGGCGGAGCGGCGGCGGGGGAGCCCTAGCCTCGGCGGAGCGGCGGTGGCGGAGCCCTAGCCTCGGCAGAGCGGCGGCGGCAGAACCCTAGCCCCGGCGGAGCGCGCGTCCAGAGGACTGGCGCGGGTGGACCATGGGCTGGAACGGCGCCGACGAGCGGCCGGATTGGTTTCGTGACGGGTGAGTACACTGCTTCTCCCTTCCTCCTCTCTTGATTTGGCGGTCTCTTAGGTCTCTTGATTTGGGCACAGATTGGAGTTAGGGTATTGATATCGTACTCCTTGTTCATCTGTAGGATGGACCCGGACAGTAGCTTCAAATTAGAAATCAGGATTGTTGCTTCCAATCTTGACGTTTCGAAGTGGTTTACATTCAGTGAAGTTGTGGATGCTGACATGTTGTTCTTTTATGCGCTTCGTGATGATGTATTGGAGAGATATCCAGCTTACGGGGGTGACACAGTGTCCTTGTTCTATTGGTGCCCACAAAGCAAAGCTCACATCCATCTATGCAGTGACCAAGATCTGCTAGAAATGTTTGATAGAAATAGGGCAAGGAGAACCTGCTTGATTTTTGTTGCATATCATAGCCCAAGTGTTGAGCCCCCTGTCCTTCCTCCATTGGATTTTGTTGTCCCAAACAATGTCAACCCACAAGTATCTGTTGAACCCCCAATCACCCCTGCATATGCCCCTCCCACCTTACCAGTACCTAGTCTTGGCACAGACACCCAGAGCCATAGTGTACAAGCCGAGCATGATAAACCTGAATATCTCTAGAACCCATTCCCAGAGCATGAGCATGTGGGCATTGATGATGAAGGCTTGTACATTGATGATCTTGTCTATCCCCCTCCTCCTTCTGCTCCCAATTCCAATTCTAATCCTAATCTTAAGATACAAGATGCAGAAAGGGAAGGTGATACTTCTGGAGCTGAGCCGATGTCTTCAGACTCCTCAGATGATGAAGTAGAAGTAGAAGAGTTATCTGATTCCTCTGATGATGAGGACATGGTGTTTGATAGGGAGCCTGATGACAAGCCTGATCTGCATTATGATAAGAAGAACCCACCCATGACAGTAGGCACTGTGTATTCAGACATGGAATCTTTTAAGATTGCTTTAGCTACTCATGCTATTAGAAAAGAGTTCAATTATCTGATTCAGAAGAGTGATCCAGGGAGGCATAGGGTGTATTGCTCACAGAGGAAATATGGATGCCCTTGGAGACTTCTTGCCTCTACTTCAAAGAATGGTCACACTGTTAAGGTAACTGTTGTGAGCTCAACTATTGTTCTTAGTATTGATTTCATTGTGGCATGTGATGATTCTCATATGTGTTTTGCTTGTTTATATTGTAGGTCAAAAAGATTCCCAATGACCATGAGAACTGTGAAAGCGCTAGGAGGAAAGGGATTTGTGTTGGTGTAACTCAGTTTTGGGTATGCAGTCATGTACTTGATTGGCTGAAGGAAGATGGAACATTGGGTGCAACAGAGCTGCAGAGGAGGTTGAAAGAAGAGTTTAAAGTGACAGTGCCCTACAAAAGAGTGTGGAAAGGTACAAATCTTGTAATGGACCAGATTTATGGGCCTTGGGCTCATTGTTTTGACAATCTGTACAGACTGAAGGCCCAGTTAGAAGAGACCTGTCCTGGGTCTTGGCTTGTGATTGATCATCACACCATCAAGGACCAGATTAGGTTCAACAGACTTTTCTTTGCACTTAGGCCTTGTGTAGATGGATTCATAAGAGGTTGTAGACCATATCTTGCAGTAGATAGCACCTTTTTGACTGGTAGATTTAGGGGACAGTTGTGTGTTGCTTGTGCAGTAGATGGTCACAACTGGATGTACCCAGTAGCCATTGGAGTCATTGATTCTGAAACCAATGAGAACTGGGAGTGGTTCATGCTAAGATTGAAGGAAGCAATTGGCACCCGAGTAGGCCTTATATTCCATACAGATTGTGGCCAGGCAGTAATCCATGGGGTTAGTGAAGTTTTTCCAGATGCTGAACATAGGGAGTGTATGTATCACTTAGTACAGAACTTCAAGAAAAGGTACAGTGGACAGGTTTTTGATGATCATCTGTGGGCTGCCTCATATTCATGGAGCCCATATATGTTTGAGAAGCACTACCAGAGTATGGCTGCAGCCAAACCTGAAGCAATGAAGTATCTGAAGGACACACACAAGAAGCTTTGGAGCAGAAGCCAGTTCTTGGATCTGTCAAAGGTTGATTATGTCACTAACAACCTGGCTGAGTCTTTCAACAACTGGATCAAAGCTGATAAGGCAATGAACATTGATGACCTGTTGGACACAATAAGGCAGAAGATACTGATCAAGTGGAATCACAGGAAGAAGGTGGCCACTAAGTTCACTGGAAACATTCTGCCACATATCATGAAGAAGTTAAGGGATGACAGTTACAATCTTGACATTGAGGTCATCACAGCTAGTCTAGAAGGGGTTGCAGAAATGAGGGCAAGGGGGTCTACTGGCTTCAGGTTTGTGGTCAATTTGCAACAGAGAACCTGCTCATGTAGGGTTTGGCAGGGGTCAGGGATCCCATGCAAACATGCCATTGCCTACATCACTTTCATTCCTGATGCAAAACTTGAAGACCATGTAGATGAGTACTACTCAGTTGCCAAGTTCAGAGCTGCATATGAGGGTTCCATCCCTTGTATTCCTGACAAGAGCATGTGGCCCAACCCACCCAAGGACTTCTTCATGTACCCTCTATTGCTCAAGTCTACTGGAGGAGGAAAAAGGAAGAATAGGATCAAATCAAGTGCAGAAGGAGGCAGCAAGAGTAAGAAAAGGAAGCATGAATGCCCCATTTGCCATGAGTTAGGACATCATTGGTACACTTGTAAAAAAGGGATCCTGCTGATATAGCTGCAATGGAAGCTGAAAGGTATATCACTGTATGATGCTAATGTCAATTATGTATGCCCATGTGATGCTAATGCTAATTCTGTATGCAGGGGTCCACCAAAGAAAAAACAAAAGAAGAAAACAGTCCCAGCTAATACAGAGACCTCCATTGTGATTGCTGTCCCTCGTGCCAACCAGATGGTTTACCCAACCAATGCTGTTGTGGATAATTCTACCAGAAGCAAGAAAAGGAAGAGAGCAACCAAGGGAGCAGCAAGTACTTCATCTGGGTCCCAGAAAGGCAAGAGAACAGCTTCCACAAGCTCAGGTCCAACTAGTGCCTCCAACAGATATTATTATTTCTTTGAACATTACCACTACTCTCATGATGCAAAATGCTAATAGGTCTCTTTTCACAAATAGGTCGGGAACTGGATCCAATGATCCAGTTCCACTCCAGGTTGCCCCCTCTTTCCAACCTGAGGTTAGCAGGACAGTACAAACTGACCCAGAGCCTGGACATGTTGAGGCAGTGCAGGTCTAGGTGACACCAAGAAGGAACATTGCCATTAAGAAGAAGCTAACACCAGTTAAGGCCATAGCACCACCAACAAGCCCAGAAAGCCCTGCTTCAAACACCAGAAGCAAAAAGAAGGCTCATGTTGACTGAAAGTTCTGTGAAACTTTTGTTGTTGTGGTGTGAGTCTTTTGTTATGAACAATGATGAATGATGCTTAGCTGCTGTGTAGATGGACAAGTAATCTAGATGCCATGTGTGAATTCAAGTCTATGTGTGATGTTAAACACTTATGAATGTTGTGCTTAGGCTAGTTTTATGTCATTCACTTTGGTTCATTCATCCATCCATCGATTCATTCATTCACTGATTCATTCATTGATTGATTCATTCATTCATCCATCCATGCATATAACCATTGACACACACACATAGGCACCTACTTCTTGAAAATAGCATACAAAGCAAGAAAAATGCAAACATAGACCATCTTTTCCAGCCACTTGAGCTACTGCAAAACACCATTGTCCACTAGTTGATTTCTTACACCCTGTGCACCTTCCTGGATGATTGCTAGAGGAGTTGCAGTAGGGATTGCACCATGGGATGCAACTGACTGCAGTGGAACTGCATGTAGTGGAGCAGGGGCAGTTGCTGTGACCCCCCATTTCATCCTCCCACTGCATATACTGGCAGCCTCCCACCTGAAAACCAAGACAAAACTTAGACCAAAAATCAACCAAAAAAATAGAAAACGATGAAGAAAGAAACACTAACTGCATAGTACGGGCACTTGTGGAAGACACGGTTGTTGTTTTTCTCGGTCATCGAGGTGAACCGATTGGCAAGAACATTGCAGTTGGGGTGGCCACCACCATGACGACCAGGACCTCCACCACCATAGTTGCTGCAACCTTCAGACATGGCTTGGGCTAGAGAGGAAACAGTAGAGAAGAGAGGAGAAGAAGATAGATCTGAAATGGGAGAATGAGGAGATGCACAAGGGTTGGTCCTATATATATAGGAGAGGCAAAGGGAGGGACAGTAGGCGCCAACTCTGCTCCATTTGGCGCCAGTAGCTCGCCCTTTCCTGCCAACGATAGAAGAGCCTGAGAATGGCATGAAGGGAATAACTAAAATCACTTTGTCTCTCGAGCCTAAGGGTAATACCGTCTTTTCGCATAGCCGTTACCCACCGGTTAGGAGCAATTTCAAACGAAATGGCGTGGAGGGAAAGAAAGAAAAACGTCATGGCACAGAGGGACGACCCAACTTTGGAGGGGCACAGAGGAATAGACCAACTTTCATAATGGCACACACTAATGGCACACAGGGAAAAGGCTCACAGAAGAAAGACAGGAAGGGCCAAGTGGCCCACCGCCGGCCCACCCTCTCGCGATCTCGCCTCGCCGCCCCACCGGAGCCGCCTCCCTCCCTCTCCCTCTCCACACTCCTGAACCAAAGCCTCCACGCGCGCGCGAGGGCCGAGGAGTGGTCCTACCCGATCTGTGAGATGTGGCGCGGCTGCGTGTCGCGGGGCCTCCGGAAGGTCAAGGCTGCCGCCTCGGCCTTCAGGCTCCTCTCCACGAGCTCGGTACGGTACTGTATCTTCCCGTCTCCACCACGCCACCTCCCCGCGTCGATTCGTCGCGTCCCGACCACACCGCCTTTTTTTTCCAGATATTTTCAATTGTTTCTTTATCGGTGATCATGAGGTGATGGCTTTGTCGTCGATTAGCGCGACTTTTACACTATTCTAGGTTGTTACGGTTTTGTGGAGTTAATCCGACTACACAGTCGAAGATCAGATGTGCCGTAGCTCGTCCAGTTTCACAACTTTTCCCATATAAAAGCTTGCGATGATGTTATACTCCGTATGACGGTTCATTTAATAACGGGTATTCAGTTCCGAGTGTGCAATGCTTCATTTTGTTGACTGGGGTTTACACCTATAACTGCAGTCCTACACGGTGGTGGATCACACCTACGATGCTGTGGTGGTGGGAGCTGGAGGTGCGGGGCTCAGGGCAGCGATTGGCCTCTCGGAGCATGGGTTCAACACTGCCTGCATCACCAAGCTCTTCCCCACACGGTCACATACTGTGGCGGCTCAGGTACGGGATTCCGGACCACCTGCTTGTGCACTTGATATGCAGTACTGATTGAAAATCTGAATGACTTTAACCAGACATGCTTAGATTTTGCAAAAGTTCAATCAGATATAGTAAAATGCCATGCATGTTCTCATTGATGTGGCAATGTTGTGTATAACCGTGTAAGTGCTGTATTAGGAGGGAGTTTTATGAATGATATATGTAATAGGATGCTGCTAATAAGTTATTAAATTTCAGACATCAGTGGAGAAACAAACTAAGTAGAATGTTTTTTCTTTCTGTGATAAGTTAATTGTATATGCAAAAGTTATTTGACTGTGATGGGTTATATTTTACAAGCATTAATGAGCAATTTAAGGTGTCTAACGATGTAATCTCTATTTCAAATGCAAGTGTGCTTGTTATGCCCAACTAAGTAACATATTAAACTTTAAGTTGTGATGTTGCTAATTAAAAGGAAGTGCTTAGTTTGACATTTGATGCAATAGCTTCCCATGCGAGGGAGAATGACACAAGGTCTAGAATTGGTGTCTGTTCAGAAAGGACCCCCGAATGCCCTGTAGATTCAAATTCTGGTAGAGTTTTATTGTGGTTCAGTATATCTGTATGCATCTGAAATATGAATTGAGCCTAAAACTGAAAGCACATAAGTTTGGCTACTTTTAGATTTCTATTTAATTCAAATTATATATTTAGTTGGAAGGGCCAGGTTTTTGTTCACTCAGCATTGCACAAGACATCTAATTCATGAATACTGCTCACAATTTGCAGCATGATTGCAAGACTCACGCCTATGGTGCATATTGTATTGATGATTTTATTTTGTAAAATCATGCTGTTTTCTTGCTGTCATGATCTATACCTAGTTTGCCCCATGGTTCCTTTTCAAATCATAAAAAAATGCAAGAGTTACTGAGCATGTAAAGAAAATTTAGTAGCCTTGTAGGAGATGCATAAAGCTAATGGCCCTTCCTAGATCTCAGCCATGAATATATACTTAGTGCAGTATGTTTTTTGTTGTGTATTTCTGGAGAATGCTTGAAAGTTTTACTTGTGTGCCATTAACACATACGATGGCAGGGAGGCATAAATGCTGCTCTTGGCAACATGAGTGAAGATGACTGGAGATGGCATATGTATGATACAGTCAAAGGAAGTGACTGGTTGGGTAAGTTACTATAGAAATGCATTTTTGAACGCACTCATGAATCATGGTGAAGTTTCAAGAACATGGATCTTTAGTCTACTTTTATAAGATTTTGGAAATCCTATCATATTCTTGTCATATCCAAGTATTTTATCCACTTTGGTATTTTCTTTCTTTGACCCCTGTGGCATATTATTCATATTCATCTAGGCGACCAAGATTCTATTCAGTATATGTGCAGAGAGGCACCAAAAGCTGTTATAGAACTTGAGAACTATGGCTTACCATTTTCCAGAACCGAAGATGGAAAAATTTATCAACGAGCCTTTGGTGGCCAAAGCTTAGATTTTGGAAAAGGTTATTGTGTTCCACTTTATCTTGATACTTTAAGTTTGGATCTGTTGCACTTTCTTACTCTCCCCCCATTTTTTCTTGTGCCTATTATATTTTCAGGTGGGCAGGCCTATCGGTGTGCATGTGCAGCTGATAGAACAGGACATGCTATGCTACACACACTATATGGTCAAGCAATGAAGCACAATACTCAGTTTTTTGTTGAATATTTTGCACTGGACCTTCTCATGGACAATGAAGGTATATAATTTTTTTTTGTTGCTACATTCTTTTTAGTTTATTGTGTTCTCGTGTCATGGAAGACCCAATATGTGTGGCTAAACAGAAATAAGGGTTTTGAAATGTGATACATTGTTCATTTTCCTTGCTATTGTATTTGCATTTTGTTCATGTGGTCGCAACCTGATGCTTGCTTTGTTCAGGAAACTCGGTATTGATGTTTACTGTCTTCAAATGCTGCCATTGGTACCATAATAATTCTGTTTTATGTTATACTTTCTGCTGGATTCATTATTTAATTATTCATTCCTTTTGTTGTTTATTTTTTTTGTGGTTGTTCAACAGCTTACACACTATTTTCAAGTGGCGCTAACTGCTAATATGGTTTATTTGGTTGCTTGTGATTATTACTATGTATAAATTTATAATATTGGAAACGATGTTGGAAACGATCGGTTAAAGGATCCCTTTTTAATAACTGCAGTTAGGATTACCATGTCATTGATTTTCTTTTTCTTTTTGGTGTGTGTGTTTCGTGGGTTGTGTGTGGGGTGGGGGGGGACTGGGAGGCGCTCTTTGCTGCTGCTTTTGGGTACTCATAAATGGCTTCCTATTGCAACTCTATTGATCAATGCAGACTCTTTTTTCAGGCACTTGCCAAGGGGTAATTGCGCTAAACATGGAGGATGGTACCCTTCATCGTTTTCGTGCTGCAAATACAATTCTAGCCACTGGAGTAAGAACCTCTCTGTGTTAAGTACTAATTGTTTGATTTTGATTTACTTAATATCTATATAGCCATTTCTTTGTTTTCATCTCAACAGGGTTATGGTAGAGCCTACTTCTCAGCTACTTCAGCTCATACATGTACTGGTGATGGCAATGCTATGGTTGCACGTGCTGGATTACCTCTTCAGGCCAGTCTTCTGTGGCCTAAACCTGGTTGTTTTAACTACTTTACTGTATGTTCTGACTAGTCCAAATTGTACTATAGGATCTTGAGTTTGTGCAGTTCCATCCTACAGGCATTTACGGTGCTGGATGCCTGATAACAGAAGGTTCTGTTATTATAATTTGTTTTTGTTTTGTTTGGACACATAAATTAACTCGTGTTTGCATTAGTTACATAAATCATGTGTCCTTAATTGGATTCAGAAATTCCTATGGCATTGGGTTTTTTTTTGTCCAGGTTCCCGAGGTGAAGGTGGTATTCTTCGGAACAGTGAAGGTGAGAGGTTTATGGAACGATATGCTCCAACTGCTAAAGATCTTGCATCTCGTGATGTTGTTTCAAGATCGATGACAATGGAAATTAGGGAGCGCCGTGGTGTAGGTATGCCTATATTCTCATTTTTAGGCTTGAGCCAGCAACCTGAATTTTTGTTTCTCATAGTTTCTTGATGTTCACTTTGCCTCAGGACCACTGAAGGACCATATCTACCTGCACCTCAACCATCTTCCTCCAGAAATTCTCAAGGAAAGGCTTCCTGGTATATCTGAAACTGCTGCGATTTTTGCTGGTGTTGATGTCACCAAAGAGCCGATTCCTGTTTTGCCTACTGTGCACTATAACATGGGTGGTATTCCGACAAATTATCATGGGGAGGTATGCTTTGAATAGACAATACTAGCATTACTATGGACATCTGACTTGAACAAATACTTGTTTATGTCTGATGTCTGCCTTGCTATTTTGCACATTAGGTGCTGCATATCAAGGGTGATGATCCAGATGCAGTTGTTCCTGGTCTGATGGCTGCTGGGGAAGCTGCTTGTGCATCAGTTCATGGCGCTAACAGGCTTGGTGCAAATTCACTTCTTGATATAGTTGTATTTGGCAGAGCTTGTGCAAACAGGGTTGCTGAGATATCCAAACCAGGCAAGTTTATGTCTTGCTGAATAGTGTTTTGTACTTTTGTTATTTACTTTACTGTACCTTATTTCCTCGTTGCACTTGCACCACATTCTAGGAGAGAAGCAGAAGCCTCTTGAAAAAGGTGTTGGAGAAAATACTGTTGCTTGGTTGGATAAGTTGAGGAATGCAAATGGATCTTTACCTACTTCAAAGATTCGTCTCAACATGCAACGGGTTATGCAAAACAATGCCGCAGTTTTCCGCACACAAGAAACTCTTGAGGAAGGTATGAATGTCGTCCTTAATTTTTCTATGTTAACCATCTGAATAGCTATCAATAGCAGGGGGCAAAAGCATCCCAGATTTCATGCAGGAAATTCGTAAGACTGTGTCCATAACCTATTTTGTCTTATTAGGCTGTGAACTGATTAGCAAAGCATGGGAGAGTTTCCATGATGTCAAGATCAGTGACAGAAGTCTCATATGGTAAACTCTTCACCAGCAAACAGTGTGTCATCTTCAGTCTATACGTTTTTCACTTGCTGGTCATTTTTCTCTTTGATTTCCACAGGAATTCGGACTTGATTGAGACCATAGAATTGGAAAATCTGCTAATAAATGCATGCATAACCATGTATTCAGCAGAGGCTCGCAAAGAGAGCAGAGGAGCTCATGCCCGTGAAGATTTTTCGGTTTGTTTCCCTTTTTATTGCCTTCTACTCTCTTATACACTTGCGCATCATATGATCATTTCTGGTAACGTTCCATTTTCCCTTGTTGGCGCAGATAAGAGATGACGAGAAGTGGATGAAGCACTCTCTAGGGTTAGTGTCTTCTCTTTGTTATGCCTTCAATTCCAGTTTAAGTTATAATTGGGTGGCTGATTTATTTAATGAAATATGGAATTTGACAAAATTATACTCTTATAGGTATTGGGAGAACGAAAAGTTTAGACTAACCTACAGACCAGTTCACATGAATACCTTGGACGATGAAGTTCAATCTTTCCCACCAAAAGCACGTGTTTACTAGTAATCTAATCGGATCATGCTTGCTAATGTTCTGGCCCGTCCCAGAAAGATATACCACACTACTCACAACTGAATGGTGTATCTTCTTTCGGGTTAAAAATCTAGGGGCTGTTTGGTTCTCGGACGAGATTAGCCTGGCTCGCATGGAGAGAGCCTGGTTCTGGATAGCCAGGCCCAATGCATGCAAGAACGTAGTGTTTGGTTGTCTGTATACACGAGACAGGCTGTGATGAGAACCTGTTTGGTTGCTCGTATGATAACGAGTTGCATGAGATAAAAATATATAAATAATCATCATCATGACATTTATACGGGCAACTATTGTCTTATAACACTTAGTTTACCTTATTTCTCCTTAATGTAATTTAAAATATATTAATATCATTTAATATATGCTAATAATATATTAATAACGTCATTAGATGGCTAATTACTTGCACCGCGCGAGCCTGGCCCGGCAGAAACGACCGATTTCTGCGTTCCTCCAGAGCCAGGCTGCGGGAGGAATCTTGCACGAGCAGAGCCTGGCCAGACAGATACGCGAACCAAACAAACGACTGTTCTCGTATCTATAAAGCCTGGCTGAGGGGTGGTGCAGCCAACCAAACGCACCCCTAATAAACCAGGGGCCCTGTATGGTTGTGTCCTCCTATTGTAAGGAACTCTGAAGAGGTTTTCCCAACCTCTCCAATGCATATATTTGGTTCTGCCTTGTTATTACGGAAGAAATAAAGGAAACAAGTTGCAATGTTGGTGTTCTTTTACACCAATAAAAAAAATTTAGCTGTGCAGCCTTTTATTTTTTTCAATTAGTAGCACAAATGT